>OU343053.1:47036318-47710635 GCA_910593695.2 Ocypus olens
TTAAATTTTACATTTCTTTCGGCATATTCTTGAAGCTTTAAAATGAATCTTGAATAACGTGTTCGCAATTTTCTAAAGAAAATAATCCGAACTTTGCATTTATAAAAAAATGGCTGCGCTAGAAAAAAAAAGATTTGATGGTCAAAAATACATTTTTTTCAATAATTTGCTTTGCAAATTCGACTGTATGCGTAAAAATAATCTTACGTTTCTATAATTACGTAAAATTCTTTAAAAAATATATAAATAAATAACAAAAATTAAAAGTAATAATAAAAAAACTGCATTAGGCGAAAAGTTTCAGGTAATTAATTCTCTTAAAAATTATACAATCTTTAGCAACAATTTGATATTCTGCGAAATACCACTATAGCGAGTTGTTTACGGCTTAATTTTCAAAACTGGCAATTCGGTGTGAAATTTTCTTTAATTTTTGCTTCAACAAGAATTTTTAATTTTGCAAAATTAATTGATTGCGGTGGGTGTAGTATACTATTTTGAACTCCATTGAACTTTAACATAATTTTAACATAACATACAAACAATAGGTTACATGAAATTTAAAGTTTGGATGAGAACCTTGAGGTTTCTTAATCTTTGCAAGGTTTAATAATATTTAGTTCTAATATCCCGAGATGTAGTCTTAACTCACCTTACCCGCAAAATTTGTAGCTATCTCCAGAGGTGAGTAAAGAAAATGCATAATAATCATCGCCTTTCAAAAGCGGATTGTCGGCAAATTCGCCTTATTTTAAATGTTGATCGCCCACGTTGAGAAACACTGATTTGGACAATAACGAAACACATAATTTATACTGCTTTGCATAAAGGGCAGTATTACCAGGTCAGTCTGGTCATTAATCAATTATGATTTATGATTTATTAATACCCTCTATAGTTTCAATTGTCAAACACAATTTCACATACATCAACTTAAGTTTGAGAAACTAGTTTTCAAACTAAAGCAGTGACGGTTCGCGGGGTTTTTTCTGGTACGGCCAAGGAACAAGAGGTGGTAATACAGATAGGTGCAGTCTCTGCAACTGACCCTACCAATCTGTATCACCACCTCTTGTTCCTCGGCCGTACCAGAAAAAACCCCGCGAAATGTCACTGAACTAAAGGTAACTTAGACAATACCGAAACACACCCAAACCCAAATTTTGCGAGCCCAGCAAAGTTCGCACCACGTTACCCACGCCCTAGTTGCTGTACTGCTGAGAGGATACCATCAAATTCTACACGAGACATCGACAACTCTCCAAATAAAACTTTGAATCATTGCCCTTAACAGAGAGAGAAAATCTGTTTAAGATGACACCCAATATATTTGACAATAGAAAATCAAGATGCTGGTACACTCAAAATAGATCTAAGAAAAAAATGTTCCTTTATGTAAATGGCACTGCTACATCTCAAATAAAAAAAAAAGTATAATTAGGTAACATGACATCCTTATTATTTCAAAATATTTATATATCAATGCACTAGTACAGACATATTCCAGTAATTTATTAAACCAACGCATAAAATTTATTATAGAAATCGAGCCACAGCCGAAACATAATGAATTAATTAATTCGACTGCCGTCATAATCAATTGTATGATTTATATACGGCAGGTGAATGCGTGTACCCTTTGGGGCAAACCGGATTGGTAATTTCCACGGAGAATTTTGGCGCCTTTATAAATCTCACGCCATTACCCAACCTACCGGACTGACAAAAAGAGCATACCGGAAGACTTGTTGAATAATATCCTCGCATTACTTGCACTTTCATTTGCTTCCCGCAAAACAGTTCCTATAGAGATCCGCTGGATAAGTACAGTAATTGCGCGGAAAATGCAGTTTTCTTCTCTAATAAATATGCATACTAAATCCGACATCGTGATGTTTTAGAAAGGAAATTTGAACACGATCGTGGCGTACTTAATTACAGTCATCTTTGAATAATGAAAGTTTCAATTTGTGAGTGATCGTCATTAATGGTACCAAAAGCTTTTATGGAAATATTTCATTTATGTAATTGATTCTTAGATAGTGGTGAATTAATGGTGCCAAAAGTTTTTATGGTGGTACTTTATTTTTGAAATTGATCTTCGGATAGTGGTGAATTAATCTGTCAAGATATAACAATATTTGGGAACTTTTCAATAAAATGCACTTTGTTGGTATCACACACGTGAATTTACGTAACGTGTGTTACAAAGTGCATTATAAAGTGCCTAAATCAAAATGTATTACAAAGTAATGGCTTCCACCATCAACCTTAATATCTATATTGAAACTATTCATATTAAAAGCTTTTATTTCTAATTATTTTTGTCCATGCAACCAAATATCTTTCTCTCTCATTCTCTCTCTAATCTTCAGAATATCTTAAGAACACAAATTTATAGTATTGTTCTTTATAAAGAGACTGGTGGTATTCAGCTATTAAAGTCACAGGATGCAAATATGATGTTTAATGCGTAGAATTAAAAACCAATAAAGTGTCCGATGCCTTTGAAAGAAAGCTGAAATTTTAGGTGACCTTTGTACAAATTTGATACATACCACCAATGTAAAGTTATTAAGGATGTCCTCAAACAAAAGATTTTGCCTACTACTTAAAGTCACTTTTTTACAACAATGTTTCGACCGACAATTAAATCACATTATATATATTTTATTGTTGAATGGTACTGATGACACCATTGTGACGTTATCATCTAAAACATTGGATCACTGCTTAATAAAAATAAAACGTAATCATTAAGCAGTGATCCAATGTTTTAGATGATAATGTCACAATGGTGTCATCAGTACCATTCAACAATAAAATATATTGTCATCAGTACCATTCAACAATATAATATATTGTCATCAGTACCATTCAACAATAAAATATATAAGTCACAGATATTTATCAATTGTTTCTAATTATGAATCGTAGTTATAATTTTGAAGTCATCACACGAGTCCGTGGTTGATTGAAATGAAAGTCTGATAAGAGGTATGCCGATGAAAAATGTCACGTGCCGCGAAGAAACGCTGCTGTGCCACGCAAAACCGACAAGGCTGTAGAAAGTGAACGATATTATTACTTCAGTAAATGACATTTTTCAATTTTCAAGCTGCTCTAGAGAAAGTAATGGCGGCGGTAATGATTTTAATTGGAAGCAATCATCGTAAAGATGACTAACACATATAATAACGTTAAGTGTTTCAAGGTTAGTCCATAAAATATTACTCTGTAATAACGTTTAATAATGGGCTTATTGTTGCATCAAAACTATTTAACAATGAGCGATATTATTAAACAGTTTCATCTTATTGTTATTATTAATATTGTCTTATTGTCTTATTGGTGTATCATGGCGACACACAGCTGACAACTGTCGGAATTCAACTGTCATTAGGTGTTTAATGAATTGCAAATATGAAGATCGTTATTGTGTTGAAGGCAAATAAATTATCATCCACTTGCTTTGGTGTCAACAACAGACCACTGTTGCCATTCAACCAGTGTTGCCATACGTACGGTAATTACCGTACTTGTACGGTATTCTGAACGAAAGTACGGTATACGGTCCAAATGTTAAAACCGCACACAAATATACGGTAATTTTCACCCTGTATAAAAACATTTTTACAGCATTTTTAATTCGACAAATTTATCGCGCGGTTGCAATGGCCGCTCTATTAAGAGCGTTGGGAGTAGTGAGAATTGTGACAGGTACATCCATCTCACATAAATTGGATTTATTGAAATTTCTTAAAAACTCTGATGAAATCATAATACATTTACCTTTAAAATTAACCTTGATTTTTGAAATTGAGTCGATTTTTGCGCGAGTTATAAATTTTTGAAAATTAATATTTTGGCTAAAAAATAAATACTGATATAATACTAATTCTCCAAAAATTTTGATATCTTTACAAAACATTTACCTTTAAAACAAACTAACTCTGCCAATTTCTGCGTGAGTTATGAATTTTTAAAAATTTGTCCAAATATTTGAACAAAGAAAAAATAGAAAAATAAAATAATATCGAAATGATTGAATTCTTTAAAAAGTCCGATGCTATCATAACACATTTATGTACCTTCAAAAAAAACTTTAATTTTTGAAAATGTGTTCATTTTTGGGTTTAAAAATTGTCGTTTTTGGCAGTTGATATTGTCATTTTTGGCAGTTGAAAATTGTCATTTTTGGCAGTGGAAAATTGTCATTTTTGGCAGTTGAAAATTGTCATTTTTAGCAATTAAAAATGGTCATTTCCGACCCTTGATTTATTACATGATATGCTAGAATTTATCAAAAATAAAAAATTAAATAGTATATTCACAAAATATCTGAATTATCTTCAATTTTTGAAAATGCGTGAGTTATTAATGTTGAAAAATTATGTTTTTTAATTCGTCGAATTTGAACAAAGAAAAGATAGAAAAAAAATACTGATATGACTGAATTCCTTAAAACGTTGAATGCAATCATATTATATTTACCTTAGTAGTTAATAATGGTCGTTGCCGACACTTGAAAATTGGCCTTTTGGCAGTTGAAAATTGGCCCTTTTGGCAGTTGAAAATTGTCATTTTTGGCAGCTTAAAATGGTCGTTTCCGACACTTGAATATTGGCCTTTTTGGCAGTTGAAATTGTCATTTTTGGTAGTTAGAAATTGTCATTTTTGGCAGTTGAAAATTGTCATTTTTGGCAGTTGAAAATTGTCATTTTTGGCAGTTAAAAATGGTCTTTTCCGACACATGGAAAGTGGCCTTTTGGCAGTTAAAAATTGTCATTTTTGGTAGTTCAAAATTGTCATTTTTGGTAGTGAAAAATTGTCATTTTTGGCAGTGAAAAATGGTCGTTTCCGACACTTGGAAATTGGCCTTTTTGGCAGTTGAAAATTGGCCTTTTTGGCAGTTGAAAATTGGCATTTTTGGCAGTTGAAACTTGTCATTTTTGGCAGTTGAAACTTGTCATTTTGGCAGTTGAAAATTGTCATTTTTGGCAGTTGAAAATTGTCATTTTTGGCAGTTAAAAATGGTCATTTTTGGCAGTTAAAAATGGTCATTTTCGACACTTGATTTATTACATGATATACTAGAATTTATCAAAAATAAAAAATAAAATAGCATATTCACAAAATATCTGAATTATCTTCAATTTTTGAAAATGCGTGAGTTATAAATGTTGAAAAATGATGTTTTTTAATTTGTCGAATATTTGAACAAAGAAAAAATAGAAAAAAAAATACTGATATGACTGAATTCCTTAAAACGACTAATGCAATCATATTATACCTTTAACATTAACTTTGAGTTTTGAAAATGCATGTTATGAATTTTTGAAAACTAATATTTAAAGTTGTCGAAGACTTGAATAAAAAATCAATTTTTTAATACACTCACAAAACAACTCCATTTAAAACTTACTTTAATTTTTGAGAATGCGTCACTTTTTCCGTAAGTTATGAATTTTTGAAAATTAACGTTTTAAGTTGTCGGACAAAAAAAAACTGATATAAAATTTCTCAAAAATTTTAGTAAGTATATTCACAAAACATCTACCTTTAGAATCAACCTAGACTTTTGAAAATGTGTCAATTTTTGCGTGAGATTAATTTTTGAAAATTAATATTTAAAGTTGTTGAAAACAAAAAATCGTTTTTTTTTCATATATTCACAAAACATCTATTTAATTTAATTTATTTAATGTGCCAATAACAATGGTTTTATACAGGTCAATATACATAATATAAATAAGTGGTTTCAATAAATTTAAAAAAATATGATTCATAACAGATATAAAAAAAACTTGAACTTACAGGGTGTAGAAATATGCAAAAGATGCGTTCAGAAAGAAAACTGTAATATGGATAAATAACAAATGTACCTTCCTTTAAAACTAACTTTAATTTTTGAAAATGTGTCACTTTTTTCAATTTTTGAAAACGAAGGAAAGGAAAAACTAGAAAAAAAATCATAACGCTATGATTGAATTCCATAAAAAAAACTCTGATGCAATCATAATACATTTACCTTCAAAATTAATCTTGATTTTTAAAACCTAGTCAATATTTGTGTTAGTTATGAATTTGGTATGAAAATAAGGTCTGATATGATAAGAAAATGATTGAAAATACAAGTCGAATGTAGGACGCTGATTGGCTAGCGCTAATACAAACTAGACAGTGGCAGTGGCTGTCAAACAGCGCATTCATTACACGCATTTGTAAATTTCTGCTACGTTTATTTTCATCCGAGATTAAAACTCGTGATTTCATTGAAAAAAATTGCAATGGTATAATCTCCCCACTTGTTATATTATAACTGATAATGCACCATCGGGGCACATTTGGAAACCTACCTTGTTAATTATGAAACAAAATATACTTCATTATATCATAAATACCATTAGATTTCTTGGGATTAGAATAGAAAACAATCAGTTACGTAATCAGACCAAATATGAGAATCGGACCTCAGAATTCGTTACATAATTGAATACAAAGAAATAATAATGTCTCGTAATTTATCATCCATCCTCCAGGTATTATATCATGAAGTTGAGACTTTTATAACAAATTATAATAAGCGACGTTTTACTTTCACTCGAAACGTGATAAAATGTTTCGGTGGAAAAAAGAGGCTGTTAGGAATGCGATTGTAATAATTATTACTAATGGAGAATTGTTTTTATTTCGATTGAGATGGTGTCAAAATGTGTAACACGGTGGGTAGTAGATTGGATTCGATGAGTGGCGGTTCGTGAACTTACGTAGAGGAAGCTAAGGAAGTTAACGCGTCTCCATAACAAATAAATGTAAACTGTGTTTTGAATAATTCTATTTTATTGCAACTGCAAATGACGTTTCATCAGTGACGGTTCGCGGGGTTTTTTCTAGTACGGCCGAGAAACAAGAGGTGGTGATGCAGAGACAGCCGTCTGACCCTACCTATCTGTATTACCACCTCTTGTTCCTCGGCCGTACCAGAAAAAAACCCGCGAACCGTCACTGCGTTTCATGTAATGTTTATTACATTAAATAAAGATATTTATTATTATTTTAATAACAACTACTAGAGATGCATTACTTACTCTTATAAAGGAAGCAAGTATTGGGCCACTGTTTTCTTCTGTAGCCGGAATTTCACCCTAAATTCGGTGCTCACCTTTTGCTTTGTCGATTTTGGTAACATCGGATTTTTTTTCTAATTCAATTAATAATAAACGAACTCGATCAAATACACAAACTCAATCTACCTTCTGTAGCAACACATTCCTCGTTAACCTCTGATTGGGTGTTTGAGAGGATTGAGAAAATAAATAATAAGAATTTAAGTAAAGAAAAATATTAGCAAACTTTTAGAGAAGTTGGCAATCTTAGCATAATAACAAAAGAGCTGTTTCTTGCGTAAATTTTCAACCCTAATTTTAGGCGGTTTTACCTTAGTAAAAATTTTAATCAAATTAACCCACACTTATATTTTCGGTTAATTATTTAATGATTTAAAAGAAACGCTTCGTTTGCAAAAAATGCAACTTTCATTCTTATTATGCAAATCGAAAATGGCGCAAGAAAGGTTTTGGTCAAGCTCAAGTTCACTTCCTATTCGGAAGTTGCGAGACACGCCATCGCGTGCAAGAGAAGGCCGCCATTAAGTAACGTATAAAGACAATTTTAATTCGTAATTCGTTATAAACAAAGCGTTACAAACTATAATTGTGTTATTATTACTGCAAGAAGGTAATTGCGTTTTGTGCGCGAAGAGATGCTATAATTGTTCATTAAATAGAGAGGCTTGTTGCATAATAACAAATTTGTTGTTACAAATGAGTAGATGGTGATTTTCAAAGGATTTGTTAAAGTAGTTGTGATTAAGAGGAGTTTCGATCGAAAAATTGTGGTTGTTTGAGGGAAATTGTTTTTGCTATTTTGCATTAAATGGAGAAGTTTGTTGCATAATTACAAATGAGTAGATGATGATTTTGAGAGGATTAGTTAGGGTGGTTGTGACGGGGGAATTTTGATCGAAAAATTGTGATGAAGGGAAATTGTTTTTGCTATTTTGGTCATTCCCTTATTAGAAGGGTTATGTCATAGGTAAAAAAAAATTATGACTCGTTAAAAAATTTAAAAGTTCCTCAAAATTCAAGACACAAAATTAATCGGGACATTATACGAGAGTCACTTGACTTTCGACTCATTTCTAAGAGTCGACTCTCATCATGAGCAGCGGCAGCTCGTGGATTTTCGTAGGGAGGGCAAAGACAAAGAATTCGCTCGTGCCGCACTACTTACTCTTATAGAGGAAGCTGTTTCGGTCAAATTTTCTTCCGTTACCCCACCGCCAAACATCCACGAGCCGCCCATCTCTAGTTTGCACGCACTTCCCTGCCTAAATGTTGATAATTCACGCAAGCTAGAGATCGTGTTCAGCGAAACTACAATTAATATGTGTTAAAGGCATAATCATTATTGTACGTCGAACATGAGATTAATTTCATCTTCGGGCGAATTTCACTTCTCTGCGCGATGCATTAAATGCATATACCCTTTTCCTTCACCCACAATAAAAATGATGGCGGTTTCTAATGAAAGCTACCCAAGATCGGCAAATCGAGAATCTAAATTACGAGTTGTTTGTTTGATATATCTGCACTTGCATCCATTAACCTCTCACGTAGCCAATGCTAAATACAATTTCTAGATACGCGTCTATTTTAAGATAATTGCAATCTTTGATCATAAGTGGTAAATCCTTCACTTTCGATCAGCGGCGGCTCGTGGATGTTCGGCGAGGAGACCACGGAAAAAAAATGACCAAATCAACAGCAAAATATTTGCTTCCTCTAAAGGAGTAAGCCTCCTCTATGAAGACCCACGAGCCGCCACTGCTTTCGATGGTAATTATGATTTCCCCATATTCAAATTGCAATGGTCATTTTCGGAGCGGTTATTTTGCAATACACTCGGCCTCAAAAAAAAGCGCCACTCGAAAAATCGCGAAAAAACTCGATTTTTCAAACCGTCGTAACTTGGTTCAATTTGGTCGAAAATCGATGAATTTTTCAGTTTGGGGAAGATTCAAGTTTTATCTATAAGAATGTGTAGTTGATTTTGACCCCAAGTCCAACCCACCCCCCGTAACAACGCGTTGTAAAAAAAGTTTTTTATGTTAAAAATTGTCCAACTTTGACCCGCTGAAAAAAATCGGCGGGAAATTTCACCAAAATGGCAGAAAAATTTAATCAATTTCCTTTAAATGCCTTAAAAATTCGAGTCGTTTCGATGATTTGGAGCAAAGTTATGAATTTTTGAAAAAAAAATGACATTTTTCACTTGTCTTTTGTTTGAAATTTTAATTAAAATGAACAAATTTTATCACCCTGTCGAAAACCTTTTTTTGCACTAGGCGTGACAGAGGGTGGAATGAAACTTGTGCTTTTCAGATCGCAAAGAATCATCGGCTTTTGGGCAAAATTGACTGAGTTATGACCGAAATGGAATTTTTACAAGTTGTAAAAATTTAACATTTTTTGTCCAAAACACTTTTGGTATGGGTTTTCAGGGAGTCACGATAGTCGCAAACTTCTTAGATCGCAAAATTCCATCGAGTTTTGTGCGAAATTCGCCTAGTTATGGCCAAAAAGGCGCAAAATGTATTTTTTTTCAAAACTGCATAACTTCTTCGCCAAATCATCGCATCGCCTTGAATTTTGGAGGAAATTAGAGGAAAATGATTGAACTTTATTGCCATGCTGACCGATTGAGTCCACGATTGCACACGGTACAAGGAACCAAATTTACACATTTAAACTTCAAAAACATTTTTTTTTCCTTGAGGGGGTGGAATCGTTTTAGCAACAAAACAATTCACATGACCTTGAAGAGAAAATTTGAGACTGTTCAGACTGCAAAAGTTCATCGATTTTGGTGCAAAATTACTTAAGTTATGGCCAAAAAAGTGAAAAATGTAATTTTTTTTCAACAATTCATAACTTTGTTCCAAATCATCGAAATGACTCGAATTTTTAAGGCATTTGAAGGAAATTGATTAAATTTTTCTGCCATTGTAGTGAAATTTCCCGTTGATTTTTTTTGCGCACGGTACAGCTTGTCAAAGTTGGACAATTTTGTACATAAAAAGAACATTTCAAAATCAACTACACACTCTTAAAGATAAAACTTGAATCTTTCCAAAACTGAAAGATTCATCGATTTTCGACCAAATTGAACCAAGTTACGAGTTTTTTCGCGATTTTTCGAGTGGCGCTTTTTTTACGCGGAGTGCATTTTTATCAGAATTAAGAATGGTATAATAAAAGAGAAGTGTAATTTCAAAGGCAGAAAGACATTACAGAATAAAGAAAAAAAAACATGGAAAACAACAGATACTAACCAATTGTAATGCATTAATCCTGTATTTATTTACTTGTTACTTCTGAAAAAATCAGAAAATATTTTTTAGAACAAATTTGAAGAACAAAAAAAGGCTAGATCCCAGATATTGTCGCGATTCCAGTGGCACACAACCAGTTTCATTTTACCCACACATAGGATTTTGACGATTGTTGCTTAAGTTTAGGTTAGGGTTAAGCTTAACCCACCCCCCCCCCCCTTTTTTTACCGACCCTTTTGGGCCAAGTACTAGTTTCTGCGCCCGCGGGAGTGTGTTCATGTGTGAGTGGATAAAACGAAACTGGTTGTGTGCCACTGGAATCGCAAATTTCGCGCATGCGCGTTTACGAGTGGTACAATTTACCCGAAAAAAAAATGTGTATTTAATTTGAATTCGTTGATACGTGTTTATTAAGTAACTGTAATTACCTTAATTAAACCTAAACAGTTTACATATAAAGAAAAGTAATTCGAATCTTCAACATAAATACTCTCTACTTATGAATATATGAGCACAGGTAATAAAGGAAAATACATTTATGAATAAACAGTTTAATCACTTCATTTATGTCATTTAGTTTTATCATTAAAATTAATGTATTTTCATTCGCTTCCACTTTCATATTATTTTATGGCTTCAATTTCAAATTGATGGAAATTAGATATTTATACATATACGTTAGGCTTAAATAGCTTGTTATTTCGAGATGTAAACTAATCACCAATCAATATTATTCTGTTGGATATATTAATATAAATTAAGTTTTTTTACTCCTTCACTGTAATGGCATCATTAAATGCGCATAATATGTACTTTAATAAGATCTGCAGCCTTCCCGAAAATAAAACTTTCGGTATGATTTATTAAATCGAAAGTACCACTTTACATAAATCGTACCGAAAGTAGTTATTTTCTGGACGATTTTGTTTCACTTTCGGAACGATTTCTATACTTTCGGGACGCTTTTTGTTACTTTCGGGACGATTTTGCGTATATATGTAGGCGGCCTTGACAAAAACATGAACTTCGGATTTGATTATGACAGCGCTTGTCACATTACATTCGTGTGTGTTTTTGCTTTTTTAACATAAAAAAACGACTGTAGAAAATATATTTTACGTAACACGTTCCTAAAGTGATTTTACGGGACTCGCAGGATTCCTACTCATCCCGTAAAATATCACTTTCGGAGCTTGTTACGTAAATTACTATTATCTACGAATAAATAATATATTTTTTCACAAACGGAAAAGAAATTTGTGTTCTCAGCAGTAAAAATCCTGAGAGAAATAACATTTCTTGCTGAATTGGAAGGGCAGTTTTGGCAGAATTGATTTTAGGGTAATTTTGCAAATTTTTAAGTTGCTGGCAGTTGTTTTTATATTTTTTTCTACCAATTGGAGAATGCGCGACCTCGGAATTACACTAAACGGAGTTTGTGGGGATTATCCTAAAATCTAGCAAAGGGGTGTGTACATATGTTTAATTAATCGTAAAAAAGAATTGATTTTGGGTAATTTTGGAAATTTTCAAGTTCCTGCGAGTTGTTTTTATATTTCTTTCTATCAATTGTAGAATGCGCGACTTTTAAATTAGACTAAACGGAGTTTGTGGAGGATTATCTTGAAATCTAGCAAAGGGCTGTGCATAGATTTTTAATTAATCGTAAAGATTAATTGATTTTGGGTAATTTTAGAAATTTTTAAGTTCCTAGCAGTTGTTGTGATATTTTTTTTTTCTATCAATTGGAGAATGCGCGACCTCGGAATTTCACTAAACGGAGTTTGTGGGGGGTTATCTTGAAATTCAGCTAAGGGGTATGTACAGATTTTTAATTAATCGCAATGAAGAATTGATTTTGGGTAATTTTGTATATTTTCAAGTTCCTGGCAGTTGTTTTTATATTTTTTTAAATCAATTGGAGAATACGCTACAACGGAATTACACTAAACGGAGTTTATGGGAATTATCTAGCTAAGGGGTGTGTACATATTTTTAACTAATCGTAAAGAAGAATTGATTTTGGGTAATTTTGGAAACTTATAAGTTCCTGGCAGTTGTTTTTATATTTTTTCCATCAATTAAAGAATGCACGACCTCGGAATTACACTAAACGGAGTTTGTGGGGGATTATCTTGAAATCTAGCAAAGGGGTGTATATAGATTTTAAATTAATCGTAAAGAAAAATTGATTTTGGGTAATTTTGGAATTTTTTAATTTCCTGCCAGTTGTTTTTATATTTTTTTCTATCAACTGGAGAATTCGCGACCCCGGAATTACACTAAACGGAGATTGTGGGGGGGTTATTTTGAAATCTACCGAAGGGGTGTGTACAGATTTTTAATTAATCTTAAAGAAGAATTGATTATGCGAAAATTCGAATTTGATTTGCATAAATTGTCATTAGATATTAAATATGAAATTTTTTTTTTAATAATTGGAATCACGTTTTAAAATGCAATAGTTTAATTAATTTGAATGAAACATTTGTTTTTATTTTCATCTTTTATAACGATTATTGAAATTGCAATGGTTTAATTTAATTAACTTGGTCTTTTAAAACGCCTGTTGTGAAACTCTCAACATATATTTTATATTCAAAATTTAATAACTTCAATTATCAATTAACATATTTTGCAACAATTTTAATTACTCGGACAGTGTCACGTAAATATCGGTTTAGCGTGTCCGCTAAATCTATTGAATATTAATTATCTACCGATTTGAGTTAAATGTTCCAAGGTAAAACGCAATTAGAGTAATTGCAATATGATGGTAGTTATGTTGGTCACATTGCGTACAGCAGAATTATTTTAGACATAACAAGGCTACGTCCGATTTGGATTATGTTAATAATTTTATTGCTACAATTAATAGTTATTTACGTATTAGGGGCGTAAGAGGGCTTTTTTGGGATGAGGCCTAATTAAAAACACGTCGAAGCCCATAAAAGCCAGTTAGGCCCGTCGTGCACCCTATCCCTCGGCGGCGGGGGTGACTTTTTCGAAAAACTTTTTTGGCGCTATCCGATGCACAATCGCCGGTACTGTCGATCCCTTCCCCCGTCCTATACCCATCGGGTATAATTTTTGAAAAAACGAAAACGCGCCGCCCATTATATTTAGACTTTAAAAAATATTCCAAGGAAACTCTCTGCCCATTTTTTTTGAAATTCGCCCCCAATTTTGCTCCATCACCTTAGCGAAAAAAATCATTCTCAGGTTAACCATAAGAAATTTTTAGGGTTAATAGAGGGGATGACGAGCCTTGATTATTGATTTTCTTCAAAATAAATTAAGTTGAAACTATTCCTTGTTTCATTTATTTATTTTTTATTTTGACAGATTTTTGATAAGTGACAACTAACTTGATTTTAAGTTTCAATTGATTTTAGCGATTTAAAAATCTGGAGCTAACTTCAGTCCATGACTAAAATGCACAAAGTCACGGTGTATTTAAAGAATCACTTAGTGCCATTAAAACATATGGAATAAATGGCATTTTAAAGGTGGGAGTAGAAAAAATATATTTAAAAAATCCAATGCTATAATCTTGTTTAGTGGCGCCCCTTAAAAAAAATTAAAACATTCCCTACCCTTCCAGAGCGCAGCATTTGGCCTGGCCCCCGGGTTCGTTTTGCTTCTATCAAGGACATATCTTTTTCTATTTAAAGCGAACAGTTGAAACTTTAAGGGTAGGTATAAGGTACGACGAGCCTCGATTTGTGATGTTTTCAAAATTTTTGAAACATCCTCTACCGTTCCAGGGCGCGTCATTTGGCCTGGCCCCTGGGTTCCTTTTGCTTCTATTAAGGACGTATTTTTTTTTTCTATTTAAAGCAAAGAGTTGAAACTTTTAACGTAGGTAAGGAGTACGACGAGCCTTGATGTATTATATATATTTTTTGAAATATTCCCTTCCCTTCTAGAGCGCGTTATTCGGCCAGGCTGTTCCTGTATTCGTTTTGTTTCTTTCAAGGACGTATTTTTTTCTATTTAAATCGAAGATTTTGTAGGGTTGGTAAAAAATGTGGCGAGCCCTAATTTCATTTTTTTTCTTCAAAATTTTTAAAACGCTATAATATACTGGGTGCTCTGAAAATGGCGGATTAACTCAATGGTACATTGTCGAGGATTACTTCGAGAGTATGGAAAAAATAATGAAAAAAATCGGTATTGTATTTTTTCGAAGATATGAAGACTTTAGTGTAAATTATTTCATTGCTTAAAATCTGCTTAACATTAATTATTTACACTCCATCTCATCAAATAAATTTCTCAGAGATACATACTTTCATGCTTGTTAATATTATGTATAATTGGTATTTTCAAATGCGATAATTTGAATGTTAAATAATTGATTTTCCCATTCAAAAAACCCTGGCATCAGTAGATTTATTTAGTGATTGCACTTTACGGTCAAACTCCCGATTTCGGAATTTTTGTTTTTAGGGTCTCTATACGTGTTATTATTAAGGTACTTACAAAATTTTTTGTGTGGAATCGTGTTTCAAGCCGAAAAATCCAATTTTTACTTCTTCCGTAGCCCACTCCCATCAATGTCCACCATAAATTTAATTGTACGCACGGCACGGGAATACACATGTTACACTACGAAAGTTATTCATATTATTGATAATTTAGCACACGAAAGGCACACTTAAAATTAAACACGAGGTGCAAGTTCGCGCGAACGACATTTTCTCTGCGCAATGGAATTAAACAGTCGACAGCGGCAAATACAGATAAACGGATGCGCCCTCTATTGCCAACCGTGAAAATTGGTTTATCGTTTTCTGTTTTCAAACCAATCATTTATGTATAGTGCAATGCAACCAAATCTAGAAATTGGAGCCAATAAATCACCATTCTTTATAAATTGTTCATTTCGGTATTATCTGCAACTATATAAATTTGATGTTACTATTATTATATGTATTAAAATAAAATTTGAGTTATACCAACAAAGTAAAAGTGTTTTATTATATTTACATGTATAACGAAGTAGAAGCCTCCATAAACATTACTATTATTAGTTCATAATAAGAGAGCAACAATTAAAAAATTAATTAATTTTTATTTTTCTCGAAAAAAATTTACTTTAATTAAGATTTCCCATCATAATTAAATTTCTGCCCAGACGTTTTCCGGGATCCTGGATATGGGTCAAGTTTTACACTTGATCGTTTATGGATAATAAATAAAGTGGAATTTCTAATTTTTCTTTCTTTGTATACATTATTTTTTTTAAATAAACTTTTTTGTGAAATACAAGACTTTTGAATTGTCAAATCTGACAAACTGATTTGTTGTTTCAAAGCACCCGGCAATTAAATTAGTACCACTATAGGCAACAGACAAAGCTTCACTGTGCGGTTCGTTGCAAACTCTCAAGGGCGATTGAGGTGTGTTTGCTCGCAATTAGCATGTTCAGAGATTAAAAATTCGCACTGCATACGCTGTAACATGTAACATAACTAACATAATTATACACATGCGAAATCTTTTAAGAATAATTAGTTTTAAAAGGCTTTAATACTTTGGGTGACGGTCATTTGTAACTAATGTATAGAGTTGCAATTGTATTACTACTATATGTGTTAATGTGTATAAACTTCTATTTATACTATTATTATGTATTTTCAAATGTATTTCTACACATTTAATAAATTACTTATCTACTTTGACTAAGTATAGTATATAGTCAAAGCTTATCTAATATTTCGTTTATTATTAGGCAACTTATTTTACGCGCTACAATTAAAAAACTCACCCCCGAGTTTGACTAACAATAATATCTAAAAATAATGATTCTAATATTTTTCAATACGAGAAATTCAACATTAGTCAAACCCAGTGTATCTTCCTCATGCGATCGAATTTTAATCATCACAACTCGGCAACGCTGTTCCGTAGTGTCAATGTGACAGACGAGTTATACCTGTCTCCAGTTTAGTGAATTTCAGCATAAATTTATATCGAAAACCACCTAGTTCCTAAAAAAATGGCACACGAGGGTGCAGAGATAAGCCTCAGGAGCAAGAAACCATCAGGTGAGCGCTAGAAAACCAACCCTTAAATTCCCACACATCCACCACCTCACCCTTCGCTTAAACAATTACAAAAGCTCCTATTAAAGGGACACTGTTGTTATCTGAAAGCTAAATTAATGTTATTATCACACTCAACATAATTGCAAGTTTCAAGGGTGAATTGATTGATTGCCACATTCGGTATTGATTGCTCTACATTAGAAATGGAGTGAAATACGAGTGGAACTTGTGAGCACACATTGCCGACTGACCGTTGTAGGGTGATGTTATTGAATATTTTACGTACTGTGTGGAAATATTGGTGGTATTCCATGGAAACACCTGCAGTACGATTCAATATTTATTAATCAATACGCCGATACTTTTTCCTTGTTTCCTCACATTTATAATTCACAAATGTTTGTATCAAATATTGAAGGTGTATCGTTTCGGTATCAAGTGTTATTCTTGTCGTCACTATGGGAAAACGATGTAAGATTTTTCAGTGTTCATGCACTAATTGTTGTGTATTCTGCTATGTTTCGTATACTTGTAGATTGTTTGTTTTTTTTTACTCTAACTAGCAAAGCTTAATGTCAAATGTGACCTTGTTTTGATGTAATATTCAATAGTGTGCTGTGAGACTTGATTGATTGTTTATTATTGTTTCAAATCGTTGTCTTAGTTTAATGTATCGTCGATGAAGCGGCAATACCGCCTAACCGCCATTTTTACCAAAATTGAGGTTTTAATATATAATCATTTCCAGAACGCTATAAATCAGTTTTTTATCTTTCCTGTCGAATTTGGTAAATGTGAGATGGGCAGTATTGCCGCTTCACCGATGGTTTGCTTCCATTGGTTATTACTGTAGTAAATTGTAATTAACCACCCTATCTTTAGGTTATTTTTAAATATGTGGACTTTTTAATTACAGTATGGATTTTGTTAAAGTGCATTTAATAGTAGAATGTAAAATATGATTCGAGAATTTTTATTATCACTATTGTAGGTACGCAATACCAGTTAGTGGTATTGGACACGTAGTTGACACGCTTCTTGCCTACATTCATGGGTATAAGGCGGTTAACCACTTTACACCCTTGCTGCTTTATTATTTATGCTTGGTTATAGCATAATCCCAGGATTATTAAAAAAAAATCTCTTTTGTTGTTACATTTTTCTACAAACAAAGAAATATGAAAAAACATTCCATAGATGGCGATAAAGGGGTAAAATAGCTATTATTACAACTAGGGAAATATGAATAGTATATTTCCCGAGGTTGGCTAGTTACATGTATAGACAACCAAGGGAAATGTATTCATATTTCCAGTGTTGTAATCAATAGTTTTTTTCTGATTGAAAGAATATTGTTCTGTTGACTGGTTTGATTTATGCGTTGTTTCATAAATTGGTGAAATGTCAAACTATGGGTTAACGCAAGCAACGAAAGACCGTTAATGTTTGGTTCCGGTAAAATCAAAAGCTGTAAAATCTATAACGGATACCTTCCTAAGAAATCGGAGGTGTCCCGAGAGCAATTAAAACAATTCTTGCGAGAAACTCCTAATGACATTTTTTTGATGTTTATATTTTCCTAGGGAAATATGAGCACTTCATATTTCCCTAGGGAAATATAAGTGTATTATGACATATCGTAACTAAAGCAATATCACCCAATATTGTTTCAATCAGGAAAAAAAAAAGTATTTTTTTGTAAATTGTTTTTGTTTTCTTTTTGACCTGGGCGTGAAGAGGTTAACCGTTGTCCTATCTTTTCAACACACTAATTTTTGTAATTTATCCCCACAACTTAATTATATAATTTTCAATTCAGTATTTATTTATTTATCTTCCTTTGTTAACCAATAATTTCAATAAAACATTGCAATATTTTTACATGAATGAGAGACATTATAAATTGCAATATTGCACTAAAGATAACCGAAAAAATGCAATGACATAACCAAATTGTTAGTAACTTTTTTACTACCAACAAAAATTTCACCCTAACAAAGCCTACTGCGGCGAGAATAAAATGTGAACAGAGTATATGTACTTTCCAAGCAACGGCTACTTGAACTTTTAAAATGGATAATGGTATTAAAATAAACTGCTTTTAAGTCGTTAGGAATTTAATGAATAAAAAGGTTAAAGCTTTTGTTCTTAAACAAAAATTTCCGGCATATGAATATTGATTTTTCATAACTAGGGCCTAAAGGGTAACCTTTTTAAAATGTCATAGCATTAAAAGTGTAATATTGTTATGCAGATCTACCACTGAGTATTCATTAATCACGAAGCAAATATTGTCACTATCATTACAAGTTAAATAAAACAACAATATTTAATTCTACTTTACAATAAACCTCCATTATCCATAATAATGTGAGTTCAAAAAGTCAAAAATAGGTGATAATAATTCAAGTAGGGCTGAAAGACTTTAATCAATTGCCCTTTAAAACCCTAAAACCAGGTTTTAATAAAGGTGTAGTAATTAACTAATTTAAGTAATATCATGTTGGATGTCTGGAATTCTCCAGTGCAGTGCATTTTGTTTATTTTGACATCTCGTGGTTTTTTGAGGTTACTGGTTTTGTGTTTATATCTGCCGATTTTGTCTTTTCTTGAGACAACTAACCTCAAAAAACCACAAGATGTCAAAATAAATACAATGCAGTATAGCAAGCCGTATTTTTTAATTATGCTTGAAGCAGAAATTTTTTTCAAAATTAAGTTTAACAAATGTATTTTTAAAACATGACTTACATTTCTTAAAAATCAATGTAAATACAACTAGCAATAATAAAAAAATTCCTTTTAAAAATCAAAATTCTTTATAACAACAGTTATCGCAATTTTATGTATCAGAAAATAATGCTAGCTGTCTTAATCTCAAAATAATATTACCTAGTGCGTTAACTAAATCATGCCAACAAAAATGTCACCTTACTAAAATTTGATCATGAATAGATTATATTTACTTTTTTTCTGATTGAAACAATATTGAGTGATATTGCCTTAGTTACGATATGTCATAACTAGAGTCCGGATTTATATGCGCTAAAAAAGGCATTATAATTTTTTTATATGCGCTTAAAATTAGCCAATATATGCGACAAAATGATTCAAATATGGATTTTATATGCGGTTTAATTAGAAATAATGTTGCAAAATAAAAAAAAATACAAATAGCAACTATTGATAATTTATTTATTGGAATTGCAATGTAGAACCAACATTTGATTTTGATTTTCAATTTAGGTAAAGTTAAATGACATAGAGTTCATGTTAAAATGTATTATGTCCTCCTCAGTCTCAATCTTTACATTTTTTAAGTTTTTTTAAATTAAGAAGAATATTTTCTAATTTTTCAAAATTATTGGCGTAGAATAAAGCAGCTTCCAGCCAAGCACAATTACCGGATACGGTTGCTCGAGTATCATCTGCATAGGCGTACCAGCTTAACTTGCTTATGGGGAAATCCCCTTATTCTAAATAAATAATATAATATATACATATCTACATAACACAAGGTTACGTTCGCTAGTTAGGGGAATCCCTTAAATTTATCTTATACGATTTTATAAAAAAGATTTCCACGCTGGCAAATTTAATAAAATAAATTTCAACAAAATCAATTACAATTATGGAAATATTGACTTTATATGTGGTTATATGCGGATATATGCTCAAATAAGTTTAATGTGACAAAACCTCGAAATATTAAGTTATATGCGAAATAAAACTTGGTACTTTGATTTATATCAGAGAGAAACGTATAGATACAATTCACCAATTCAATACGAAAGAGCAAATAAAACATGTAAAAAAATATAAATCCGGACTCTAGTCATAACACACTTATATTTCCCTAGGGAAATATGAAGTGCTCATATTTCCCTACGGAAATATAAACATCAAACAAATGTCATTAGGGGTTTCTCGCAAGAATTGTTTTAATTGCTCTCGGGACAACACCTTGATTTCTTAGGAAGGTATCTTTTATGGATTTTACAGCTTTGGATTTTACCGGAACCAAACATTCACGGTCTTTCATCGCTTGCGTTAACACATAGTTTGACATTTCACCAATTTATGAAACAAAGCAAAAATCAAAACAAGTAAACTATGATATTTACAAACAAGGCCCTTAGCAACGGACCAATCCGATAAATTAAAAATTTACAATCCGATATTTTCCCATTTACAGAACAATATTATTTCAATCAGAAAAAAACTATTGATTACAACAAGGGAAATATGAATACATTTCCCTTGGTTGTCTATACATCCCGAGCGCGGAGCCAACCTCGGGAAATATACTATTAATATTTCCCTAGTTGTAATAATAGCTATATACTCTGTTCACGTTTTTATTAAAAAATGCAACATTGCACTACACATAACCAAAAAATCGACAACCAAATTGTTAGTAACTTTTTTACTACCAACAAAAATGTCACCCTAACAAAACCTACTGCTACTTGCAGAGTATAAATAGAACCAGTGCTGTTACTGGGTGTTTGAGGCGCAAAAAAATGTATTATTTTTTATTTGGTACCTTCCAGATTCAGCATTTAAACAGCAACGGCTGCCGGCTTGGCAACCGATCCTCACAGCAGGCACCGTCCTCCCAGCATTCTTCGTAATAGGAATAGCTTTCATTCCGGTAGGAATAGCCCTCCTCTATTTCTCAGATGAAGTGAAGGAGAGAATCATAGATTATACATTATGTAACAAAACTCAAGTGCAACAGGATGGTTACGTCAGTTACACCGACACCCCTTGTGCCAAATTCATTAAAGAGAATCCAGACGACGAGCCGTGCGAGTGCAAATTGCCATTCGAGTTAGACACAGATTTTAAAGTAAGTTTTAAAAACCCGGCTTGTTCGTTTAACATTTGCTTGCAACATTTACTTCAGTCACCAGTGTCCGCTCGTACATTCTAATTTTACCGATTTATCCGTCATTTAGTTATATGTTGCCTGCAACTTCATTCGCATGGTCTTAAATTTATTGCAATAATATATTTAATACGAGTGCCCGGTATGTGTTACAATGCCATTCAAAAAAAGAACACGTTTGATTATTGAAGTGCTTTTGATGCACAAATTGCCGCTAAACTATATGCAATACTAACGACGCGCGCGCCACCTATTGTAAAATGGTTGTACTAGTTCAGAAACCTTTGCGGGCGTGCGTGCAACAACTCACCAAAGTTTCATCGCAATTGGATAAATGGTATAGGAATGCATACAGGAGAAACAAAACTACATTCATAGAGAGATGTTGAATCAGTTTAGTGATTAAACAATCCTTGATTATGTTTTTACTGTTAGATATAATCAGTTTTAATTAAATTATTTTTTCCAGGGGAAAGTTTATATGTACTACGGTTTAAGCAATTATTACCAGAACCATAGGAGATACGTCAAGTCACGTGATGATAATCAGCTGCTAGGCCGATTAGACAAAGCTCCATCTACAGACTGCCAACCGTTTGCTTACAACACGTCTGGCAGCCCAATTGCTCCATGCGGTGCCATTGCCAACTCATTATTTAGTGGTAATTTTGAACTTTTTCATCTCTCGGTACATTGACGCAAAAATACAGAAAACATGTGCCTTTAATTTCAGTCAAGACACTTTTGCAATGCCGTCGTCATTTGTTCAAAAACTGCGGAACACATCTTGGGCAATATTGCAATAATGCCATCCCGTGTTTTTTGTTCTTATTCTCACAAAGTACCAGGCCCATCAACATAAATTTTACTTTTGTGGTATTCCCATAAAAAAAAAAGTCCTGTGGAGTGAGGCGGGAATCCTAGCTAGCCAATTTAGATCTCCAAAGCAGGATATGACTTTTTCTGTATTAAAAATGATGTAAGCGACCTAAAAAGGTACCGAATGTGGTACCAACTGATTCTTGAAAGTCGAGTGATAAATTCTGAGCTACAAGCGAAAAGTTGGATCAAATGTAGGCAAATGCATTAACACGTTCGCTGCCACTGCAATTGGGATTGCATTTACGCAAGTGCGCGAACGTGTTAATCAAGAGAAACCTGCTGTCCCATCAAGATAATGCTAGGCTTCATACTGCCCACAGAACCCTCCAGAAACTGGAAGAATTCTATGGTGTGGATTCCAGTTTCTGGAGGGTTCTTTGGGCAGTATGAGGCCCAGCATTATCTTAATGGAACACCAGAGATTTCTGTTGATTAATGCATTTGCCTACATTTGATCCAACTGCTCGCTTATAGCTCAGAATTTATCCCTCGATCTTCTAGTATCAGTTCAAAGTGAATATCACCTTCGTGATTTCACTAGACACAGAGCATCACCTTTGTTTCGAAGCTTTTGCGCTTGACCACCGATTCTCCAAATTGAACACAGCTGAACCTCTGATTGGACTTATTTGAACAAAAGTAGATCCACTTTTTGTCACACGTTATAATTGGTTGATAGAAATGGAGGTCCTGAGGTAAAAAGTTCATTGCAAACTTGCATTTGTTGTTATGGCATTTTTCGCATCGTCTGTTTACCTACCTTGTAAAGATGGTGAGCTCCTTTGACAATTGCTGTGTGGCTTTAATACCCTACGCAATGACCTCTTGATCAATAATAGGAACATCATTTTTCTCAAATGGTCTGTTTGATCTGACCATTCTGAATTTTTTATACCAATTTTGTGCGGTCCGATCTGAGATGGCTTCTTGACTTTCAACTTCACGTAGTATACGAGCGGCATCTACACTACTTCGACCTAATTTCCAGCAGTGATGCAAAATTGCTGAAAACGGTATATTTTTGTTGGGCCCCTAAAATTGCACAATGCAAAAATACAACTTAATTACAGACACAACAATCAATGCTGTATAATTGAGCATTGACAGTGACAACAATTTTGTATTTATTTTTGTTCCAAAACCTACTTATTCAAAAAAACGAAAAAACTTTTGCTCCCCTATTATTATTGATAATAATGCTAAAGTCTGGCCGCACTATGAAGGCATCTGAGGTGCTATCTGTAACCTTTTAAAAACCACTGATGTATGAAGAGAATCGGATAGTGGCACCAACAGCTAGCAAGTAAACTGTAAACATCTGTGAGCGTGAAGTAACAAAATCCAATCACTTCAGATGAAGGCGACACTTCCGACTTTTCGTTAATCACCTCAGACGCCTTCATAGCGCGGCCAGAGTATATCACAGGGTTTACACAGCTCAATGATTACAGTAATTAATGTACTTAACATCTTATTAAAACAAACAAACATAAAAGTAGTGAAACATCTTTTATGCGATCAAAACTAATTATAGAATTGTAAACAAGTTTCGGCAACATTATCCCGGTTAAGTTCTGCCGTGGAACCATAGCGGGCGTATATACCCGCTGCTAAATTTTGCCGTGGAACCATAGCGGGCGTATACGCCCGCTGCTAAATTTTGCCATGGAACCATAGCGGACGTATACGCTCGCGCGCAGGATTTTAGGCGTAAAGTTACGAATTTGTTATGGTAGTTGGGGGGCTCGAATCATATACAGGGTGCCCGGATTTCGTAGGGACTTCAGCATTTGAAGAGATAGAGGGATGGTCAAATTAACAAAAAGGTGCAGGTTCGAAAGCTCATTAAGAATCTACCCTCAAATCCCACTTGTCATGGCCCACTTGTTCGAAATTAAAATAAAAACAAAATCTCATTTCTATCATTTGCCGTAACTTCTCTGCTACCCAAGATACCGAGATGCGGCTTGAACCAATTTCCATGACAATTTAAACACTTTATTTGGCACTTCATAAAACCAATGTTATCTGTGCAAATTTTTAGTAATCTAACAGAAGTTGCCCATGTTGTTCCTACGAAATCCGGGCACCCTGTATACTTATAAAGTAAATCTGTAAGTTACCAGGTCCATAATTTTGAAAAGGGACATTCCTCATTTATTACCAAAACATTCATGTTCTCGAATGTACCGTAAATAAATTCGATTCCCTTAGATATTTTAACATTGACCAAATTGGATAAAGACGGGTCGAAGGAGGTCCCGTTATTGAACACGGGAATAGCGTGGGATTCCGATAAAAATATAAAGTTCAGAAATCCCCCGGGCGATTTGAGGGAGGCCTTCAAAAACTTTAGCAAACCGAAGGCCTGGAAGAAGCACATCTACGAGCTGGACGACGATCCCAGCAATAACGGTTTTCAGAATGAGGACCTGATCGTCTGGATGCGAACCGCCGCCCTGCCCACCTTCAGGAAATTATACAGGAGGATCGATCACAGTAAGCGGGAGTACGTCGATGGGTTATTGAAGGGACAGTACGAGCTGAATGTTGTATACAGTAAGTGGTTTATTTCACTCATCGGGTTACTAATCTTTAAAAGTACAATTGAGGGTTTAAGTGCACTTTTTCAAAAAATTAACTAATACCGACGGTATGCTGCACCTAAAAGGTATCTCTAGCATATTTTTATGCCTTTAAGTGAAATAACTCGCAAAATATCATTTCCAACCATAATCATTTTTTTTTTTTTTGACTTGAGCCATTCAGTCACGACCAGGTTATTATTTATGTATTCAATTTTGGGATAAGTAAATGAACAAATGAATAATGTTAGACGAATAGAACAACCATGGACCGAGCGAATACTTCTCGATCCCCGAAAAATCTTTCGCCCGGGCTGGGATTCAAACCCACACGGCATGCACTGCAACCGGCACAAGCGCTCGCCTGTACCCACTACACCAACGGGCCGCCCCAACCATAATCTGGATTTTTCATTATGAAAGGAAATTTCGAAGTAATATTCGAAGAATATGAAAGTCGAAACCATAAAAAGTGCACTTGAACCGTTTTACTTCTAAGCCCTTCAATTGTAATTAACACGTTGACTGTTATGTGAGTTAAATACAACTCGTACCTTGTCGTGATTCAGGTGCTGCATGAGTTTTATATAACCAAAGATGAGTAGAGAGATTGACAACGGAAAATAAACGGACCAGCCGGCTTTTTTGTCCATATGCTAGCGCCAACTAATACAAGACAAACAAACAGGCGAGCTGACTTTTTCGTCCCTACGCTAGCGACATCTAATAGGAGAAAATCAGAAACAGGTAACCGAAACAGTCATGTGATCTTATTAATATGTCAACGTCAATCTATTCATCGGCTTAAAGATGCTCGTGGAGCAAGAGAGAAACGCTCCAGGAAGAAAATTTTTGCGGGCGTGGTAAGGGATGGTGTAACAGAGGAAGACTTATGTTAAAAATGTATTGAAGTAAGATGACTGTTTCGGTTACCTGTTTCTGATTTCCTCCCATTCGATGTCGCTAGCGTGGGGACGAAACAGTCATGTGATCTTATTAATATGTCAACGTCAATCTATTCATCGGCTTAAAGACGCTCGTAGAGCAGGAGAGAAACGCTCCGGGAAGAAAATTTTAGCGGGCGTGGTAAGAGGTGGTGTAAGAGAGGAAGACATGGTAAAAATTGATTAAAGTAAGATGACTGTTTCGGTTACCTGTTTCTGATTTTCTCCTATTAGATGTCGCTAGCGTCAGCTCGCCTGTTTGCATTGGCTACTCATCTCTGATATAACTCAATGTTCTGAAGCATTAACAGGTTGAGCACGAGAAAATATTTTTTGGAGTGCAAAACTGAATACATAATTTGATGTAGGAGGTGTAGTAACCATTTTACGATATAAAAGTGGTCACCGAGAAATGATCGCTCTTCAAATTGTGAGTAATGACCGCCATGGCCCATGGGGCTGCCATTGGCGGATATAATGACTGCCACAGCGCTCAACCTTTGTGTTCCTATTTGATTTCTCCCACGTGGCAGTTAACGTAAAGTATGTTCATTAAAAAAAACCTCAAGTGTGCCATGATTTTTTATTTTTAAAAATTTAAGTTGGTAACACATATTGAGGTTATGTCATTTGCGGCATGTTCGTACCGATAAATTAATTTGCTGTAATAAACAACGCAGAGAAGACGTAGGTTCACCTTTCAAAATTCCTTGGGCTGTATTAATAGCATCCTAAGTATGTTTGACTGGTCTACCACTTCCTGGTTTACGGAGAATACTACCCGTTTCATGAAATAATACAACAGATCGTGATAAGGTATTTTTAAATTCATCATAAATAATGAGAACATTAAGAAATTCTCCTGAAACTCTGCCATAGGTGCGTCGAATGAATACACCCCATTTCCGTCCACTTTAGTCCCATTTCGGAAATAACTTTCAACTGGAAATGTTTTTGCTGGTTGCTGTAAACCATTGTGACCACGAAATAATTATGACTTTAAGAACGATTTGACGTTTTGTATGTCAATTCCTAACATGTGTGCCAACTTAAATTTTTTAATGTAAAAAATCATGGCACACTTGAGGTTTTTTTTAAATGAACATACGATATTAAATAAGTATAACAAATAGATACGTTATTTCTGCACTCTTCATCATTTCTTTAACATTTCAATGTTTAAATCAGAATCAAATGGTTTTGAAAATACGATTTATAACAAATCGATGATTTATTTCTGCACTCTAGATCATTTCTTTCTCTAAGATTTCAATATCAGAGATGAAATGGTTTTGAAAATACGTATTTTTTTTTAGATTACGATGTTAGTGCATTCGATGGTTCGAAACGAATGATTCTAAGCACCACTTCACTATTCGGTGGAAAAAATCCATTCTTGGGTATAGCCTACATTGTCGTCGGATGTGTTTGTTTGCTGCTTGGGATTGCACTGGTTTTCATACACATAAAATGTGGTAAAAGGTATGTTTTCTTGTTATACAGAGTGGCTAGGTAAACCGCAGCCACTTTTCTTGCGGATTTTTCAACAGATGGCGCTTTAGTGAAGAAAATTTAAAGCAGTGTGTTGTTGGAGATTTGTATTCAAATCTGCTTCGACGTCAGTTCGACAGCAAAATTTAATTTTGACAAAAAAGAAAACCACAGCCATTTGCGGCGGTCAACAGATGGCGCTTTAGTAACGAAAAATTAAAGCAATGTGTTGTTCGAGATTTGTATTCATATAGCCCGTTCTCTGGAATCTGGCGGCTGTGGTCGTAAAAGAGTGCCGGAGCTTGGTAAGTAAGGGACGTAATATTTTTTATCTCAAACCAATCTTTGTTGAGAAGTACTGGTGTAAAAGTGCGTATAGCAATAGGAGCGAAAGACAGTAATAAATGTGTGGGATGCAATTAGACGAACCACCAATACCTTTTCTTCGAGGGTGCGTCGATCCTCAGGGCGGACCGACCGTTTTACGACCTCAGCCGCCAGATTTGCCAATTTTGTTTTTAAAAACCTAAACATCCTAAAAACAGCGATAGTTGGAAAAGTGGCCGGGGTTTTTCCTAGCCACCATAGCATTTAAACCTTGTTATTTATATAACTTGACAAAAAAAAATTGTTTTCAAAAGATTAATTTCTCTCTAATTGAAAATAAAGGCGATTTAACAGGGTAAGGTTTTAAAATTATAATTTACATTTCAGTACATCCGAGATGATCAACGTTAACCCTCGAACACCCTACCAGTAAGTGGCGAGCGACTTATTGCCGGGGTACGAATTAGGTGCTTATTTATACACATTCCTCGTGACTTATATCATGTAAAGTGGCCTTCGTAACTTATCATATAGTGTAGATTAAGGATATTTATAGCTGCGAACTAAATAGATGTTACCAATGACAATGTTATACTGTATAAAAAAAACCTATATTTATATTTGTTTTACTATTGTAATTATAAGAGTCGTATTTCATCTTCAGCTTGTTGTGAGTGCCAATAATAAATTTTGGCTGCGTCTAAATGTTAAGAAATAAATATATTTATTCGACTGTTAGAGAAATATATACGTGTTTATTATACGTGCGTCAGTTGCAACTGTTTTTATTTATTTTTTTAAATAGATAGTATTTGTGCCTTGTTTGCACATGTGTTCGTTTATTGTTTTTAATGTGAAGTTTTTATTTTTGTGTCTAGTGATAAGTCTTGTACAAAATCCTTTTTTACTTTGAATTGATGTTCGATGATTAAGTGACTTGTTTGCTTTTAGAAATATATTCTGTACATATGCTGGTCTTTTCTGTCACTTTTTTATAGGGTAAGATACAGTCGAGGAACAAGAGGTGGTAATACAGATAGGTGTGGTCACGCAGCCAGCCGCCTCTGCAACTGACCCTACCTATCTGTATTGCCATCTCTTGTTCCTCGGCCGGACCAGAAAAAACCCGGCGAACCGTCACTGGTAAGATAATAATATGCCTTATAGGTATATTGATTAACCTCTTCACGCCCAACAAGGCAACAAGCAAAAAATGAAAACAAATACATTGTACAAAAAAAATTATTTCTTTAGCGCTATCTATGGAATATTTTTTCATATTTTTTTGCATAAATGGGAAAGTTTGTGACAGTGAAATCATATTTCATAGAAAAAGTTTACAACAACAAAGGAGTAATTTTTCATCAAACCTGGGATTAAATCAAAGCAGCATGGACGCGAAGTGGTTAAAACACTTGTTTTAATCAAAACAATATATAAATGTTTCACCTCGGGTTGAGTGAGAAACTCATTAATATAAATATAATGTGCCTGTAAGAAAAGATGTTAATGTCCATCAAGTATCTTCTGTAGAACCATAAAAATATTACAATAAGAAAATGTATCTGCTTGGTCAAGTTAATGCCAGGTAAGCCAGTTGGTTCATTAGCCAAATGAAGTACACAATTAATTCAATAAAACGAAATATAGCCTGAATATATAAATATTCAACCTGTTCGTAACTCTGCAAACAAAATTAAGTCTTAAGTGAAATACACAATATTTTGTGCTATCGCTTTGTGAATTTTTCTAAAGGAGGCTTAAAGAGATGTTAACCTGTCTCCATAACAACCGCACAGGATGCGCTACTTACCCTTGGCAAGGAAGCAAGTTTCAGGCCGGTGTTTTCTTCTGCCGAACATTCACGAGCCACTACTGCTTCACAAGTACATTTTGTGTTCTGGAAGTCGCCCACCTAGAGATTCATAAGCTACAATTAAACTGATGAACAATTAAATTCGATAAATACGAAAGTAGCCTGAATATATGAATATTCAACCTGTTCGTAACTCTGCAGAATATTCATATATTCAGGCTACTTTCATCTTTATCGAATTTTTTTAATGCTTCTGGAACAAGTGGGTTTGTCTCAAATTTATTGATGAACAATTATTTTTATTTTTAATGGAACATGAAGGATTGCAATTGGATGTTGGACTTTACGAGAGCAAGATCTTACAGAAGTGTTCGTCGACATGAATTGTTCCTGGTTGAACCTGGCTGTTCAACCATTTTAATTCACCAAGTCAACAAACACTTGAGTAACCAAGCAATTGGCATTTCAAGCTAATGTTAACCCTTTTTTTCCCGCAGATGTATATGGCGTCATATCTTTAATGAGGTCCCCGTAATCTGTTTTGATTTTTTTTGGTACCATTTTTCATTTATAGTTATGATTTTGTTCAGTGGCGGCTCGTGGATATTCGGCGGCTTGGCAACGGAAAAAAAATTGACCGAAACAGCAACAAAATATTTGCTTCCCCAAGTAAGCGACATCTTTGCCTTTGCCCTCCCTGCGGAAATCCACGAGCCGCCGCTGATTTTGTTTTCTGGAAAAAGGAAAAATAGGGAGAAATTTTTTTATTTAATTTTCTTAATATGGTAATTTCACAATTTTTTTTTTATTTCCAAAAATTAATTTGGGAAAGAGAGGGCTGTTTTGAACATATTGTGTTGAAATGTCAAATCGTTATATTTATATTTTGTATTTGATGATTTCCCGAATTACGGAGTATTAACATAATTAAATAAATAATGAACGAAGATTCTCCGTATATAGCTGAATCAAAAGTGTAAACATGCCTCCGAGGTTGCAGGTTCGATCCCTGTCGGAGGCATGTTCACACTTTTGATTCAGCTATATACGGAGAATCTTCGTTTATTATTTATTTAATTTATATTTTGTATTAGTGGTAAGTTTTGACTACTTTAGGAGTACCAGTGGTGGTTTACAAAAGGTCAATTGAATCTCATATTATTTCTTTAATAAACTCGTTAATACTTACGACGTAAAATATACAAAATTAACATAACAATATATTTTCAACATTCAAACAATCACAAATAAATATCAATATTAATTGTAGTAACTGGAAAAATGTCAATCCTCGACTCGATTCAATAAATAAAAAGAAAAAATATGTATCGGGTTAACGCTTTCAGTTGTAAAAAAAATTAATCTCTGCTTATAAAAATATCTCTACGCAGGAACTTCTATTTTAAGGGCCCCCATCTGCTCCAAGAACTGTTGTATTCCATCGGGTATCTTACCCTCGTCTATTTCTTTGTCCCACCTTTGGTACTAAAAAGAAAAAGTTTTAAGTAAAGTATAACTGTAAAGAAAACAATTAAATCTTCAGTTTCCAAAAGTTTTTTTTTTAGGTGACTAGATCAGCTGTTACAGGTGGAATATAATAGAAGGAATGTTTCAGTATTTATAGCAGTGCTTTGGGTAACCTAAAATCTTAAACGGAAGGTCTTTCCCCTTGTTATAATTTTTATTCAGTTTGAATGTGTTGTAACTTTTTTAAACCCTATCTATATGTATCACTTTGGATGTGTTTATTAATTTTACCTTCGAAACTTCGAATTCAGAATTTTTATCTTGTAAAAAAAAAATTATTTTTTTTTTATTATCTTTACCGGAGAGGTGACACAGAAACATTGATTTTTGATTTAGAATTCTAACTATTATTTGCTCATTAATAGTTTCAGAATAGAAAGGTGACGGAATGGATGAGAGAGGATGGGGCGGGAGTGAAGACGCTGGAGAAGGTGGGTTGGGAAAAGGAGGGTAAAGGGAGGGAGGGGAAGGGGGCATGAGGAAAAGTATAATATAGATAAATATGTAAGGTTACATGCCAATAAAAGTGTTTTTTTTTTTTTAGTTTCAGAATCATGTAATGAATTCATTAGTAGTATATTGTATAACGAGCATGGAATGACATACATTTCTCGCGAGTATGAAGTTTGCAGCATAAGCCGAAAGGCGATTGCTGCAATTCATAAGAGCGAGAAATAGTTATTACATGCGAGTTGTACACTATGCTTTACCTACGACAACTTTGTTGAGCTTCATTGTGATAGTTAAGATAATTAAAAACCGAGAGCGGACAATCCGTACGCAATAACTTTTATCAGAGACGCCTGCTTAACGTTACCGCGGAAACAAATGTCAGTCAAAAACCAAGCCGCCAGCTGCAACAATATGGTTCATATCATTTCTCGAGTTTATACATTCTTAGTGTTTAAAAGTATTTATAAATAGTATGGAGACAAACATAGAAAACAACAAATTTGCCGAGGTACTACAACTAACGCCCCATGTATGTAGAAGAGGCGAAGGAAACATCTTTAAATCTACTCCGTCATTTTGACACATTGAAGGTTAGGCTTCACGCGTGACAGTGCAGTGTTGGAATATATTCTAGCACAGATAATCGATGCGAGAATGAAATGCGTGAGCAATGCACTACATATACTAATCATTAACAAGCATGTAATGAGCATATATCCAAGTTGTCGTAGGTAAAACAATTTAAAAAAAAAATTATTTTCTTTACCGTGTACATATGGTATGGTGACATACATTGAAAAACAATGATTTGATTTAGATTTAGAATTCTAACTATTATTTGCTAATTAATAGTTTCAGAATCATGTAATGAATTCATTAGAAATACAATTAACCAACAATTTTAAAATAACCATAATCAAATTTCTCGTCTTGTTGATTTTTTAAGTACAACGCAAAAATAAGAAATTTCTAGAACAGCAAATAGTAGTTCCATTACTTATACCCATATAAATCCCAGAAAAATGTAATTTAACAAGCATTTTGAGATAGTTGTACCGATTAATGATCCAACCAAAAACTTTCAAATGTAACTTTAAGAGAATTGTGTCTAAACTTCTGTTAAATTGCGGATTACTTAATGTAAACAAGTTAGACTTCAAAAACTCATTATATAAGTCACATACGCTCTCAGTTTCTTAACACACATTCTGCTTTATGAAAGTCATTATTTAATGTATTGTCAGGAGTTTTGAAATTATTTAGTTACCTTCTCCAATTCCTTTCTTAGAGCGAAAACAGCCTTCTCCCTGTCAGACACTAGATCCTCTAAATATTGGTAACGTAACTTTTTGCGAGCTCTGCACTCTCTCGCACTTTGTCTACTGCGTTCTGAAAAAAAAAAAAAAAATGAATGGTGCATATTGATTATTCGCAATTTCCGATTTAATTTTTAATAAAGGTGCGAAATAAGTTCGTTAACTATCCCTGCACTCTCTGGCACTTTGCTTACTACATTCTGAAAATTATAAATAAGTCGTGTAAATGCAAAATGTCCATTTACTTAATAAAGTGATACCAACAAAGTTATTCGTTTTTATTTGAATTATTCAAAATGTACCACGAAGTGAAAGCCTCCACAACTACTACTTATTCATATTAATTAAGGCATATTTTGAGCCATACTAAACCTCCTCTGGTTTTTTTCTCTCTTAATTTCTGATTTATGAGTCTTTCTTTAACCCCTTGCACTACGCGAAACCTCGGGAAAAGTCAGGCCAAACGCGGCTGCCTCAATTGTCGTGGTGAAGGACGAGCGGTGTAGCACGCGTGCCGAAACTTTTATTTATTTATTTATATATTTACAATACAGGAAACCCCTTTTTTTTAATCAAAAACTATTAAAAAATACTATATACTCTACGTTTGTCTGTCACTTCGGTCATTTCTACAGATGCGTGTTTCGTTCACGTTTGTCCTTCCACCTTAAAATGTCGACTACGAGTCAGGCTCGTGATATTCATATTTGGTCTTAACTGAACAATGAGCCTGACAAGTGACATCCATGTTTGGCCTAAAATTTTCATCACGAGTCAGACTCGTGAAAATAGTGCAAGGGGTTAACATCCTGTATATAGAATACTTTTTTTATTTGTGTGATGCGTACCTAATTTGGCTTTCATGTCAATTTTGTCAGCACTCTTACGCCCTGGCTTGCGTCCTCGCTTTCCCGACTCCTTGCGATGAGGACCCTCCTAAAACAAAACAAAACCAATCAATGGCTGCCAAAGAAATCAACAACCCAAAACATTCATTAAAAATTAAAAAAATCGAAATACAAAATTCTATTCAACCATATTTAAAATGTACTGTAAGAAGCATAATCAACTAAAGAAATAATATTAGCAACTACATTATTCATTTTTAAACACATTGAAAATAAAAAGTTATCAATGTCTGGAATTAATTAACTTTATCATTTACGCACAGATAATAATGGTTTTGCAAAAGTTGAACTAGAGTCCAGAACCGTTACTGCCTATTGGCACCAAATAAATAACCAGTGTATGACAAACAAAAATATGTCAAAATGTCAATTGATGTTTTCTTAAATTAAATCCAGCAGTAATATAGTTTCTTTTTAACCCTTTCGCTGTGACGTTAGGAAAACACTTGTATTTCTGTGGTGCGGCATTAAATTGGCCTGGAACGTATATATATATATATATATGTTAACAGTATGCAAATTGTTTGTGGAAAATTAAAGAACTAAAAAGTAACTTTCACGAAAAATAAGAAAATATGTTGACTTAGTAGGTAATTTAGTTATCCTTCATTTTTTATATAAAATTACAAAGGTATAAATCCACAAAATTAAAAAAAAATTATTTTATTGTAAACAAAATTTACTGATATTGCTTTCTAAAAACAGGTACGAAACAGGAACTAAAAAAACAGAAATATTTCATAAACAAAAACACGGCGACATATTGCAATGGTATATGTGCCTCATTACGTGGAACGAGACAGAGGGAGCCACAATCCCTACTTTGTTTCACAAAACAGGACACATGTGTCCAACGGCTTTACTGATCAAGTCTGACAGGAGCTACTTGTCCCGATTTAATGTGTAGTTAAATCATAGACACCACCCCTCGAATCAACATTGTTTTAAACCACAAAACTCTGTTCGGTTGAAGAAATTTCTTTAACAATTTATTTGAGCTGTGTAAAGTTTAGAAATAATAAGGAACGTGATTTTGTAGTTTAAATAAAAGTGGAACCGGGGGTGGTGGGTGTGCCCTATCCTACAATCCAACCTGTGGCTCACACGCAATTTTTTCCAATAATTAATAAGTGAATAAAAAAAATAAGATCTTCACCGTTTTTTTTACTATTTATTTATTAGTAAAAACCTGAATACGTGAGCAACGGATTGGATTGTACGATGGGGACCACCCACCATCCTTCAAATCAACATTATTTTAAACTACAAAACTCCGTTTGCTTGAAGAAATTTCTTTAACAATTTATTGAAGATGTGTAAAGTTTAGAAATAATGAGTAATGTGATTTTGTAGTTTAAATAAAAGTGGAACCGGGGGTGGTGGGGTGGGCCCTATCCTATAATCCATCCTGTGGCTCACGCGCCCATGTTTCCACTAATTAATAAATGAATTTAAAAAAATTATGTCCACTGGCTTTGTTACTCATTTAATTTATTTATTAGTGGAAACCTGGACGCGTGAGCAACGGATTGGATTGTAGGATAGTGTCCACCCACCACCCCTTGAATCAACATTATTTTCAACTACAAAACTCTGTTTGATTGAAGAAATTTCTTTAATAATTTATTGGAGATGTCTATAGTTGAGAAATAATAAGGAACGTGATTTTGTAGTTTAAATAAAAGTGGAATCGGGGTGGGTGGGCCCTATCCTACAATCCAACCTGTGGCTTACGCGCTCATGTTTCCACTAATTAATAAATGAATTAAAAAAAATTAAGTCCACTGTCTTTGTTACTCATTTAATTTATTTATTAGTGGAAACATGGACGCGTGATCAACGGATTGGATTGTAGGATAGTGCCCACCCGCCACCCCTTGATTCAACATTATTTTCAACTACAAAACTCTGTTTGGTTGAAGAAATTTCTTTAACAATTTATTGGAGATGTCTAAAGTTTAGAAATAATAAGGAACGTGATTTTGTAGTTTAAATAAAAGTGGAATGGGGGATGGTGGGTGGGTCCTATCCTACAATCCAACCTGTGGCTCACGCGCCCATGTTTCCACTAATTAATAAATGAATTAAAAAAAATTAAGTCCACTGTCTTTGTTACTCATTTAATTTATTTATTAGTGGAAACCAGGACGCGTGAGCAACGGATTGGATTGTAGGATAGTGCTCACCCGCCACCGCTTGAATCAACATTATTTTAAACTACAAAACTCTGTTTGAAGAAAGTTATTTAACAATTTATTGTAGAGAAATAATAAGAAACGAGATATTGTAGTAAATAAAAATGGAACCGGGGGTGGTGGGTGGGCCCTATCCTACAATCCAACCTGTGGCTCACGTGCCCATGCTTCCACTAATTAGTAAATGAATAAATTTCTTTAACAATTTATTAGAGATGTCTAAAATTTAGAAATAATAAGGAACGTGATTTTGTAGTTTAAATAAAAGTGAAATCGGGGGTGGTAGGTGGGCCCTATCCTACAATCCAACCTGTGGCTCATGCGCCCTTTTTTCCACCAATTAATAAGTTAATAAAAAAGTTAAGTATTCACTGACTTTCTTACTTATTTAACTTATTTATTAGTAAAAACCTCGTTGGGGCATCCCTCACCGATTGTGACACCTCACCGATTGTGACACACCTTGTATATGTTGTTAAGTATCATAAAGTAAGAGACCCGTTTTTTTTTTATGTGCTTATCTCGAGGTTAAGGGGATGAAACCACCTCTTGAAGAAAACAATCTTTTTTATTTATCGCATACACTAAAATATGAGGTATGTTTATGAAAAAATATTTCATACAAAATTTTTACAGTATTTTATGGTCTTTGCAACGATGCACAAAGTTTTTTTAAAAAATTCAAATTTTCTAATTACGCCGTTTTCTTCAACGGGTGGTTTCACCCCCTAAACCTGAAGGTAAGCAAATAAAAGAAATACTAGTCTCTTACTTTTTGATGCTCTACAACATATACAAGGTGCGTCACAATCGGTGAGGGACGCCCCCGACCGTTTCCTTGTAAGTTTAGCTCTTCGGATTAAATGACTTTCTTGTGAAAAAAAAATTCAATAGCTTTTCTAGTCGTTGAGGTATTTGTGATTTTAAAATGTGGCTATTATCTTGTTTATTTCTTAACCACTTCACGCCCATGCTGCTTAGATTAGGTTATAGCATAATCCCAGGTTTATTGAAAAATTACTATTATTATTAATTGTTAAGTTTTTCTACGAAACATTATCGCAAATTTACTCAGTTATGCAAAAAATATTCAATAGATGGCGCTAAAGGGTTAAACATTTTTTTTTTTGTAATATATTCTTTTCTTTTTTTTGCTTGTTGCTACATATGGCAACCTGGGCGTGAAAAGGTTAATAACATCAAAACAAGTGTCTCAAAAAGTGAAAGTTTGATTGCCACTTAATATTCTTGACATTGTAGATACTGCCCTCTGCAGTTAAAAAACTTAAAAGTTTGTTATTCTCTTTTATCCACACACATTTAATTCTCCAGGAACGTGACGAGACCGCCTGCTAAAGTTTGGCAAAATTTTTTCTGTTAAAATTAACCGATACAAATTTTCACGCCCTCGGAACAAAATAAGAAAGATAAAAGGTGAGGTTAGAAAAGAAGGCAACCTTACTAGTCCATACCAATCGTAAGACACAAACTTTTATGGCATGCTTATGAATATTACAGTTAAATTCAAATAGTCAGTTGGCATCCATCTTTCACCATTTATTATATTTAATAAATAAATCATTACATTCTATATAAAGACTAATTATACAGGATCGGGCAAATATGTTGAAACACCTGATTTCTGGCTAAACATCCGATTACTTTTAAAGGAAATGTTATAGCTATTATTACAACTAGGGAAATATGAATAGTATATTTCCTGAGATTGGCTAGTTACATCCTGAGGGACGTATAGACAACCAAGGGAAATGTATTCATATTTCCCGTGTTGTAATCAATAGTTTTTTTCTGATTGAAAGAATATTGTTCTGTAAATGGGAAAATATTGGATTGTAAATTTTTGAATTTACGGATTGGTAACGTTGCTAAGGGCCTTGTTTGTAAATATCATTGTTGACTTGTTTGATTTTTGCGTTGTTTCATAAATTGGTGAAATGTCAAACTATGTGTTAACGCAAGTGGCGAAAGACCGTGAATGTTTGGTTCTGGTAAAATCCAAAAAGCTGCTTACACCAAAGTGTACGAAGATTTTAAAGACTGGAGGGAACAAAAATTTGGTGAACAGTGTCGGCGTCGTATTTTGAAGATTTGGTATGTTGCTACGATTTTGTTATTAGGGAAATATAAGTGCGTTATGACATATCGTAACTAAGGCAATATCACTCAATATTGTTTCAATCAGAAAAAAATAGTTTTATTTATTCATTCAGTGACGTACTTTGATATTTAACAGCTGATGACGTCATATCTCCAAAAATAGGGTAGCTGTTAAAAATCAAAGTATGTCAATGAATAGAATAAATATATTTTAAAAGTAATAAGAAAACTACAGACGTCAAGCCAGAAATCAGGTGTTCCGACACATTTGCCCGACCCTGTACGTATGAAAATATCTAGAAGCTTCCTAATTATTTATGAACCTACTCTAGCGAAAAATAAAATTGCATGAAGGCATAATCTCTATTGCAATCACGTAATTTCCATCAATCAAGTGCAAAGCTCGTGGAGTTCAAAGTGTGTAATTTCATACACTATGCTATTTTCAGCATGCAATTTACCGGCATTACTGTAATGAAGCTGCACACCGTATTCTTTCCTCAAGGTATATAACTACAGTTTCTGTTCTATTTACGTCCAGGGGGGTTTTACTTACTTTCCTAGATTTAGGCATTGCTGACTACAACAAAAAACAAACTGTATCAAACGGTGATAATACACATGTGTTCAGGTGGAACATTAAAATATCTAAAAATAAATGATTCAACGATGAAATCATTTTGATTTTAATGAATGCATATTATTAGGAATAGTAATACTTTACCATCAAAATAATTTCTACATTTACATCGACCTTAAATACAGCCTTGTATTTTGAAAAGTTGCTTTTTATATTACTATTCTTAAATGATCTTATTTACTATTTGTTCACAAAAAAATTTGTAATGTTTTATTATTTGTAGTGTGGGCATTATAATAATAATAATAATAATAATAATGGGCTTTATTATCCAACAGACATCAAGATGTCCAATAATAGGATAACATGACATTATGAACAAAGAGAATGTAATGGTGTGAGTCAATAATTTAAATTGCTTTTGTTAATTTTTAATGTGAAATTATCTGTGGAACGTGACACAATTGTAGCTGAACATTTGACAAAAAGATTGCCATGTTTTAACCCATCTATACTGGAATAAAAATTGTTGCCCTCCTTTAACAACTGCACTGGAAACTAGCTCCATAAATCAATATTTTATAAAGGTAGATACTCTCACATGTCCTTGCATATTTTTTCAATTATTAGTTCCCGGTATACAGGGTCCTGCAATTTCACCTCCTGTCTTCTACAGCTATGAGAATAAAAAATTTTGATTTATTAGATAAAGCGTGTTTTAGGAGAAGGTATAGATTAAGCAAACAATTCACATTCAATTTGTTGCAAGTAATTGAATATTTTAACATAAAATAGATTTTCTAAATAATAGGAAACTGTAAACAGCTGTTCATTTTGGCGTCAATTTCAGTGGCACCCACCCCAGAAAATAAAATAACTCCACAAATTGCCAACCGTATTTTTGCTCACCACTATTTAATCATCGGATGCTAACCAATGGGCGGTGCAAACGGAGCGGCATGATTAACTTAATCATTGATTTAGTAATCATAGATTTTAACCGAGTGCGGTGCAAATGGGCATAAGACTATAAACAAATAACTTATTGATTATGATTATTTTATTAAATTTATTTAATGCTTCTGCAACAAGTGAGGTTGCCTCAAATTGATTGAGGCACTATAATTGTATTGCAGTTAAACAAAACCACCGGTCGGGTCATGGCCCTCTCGAATACTGACACTGACAGTGGTCAACGACATCAGTTTCCAATTGTAATTGTGGTACATCGGAACATTTTCGCGAAAGCGTCGCGAACTGCGCAAAGCGTATATTGCGGTTCCACGTCGGAAAACTAACGCGCAAAACGTTCTCCGTGTTAAAAATGCTCAATTTTAACAGTATTTGCGCAGTTATAAACGGCGAGGAGGGAACGTAATGCCATCGAAATGACAAATTTACGCTTTTATGTACTCCTACCGAGAATCGCATTGTTTAGTGTTTTAAGTTGTAACAATAATGTATACGGATGAAAAATTGCGCGATAAGGATTCTGTATCGTATCATTAAAAGTATCATAAAATTGTCCCTCTATTGGTAAAAGATATTTAAGGTTAAATTTTTGGTTAGACCTTTTTGGACCTGCCAATCTCTTTGTCAGGTCCGCTTGTTAATTCGCCCACTTTAATTTTTAACAGCTTAAAATTAAATGATAATCCCCAAGATAATGTAGTTTAGGTTAGGTGAAAGTAAGAAATAAAAAAAGAAATTTGAAATGAATAAGAGTAAAATAACATTTGGTACCTTATTTTAAAATTACACGAAATTCTCCACATGTTGACGTTCGAATTATCAAAACCAAACAAGTTGTACACTTAAAAAAAAATTAAAATCGCGATTTTGAATCTTTAGAATTTCAAAACATGCAATTTTGACGTTTTGCGTTGATTTCACGAAAATATTTATTTAACGGTTTTGAAATTGCATAAAATTTTCTACTTGTTGATGTTAGAATCATCAAAATCGGGCCATGCGTTTGGCAGTTATTTTGTTTCAAAAACCAAAATCATGATTTTGAAACCTTCGAACTTTAAGAAAGTGCGATTTGTGCATCAAAATCAGACAATGCATTTGGGAGTTATGTAGTTTTAAAAACTAAAATCACGATTTTGAAATCTTCGAACTCCAAAAAAGTGTGATTTTTTGCAGTTTGTGTTAATTTCACGAAACAATTTTGTAACCGGTTTTAAAATTATTACTAAATTTTCCACATTTTGACGTTCAAAATCAGAAGCGTTTGACAGTCGTGCAATTAAAAACTGAAAATCGCAATTTTAAATCTTTGTACTTGTACGTGCAATTTTGGTGTTTTGCATTGATTTCACGAAAATATTTATTAACCGTTTCTTAAATTGCGCTAAATTTTCCACTTTTTGATATTAGAATCATCAAAATCGGACTATGCATTTGGCAGTTATGTTGTTTCAAAAACCAAAATCACGATTTTGAAATCTTCAGACATTAAAGAGTGCGACTTTTGTAGTTAGTATTAATTTCACAAAAAAATGTAATCAATTTTAAAATTACACAAAATTGTCAACATTATTACGTTTACGTCTTCAAAATCAGACAAACCGTTTGGTAATTGTGCAATTTGAAAAAAATCAAAGTCTCAATTTTAAATCTTCGGACTTTGGAAACGAGCAGTTTTGACGTTTTGCGTGGATTTCATGAAAATATTTATTTAACGGTTTTTAAACTGCATAAAATGTTCTACTTGTTGATGAATTCGGACAATGCATTTGGCATTTATGTTGTTTCAAAAACCAAAATCACAATTTTGAAATCTTCGAACTTTAAAAAGTGGTATTTTTGTAGTTTGTATTAATTTCACAAAAAAAAATTGTCCGTTTTAAAATTACACTAAATTTCCAACATTTTTACGAATCATCAAAATCAGTCAAAGCGTTTGGCAGTTCTGCAATTTGAAAAAAATCAAAGTCTCAATTTTAAATTTTCTTACTTTGGAAACGTGCAATTTTGACGTTTTGCGTAAACTTTACGAAAATATTTATTAACTCGTTTTTAGATTGCACACAATTTTTCACTTTTTAACGTAAGAATCATCAAAATCGGACAATGCGTTTGGTAGTTATGTATTTTCAAACACCAAAATCATGATTTTTCAAAATGCCTTTCGCCCTCAACATGCCGATTGTCAGGTAATCGCCCAAATTAGATGTCGATCGCCCACCAGGGGGCGATGTTGACCACATTGAGAAACGCTGGTTTAGACTTTTTTTATGAGTCAAGTCAGTGAAATGTGTCGGGTACACTCGAGTCATGACTCAGTGGCATCGTTTTGATTAAATTTGAACAAACCTTTTTTTTGGCAAATCAAAAGCGCCAAAAAGAAAAATTTGATTTTTTCGAAATCGCACTAGTTTAAAAAAATAAAATCGATGTCCCATAAGCGACTCTATTGGTCTGGTGAGCAATAATAGTTCGAAACGGGTTTGTGATTTATCGTTGAAGTGGGTTGATAATGAATCTTGGAAATATTAATTTTGAGTTAGTTAAAGTTATGAAAAATGTTGTAAAGTAAGCGTCTGATTTGAGAGTAAAATAAGGCCCCCTTTCGGTATTGTTTTGATTTGAGCTACATACACTGTTTTTGGTGTTTTTTTCATTTTATTTATTACAAAAAATACGTACAGGCCCGGCCTTTTAGGATGGCGAGAAGCGGCGCAGCCCGAATAGCTCCGAATGCGCCGTTTACCGTCGTTCGGCAGATTTAAAAGTTTCTGCTCGGCGCACATTAGCGTAACGTAGAGGATAAGGGAATAATTTTTTGGTCGTTATGTTGATTTATAATAAAATGAATATAAATAAAATATATCTTGAATATAAAATTGGTTTACCATTAATTTACTATTTTAACCCATTTGTGTTCCATTAGTGGAACATCTATTTTCGAAGACTTTCACGTGCGCCAGCGTTCTGTGTCGCTTGTTTTCTCAGAATTCATGATCATTAAGACCACTGTGCCCTAAAGGATGACGCACATTTGTCGTTTGAATCTTCTGTGATAAGAAACTACACAGAAAAATATGAAAATTTGAAGAAAAAAAAAACATCGTTGGGCAAAAACGGGTTAATCACGTATGCATGGTGTACAGGACTGCAAATGTAAGTTGGCCAGACGCGCAGAGAGCAAGCGAAAGCTCTCTCTCTACAGCCGGCCGAGTACAGTCTCTGTAATAAGCAAGCACATATTCTTCGCGTGCGCTATTCATTTACAACTCTATCGGGCGCTCTCCTCCACATAATTGAATGTACCAGGAGCGCGAACTCTTCACGAAATCTATCGAGAGCGCCCTTCGAAGGTTCCGCTAACAATTTTGCCAATGCGCAACGCCAAGTTACGTTTGCCGTCCTGTACCTACCACGTAAATGGTAGGCGGCACCACGACACCGCTGCGCACCCAAGTCTCTCGCCATCCTAAAAAGCCCGGCCTGTACTTCTGCCTTTGCCAAGATTTGATCGTAGTTACACGAAATGAAACTTCATATTAGCGCCCTTAAGAAGGGGGCGCAATGGGGGGGTGTCCACTATCCGCACTATTTTGCACTTGGCACTATTGCGAATGTCCTTGGGTTTTCCAGAAATACATCTGGCGACCAAATGCCATTGTCCACCTTCAAAAATGCAGCGTTTGTCTGAGGAAGACAAAGGGCTGTAAAGATAATTTATTCAAATCACGTCGAGCTAAGCAGGTACCTTCCTTGTTGGATTTCAGCACAGAGGCGACAAAATGCACTCCAAAACCCAACAATATCAAATTTACATTTACGACAAGGAGTAGAAGTAAATTTGACATGTTCATTTTCGCTCCCAGGAGAAAATGTAATACTTTTACATTCAGAACAGGTCATAAAAGTTGATACTTTCATGACGTTTGAAGAAAAAAAAAACATTTTTGCCCTAAACTAATTGAAACATATTAAATGTGTCAGATAGGTTTACACAACTAAAAATTTGTCAAATTTTGCAATAAAAAAATTTGCACTCTAGATTTTTATTTATTTAATTTCCTTACAGGCCTAAGCCTAATTACAAGGAAAACTACAATATAAAACAGTGAATGATCGTACATCGTATATAAACGTCTTTTTGCACGTCTTACGACTGTCTTTAAATATAAAAAGTGCCAGTGACATTCAGTGGCGGCTCGTGGAACATGTCGATGGTAGAGCCACTTATACAATATACCCCCCACCCCTCCTTTTTTGAAGAAACAACGATTTATCTTCTTAGACCAAAGTAACTGGCGAAAAAGTGTTTTAAGAATTAATTAAAAAATCTTGCTGAGCTTCAAACTACAGCCATCCCTGGTTATAACATATTAAAAAAATATTAGAATTTAAGAAGTTGCTTGTATTCCTAAAATATACTCCTAATAATTAAGCAGTTGTGTAGAATAATTTCAGAATTTTTAAACAATTTTTAATTAATTACCCATTAAAAAATTGTTGGAATTCAAAAATTGATTATCGTCTTCAAATATAATAATGTGGGAGTTGTGTAGAATTATTTCCGAATTTTTAAACAATTTCTACTATTTTTTTATTTATTTTAGAACATGCTCAATTTTGAACGCAATAAAAAAATGCATGTTTAACAACGAACAGTAATAACCCACTAAAAAATAGTTGTAATTTAAGAAGTTAATTATATTCTTAAAATATGATAATTAAGGAGTTGTATAGAATTATTTCAGAATTTTTAAACAATTTATACTATTTTTTTATCTATTTTAGAAAATGCTCAATTTTGAAAGCAATTAAAAAATGCATGTTTAACAACGAACAGTAATAACCCATTAAAAAATAGTTGTAATTTAAGAAGTTGATTATATTTCTAAAATATAATAATGTGGGAGTCGTGTAGAATTATTTCAGAATTTTTAAACAATCTATACTATTTTTTTATTTATTTTAGAAAATGCTAATTTTTGAACGCAATTAAAAAATGCGTGTTTAACAACAAACAGTTATAACCCATTAAAAAATTTTTGGAATTTAAGAAGTTGATTATAGTCTTAAAATATGATAATGTGGGAGTTGTGTAGAATTATTTCAGAATTTTTAAACAATTTCTACTATTTTTTATTTATTTTAGAAAATCCCCAATTTTATACGGAATTAAAAAATGCATGTTTAACAACGAACAGTACTAACCCATTAAAAAATTGTTGGAATTTAGGAAGTTGATTATATTCTTAAAATATAATAATTAAGGAGTTGTATAGAATTATTTGAAAATTTTCAAACAATTTTTAATATTTTTTATTTATTTTAGAAAATGCCCGATTTTTAAAGCAATTAAAAAATGCATGTTTAACTACGAACAGTTATAACCAGTGGCGGCTCGTGGAAGATATTAATGGTATAGCTACTTATACAATATAAAAAAAAATTAAAAATGAAAGAACGATAAATCTTTCTAGACCAAAGTAACTGGCGCAGAAGCGTTTTAAGAATTAATTAAAAATTCTTGCTGAGCTTGAAACTACAGGTTGTGCCATGGCTTATTGGCTCTACATAACGAGCCGCCCCTGGTGACATTTAAATGTCAGATTTCAAAGCATCACTAGCCGAAACAATAAACTCCTGTACACGGTGCGTTTTTTTTTTATTAATTCACCATCATTACGTGTCAATGACAATGTCTTTGGATGATTTTTTAATTGCAAATTTCAGCAGTGTTTTTTTTTCTTTCTTTTTTTACACCTTCCTGAATAACTTCGAATAGTTATTTATGTGTATGTACACTTACGGTTGCCTAAAATTCTCGCGCAAACATTCAACGTTTCAGGACACTGTGTGTGTGTGTGTGTGTGTGTGTGTGTGTGTGTGTGTGTGTGTGTGTGTGTGTGTGTGTGTGTGTGTGTGTGTGTGTGTGTGTGTGTGTGTGTGTGTGTGTGTGTGTGTGTGTGTGTGTGTGTGTGTGTGTGTGTGTGTGTGTGTGTGTGTGTGTGTGTGTGTGTGTGTGTGTGTGTGTGTGTGTGTGTGTGTGTGTGTGTGTGTGTGTGTGTGTGTGTGTGTGTGTGTGTGTGTGTGTGTGTGTGTGTGTGTGTGTGTGTGTGTGTGTGTGTGTGTGTGTGTGTGTGTGTGTGTGTGTGTGTGTGTGTGTGTGTGTGTGTGTGTGTGTGTGTGTGTGTGTGTGTGTGTGTGTGTGTGTGTGTGTGTGTGTGTGTGTGTGTGTGTGTGTGTGTGTGTGTGTGTGTGTGTGTGTGTGTGTGTGTGTGTGTGTGTGTGTGTGTGTGTGTGTGTGTGTGTGTGTGTGTGTGTGTGTGTGTGTGTGTGTGTGTGTGTGTGTGTGTGTGTGTGTGTGTGTGTGTGTGTGTGTGTGTGTGTGTGTGTGTGTGTGTGTGTGTGTGTGTGTGTGTGTGTGTGTGTGTGTGTGTGTGTGTGTGTGTGTGTGTGTGTGTGTGTGTGTGTGTGTGTGTGTGTGTGTGTGTGTGTGTGTGTGTGTGTGTGTGTGTGTGTGTGTGTGTGTGTGTGTGTGTGTGTGTGTGTGTGTGTGTGTGTGTGTGTGTGTGTGTGTGTGTGTGTGTGTGTGTGTGTGTGTGTGTGTGTGTGTGTGTGTGTGTGTGTGTGTGTGTGTGTGTGTGTGTGTGTGTGTGTGTGTGTGTGTGTGTGTGTGTGTGTGTGTGTGTGTGTGTGTGTGTGTGTGTGTGTGTGTGTGTGTGTGTGTGTGTGTGTGTGTGTGTGTGTGTGTGTGTGTGTGTGTGTGTGTGTGTGTGTGTGTGTGTGTGTGTGTGTGTGTGTGTGTGTGTGTGTGTGTGTGTGTGTGTGTGTGTGTGTGTGTGTGTGTGTGTGTGTGTGTGTGTGTGTGTGTGTGTGTGTGTGTGTGTGTGTGTGTGTGTGTGTGTGTGTGTGTGTGTGTGTGTGTGTGTGTGTGTGTGTGTGTGTGTGTGTGTGTGTGTGTGTGTGTGTGTGTGTGTGTGTGTGTGTGTGTGTGTGTGTGTGTGTGTGTGTGTGTGTGTGTGTGTGTGTGTGTGTGTGTGTGTGTGTGTGTGTGTGTGTGTGTGTGTGTGTGTGTGTGTGTGTGTGTGTGTGTGTGTGTGTGTGTGTGTGTGTGTGTGTGTGTGTGTGTGTGTGTGTGTGTGTGTGTGTGTGTGTGTGTGTGTGTGTGTGTGTGTGTGTGTGTGTGTGTGTGTGTGTGTGTGTGTGTGTGTGTGTATGTCCCCACATATTTGTGGCACTTTGTGTGTGCTACATCCTGAATTGTGGCGGAGGCGCGTTCTTGTGGCACCTTACCCTCCGTGCCACAAGTACATTCGGCTATTTCTCCATTGCTTCATATGTCACACTTACGACATTTAGTACCAATGTTAAAGAAGATCAGATTATTTCAGTTATCTATACGAAAATTCTCTAAAATCATTCTCACGAAAGTTATGATACCTTAAAAATAATTGTGTGTATGACGCCACATCATGGGTACCGATCATGTGTGCTACACACCAAATTGTGACAACCCTTGTTGGTAGCGCCACCTGGAACAAAATATGCTGCGTTGCCGACCTTTCCCACATACCTACCGAGGGGATCGCATTGTTTGTTCAATTCTCGGGTTGGAAATAGATTTACAGTTGGCGTTAGGACTTGCAGTGTCCATTCATAAATATTTCAATTAAATAAATAACATAAATTATTAATAAATAAATATTGAAATATTAAAATATTAATGAAATAAGAAATTGTGAGTAGAGAAATTAATTAAATTAATAACAGTAATTATTAATAAATAAATAAAAATTGAATTATTTATGAAACATAAAATTGCAAACAGAGAAATAAAATGTACAATTAAATGTTAAAAATGCACGGAATTTCTTGTAATTGTCTAAATTATTATTGTTCTTGACAATTAATACCCAACTTAAATTGATTTTTTTGTTCCCACTTTACTTGAATTACAGTTAAAATTATGCATAAATTATGCAAATTCACCAAATTAAATAGCATTTATTTATATTAATTTATTGGATTCTGTTTTAAAGTTTAAACGGGTTCGGGATGATAAAATGATACAAATATTATTACAATCTTTATATGTATATAAAAAGTGCATGTAATATAATTTATTTCGTATTCAATTAACAAAATTTTCCCACTTTCTTTGAATTTTTAATTTTATCTATATGATTTTTAACACAAAATTTAATGTCAGTCCAACCGCGTGAAGATAATATAGAATTGCTATTCATACATTGTATGCAGTTTACTTTTCCTGGTACAGTATTTCTTTTTATGTGCGTTGCAAAAAACTTCAACACTGCTCCTTTCTCTGCACTAGAGCATTATACATCATATTAAGGATACAAATAGTTTATGATTAATTTTGAAATAGCACTAAACAATATTAATAAATATCATTACCTGAACATGTACGGGGAACAGGTACTTGAGTCGACACTTATATTAAAAAAAATATTTTTTTAATGGAATAAAACATGTTTAAATAATTCTAATTAATCCCATCATATAGAAAAATAATTGATTTATATTACTAACAAAAATTTGCTTCAAAATTATATGATAAAATATACATTAACACAAGGTAAAAGTTTTAGCATGTAAAATCCTATGGCCCACGATAAAAAAACATGCTGTATATCTAACGGTCAATCCATGTCAAATCAACCAATGATAGTCGCTAATTTTTTTTTATTTTCCAGAAGTTTTAGCTATTTTTTAAATTTCTAACCAAAAAGCTAATAAAGTCTCAGTGATGAAATTTTAACCACTTAGTATAACACCATTAAAGAACGTTTTGTGAAAATATTGGGTTTTTAAAGTGTGTCCCTTCCGAGATATTTCAGATCGAAAATACCTGATTTTAGGAAAATTGCAATATTTGAAGACCCTTTAAAAAAGGATGTAACTCTCTGGCCTGATACTTTTCAGGGAAGTAGTATACTATAGACACTATATCCACAAAAAATGAATTTGAGTCTTCGTTTTATCTTTAACACTTTTAATTTTTAAAGAGAAGCTTTTTATTTTGGAAACGTTAACATTTACCTATTTTCTGCTAATTTACAATTTAGTATAGGCCTATATATATATATATATATATATATATATATATATATATATATATATATATATATACTTAACAGAAATTGTACATTTTATGTTCTTTAACATGGTTTCTTTTTGAACCAAATATCTCCAAAAACCGAGGAGCTACAGAGTTTAACGTAAATCTCTACAAAATGCAAAATAGGCTGACCCACCAATACAAAATGGCTGTTCACAAAAAAAACTGAACATCTGAAAAATTAATGCATAGCTGTTTTCAACTCTCTGAATATACTACAACATAGGTAAAAAAACGAAAATAGATAAATTTTGTCAGAGACCTTTTCAAATTAAATTGGTTGATTTGATTGACCCCTAAGAATTTTTAGTGACAATCTAAAGACAATAATCAAACAAACTGTTTTAAAAATATGTTTACTTCTTAAAAATAATATTTATTGTTTCAAAATTGTCTAACAATAAGTAAGAAGTTCGTTTGAAATGCATCTCCCTAAATATATGTTCATGAACGCTGGAATATTTAGGTTGGTTCATATACTTACATGTTTGTTTGCAAAATATTAGGAAAAGTTGATAAAAACCAAAGAAATTATGAGCGATTAGATTTTTCACCATAATTGCTTTGAATAGTATGAGAGTGCTGTCTTTATTCTGACAACAATTAAAATGTAACTCATTCTAATTTGGTTTCTGTATCGAATAGAAAATTCAGCAATGTACATGGGCGATTTACATTGTATTTATATGTTTATGCAAACTCCTGCTTCCCATACAGATGGCAAAAAAAGGCAATAGCATAACAAAAAACGTGTATTGTAACTTGTTACTCAAGAGTGAAAAAATAAAATTAAAATATTTGGGATTTCACACGAGTTACCGCGCTTGTCATCAATTGAAAATCTATAAATAGATTGTTAATAATTTTCTTAAAATACAATCCGGAATGAATTTTGAGTAAATTTTCAAATCGATGGTAATTATTATTACATTTTTTCACTTAAATTATTACAGATTTTCAAGAACTTATACTTTATTCTCATGGATTTATCCCACAACTTGCGGATGGGGTGTTTGCAGGTTTCTATGGATTAATAATTATAATTAATTTTTAGTAAATTTATAAAGTTTATAGGAGAGACATATTTCATTTCATTTTTTCATTTGAATGGCAAAAATATTGTTATTTTCAAATAACAACCTACCTTGTTGTTTACTTTTTAGATAGAGCATTTTTAACTACAATACAATACTATTTTTTCTCCACGACCACTGTAGAATTTAAGCATTCTGAAATCAATTTTGATCATAGAACGTACACATTCTCACTCTTGTTATGGATCAAAATAAAATGCACTTATGCGTTTTGCATGTAATTCATTCCATAATAACTAATGGAATGAATATTCTCACACCGTTTCGAATAAAACAATTAGCCTTGGATATCACAATTGTCAAAATACTATAAACATAACCACAAACGCGATAATAAAACGTAAGTTCTTTGTGTTAATTATAATTAATATACTAATACAATAATTATTGTATTAGTCTATTTTATCTGGTCGAGGAGAAAGTATAGTCTACTACTAGGTAAGAATGGAAATTCTGATGCTAGTCCACTCGCATCGAATTTCCATTTTAACCTTGTTACAGAGTATACTATTATACCCTCGCCTAAGGCATTTTTCAAGTTAATTTGACTAAAATAAGCGCTGCGTGTCTAAAATTTGTCGCATAATAACATTTTTTTTTAAATTATTTACCAAATTCAGTATTGCATCAAACTAAAGTTGATTATTTTGTTGCTATAACAATACACTTTTTTATTCTTTATGGAGATTTTTCTCTAGTAATTTTTTTTAAGTTGCATTATTAGAAATTTTTTGAGTAATTTCGTTTTGAAAATAAAAGCAACAGTGCGTTGTCCTAGCAACAAAACGATAAGTTCCAACGAATATCCAACATCATCACTAAACGCATTATTAAATTCCAAAGAACTTGTATACAAATCATTTTCGGATTCGGTAAATAAAATAAAAGTAAAGTCATTACGCAAAACCCTGACCGCTTATTTAGTCGATTTTTTTTTGAAAATGTTATTTTATTTGCAACCACATTTAATTGATGAAAATAACATTTTCTCATACCAGATTTACATTCCTTCCTTACAATTAGTTCAGTGATTTTTTAATTAAATTACGTTCATAAAACTCACATAAATGGATATTTTGTATATGCTGCACTGTCAAATAAGCTCCAATTATGTGTCTAATATTAATTTCTTGGTTTATTTGATCCATTCTCATTTTACTGTAAATGTGTAAATGTTGTTATGTGTTAATTGCTATTGTGTGTTAGTTTGGACCGGATATTGGGATGTGACGCATTCATTCGACGAATTCCTTTTAAAATTTAAAGGGCGGTCCAAAACAGGTAGAACACTTGGGGGTGACGAATGCTAACATCTGCGAAAGATAAATATTTGAGGCCTGGCTCCTACTTCTATACATATTTAAAAATAGACTTTTATTATTGCTATTTAAATTAATAACTTTCTGTAAATTTCTTGCTCTTTCAAACTGAATTTCAATGGCTATTGTAATGCACGCTAGAGAAATAAATCTTCGATTTTTTTATTACGTCCATTTTCTCAATAAAACTTTATTCATACATTTCTTATAGATTTTAATATAGAAATAAATACCAATCAATAATAATAACTTACTACAAAAAATAATGTTGGTAAAAATCAAACTATTATCTTTTAATTTTTATGCTATTAAGGAATTCATTATTTTTTGCTGCCCAAAACAGCGAATGGATAAAATAAACCATGAAATGAACATTAGATACATAATTTGCGAATATTTGAACGTGTGAAATACCCGAAATGTCCATTTATGTGACGTTTATAAATTCAAAACTTACTAAAGTAAGGAGATATTGTAAATCTAAAAAAAATATGACTTACATCTACATTCAAATCCTTATTTCGAATAACTCTATCGACTTTTTTCTGACTACATAGTTTCGACAAATAAGTGTGTCAGTTTCGGACATAATTATTTTTTAAATGAGAACCGAAACTTTCAAATGACGAGTGTATCCTAAAATAAGTTTTTCAAAGCAAAAATTTTGTAAATCAGGGCTTGACGTTACTAATATGGCGGAATCGTAAGTGGTTTTTTCTACCGTTTGTTTACTCATGACTTTACTAGTTTAGAGTTTTTCGAACAATTTTAAATTGTATATAACATTTACTAAATTAAAAATTGGTGGTTAAATAATAGCCTAAATTATACTATTTCAAGTAACGTTCGATGATTTTATAAACTTATATTTGCCTGAGCTATAAATCTGAGATATTTTTTCAGCTAAATCGCCGGAAATAAATAATGAATACCAATATAATATTTAATAAAAAATGTATTGGTTTTGATTTTCAAAAGTAAACTGATTTTTCTTCGAATAATGAATAATGCATAATTTACGGTATTAAACCTGTATTTGATAATCCTTTTGTGCCGTAAATTGTGTGTGTAATAGAGAAAAGTTAGACAGAACAACATAATGACAAATCTTTTTTTTTTCATTTTAAAATTTAATTTGAATTCATAAATTTTAGAATAATTTGCCTAATATTATAAACATAGTAAGATATGCTAAATTTGCGAAGTAAAAAAAATATAAATTGTGTTAATTGTGAGTTAAAATTATAAAACGTATCGGGAAGCAGCTGAAATATTTAATAAGAAACATCCAGACACAAATGTACATACAATAATTAATATTTTGAAATGAAAATAATTAAAACATATGGATATGTTAAAAATAAATTAAATAACAAACGTCGATAACTGAGGACTTTAAAGTGAGGACTTTAAATGTAATGTTATCTACAATAGAATATATTAAATATTAGCTGCGCAAAAGGGTAAAGATATGATGGCAAATATTTTGAAAGCACACAAATTCCACCCATATAAACCACATTAAAACCTAGAGATTATGTTAGTGGTTTCAATTTTTGTTCTCTTATCCAAGGAGAGTTAGAAGAGCATCCATTTTGGGTTAGAATAATCATGTTTGAAGATGAAGCTTCATTTAATTCAAATGGTACAGTGAGTTCCCAAAATTGTCGATGATGGAATGACCTTCAACCCTAACTAACTAACGAAATAAATATTCATTACTGTAGTATTGTGTACATTTTTATCTGGATGTTTGTTATAATATATTTCAGCTGCTTCCCGATACGTTTTATAATTTTCAATCACAATTAATACAATTTCTATTTTTTCTCCAAACTCAATGTCACCGGAATTACTATTCATTTATAATGTTTAAATAATATCTGATGTTTAATGACAGACCTGTCACTGTCATTTCAACATTTGAAATATCAATGTGCATGTATCACTGTAGAGAAAAAGAAAAATTACAAAATCTTATTTTTAGCAACAGGTATACATGACTGTATGATTGAACCCAGTTTTCAATTCTAAATAACTTTTCTTTATAACAGTTCTTGATATTGTCAAAAATAAAGGTACTTTATTCTGGAACAAAATTCATATTTTCACACAAACTCCGTATATGACCAAAAAAATTTGACAGCTGATGGTTGCATTTTAGGTTTTGGACCATGCAGAACTTTTTATAAAGAATAACTTTTTTCCTAAAATTAATTTTCAAATGGGATGGTTGAGAAGCTGCAAACTAACATCATTTATTACAATGCAAAAAAAAAATTAAATATATTGATACCAACATAAGCACAACTTATAAGATGAATTGATATGTAGTGTATTTTTTACTGTGAACTTTTAAAGTTTTCATATTAAGTTTTAAGTGGTACTATATTAAAATTTAATTATTTAACTGTTGATATGTTAACTTTGATAACCGAAATACGAGAAAATGTAATTCATGTCAATGTCATTTTCCTAAAAATTAAGCAAAAACCTATGAATTACAATCTATTGTCTGTTATAAAAATGTTCTAATTATAAGAACAATCAGTTCGCTGTAAAAAGATAAAATTTTAATATGGATTTTAAGCAAATATTTTCATATGTTAAAATATGGTCCAAAAGTTAATTTGCAAAATCTTAACGGCCGTGGTAATAAAATACACGGCATATTATAACATACCCCCTAAAAGCATAATCTATTAATAATATATCATCTAAACCTATAATTTGACTAAATTACAATGTTCGAAAGACATTTATTAGCAAAATATGTAAATTTAGAAAAACAAATTGAAATTGTATTTAATTAAAATATTTGATACAATTAAAATTATTTACCGTTTTGTGCCAGTTATTGAATTCAAATCACATAAATTCAATGGGCAATTGACTCTTAGCTCGATTCGTACTAGATGATACTTGTAATAATCATAATACTGAAATAAAATTGCAACGGATATGCCCGTGTGTCACATCACTGAAATCAGCTAAAAAAATCTGATTTAAATATGTATATATCATAAATTGTGCCCACAATGAAGTAAAAAAACAAAAACTAACCCTGTAGATAAAAATCGTTCGCCATTTGATAAGACGTAAAAAGATGCCGTAGGAACGTTTTTACGAAATTACGATTTACACTTCTTTCCAAACTGCAGAGAAACCGTTAAAATAATTTAAATGTTAAAGCAGATTATTAATCAACATAAAATTCTGCAAAAGTGTCGAATTTAAACCTACCCTCTATTTCCTATAATAAGCTATATCCCCATACTCGCCCTCGAATTTCAATCACCCTTTATATTTCACCCGATAGCTGACGAGGCAATTCAAGTACAATTACTCAAAATATAGCTTTAAAACATTTTCGCATATTCTGTTATATTTTTTATACCAGAAAAGTTTTAAATGTATAAACCTCACTAAAGACGGTTGTAACATAATTAGTATTATCAACCTACCTAAAATAACTGGATGTAACAATAGTTTCAAAAAGGCCAATAATTTTAATCCTATTACAAAAGTTTGCTGTAAAAGTTGTGAGCTTTCATACATTTAAAACATCAAGAGACTATTTTTATTGTCCCAACAGAAATCTTGGAGCATGTCAAGCACAAACATAAAAAATCACTTTTTGTCAAGGTTATTTAATTAAGCCATGCATATTCTAAAGCTATGCTTATTCTAAAATATTTATTTTACCATTTTTCAATTAGTTTATAAGGCACATTTTGATCATAAACCCAAACTTAAAATGTTTGTACAATAAAATTAGGTTAAATTATTGGTTCAAAGGGTATGGTTTAATACTCGTTTTTTTATAGATATTATATAAATTTATGGTTTCATCGTACAAATCCTTGTCGTGTGGGACCCAAAAATATTTATGGGGGCCTATTTAGGTTATTGGAGAGATAATTTCGGAAAAATTGTATTGTCATGCTCCGCTGTTTATAATTATTTAAATCCGAAGGGTAAGTACATAAGAAATCATTCTCGTTTTTCTCCTGTGCTAAGTTCCTTTATTATCCAGTAACCAATATTTATAAATTATTGTTTTCTGTGGTTACATACAAAAGTATTTTAAAAGGATAACAGACAAGAGTTTGCTAATATGCATAATTATGTAATATTAACGTGATTATTTCCGTTTTTGGCCTCTTCAACTACCATTTTTTGACTTCGATTTCGTTCTGAGCCGAAACTTTGTGATGGTTATAAATTTAAAAAAACATATAAATAAGGAGTCTAAATCTAGTTCATAGCGTAGCTTTGAGTGGTTTATCTTTCAAATTGTATTAACAAAAAAAGTCAAAGTCATTGCTTCAATTTGTGGATATTATTTTTATTTCCTTAATTTGAAAGTTAATACAGACATTTTCATATTTATTTTCAAAAACAAAACTCTCATTAGCGTAATGAAATTGATTTGCCAAAGGCAATAAACTTTACATGTGGAAACATTTTGGGGGTTATTAATATTTTGAAAAAATGATGGGATGTTCAAATTCAATTTTTGAACATGGTAAGGAAATTACAAACATACGTTAGCCCTTATGATAAAATTGACACTGACAAATTGATTTCATGACATTACCAGTGTTTCGTTTTCGGCATTGAATATGAAAATTATAAATTTAATTTATCTTGAATTTGATACTATTTTAAATTGAAAATTCACGTGACTTTTAAACGTTTAATTGTAAAAAACTGTAAGAAAAATAATATTTGTCTACCTTTTAAATTAAAAGGGAAAAAAGGTTTAAAAAACTACAAGAGCTTAAAACAACTGAAAACGGAAATTTTTCCTCACGAAGATACTTCACGATTTATAAATGAGGATTATATTCAAGATAAAATAATTCTAGATTTAAATATTATTCACGTTAAATCTTTATATTGAAACTGCATTTTTAGTGTTTATAGTACTAGGAAAGTTGTATTTTCAAACATTTATAATATCCAGATGTCGGCATTGTTCGTCTCAGCAGTCGAAAGCAGGTACCAAGCGTCCCTTTAAATTTTTAAAAGGAATTCCTAGAAAAGAGGACAGACGACTCATTTCAAAATCCGGTTCAAACCAATATCATTCATATTGTTTATTCTGGAGACTTCCACTTCTTTATACATGTTGAATAATATAATAAAACACTTTTCACTTTGTTTTGTATAACATGGTAATATATTCAAATTGAACCGGATGAGAAATGCTTGTTTTATTTTCATGTTTGAAAATGGTAGGCGTTGTTAGCGAAACATATTATACAACATAATTCATATTTTATTTATCCTTCGAGTATATTCAAATTCTAAATAGTATTTCTCATTATCTCTATAGTTGTGGTTTTTATAGTCGTTTGTAGCGATACTTGCCGCTACATAGTAAATTTTATACACAAAACATATAACTTTTAAAAGTAACCTGATAAATTATAAATACATTCATGAATCTTTTAAATAACTTATAATCCTTAATAAATGAACCATTTATGTTAATACTATAATTCATAGAAGTATATTTTTTTAAGTAAACAGAAGTTTTTCAATATATCGAAATTTTGTAAGTGATAAAAGAAAATCATTCGTTGTAGATAATTAAGAGAAACATCTTATTTTTAATTGTTACAATAATACAAATGAGTGAAATAAGTAGAGTTTACACTATATTTAATGGTAATGCATATCTATAGTATAGATCTTTATTTAATAAAAAAATTATCAAGTTGACTTTGATTTTAAAATACTTCATATGGAAAACGTTTCCCGACATTTGCGATGAAATTCCTTTTTTCTCCGAAATTTTGTTATGCAATGTGTAATTTTTTTTACACCAATGAAAAATTTAGAGTTTTGGCTGTACAACGCCGTAATTTTTTTAGGGGGGTGCCATTTGAAATTTTCGGAAAAAATGACAACATGCGAAGATCAATAAAAAATTATTTTTTTTCCATAAATTACCCGAAAAAAAATTATGTGAAGGTACACGAGGTCTTAACCTGTACCTCAATTCAAAATTTAGGCGCCGGCGTCAATTAGTTTCTCTACAAAAAAATCTCAAAAATGGGGCGCAATTTTGAAAGAAAGGGTTATAACAGCGAAACCGCTAAAGTGAAGGGTATAACATGTTAGATAAAAAAATAAGTACTCGTCGAGCACTTTCCAAATCTGCAATAAAAAATAGGGCATTCCATTTAAAAAAACATAAGTTTGGTACGCCACTGGAGTACGGCACGCCACTGATGATTAGAAATATTTTTGAAACATAGCGACGGTAACTATGCACCACTTTGTTCTTAGATTTTTTTCGATAGCTTTTATCGTAAAGGAGCTATGATCCGAGGCGTCTTAAGTGCCACACCCTGTATATATATATATATATATATATATATATATATATATATATATATATACATATATATATTTATATATATAAACATGCAAATGATATTTGGGGTCTACCAGAATTCAGTTACACCCGGTATATAAGATACAAATTGCAATATTGTGCTTAAAAATCTTGAATCTGAATCTTTATGTTTTATTTTAATTCATTTAATTACTCATATTTTATTTATTTATTTATTTGGTATTACATTTTTATTTTATTATCTATTGGAAGCGTTGCGCGGGCAAGAAAATGCGTGACAAGGACTTTCTTTGCAAATTATAAGACGGTCACATCTCCACGGCAACATTGCTTTTCACACACTTACACACATTTTCATGGCATGCAATATTAGTGGCACCATAAATTGATACCAGTCATATTTGTGACACCATGTGTTAACTTTTCACGTTTCATAATATTTGTGGCACATTTGATTTTTTTGCAATAACTTTTGTTATATGGAGGGTATCGTAAAATTAACCACATATTCAGAAATAATGGAAAGAAGCGCAGCGGAACGACAGTATCTTAACAAAAGCGCCACAAATGGGGATATATCATGCGGTGCCACAAATATGTAGGGACGTGTATGTGTGTGTGTGTGTGTGTGTGTGTGTGTGTGTGTGTGTGTGTGTGTGTGTGTGTGTGTGTGTGTGTGTGTGTGTGTGTGTGTGTGTGTGTGTGTGTGTGTGTGTGTGTGTGTGTGTGTGTGTGTGTGTGTGTGTGTGTGTGTGTGTGTGTGTGTGTGTGTGTGTGTGTGTGTGTGTGTGTGTGTGTGTGTGTGTGTGTGTGTGTGTGTGTGTGTGTGTGTGTGTGTGTGTGTGTGTGTGTGTGTGTGTGTGTGTGTGTGTGTGTGTGTGTGTGTGTGTGTGTGTGTGTGTGTGTATGTCCCCACATATTTGTGGCACTTTGTGTGTGCTACATCCTGAATTGTGGCGGAGGCGCGTTCTTGTGGCACCTTACCCTCCGTGCCACAAGTACATTCGGCTATTTCTCCATTGCTTCATATGTCACACTTACGACATTTAGTACCAATGTTAAAGAAGATCAGATTATTTCAGTTATCTATACGAAAATTCTCTAAAATCATTCTCACGAAAGTTATGATACCTTAAAAATAATTGTGTGTATGACGCCACATCATGGGTACCGATCATGTGTGCTACACACCAAATTGTGACAACCCTTGTTGGTAGCGCCACCTGGAACAAAATATGCTGCGTTGCCGACCTATCCCACATACCTACCGAGGGGATCGCATTGTTTGCTCAATTCTCGGGTTGGAAATAGATTTACAGTTGGCGTTAGGACTTGCAGTGTCCATTCATAAATATTTCAATTAAATAAATAACATAAATTATTAATAAATAAATATTGAAATATTAAAATATTAATGAAATAAGAAATTGTGAGTAGAGAAATTAATTAAATTAATAACAGTAATTATTAATAAATAAATAAAAATTGAATTATTTATGAAACATAAAATTGCAAACAGAGAAATAAAATGTACAATTAAATGTTAAAAATGCACGGAATTTCTTGTAATTGTCTAAATTATTATTGTTCTTGACAATTAATACCCAACTTACATTGATTTTTTTGTTCCCACTTTACTTGAATTACAGTTAAAATTATGCATAAATTATGCAAATTCACCAAATTAAATAGCATTTATTTATATTAATTTATTGGATTCTGTTTTAAAGTTTAAACGGGTTCGGGATGATAAAATGATACAAATATTATTACAATCTTTATATGTATATAAAAAGTGCATGTAATATAATTTATTTCGTATTCAATTAACAAAATTTTCCCACTTTCTTTGAATTTTTAATTTTATCTATATGATTTTTAACACAAAATTTAATGTCAGTCCAACCGCGTGAAGATAATATAGAATTGCTATTCATACATTGTATGCAGTTTACTTTTCCTGGTACAGTATTTCTTTTTATGTGCGTTGCAAAAAACTTCAACACTGCTCCTTTCTCTGCACTAGAGCATTATACATCATATTAAGGATACAAATAGTTTATGATTAATTTTGAAATAGCACTAAACAATATTAATAAATATCATTACCTGAACATGTACGGGGAACAGGTACTTGAGTCGACACTTATATTAAAAAAAATATTTTTTTAATGGAATAAAACATGTTTAAATAATTCTAATTAATCCCATCATATAGAAAAATAATTGATTTATATTACTAACAAAAATTTGCTTCAAAATTATATGATAAAATATACATTAACACAAGGTAAAAGTTTTAGCATGTAAAATCCTATGGCCCACGATAAAAAACATACTGTATATCTAACGGTCAATCCATGTCAAATCAACCAATGATAGTCGCTAATTTTTTTTTATTTTCCAGAAGTTTTAGCTATTTTTTAAATTTCTAACCAAAAAGCTAATAAAGTCTCAGTGATGAAATTTTAACCACTTAGTATAACACCATTAAAGAACGTTTTGTGAAAATATTGGGTTTTTAAAGTGTGTCCCTTCCGAGATATTTCAGATCGAAAATACCTGATTTTAGGAAAATTGCAATATTTGAAGACCCTTTAAAAAAGGATGTAACTCTCTGGCCTGATACTTTTTAGGGAAGTAGTATACTATAGACACTATATCCACAAAAAATGAATTTGAGTCTTCGTTTTATCTTTAACACTTTGAATTTTTAAAGAGAAGCTTTTTATTTTGGAAACGTTAACATTTACCTATTTTCTGCTAATTTACAATTTAGTATAGGCCTATATATATATATATATATATATATATATATATATATATATATATATATATACTTAACAGAAAAAATTGTACATTTTATGTTCTTTAACATGGTTTCTTTTTGAACCAAATATCTCCAAAAACCGAGGAGCTACAGAGTTTAACGTAAATCTCTACAAAATGCAAAATAGGCTGACCCACCAATACAAAATGGCTGTTCACAAAAAAAACTGAACATCTGAAAAATTAATGCATAGCTGTTTTCAACTCTCTGAATATACTACAACATAGGTAAAAAAACGAAAATAAATAAATTTTGTCAGAGACCTTTTCAAATTAAATTGGTTGATTTGATTGACCCCTAAGAATTTTTAGTGACAATCTAAAGACAATAATCAAACAAACTGTTTTAAAAATATGTTTACTTCTTAAAAATAATATTTATTGTTTCAAAATTGTCTAACAATAAGTAAGAAGTTCGTTTGAAATGCATCTCCCTAAATATATGTTCATGAACGCTGGAATATTTAGGTTGGTTCATATACTTACATGTTTGTTTGCAAAATATTAGGAAAAGTTGATAAAAACCAAAGAAAATATGAGCGATTAGATTTTTCACCATAATTGCCTTGAATAGTATGAGAGTGCTGTCTTTATTCTGACAACAATTAAAATGTAACTCATTCTAATTTGGTTTCTGTATCGAATAGAAAATTCAGCAATGTACATTGGCGATTTACATTGTATTTATATGTTTATGCAAACTCCTGCTTCCCATACAGATGGCAAAAAAAGGCAATAGCATAACAAAAAACGTGTATTGTAACTTGTTACTCAAGAGTGAAAAAATAAAATTAAAATATTTGGGATTTCACACGAGTTACCGCGCTTGTCATCAATTGAAAATCTATAAATAGATTGTTAATAATTTTCTTAAAATACAATCCGGAATGAATTTTGAGTAAATTTTCAAATCGATGGTAATTATTATTACATTTTTTCACTTAAATTATTACAGATTTTCAAGAACTTATACTTTATTCTCATGGATTTATCCCACAACTTGCGGATGGGGTGTTTGCAGGTTTCTATGGATTAATAATTATAATTAATTTTTAGTAAATTTATAAAGTTTATAGGAGAGACATATTTCATTTCATTTTTTCATTTGAATGGCAAAAATATTGTTATTTTCAAATAACAACCTACCTTGTTGTTTACTTTTTAGATAGAGCATTTTTAACTACAATACAATACTATTTTTTCTCCACGACCACTGTAGAATTTAAGCATTCTGAAATCAATTTTGATCATAGAACGTACACATTCTCACTCTTGTTATGGATCAAAATAAAATGCACTTATGCGTTTTGCATGTAATTCATTCCATAATAACTAATGGAATGAATATTCTCACACCGTTTCGAATAAAACAATTAGCCTTGGATATCACAATTGTCAAAATACTATAAACATAACCACAAACGTGATAATAAAACGTAAGTTCTTTGTGTTAATTATAATTAATATACTAATACAATAATTATTGTATTAGTCTATTTTATCTGGTCGAGGAGAAAGTATAGTCTACTACTAGGTAAGAATGGAAATTCTGATGCTAGTCCACTCGCATCGAATTTCCATTTTAACCTTGTTACAGAGTATACTATTATACCCTCGCCTAAGGCATTTTTCAAGTTAATTTGACTAAAATAAGCGCTGCGTGTCTAAAATTTGTCGCATAATAACATTTTTTTTTAAATTATTTACCAAATTCAGTATTGCATCAAACTAAAGTTGATTATTTTGTTGCTATAACAATACACTTTTTTATTCTTTATGGAGATTTTTCTCTAGTAATTTTGCATTATTAGAAATTTTTTGAGTAATTTCGTTTTGAAAATAAAAGCAACAGTGCGTTGTCCTAGCAACAAAACGATAAGTTCCAACGAATATCCAACATCATCACTAAACGCATTATTAAATTCCAAAGAACTTGTATACAAATCATTTTCGGATTCGGTAAATAAAATAAAAGTAAAGTCATTACGCAAAACCCTGACCGCTTATTTAGTCGATTTTTTTTTGAAAATGTTATTGTATTTGCAACCACATTTAATTGATGAAAATAACATTTTCTCATACCAGATTTACATTCCTTCCTTACAATTAGTTCAGTGATTTTTTAATTAAATTACGTTCATAAAACTCACATAAATGGATATTTTGTATATGCTGCACTGTCAAATAAGCTCCAATTATGTGTCTAATATTAATTTCTTGGTTTATTTGATCCATTCTCATTTTACTGTAAATGTGTAAATGTTGTTATGTGTTAATTGCTATTGTGTGTTAGTTTGGACCGGATATTGGGATGTGACGCATTCATTCGACGAATTCCTTTTAAAATTTAAAGGGACGGTCCAAAACAGGTAGAACACTTGGGGGTGACGAATGCTAACATCTGCGAAAGATAAATATTTGAGGCCTGGCTCCTACTTCTATACATATTTAAAAATAGACTTTTATTATTGCTATTTAAATTAATAACTTTCTGTAAATTTCTTGCTCTTTCAAACTGAATTTCAATGGCTATTGTAATGCACGCTAGAGAAATAAATCTTCGATTTTTTTATTACGTCCATTTTCTCAATAAAACTTTATTCATACATTTCTTATAGATTTTAATATAGAAATAAATACCAATCAATAATAATAACTTACTACAAAAAATAATGTTGGTAAAAATCAAACTATTATCTTTTAATTTTTATGCTATTAAGGAATTCATTATTTTTTGCTGCCCAAAACAGCGAATGGATAAAATAAACCATGAAATGAACATTAGATACATAATTTGCGAATATTTGAACGTGTGAAATACCCGAAATGTCCATTTATGTGACGTTTATAAATTCAAAACTTACTAAAGTAAGGAGATATTGTAAATCTAAAAAAAATATGACTTACATCTACATTCAAATCCTTATTTCGAATAACTCTATCGACTTTTTTCTGACTACATAGTTTCGACAAATAAGTGTGTCAGTTTCGGACATAATTATTTTTTAAATGAGAACCGAAACTTTCAAATGACGAGTGTATCCTAAAATAAGTTTTTCAAAGCAAAAATTTTGTAAATCAGGGCTTGACGTTACTAATATGGCGGAATCGTAAGTGGTTTTTTCTACCGTTTGTTTACTCATGACTTTACTAGTTTAGAGTTTTTCGAACAATTTTAAATTGTATATAACATTTACTAAATTAAAAATTGGTGGTTAAATAATAGCCTAAATTATACTATTTCAAGTAACGTTCGATGATTTTATAAACTTATATTTGCCTGAGCTATAAATCTGAGATATTTTTTCAGCTAAATCGCCGGAAATAAATAATGAATACCAATATAATATTTAATAAAAAATGTATTGGTTTTGATTTTCAAAAGTAAACTGATTTTTCTTCGAATAATGAATAATGCATAATTTACGGTATTAAACCTGTATTTGATAATCCTTTTGTGCCGTAAATTGTGTGTGTAATAGAGAAAAGTTAGACAGAACAACATAATGACAAATCTTTTTTTTTTCATTTTAAAATTTAATTTGAATTCATAAATTTTAGAATAATTTGCCTAATATTATAAACATAGTAAGATATGCTAAATTTGCGAAGTAAAAAAAATATAAATTGTGTTAATTGTGAGTTAAAATTATAAAACGTATCGGGAAGCAGCTGAAATATTTAATAAGAAACATCCAGACACAAATGTACATACAATAATTAATATTTTGAAATGAAAATAATTAAAACATATGGATATGTTAAAAATAAATTAAATAACAAACGTCGATAACTGAGGACTTTAAAGTGAGGACTTTAAATGTAATGTTATCTACAATAGAATATATTAAATATTAGCTGCGCAAAAGGGTAAAGATATGATGGCAAATATTTTGAAAGCACACAAATTCCACCCATATAAACCACATTAAAACCTAGAGATTATGTTAGTGGTTTCAATTTTTGTTCTCTTATCCAAGGAGAGTTAGAAGAGCATCCATTTTGGGTTAGAATAATCATGTTTGAAGATGAAGCTTCATTTAATTCAAATGGTACAGTGAGTTCCCAAAATTGTCGATGATGGAATGACCTTCAACCCTAACTAACTAACGAAATAAATATTCATTACTGTAGTATTGTGTACATTTTTATCTGGATGTTTGTTATAATATATTTCAGCTGCTTCCCGATACGTTTTATAATTTTCAATCACAATTAATACAATTTCTATTTTTTCTCCAAACTCAATGTCACCGGAATTACTATTCATTTATAATGTTTAAATAATATCTGATGTTTAATGACAGACCTGTCACTGTCATTTCAACATTTGAAATATCAATGTGCATCTATCACTGTAGAGAAAAAGAAAAATTACAAAATCTTATTTTTAGCAACAGGTATACATGACTGTATGATTGAACCCAGTTTTCAATTCTAAATAACTTTTCTTTATAACAGTTCTTGATATTGTCAAAAATAAAGGTACTTTATTCTGGAACAAAATTCATATTTTCACACAAACTCCGTATATGACCAAAAAAATTTGACAGCTGATGGTTGCATTTTAGGTTTTGGACCATGCAGAACTTTTTATAAAGAATAACTTTTTTCCTAAAATTAATTTTCAAATGGGATGGTTGAGAAGCTGCAAACTAACATCATTTATTACAATGCAAAAAAAAATTCAATATATTGATACCAACATAAGCACAACTTATAAGATGAATTGATATGTAGTGTATTTTTTACTGTGAACTTTTAAAGTTTTCATATTAAGTTTTAAGTGGTACTATATTAAAATTTAATTATTTAACTGTTGATATGTTAACTTTGATAACCGAAATACGAGAAAATGTAATTCATGTCAATGTCATTTTCCTAAAAATTAAGCAAAAACCTATGAATTACAATCTATTGTCTGTTATAAAAATGTTCTAATTATAAGAACAATCAGTTCGCTGTAAAAAGATAAAATTTTAATATGGATTTTAAGCAAATATTTTCATATGTTAAAATATGGTCCAAAAGTTAATTTGCAAAATCTTAACGGCCGTGGTAATAAAATACACGGCATATTATAACATACCCCCTAAAAGCATAATCTATTAATAATATATCATCTAAACCTATAATTTGACTAAATTACAATGTTCGAAAGACATTTATTAGCAAAATATGTAAATTTAGAAAAACAAATTGAAATTGTATTTAATTAAAATATTTGATACAATTAAAATTATTTACCGTTTTGTGCCAGTTATTGAATTCAAATCACATAAATTCAATGGGCAATTGACTCTTAGCTCGATTCGTACTAGATGATACTTGTAATAATCATAATACTGAAATAAAATTGCAACGGATATGCCCGTGTGTCACATCACTGAAATCAGCAAAAAAAATCTGATTTAAATATGTATATATCATAAATTGTGCCCACAATGAAAACGAAAGCTAAGTGTAAAAAAACAAAAACTAACCCTGTAGATAAAAATCGTTCGCCATTTGATAAGACGTAAAAAGATGCCGTAGGAACGTTTTTACGAAATTACGATTTACACTTCTTTCCAAACTGCAGAGAAACCGTTAAAATAATTTAAATGTTAAAGCAGATTATTAATCAACATAAAATTCTGCAAAAGTGTCGAATTTAAACCTACCCTCTATTTCCTATAATAAGCTATATCCCCATACTCGCCCTCGAATTTCAATCACCCTTTATATTTCACCCGATAGCTGACGAGGCAATTCAAGTACAATTACTCAAAATATAGCTTTAAAACATTTTCGCATATTCTGTTATATTTTTTATACCAGAAAAGTTTTAAATGTATAAACCTCACTAAAGACGGTTGTAACATAATTAGTATTATCAACCTACCTAAAATAACTGGATGTAACAATAGTTTCAAAAAGGCCAATAATTTTAATCCTATTACAAAAGTTTGCTGTAAAAGTTGTGAGCTTTGATACATTTAAAACATCAAGAGACTATTTTTATTGTCCCAACAGAAATCTTGGAGCATGTCAAGCACAAACATAAAAAATCACTTTTTGTCAAGGTTATTTAATTAAGCCATGCATATTCTAAAGCTATGCTTATTCTAAAATATTTATTTTACCATTTTTCAATTAGTTTATAAGGCACATTTTGATCATAAACCCAAACTTAAAATGTTTGTACAATAAAATAAGGTTAAATTATTAGTTCAAAGGGTATGGTTTAATACTCGTTTTTTTATAGATATTATATAAATTTATGGTTTCATCGTACAAATCCTTGTCGTGTGGGACCCAAAAATATTTATGGGGGCCTATTTAGGTTATTGGAGAGATAATTTCGGAAAAATTGTATTGTCATGCTCCGCTGTTTATAATTTATTAAATCCGAAGGGTAAGTACATAAGAAATCATTCTCGTTCCTTTATTATCCAGTAACCAATATTTATAAATTATTGTTTTCTGTGGTTACATACAAAAGTATTTTAAAAGGATAACAGACAAGAGTTTGCTAATATGCATAATTATGTAATATTAACGTGATTATTTCCGTTTTTGGCCTCTTCAACTACCATTTTTTGACTTCGATTTCGTTCTGAGCCGAAACTTTGTGATGGTTATAAATTTAAAAAAACATATACATAAGGAGTCTAAATCTAGTTCATAGCGTAGCTTTGAGTGGTTTATCTTTCAAATTGTATTAACAAAAAAAGTCATTGCTTCAATTTGTGGATATTATTTTTATTTCCTTAATTTGAAAGTTAATGCAGACATTTTCATATTTATTTTCAAAAACAAAACTCTCATTAGCGTAATGAAATTGATTTGCCAAAGGCAATAAACTTTACATGTGGAAACATTTTGGGGGTTATTAATATTTTGAAAAAATGATGGGATGTTCAAATTCAATTTTTGAACATGGTAAGGAAATTACAAACATACGTTAGCCCTTATGATAAAATTGACACTGACAAATTGATTTCATGACATTACCAGTGTTTCGTTTTCGGCATTGAATATGAAAATTATAAATTTAATTTATCTTGAATTTGATACTATTTTAAATTGAAAATTCACGTGACTTTTAAACGTTTAATTGTAAAAAACTGTAAGAAAAATAATATTTGTCTACCTTTTAAATTAAAAGGGAAAAAAGGTTTAAAAAACTACAAGAGCTTAAAACAACTGAAAACGGAAATTTTTCCTCACGAAGATACTTCACGATTTATAAATGAGGATTATATTCAAGATAAAATAATTCTAGATTTAAATATTATTCACGTTAAATCTTTATATTGAAACTGCATTTTTAGTGTTTATAGTACTAGGAAAGTTGTATTTTCAAACATTTATAATATCCAGATGTCGGCATTGTTCGTCTCAGCAGTCGAAAGCAGGTACCAAGCGTCCCTTTAAATTTTTAAAAGGAATTCCTAGAAAAGAGGACAGACGACTCATTTCAAAATCCGGTTCAAACCAATATCATTCATATTGTTTATTCTAGAGACTTCCACTTCTTTATACATGTTGAATAATATAATAAAACACTTTTCACTTTGTTTTGTATAACATGGTAATATATTCAAATTGAACCGGATGAGAAATGCTTGTTTTATTTTCATGTTTGAAAATGGTAGGCGTTGTTAGCGAAACATATTATACAACATAATTCATATTTTATTTATCCTTCGAGTATATTCAAATTCTAAATAGTATTTCTCATTATCTCTATAGTTGTGGTTTTTATAGTCGTTTGTAGCGATACTTGCCGCTACATAGTAAATTTTATACACAAAACATATAACTTTTAAAAGTAACCTGATAAATTATAAATACATTCATGAATCTTTTAAATAACTTATAATCCTTAATAAATGAACCATTTATGTTAATACTATAATTCATAGAAGTATATTTTTTTAAGTAAACAGAAGTTTTTTGTAAGTGATAAAAGAAAATCATTCGTTGTAGATAATTAAGAGAAACATCTTATTTTTAATTGTTACAATAATACAAATGAGTGAAATAAGTAGAGTTTACACTATATTTAATGGTAATGCATATCTATAGTATAGATCTTTATTTAATAAAAAAATTATCAAGTTGACTTTGATTTTAAAATACTTCATATGCAACTTGTAATTTTTAAAATGAAATTGCTGAACTTTCTAATTGAACCCCTGTATAATTAGAAATAGATTATAGCAAGGTATAATCATTTTAAATTACGCACAAGACATTGTACATAAATTATTAACAAAATGTTTTGTAGCGTTTTTATAATTAAACATTTTTTATTTTAAGTAGAAAATGTGCATATTTTAACAAAATATAGAAAAACAATTGGTACAAAAGTTGTGCAGAATAGTGACTTGCACATTATAAAAAAAAATCGGAATTTATACAGGGTGGTTCAATAAAAGTTATACACAAAACTTTTCTTTTTTTTAATGGGACACAATATATATTTTTACATTTTTAGATTCCTCATTACGTAAGGATTATTGAAACGATATAAAGTTCTATGGGTTTGAACCATATCGTTTCTATGTTATTCAGTTGTTTATATAAAAATTTGAACACATTTGTCCCAGCTATAGTTAATTTAGTTGTACAGTTTTTTTGATCATTGGTCTTCAAAATTACTGATGAGATTTCGAAAAGTACTTAATCTTTATAAAGTGTTCATTTTGGAAATCTCTACAATTATTGTTAATGAAAATTTCATGTAGAAATTATTATTTGATAATATTGGAACGAAAATTTCAAATTATTTTCATTATCAATACTTGTAGAGAATTCTAAAATGAACACTTTATAAAGAATAAGTATTTTTCGAAATCTCACTAGTCTTTGAAAAAATTGATATACCGGGTGTAACTGAATTCTGGTAGACCCCGAATATCTTTTTTATCTTTACATATATCGTTTTGAAATTTAGGATGGTGCTTTAAGAGAATAAATTGGGTCAGCAAGCGGAATTTTAATAAAAAATCTATTTCCGGTTTAACCGGAAATGGCCTTCTTTTCTATTTCAGATAGAACACCCTGTATATTTTTACATAATTTAATTCCTATCTATATTCTGAGTTCATAGATGTATCATAAGTGACCATCCGGTTGTTTATTTTTTGTTTAAAATTAATTTAAATTTGTTTTTTGTGTAAATTTAATTTAAATTTAAACAAAAGACTAACAACCAAAAGGTCACTTATGATACGTCTCTAAACTCAGAATTTAGAGACGAATTAAATTATGTAAAAATATACAGATTGTTCCGTCTGAAATAGAAAAGTTGTGGTCATTGGAAATGGAAATGGAATTTTGATAAAAAATCCACATGTCGATACACTTTATTCCCTTAAAACACTAAACTAAATTTCATAAAGATATATGTAAAAATGCAAATTATAGGCATCAAATATCATTTGAATAGTGTTCTTAAGGAACAAAGTATGTCAATATGTAGACTTTTAATAACAATTCCATTTCCGGTTTAACTTTTCTATTTCAAATAAAAATCAAAATTAAAATTACAATCAAAATCAAAATTTAAATTAAAATCAAAATCAAAATCAAAATTAAAATCAAAGTCAAAATCAAAATCGAAATCGAAATCGAAATCGAAATCGAAATCGAAATCGAAATCGAAATCGAAATCGAAATCGAAATCGAAATCGAAATCGAAATCGAAATCAAAATCAAAATCAAAATCAAAATTCAAATTGTAATTACAATTACAATTGAAAAAAAATTAAAATCAAAGCTAAAATCTGTATTATTATCATAAATCGCGTTCTGTGAATCAAAGAGCGAATTGGCGTGTTTAATAACCATATTAAAAACGCAAATGCGTGTTTAATGAAATTAAGGCTTGGTCGAATGTACTTAATATTTTATATGCAGCTATTTAATAAAGTATTATATAGAAAATGTACCCCATTTATGCTGCCCATACAATTTAATAATGCGCATATTATAACATTTTCGTGAACAAAGATATATATATATATATAGATATATATATATATATATATATATATATATAGATATATCCACCTATCGTTGTGAAATCCTTTCATGAAATTTTTAATATCTCTTTGACATCCGCAAACTTTGTGACATCCAAAATTGGATGTCACAACGTTTTACGTGTTAAATCATCTACAAAAGGTGATAAGAAAGCGTATGTAAAATTTCGGGAGGATGTCAAAAAACTGAACTTTATGATTTAGTGTATATTTTTAGTTCCGTATCTTACTGCGTAGACGGCGCGCAGGAGACCTGGTTTTGTATATTTTGTATAAAAACATCCGAATATGCCCAGCGGTTGATGTAACATCCGAATGATGTCCGTGTATGTTCATTTTTATGTGGCATACTTTATAACCTCCAAAACGCGGCAACTATGTAACTGTGACAATTGTGTGATTTTCAACAGTAATCTAACGAATGCCCATGATTTGAGCGTCAGGATCACGAATGCTTGTTTCGGCAAAGATCGGAACGACTGCGAATCAGAAGTGCCGATTTTATAGACGCATCAAGCAAGAGTGATCCAGACGCTAATAATTGCCTGGGAAAAATCAGTCACGGGTTAGATTCGTGAAGACAATTTGCCGTACAGAAAGTTTGCACATCATAATTTGAGAAATTAAATTTAGTGACACCAAGTGTCAGATGTGTATCAATCTGCGGTACAATAATTATAGACAAAATGAGCTTCCCAAGATTTTGAGAAATGCCTATTAATAATATTACTGATAAAAGCATTAACACATTACCCGAAAATACGAACATATCGAATTTAGTGAGGAAACAATTTTAAAAGTCCGACGATGACTGACGTTTTATACGTAAATTTAAAGAAATGAATGCACACTTAAAAGTACTCTTTTCGATGTTTACTGCACTGAGACCGAATTATTGCATATTAGCTGGGTCAAGTGATGTAACAACATCAAAGCGGTAATCACACAGATGATTTTAGGAGGTATGATCAAAAGATTAGCTGCAAAATCCAGTTTGCAGAATATGAATGACCCTGTGAATAACCCTGTTAAAGTTTTCATGTGGGTTAACAACAATATCAGAATGTTAGTACCGATTTTTTTCTCTTCAAGATTATAGAACGGAAGCTCAAGCCATTTCGAGAAAACTCTAAGACAAACCGAAAAATCGAAGTAAAAATCTAGCTACTACGTCAACGATTACAAATGAGTGAAAAAGATTAAAATAAACATAGTTGTTTCATTAATTTATATGTAAAGAGCCCGTTGGAGTTCCGTCTTCAAATTTTCACTGTTTCTTTGAAATTGGAGTTTTTTCCAAAATTTTAAGTTAGTGAGTTGACGATAAAAAATGCTAATGGATTTTATAAAAAAATTAATAATAGTATATTAATATTAAACGCAAATTTGAAATACTCGTACACCACTACATAGAATAACTTAAGATCTCCAAAATCCACTTGATGATTTTTTTATACGGCTAATGGGTTCGGCGATACTATGAATGTTCGTACGACCGACGTTTTCAGTGATTTCTTGCAGCACAATCGTGAATATGTTCTATAAAAAAAATTGCGAAACATGACTTCCATTATTTCATGTGTGGAATGCGTCTCAAAAAATAAAAAAATTGGAATCATCATTATCAAAACTAAAGTTTTTAGTTTTGATAATGGCAAGCTGAATTGCCGAAATTGCATTCAAACAAATAAATCAGTTATACAAACAATGTAAAAAGTGTTTTATTCTAGATAAGTACAAGTTTATCATTTTTGAGATAATTGCAGTTATGGGCGTAAAACTCACTATACCAAGTAATGACGAAACCATATATGTATGTCATAAACAGAAAACGCGAATCCGCATGTGTACAGAATAGATTAGAAGATTTTTGATGTAATATTAAACTTCACAACTTCGATATCTTAAAATGTGGAATTGTAACTTATCTGGTTTTGGTTGTAAGCCGACGATATGTGAAATAAATAGATTGGGTACGATTCCGACCGCAGAAATTGATGAAAATATTGATGCAGTAAAATCTAAACATACTTCAAAATGCAATGAATCCGTTCGGAAACAATTTTATTTATTAGTTATGTTCTATAGATACCGTGCTATCAACCCATTAGCTTTCATATACCGAGTGTCTGGGATAAAGGGCGAACATAGGGATTTAACATGTAAAATTAAATATGTGTAATTATTAGCTCCCCTATTCATTTTAGCGAAAAATCGTAAAAATATTTTTTTTTTTAGAGAATTAAATAATTGTAAATGTATCATCCATTTAATTTACGTTTATACCAGAATACACCTTAGAAATAATAAAAATAAGTTTAACCATTTACCATTTAATAAAATCCCTTGCCATGACTTTGACAAATGTCATGTTATGGTGAGAATAATTTTGCTAGTCAAATATCAATTCACGCATTGTAATTACTATGAACAATAATCTGAGTTATTCAAATGAAGAGAACGTATTCATTATCAAAATATTTTGCAGTGGCGTCAGTTTACTCAAAGTTCGTGACATTACATCCAAACGGGACTGAAGAAACAACGATAGATTGGAAGAAACAGTTTTGGGTTTGATAAATGCTAAACCAACAACTAGCATACGATGCATTGCTCGTGAGTGTAACGTGTCTAAATTCTCTGTACAGAAAATTCCGAAGAAGCATGGTTATCATTCCTACAAGCATCAATGCCATGAGGAGAAACCGATAGTGGATGATGAAACTAGGCGTGTATTCTGTGAAATAATGCAGGATCGATCAAATACAGACTAAAACTTTTTGCAGATGAATGTTCACATTTAATATGAACAACGAGCCCAACGTTATTGTTCATAGTAAGTACAATGCGTGAATTGATATCTGACTAGCAATAGTATATTACGTACCGAGTCGGGATAAACATCATTACAGCCGAGGGCATAGATTGCAAACCGAGGCGCGAAGTGCCAAGGTTTGCAATTGCGCGAGGCTGGAATTGTGTTCCCGCGAGGTATGTATACTATTTTATTCACAATCACGAAATGTAATGATAAAAGTAAAATTGTTTGATTTTGGTACACATATTTATTTCAATGTCGGACATATTTAATTCGTAAAAAAATTGACGTATGGGTGTCACTTAAACCTCAGTACCACACTTTTTATAATTGTGGTAAGTAGTGTATTACATAATACAGCTAGATTACGTGGAGAACCCGAGCCACCAGCAGATAATGATGTAATTCAATACGACTTACGGCAATTGACATAAAATGGGGTAAACGTGCATTTCACGTAACGGACAAAAGTAAACGCAACAACTTCCGGGAACCAAAAGTTAAATGATTCGCATGTTGACATAACTAATAACTAATTTCGGGTAACGGGAACGAGAAGCTTGCTATATTTTCGCCTCCGTTCCCGTCCTCGTTACTGTCCGCGGGTTGTTGTGAAGGCGCATTTATTATGAGGTTACGGTTTTGACACTTGATGGGTTGTTGGGATGTTGCCAACCTGAGATATGCATAAATCCGTTTCGTGTAAGAGCACAAATCATTAATATCCACTTATAAATAAGAAGTACTTAATGAAGAGGATGGTTGCGACCGTTATGACGTGGTAATCCATAATTAAACAGAATTGTAAAATTCACTTCAGAGTAGATTCGTTGGAGAACCGAGCGCATGATTGATGTCAATTTGACGTTTATATAAACTGACAATTGACTGTTTCTGTATTTCGAAATAGAGGTTCGCAAAATGTTTCTGTACATCGAAATAGACGCTAATATCCCAACTTTTTCGAGGTTAAAAATATGCATATTATTATAGTGATTGTGAATAAAATTATTTTCACTATGACATGACATTTGTCAAACACATGGCATGGGTTTTTATTAAGCAGTACATTGTTCAACTTATTTTTACTTTCTCCGTTACGAAGTACGAGAAAGTATTGTGATCGTGATTTTTTTTTCAAAAATTTTTTTTACGGAAATATCCGTTTTGGGGTCCCTAGATGCCATTTCAACAATTTCTGGAAAATTTTTTTTTGTGTCTGTGTGTGTGTGTGTGTCTGTGTGTGTGTGTGTGTGTCTGTGCGCGCTGTATCTCAAAAACTAGTAAAGCAATTGATATGAAACTTTGAACATCAATCTTATTTGATAATCCGAAGAACTGAAAAGCTTTTGGTAAAATTTCGTACACCGGAAGTGGGTGTTTACCTTAACCATTTTTTGTTTTTTGCCAATATCTTCTTAAATATGAAAAATATCACAAAAACATTTAAACAAATATTGAAAATAACAAATAAATGAACATCTTTTGTTTGAAAATATTTTTCATAAAATTATTGTTATTCGAGAAAAAAATTTATTAATTATTTTTTCATTTCTGGTTTATAATTTTGAAACGATAATAGTTACAGTAAATTTATGTTAATAATAATTGCAGAGAGTGCCAAAATGAACAACTTATAAAGAATACGTTTTTTTCGAAATCCCTTTAGTTTTTGAGTAAACTGAGTTTTTGAATTTGAAGTATAATTTTTCCATCTTTCATAATTTTGACGTTTTAAACGTCAGTTTCATCCGAGTTTACACAACGCTCGAAGTACTTTTAAAATAGGATTTCAATTGAAAATAAACCATGAAAATGTAAATATAAATGACCATCTAGTCGGAGAAAGTAACATGATGGTCACATCACCATGTTTATTATTTCTGAGGTGACTTCTGGTACGAACGTAAATTAAATGGATGATACATTTACCATTTTTAATTCCCTAAAAAATATTTTTTACGATTTTTCTCTAAAATGAATAGGGGAGCTAATAATTAAACATATTTAATTTTACATGTTAAATCCCTATGTTTGCCCCTTATCCCAGACACTCGGTATAAATATATTGTGGTCAAAAAATAATCAAATCAAGTACATCTTAAGGGTTCGATAAATTAGAAAATAATTTGACAGTTTTTTCGAAAGCTTGTTCTCAGGCAATAATCGCGAGAGCACAAGATGCTCGAGATTGCCATAAGACAACAAGACTGAGATAAGCGAACAAAGAAATTTGACCAAATATAGTTTCGACATCAATTGGCATCTAATAAACCTCCTAGAAAACATAATTGTATGCTTAAATAACTAGAAAACATAATTGTATGCTTAAATAACTAGAAAACATAATTGTATGCTTAAATAAAACACTTTTACTCATGTAAGTTAATATCACACTGTTAATTTATTAGTGACTGCAGTTTCGATCAAACAATAATCATTATCAAATCATAAGTAACTATACTTATTACTTATTGATAAAGATCATTGTTTGATCTAAACTGCAGTCACTAATAAATAAACAGTGTGATATTAACTAACAATAAGTAAAAGTGTTTTATATAAGTAATAAGTATGGTTACTTTTTTTTTTTTTTTTTTAAAGGAAAGATGATTGACAGGAGTTCGGGTTAGGGAATTGAGGATGATGGGGACTTGGCTTAGCCAGCTAGGGCATTCAGCCACAACCAATTTATATTAATAATATTCATATCTAAATGAAATGGGGACAAACATTAGACACCCAGGGACCCGTACGGCCATTTTTCGTGTTGAAAAAGTGACCGTCCGGACGGGACTCGAACCCGCACCAACGGGGTCCAGAGGCCGGACCTCTACCCACTAGACCACCGCGGCCCCCAAGTATGGTTACTTGATAATGATCATTGTTTGATCGAAACTGCAGTCACTAATAAATTAACAGTGTTATATTAACTGACAATAAGTAAAAGTGTGTTTTATTTAATTAAAAATGTATCGCGAAGTACCGCCAACCCCAATCAGTTAATAAATGTCTAGATTTGATGAAAACCAACATTTTATAATAAACTTGGCCTTAAATTAAAATCTCCATTATTATCTAATACACCAAGCAGCAACAAAGCGCAATGGCTGTTTCATAACAAATGAGCCAGTATTTTGTAGAAAATAACATTTTACTATACCTAGTTGTGTGGATTTTACCATAAATGTTACACAGATACTTCATTTAACTTCAAAATAGGAGCTAATACTCAATCTATATCGAAAATGTTAGTAGTATATGACTTATATGGAAACAAAAGTAGTAACTTAAATATAAAACTTTCTGTAAGACTTATTTTATATTGTATTACCTAAATGTGTTTGGCAACGCAGCAAGGATGTCATAAGATACGGATTTATTTAATGGATGTCATAAGATCCATGAGATAAGAATGTATACCGGATGTCAAATAGATAGTAAATTTTTAATTGAAATTATGTGTATGGTTTGAATTTTTTGCTTTCAATAGCATCCTTATGTCGATTTTACAAAGTCATATTTTTGTTTTATATGTATCTGTTTTCTAAGCAGTGGATGCCGAAAGGTCAAAATTTTTGCCGGATGTCATAAAATACGTTGGTCGACTATATATATATATACATATATATATTTATATATATAAACATGCAAATGATATTTGGGGTCTACCAGAATTCAGTTACACCCGGTATATAAGATACAAATTGCAATATTGTGCTTAATGTTAAAAATCTTGAATCTGAATCTTTATGTTTTATTTTAATTCATTTAATTACTTATATTTTATTTATTTATTTATTTGGTATTACATTTTTATTTTATTATCTATTGGAAGCGTTGCGCGGGCAAGAAAATGCGTGACAAGGACTTTCTTTGCAAATTATAAGACGGTCACATCTCCACGGCAACATTGCTTTTCACACACTTACACACATTTTCATGGCATGCAATATTAGTGGCACCATAAATTGATACCAGTCATATTTGTGACACCATGTGTTAACTTTTCACGTTTCATAATATTTGTGGCACATTTGATTTTTTTGCAATAACTTTTGTTATATGGAGGGTATCGTAAAATTAACCACATATTCAGAAATAATGGAAAGAAGCGCAGCGGAACGACAGTATCTTAACAAAAGCGCCACAAATGGGGATATATCATGCGGTGCCACAAATATGTAGGGACGTGTATGTGTGTGTGTGTGTGTGTGTGTGTGTGTGTGTGTGTGTGTGTGTGTGTGTGTGTGTGTGTGTGTGTGTGTGTGTGTGTGTGTGTGTGTGTGTGTGTGTGTGTGTGTGTGTGTGTGTGTGTGTGTGTGTGTGTGTGTGTGTGTGTGTGTGTGTGTGTGTGTGTGTGTGTGTGTGTGTGTGTGTGTGTGTGTGTGTGTGTGTGTGTGTGTGTGTGTGTGTGTGTGTGTGTGTGTGTGTGTGTGTGTGTGTGTGTGTGTGTGTGTGTGTGTGTATGTCCCCACATATTTGTGGCACTTTGTGTGTGCTACATCCTGAATTGTGGCGGAGGCGCGTACTTGTGGCACCTTACCCTCCGTGCCACAAGTACATTCGGCTATTTCTCCATTGCTTCATATGTCACACTTACGACATTTAGTACCAATGTTAAAGAAGATCAGATTATTTCAGTTATCTATACGAAAATTCTCTAAAATCATTCTCACGAAAGTTATGATACCTTAAAAATAATTGTGTGTATGACGCCACATCATGGGTACCGATCATGTGTGCTACACACCAAATTGTGACAACCCTTGTTGGTAGCGCCACCTGGAACAAAATATGCTGCGTTGCCGACCTATCCCACATACCTACCGAGGGGATCGCATTGTTTGCTCAATTCTCGGGTTGGAAATAGATTTACAGTTGGCGTTAGGACTTGCAGTGTCCATTCATAAATATTTCAATTAAATAAATAACATAAATTATTAATAAATAAATATTGAAATATTAAAATATTAATGAAATAAGAAATTGTGAGTAGAGAAATTAATTAAATTAATAACAGTAATTATTAATAAATAAATAAAAATTGAATTATTTATGAAACATAAAATTGCAAACAGAGAAATAAAATGTACAATTAAATGTTAAAAATGCACGGAATTTCTTGTAATTGTCTAAATTATTATTGTTCTTGACAATTAATACCCAACTTAAATTGATTTTTTTGTTCCCACTTTACTTGAATTACAGTTAAAATTATGCATAAATTATGCAAATTCACCAAATTAAATAGCATTTATTTAATTAATTTATTGGATTCTGTTTTAAAGTTTAAACGGGTTCGGGATGATAAAATGATACAAATATTATTACAATCTTTATATGTATATAAAAAGTGCATGTAATATAATTTATTTCGGATTCAATTAACAAAATTTTCCCACTTTCTTTGAATTTTTAATTTTATCTATATGATTTTTAACACAAAATTTAATGTCAGTCCAACCGCGTGAAGATAATATAGAATTGCTATTCATACATTTTATGCAGTTTACTTTTCCTGGTACAGTATTTCTTTTTATGTGCGTTGCAAAAAACTTCAACACTGCTCCTTTCTCTGCACTAGAGCATTATACATCATATTAAGGATACAAATAGTTTATGATTAATTTTGAAATAGCACTAAACAATATTAATAAATATCATTACCTGAACATGTACGGGGAACAGGTACTTGAGTCGACACTTATATTAAAAAAAATATTTTTTTAATGGAATAAAACATGTTTAAATAATTCTAATTAATCCCATCATATAGAAAAATAATTGATTTATATTACTAACAAAAATTTGCTTCAAAATTATATGATAAAATATACATTAACACAAGGTAAAAGTTTTAGCATGTAAAATCCTATGGCCCACGATAAAAAACATACTGTATATCTAACGGTCAATCCATGTCAAATCAACCAATGATAGTCGCTAATTTTTTTTTATTTTCCAGAAGTTTTAGCTATTTTTTAAATTTCTAACCAAAAAGCTAATAAAGTCTCAGTGATGAAATTTTAACCACTTAGTACAACACCATTAAAGAACGTTTTGTGAAAATATTGGGTTTTTAAAGTGTGTCCCTTCCGAGATATTTCAGATCGAAAATACCTGATTTTAGGAAAATTGCAATATTTGAAGACCCGTTAAAAAAGGATGTAACTCTCTGGCCTGATACTTTTTAGGGAAGTAGTATACTATAGACACTATATCCACAAAAAATGAATTTGAGTCTTCGTTTTATCTTTAACACTTTTAATTTTTAAAGAGAAGCTTTTTATTTTGGAAACGTTAACATTTACCTATTTTCTGCTAATTTACAATTTAGTATAGGCCTATATATATATATATATATATATATATATATATATATATATACTTAACAGAAAAAATTGTACATTTTATGTTCTTTAACATGGTTTCTTTTTGAACCAAATATCTCCAAAAACCGAGGAGCTACAGAGTTTAACGTAAATCTCTACAAAATGCAAAATAGGCTGACCCACCAATACAAAATGGCTGTTCACAAAAAAAAACTGAACATCTGAAAAATTAATGCATAGCTGTTTTCAACTCTCTGAATATACTACAACATAGGTAAAAAAACGAAAATAAATAAATTTTGTCAGAGACCTTTTCAAATTAAATTGGTTGATTTGATTGACCCCTAAGAATTTTTAGTGATAATCTAAAGACAATAATCAAACAAACTGTTTTAAAAATATGTTTACTTCTTAAAAATAATATTTATTGTTTCAAAATTGTCTAACAATAAGTAAGAAGTTCGTTTGAAATGCATCTCCCTAAATATATGTTCATGAACGCTGGAATATTTAGGTTGGTTCATATACTTACATGTTTGTTTGCAAAATATTAGGAAAAGTTGATAAAAACCAAAGAAAATATGAGCGATTAGATTTTTCACCATAATTGCTTTGAATAGTATGAGAGTGCTGTCTTTATTCTGACAACAATTAAAATGTAACTCATTCTAATTTGGTTTCTGTATCGAATAGAAAATTCAGCAATGTACATTGGTGATTTACATTGTATTTATATGTTTATGCAAACTCCTGCTTCCCATACAGATGGCAAAAAAAGGCAATAGCATAACAAAAAACGTGTATTGTAACTTGTTACTCAAGAGTGAAAAAATAAAATTAAAATATTTGGGATTTCACACGAGTTACCGCGCTTGTCATCAATTGAAAATCTATAAATAGATTGTTAATAATTTTCTTAAAATACAATCCGGAATGAATTTTGAGTAAATTTTCAAATCGATGGTAATTATTATTACATTTTTTCACTTAAATTATTACAGATTTTCAAGAACTTATACTTTATTCTCATGGATTTATCCCACAACTTGCGGATGGGGTGTTTGCAGGTTTTTATGGATTAATAATTATAATTAATTTTTAGTAAATTTATAAAGTTTATAGGAGAGGCATATTTCATTTCATTTTTTCATTTGAATGGCAAAAATATTGTTATTTTCAAATAACAACCTACCTTGTTGTTTACTTTTTAGATAGAGCATTTTTAACTACAATACAATACTATTTTTTCTCCACGACCACTGTAGAATTTAAGCATTCTGAAATCAATTTTGATCATAGAACGTACACATTCTCACTCTTGTTATGGATCAAAATAAAATGCACTTATGCGTTTTGCATATAATTCATTCCATAATAACTAATGGAATGAATATTCTCACACCGTTTCGAATAAAACAATTAGCCTTGGATATCACAATTGTCAAAATACTATAAACATAACCACAAACGTGATAATAAAACGTAAGTTCTTTGTGTTAATTATAATTAATATACTAATACAATAATTATTGTATTAGTCTATTTTATCTGGTCGAGGAGAAAGTATAGTCTACTACTAGGTAAGAATGGAAATTCTGATGCTAGTCCACTCGCATCGAATTTCCATTTTAACCTTGTTACAGAGTATACTATTATACCCTCGCCTAAGGCATTTTTCAAGTTAATTTGACTAAAATAAGCGCTGCGTGTCTAAAATTTGTCGCATAATAACATTTTTTTTTAAATTATTTACCAAATTCAGTATTGCATCAAACTAAAGTTGATTATTTTGTTGCTATAACAATACACTTTTTTATTCTTTATAGAGATTTTTCTCTAGTAATTTTTTTTAAGTTGCATTATTAGAAATTTTTTGAGTAATTTCGTTTTGAAAATAAAAGCAACAGTGCGTTGTCCTAGCAACAAAACGATAAGTTCCAACGAATATCCAACATCATCACTAAACGCATTATTAAATTCCAAAGAACTTATATACAAATCATTTTCGGATTCGGTAAATAAAATAAAAGTAAAGTCATTACGCAAAACCCTGACCGCTTATTTAGTCGATTTTTTTTTTGAAAATGTTATTGTATTTGCAACCACATTTAATTGATGAAAATAACATTTTCTCATACCAGATTTACATTCCTTCCTTACAATTAGTTCAGTGATTTTTTAATTAAATTACGTTCATAAAACTCACATAAATGGATATTTTGTATATGCTGCACTGTCAAATAAGCTCCAATTATGTGTCTAATATTAATTTCTTGGTTTATTTGATCCATTCTCATTTTACTGTAAATGTGTAAATGTTGTTATGTGTTAATTGCTATTGTGTGTTAGTTTGGACCGGATATTGGGATGTGACGCATTCATTCGACGAATTCCTTTTAAAATTTAAAGGGACGGTCCAAAACAGGTAGAACACTTGGGGGTGACGAATGCTAACATCTGCGAAAGATAAATATTTGAGGCCTGGCTCCTACTTCTATACATATTTAAAAATAGACTTTTATTATTGCTATTTAAATTAATAACTTTCTGTAAATTTCTTGCTCTTTCAAACTGAATTTCAATGGCTATTGTAATGCACGCTAGAGAAATAAATCTTCGATTTTTTTATTACGTCCATTTTCTCAATAAAACTTTATTCATACATTTCTTATAGATTTTAATATAGAAATAAATACCAATCAATAATAATAACTTACTACAAAAAATAATGTTGGTAAAAATCAAACTATTATCTTTTAATTTTTATGCTATTAAGGAATTCATTATTTTTTGCTGCCCAAAACAGCGAATGGATAAAATAAACCATGAAATGAACATTAGATACATAATTTGCGAATATTTGAACGTGTGAAATACCCGAAATGTCCATTTATGTGACGTTTATAAATTCAAAACTTACTAAAGTAAGGAGATATTGTAAATCTAAAAAAAAATATGACTTACATCTACATTCAAATCCTTATTTCGAATAACTCTATCGACTTTTTTCTGACTACATAGTTTCGACAAATAAGTGTGTCAGTTTCGGACATAATTATTTTTTAAATGAGAACCGAAACTTTCAAATGACGAGTGTATCCTAAAATAAGTTTTTCAAAGCAAAAATTTTGTAAATCAGGGCTTGACGTTACTAATATGGCGGAATCGTAAGTGGTTTTTTCTACCGTTTGTTTACTCATGACTTTACTAGTTTAGAGTTTTTCGAACAATTTTAAATTGTATATAACATTTACTAAATTAAAAATTGGTGGTTAAATAATAGCCTAAATTATACTATTTCAAGTAACGTTCGATGATTTTATAAACTTATATTTGCCTGAGCTATAAATCTGAGATATTTTTTCAGCTAAATCGCCGGAAATAAATAATGAATACCAATATAATATTTAATAAAAAATGTATTGGTTTTGATTTTCAAAAGTAAACTGATTTTTCTTCGAATAATGAATAATGCATAATTTACGGTATTAAACCTGTATTTGATAATCCTTTTGTGCCGTAAATTGTGTGTGTAATAGAGAAAAGTTAGACAGAACAACATAATGACAAATCTTTTTTTTTTTCATTTTAAAATTTAATTTGAATTCATAAATTTTAGAATAATTTGCCTAATATTATAAACATAGTAAGATATGCTAAATTTGCGAAGTAAAAAAAATATAAATTGTGTTAATTGTGAGTTAAAATTATAAAACGTATCGGGAAGCAGCTGAAATATTTAATAAGAAACATCCAGACACAAATGTACATACAATAATTAATATTTTGAAATGAAAATAATTAAAACATATGGATATGTTAAAAATAAATTAAATAACAAACGTCGATAACTGAGGACTTTAAAGTGAGGACTTTAAATGTAATGTTATCTACAATAGAATATATTAAATATTAGCTGCGCAAAAGGGTAAAGATATGATGGCAAATATTTTGAAAGCACACAAATTCCACCCATATAAACCACATTAAAACCTAGAGATTATGTTAGTGGTTTCAATTTTTGTTCTCTTATCCAAGGAGAGTTAGAAGAGCATCCATTTTGGGTTAGAATAATCATGTTTGAAGATGAAGCTTCATTTAATTCAAATGGTACAGTGAGTTCCCAAAATTGTCGATGATGGAATGACCTTCAACCCTAACTAACTAACGAAATAAATATTCATTACTGTAGTATTGTGTACATTTTTATCTGGATGTTTGTTATAATATATTTCAGCTGCTTCCCGATACGTTTTATAATTTTCAATCACAATTAATACAATTTCTATTTTTTCTCCAAACTCAATGTCACCGGAATTACTATTCATTTATAATGTTTAAATAATATCTGATGTTTAATGACAGACCTGTCACTGTCATTTCAACATTTGAAATATCAATGTGCATGTATCACTGTAGAGAAAAAGAAAAATTACAAAATCTTATTTTTAGCAACAGGTATACATGACTGTATGATTGAACCCAGTTTTCAATTCTAAATAACTTTTCTTTATAACAGTTCTTGATATTGTCAAAAATAAAGGTACTTTATTCTGGAACAAAATTCATATTTTCACACAAACTCCGTATATGACCAAAAAAATTTGACAGCTGATGGTTGCATTTTAGGTTTTGGACCATGCAGAACTTTTTATAAAGAATAACTTTTTTCCTAAAATTAATTTTCAAATGGGATGGTTGAGAAGCTGCAAACTAACATCATTTATTACAATGCAAAAAAAAAATTAAATATATTGATACCAACATAAGCACAACTTATAAGATGAATTGATATGTAGTGTATTTTTTACTGTGAACTTTTAAAGTTTTCATATTAAGTTTTAAGTGGTACTATATTAAAATTTAATTATTTAACTGTTGATATGTTAACTTTGATAACCGAAATACGAGAAAATGTAATTCATGTCAATGTCATTTTCCTAAAAATTAAGCAAAAACCTATGAATTACAATCTATTGTCTGTTATAAAAATGTTCTAATTATAAGAACAATCAGTTCGCTGTAAAAAGATAAAATTTTAATATGGATTTTAAGCAAATATTTTCATATGTTAAAATATGGTCCAAAAGTTAATTTGCAAAATCTTAACGGCCGTGGTAATAAAATACACGGCATATTATAACATACCCCCTAAAAACATAATCTATTAATAATATATCATCTAAACCTATAATTTGACTAAATTACAATGTTCGAAAGACATTTATTAGCAAAATATGTAAATTTAGAAAAACAAATTGAAATTGTATTTAATTAAAATATTTGATACAATTAAAATTATTTACCGTTTTGTGCCAGTTATTGAATTCAAATCACATAAATTCAATGGGCAATTGACTCTTAGCTCGATTCGTACTAGATGATACTTGTAATAATCATAATACTGAAATAAAATTGCAACGGATATGCCCGTGTGTCACATCACTGAAATCAGCAAAAAAAATCTGATTTAAATATGTATATATCATAAATTGTGCCCACAATGAAAACGAAAGCTAAGTGTAAAAAAACAAAAACTAACCCTGTAGATAAAAATCGTTCGCCATTTGATAAGACGTAAAAAGATGCCGTAGGAACGTTTTTACGAAATTACGATTTACACTTCTTTCCAAACTGCAGAGAAACCGTTAAAATAATTTAAATGTTAAAGCAGATTATTAATCAACATAAAATTCTGCAAAAGTGTCGAATTTAAACCTACCCTCTATTTCCTATAATAAGCTATATCCCCATACTCGCCCTCGAATTTCAATCACCCTTTATATTTCACCCGATAGCTGACGAGGCAATTCAAGTACAATTACTCAAAATATAGCTTTAAAACATTTTCGCATATTCTGTTATATTTTTTATACCAGAAAAGTTTTAAATGTATAAACCTCACTAAAGACGGTTGTAACATAATTAGTATTATCAACCTACCTAAAATAACTGGATGTAACAATAGTTTCAAAAAGGCCAATAATTTTAATCCTATTACAAAAGTTTGCTGTAAAAGTTGTGAGCTTTGATACATTTAAAACATCAAGAGACTATTTTTATTGTCCCAACAGAAATCTTGGAGCATGTCAAGCACAAACATAAAAAATCACTTTTTGTCAAGGTTATTTAATTAAGCCATGCATATTCTAAAGCTATGCTTATTCTAAAATATTTATTTTACCATTTTTCAATTAGTTTATAAGGCACATTTTGATCATAAACCCAAACTTAAAATGTTTGTACAATAAAATTAGGTTAAATTATTAGTTCAAAGGGTATGGTTTAATACTCGTTTTTTTATAGATATTATATAAATTTATGGTTTCATCGTACAAATCCTTGTCGTGTGGGACCCAAAAATATTTATGGGGGCCTATTTAGGTTATTGGAGAGATAATTTCGGAAAAATTGTATTGTCATGCTCCGCTGTTTATAATTATTTAAATCCCAAGGGTAAGTACATAAGAAATCATTCTCGTTTTTCTCCTGTGCTAAGTTCCTTTATTATCCAGTAACCAATATTTATAAATTATTGTTTTCTGTGGTTACATACAAAAGTATTTTAAAAGGATAACAGACAAGAGTTTGCTAATATGCATAATTATGTAATATTAACGTGATTATTTCCGTTTTTGGCCTCTTCAACTACCATTTTTTGACTTCGATTTCGTTCTGAGCCGAAACTTTGTGATGGTTATAAATTTAAAAAAACATATAAATAAGGAGTCTAAATCTAGTTCATAGCGTAGCTTTGAGTGGTTTATCTTTCAAATTGTATTAACAAAAAAAGTCATTGCTTCAATTTGTGGATATTATTTTTATTTCCTTAATTTGAAAGTTAATACAGACATTTTCATATTTATTTTCAAAAACAAAACTCTCATTAGCGTAATGAAATTGATTTGCCAAAGGCAATAAACTTTACATGTGGAAACATTTTGGGGGTTATTAATATTTTGAAAAAATGATGGGATGTTCAAATTCAATTTTTGAACATGGTAAGGAAATTACAAACATACGTTAGCCCTTATGATAAAATTGACACTGACAAATTGATTTCATGACATTACCAGTGTTTCGTTTTCGGCATTGAATATGAAAATTATAAATTTAATTTATCTTGAATTTGATACTATTTTAAATTGAAAATTCACGTGACTTTTAAACGTTTAATTGTAAAAAACTGTAAGAAAAATAATATTTGTCTACCTTTTAAATTAAAAGGGAAAAAAGGTTTAAAAAACTACAAGAGCTTAAAACAACTGAAAACGGAAATTTTTCCTCACGAAGATACTTCACGATTTATAAATGAGGATTGTATTCAAGATAAAATAATTCTAGATTTAAATATTATTCACGTTAAATCTTTATATTGAAACTGCATTTTTAGTGTTTATAGTACTAGGAAAGTTGTATTTTCAAACATTTATAATATCCAGATGTCGGCATTGTTCGTCTCAGCAGTCGAAAGCAGGTACCAAGCGTCCCTTTAAATTTTTAAAAGGAATTCCTAGAAAAGAGGACAGACGACTCATTTCAAAATCCGGTTCAAACCAATATCATTCATATTGTTTATTCTGGAGACTTCCACTTCTTTATACATGTTGAATAATATAATAAAACACTTTTCACTTTGTTTTGTATAACATGGTAATATATTCAAATTGAACCGGATGAGAAATGCTTGTTTTATTTTCATGTTTGAAAATGGTAGGCGTTGTTAGCGAAACATATTATACAACATAATTCATATTTTATTTATCCTTCGAGTATATTCAAATTCTAAATAGTATTTCTCATTATCTCTATAGTTGTGGTTTTTATAGTCGTTTGTAGCGATACTTGCCGCTACATAGTAAATTTTATACACAAAACATATAACTTTTAAAAGTAACCTGATAAATTATAAATACATTCATGAATCTTTTAAATAACTTATAATCCTTAATAAATGAACCATTTATGTTAATACTATAATTCATAGAAGTATATTTTTTTAAGTAAACAGAAGTTTTTCAATATATCGAAATTTTGTAAGTGATAAAAGAAAATCATTCGTTGTAGATAATTAAGAGAAACATCTTATTTTTAATTGTTACAATAATACAAATGAGTGAAATAAGTAGAGTTTACACTATATTTAATGGTAATGCATATCTATAGTATAGATCTTTATTTAATAAAAAAATTATCAAGTTGACTTTGATTTTAAAATACTTCATATGCAACTTGTAATTTTTAAAATGAAATTGCTGAACTTTCTAATTGAACCCCTGTATAATTAGAAATAGATTATAGCAAGGTATAATCATTTTAAATTACGCACAAGACATTGTACATAAATTATTAACAAAATGTTTTGTAGCGTTTTTATAATTAAACATTTTTTATTTTAAGTAGAAAATGTGCATATTTTAACAAAATATAGAAAAACAATTGGTACAAAAGTTGTGCAGAATAGTGACTTGCACATTATAAAAAAAAATCGGAATTTATACAGGGTGGTTCAATAAAAGTTATACACAAAACTTTTCTTTTTTTTAATGGAACACAATATATACTTTTACATTCTTCAGGACACTACACGTGAATAATAACAATTAGCATTAATGAACAGAGTTTTTACAAATTAAAATTAAACAACTTTCAAGAAAGGATGGTTGGTTGTTACCGATTTTGTCATTTGGAATTATTTGAGTACTGTTGTATGTTCCGTACATGTTTGACTACGTGGAATACAGCACTAGACGTTAAAATTATATAATGTTATCTTAATAATGTTTTTTTATTTCACAGTGAACACTAGTAATAACATCAATAATCTAATCGTTCGTCAGGTAATTATATGTCTTCAATAAATTTATGTTATTTTGTGTAAATTTAATTTAAATTTAAACAAAAAACTAACAACCAAAAGGTCACTTATGATACATCTATGAACTCAGAATTTAGAGACGAATTAAATTATGTAAAAATATACAGATTGTTCCGTCTGAAATAGAAAAGTTGTGGTCATTGGAAATGGAAATGGAATTTTGATAAAAAATCCACATGTCGATACACTTTATTCCCTTAAAACACTAAACTAAATTTCATAAAGATATATGTAAAAATGCAAATTATAGGCATCAAATATCATTTGAATAGTGTTCTTAAGGAACAAAGTATGTCAATATGTAGACTTTTAATAACAATTCCATTTCCGGTTTAACTTTTCTATTTCAAATAAAAATCAAAATCAAAATTAAAATTACAATCAAAATCAAAATTTAAATTAAAATCAAAATCAAAATCAAAATCAAAATTAAAATCAAAGTCAAAATCAAAATCGAAATCGAAATCGAAATCGAAATCGAAATCGAAATCGAAATCGAAATCGAAATCGAAATCGAAATCGAAATCGAAATCGAAATCAAAATCAAAATCAAAATCAAAATTCAAATTGTAATTACAATTACAATTGAAAAAAAATTAAAATCAAAGCTAAAATCTGTATTATTATCATAAATCGCGTTCTGTGAATCAAAGAGCGAATTGGCGTGTTTAATAACCATATTAAAAACGCAAATGCGTGTTTAATGAAATTAAGGCTTGGTCGAATGTACTTAATATTTTATATGCAGCTATTTAATAAAGTATTATATAGAAAATGTACCCCATTTATGCTGCCTGTTTATTATAACATTTTCGTGAACAAAGATATATATATATATATATATAGATATATATATATATATATATATATATATATATTTATATATATAAACATGCAAATGATATTCGGGGTCTACCAGAATTCAGTTACACCCGGTATATAAGATACAAATTGCAATATTGTGCTTAATGTTAAAAATCTTGAATCTGAATCTTTATGTTTTATTTTAATTCATTTAATTACTTATATTTTATTTATTTATTTATTTATTTATTTGGTATTACATTTTTATTTTATTATCTATTGGAAGCGTTGCGCGGGCAAGAAAATGCGTGACAAGGACTTTCTTTGCAAATTATAAGACGGTCACATCTCCACGGCAACATTGCTTTTCACACACTTACACACATTTTCATGGCATGCAATATTAGTGGCACCATAAATTGATACCAGTCATATTTGTGACACCATGTGTTAACTTTTCACGTTTCATAATATTTGTGGCACATTTGATTTTTTTGCAATAACTTTTGTTATATGGAGGGTATCGTAAAATTAACCACATATTCAGAAATAATGGAAAGAAGCGCAGCGGAACGACAGTATCTTAACAAAAGCGCCACAAATGGGGATATATCATGCGGTGCCACAAATATGTAGGGACGTGTAATGGTGTGTGTGTGTGTGTGTGTGTGTGTGTGTGTGTGTGTGTGTGTGTGTGTGTGTGTGTGTGTGTGTGTGTGTATGTGTGTGTGTGTGTGTGTGTGTGTGTGTGTGTGTGTGTGTGTGTGTGTGTGTGTGTGTGTGTGTGTGTGTGTGTGTGTGTGTGTGTGTGTGTGTGTGTGTGTGTGTGTGTGTGTGTGTGTGTGTGTGTGTGTGTGTGTGTGTGTGTGTGTGTGTGTGTGTGTGTGTGTGTGTGTGTGTGTGTGTGTGTGTGTGTGTGTGTGTGTGTGTGTGTGTGTGTGTGTGTGTGTGTGTGTGTGTGTGTGTGTGTGTGTGTGTGTGTGTGTGTGTGTGTGTGTGTGTGTGTGTGTGTGTGTGACCTCAAAATGGATATATCCAGTCTAGTAATAGGCACAATAGTCTCGTTATTTTTTAATAAAACAATTGAAGCCTGCAACAGGTATAAAAGCATGAACTTCCGACGATTTCAAATGAAACCTGTTTACAAGACAACAGATTACACAATAAAATTATCCATTCTAGTAATTCTAGCTGAATTACGTCTCATGGAAGCAAAACGCGTCTTAGAATTACAAGAAGCGAACAGCGTTCCACTTTTATTAAAATAGAATCAATTAATGGCTTCTACTTATAACCCACCCTTCCACAATTCCCGCACTGGATCAAATGTCATGAAACCAATTTCCTTGCAACGATATCACGTGCCACAAATTTCATATTACTTATGACGTATCATAAATTACATCGTCTATTTTACAAGCCACGAATTTCATTTTATGACGTGTGTATACGTCACAATTTACGAAATTTATACGAGGCGTAAACTACGAGAACAACAATGCAAAAGAAGGAGACAATCGAATTGAAAAGTTATCGCTTTACCGCAAAAAAATATTCTTAATTATAACCACGTATTAAAAATGCTAATTTTAATGACATATTCTTAGGCCAAATAGAACACGAAAAATCGGAGTAATGGTGATGTGGGGATCGTGTAACTTTCTCCGATTTTATGGTATAATAGTTGTTTATGATACAAGGGTCAGTCCATGTCAAATCAACCAGTGCATAAGCCATTTGGTTAATTGACTACAAAACCTGTGATGTGTTCAAAGACCACGTCTCCACCCTCTGGACTAACTTTAACACAATGCATGGGCGGCTCGATATATAGTGCCAAGGAACCACGGCACTACCTGTAGTTTCAATCTCAGCAAGAATTTGGTCTAGGAAGATAAATCGTTCTTTCTTTCTTAAAAGAAGGAGGGGGGAAGGGGAGTATATTGTATAAGTGGCTCTACCATCAACATGTTCCACGAGCCGCCACTGACACAATGTACTGAAGATCTTTCAAATTCAGAAAATTCTTTAGGCACCAATTTTTCTGTACTCACGTACGAATGAATGAATAAATAAACGTTTCTCTTCTTCCAAGAATTCATCATTTGTCACTTAAAAGAAAGTTATTGATGGAATGTTCTCCTTTCCTCATTGAAACAGCTGTAGAGGTGTCATGATTTGGTTTGAAAGATAATTCTGCATGAATTCGACAATTTTTAAGAGAATGATACTTTCACGTACGTTCGTACAACACGAAGAAGGAAAACAAAATCATATTTCTGATTTAACCCTACAGAGAATACGTTGGGCCTGAGAGGCCCACGAGACGTATTCACTGGTGTTATGCTATTTCACATATTCTCTGTAGGGTTAATTAACCCATTCAGCCCTTATTTTTAAATTAAAAAAAAGATGTTTTTGTTAATTATAATTGATGGGGAGCTTCTTAAGACCATAAATACCAAATTTTAACACATTTGAATTAATTAGTGAGGCTTTGTTGAAGTGACATCTAGTGATAAACAGCAAAAATATGGATTGTCATAATAAGTAGAGACATGTAAATGTTGCGGTGGCAATTGCCACCACCAGGGCCGAAAGGGTTAACATTTATTGATTTGAGAAACATAAGAATCATATCAAAATAAACCCTACTGATGAGACACTATAGTAATTTCCGTAAGGTAATCCGAAGCCATTCACCGTCATTGGCCTTCAACGTGACAATCGCATTTAGTCATAAGAATGAAGTCAAAATAAAGATCAATTGACAACCCTCTTGATGAGACGTTACAGGTAATCGCAATCATCATCGCTGGTTTGATTAAAAATAATTGATTTGAGAAACATAAGAATCGTGTCAAAATAAATCCTACTGATGAGATACAGTAATTTTCGTTAGCCATTCCCCATCATTGGCCTTCAACGTGACAATCGCAATCCTCTGAAGTAATAAGTCAGTAATAACACGGCACACAAAACCGCATGGCCGAAGGATAGCCGGTTGGACTGAACCCAACAATCATTACATTCACTACTACAAACTCCTGTTGGTTTTGATCCTACATGTAAGACAATTGTATCAGTTCTACATTTCACTCTGCATACAAATCCATTAATTTCCTTGATACGCAATTTCTTCGGTGTTGGGCCGGAATCACGTTCGCCAACCTGACGTCACTGAATAATTGCCAGAGACAAGACTCGCCAGTTTTCCTTGAGGTTGGGATAGGTAAGTGTACGTTTTTTTTTCTTTGCGCAGCAAGACGATGTACGCGTGCATTCGATCGGTGTCAAGTGCGCACTGCTGTGCGGTTTCAAGGTTCGCGTGTCTTAATTGGGATTAATTCGAGAGGATACGAGCAACTAGATTTTAATTGCAGTAATGCAAGGAGGAAAATGATGTGGTCAATATGTTACTTTCACCGATTTTATGCTTTAGTAGTTATTTATGTTTACACTTACAAGGTTTATTTTCAAATTTAAATGTACATCGAGCGTTTTGCAGGTTCGGATGATACTGACGTTTGAAACGTCAAAATTATGAACGATGAAAATGACTAATTATACTTCAAATTCTGATAATCTTTACCGCCAGTTTACTCGAAGATTACTGAGACGTATTCTTCATAAGTTTTCCGGATTGTCAAATAAGGCATATGTTTAAAGCGTCATGTTAATTCCTGTACAGTTTTTGAGGCAGGCAGACATACATATATAGAGAAAAATGATGAGAGCTTAAATCTCGGTCCTGTTTTCGAAACACACAAACAGATTTAAATTATTGGTTTTAGTAACTATATTCAAATTTTTAATTCAAGTTAATGATTTTATTATACTATTACATTTTGGAATCTCAAATTTTGCCCTAAATTACTGGCTGTAGAACCTTTAGAGATTTTATTTTTCAAACTTCGGTTTTTAGGTTCATAATTCAGGATGTAATAGTCAAAATTCTGAAGATTAGATTCTAAATTTAATTTCGAAATCTGGATCCTCGTAGAGGGGGCTACGACAGAGATGCCGCTCGTGCTGCATTATATGTACTCTTCTAGAAGAAAAAATATTCCTGCTGTTTTTGGTCAAATTTTCTTCAAATTTTCGGCGAGGCGCCGAACATCCACGAGCCGCCGTTGTATTGGATTTTAAGATTAATATATTGTATATTAAGGTTTAAATCAGACAAAATTTAAACCTTAATATATTAATCTTAAAATCCTATACTCAGACTTGAATTATAGATTCCGAAATTTAGAATCCAAACTCCAGAATTTAGATCACTGCACTCGAGTTTTGAACTTAAAAATCGAAATTTGAGGAATAAAATCTCTAATGACCAGTAATTTAGGGCAAAATTTAGAAAATCCCTAATTTCAGATCTTGGATTTCACGTTTTGCTTTTGGATTTTAGGACCCAAATTCCCGATTCTACACCCTTAATTAGGATCCATTTTTTTTATTTAATGAATTCAATTTCGGTTTATAATACTCAAATTAGATATTTGAACAAAATATTAGAATTTAAGGTCTAAGTTTCTGATTTCATTTAGGATCTATATATATTTTATTTTACAATTCAGAATTTAGGTTCAATATTTCGACGGTCAAATTTTGGATTTAAGGTCTCAAATTTGGAATTTTGGCTCCCAAAAAAATCTTGGATCTTGGATCAAAATTCCTGATTTTTGAGTCTTTTTGAAAAGTATTGTTCAATTTTACCCCAAAATTTGGCTCAAAAATAACATGACTTAAATTCGAGTTAATAATCCTAGTTTTTGAGTCTGAATTAGGATTTTAAGGTTTTAATTCCAGAATTTATGATTTAAATATTGGATTTGAGGATGCATATGTTGCAATTTATAGTCTAAATTTTCGAATTATAGGAACTAAATGGTTCAATTTAACCCCAAAATTTGGCTCAAAAATGACATGACTTAAATTCGAGTCTATAATCCTAGTTTTTGAGCCTGACTTAGGATTTTAAGGTCTTAATTCCGGAATTTATGATTTAAATATTGGATTTGAGGATCCATATGTTGCGATTTATAGTCTAAATTTTCGGATTATATGAACTAAATGCAAGTCTTTGGATTAAACTTAACACAAATTAGGTCTAAAATAAATATTTCCGAAATAAAGAACCTAAATTTTGGGTTCAAATTTCGAATCTTGGCCCCCAAATTTTGCGTTTTGCCTAAATCTTGGATTTTGGGACACAAATTCCTGATTTTTTGAGCCAGAATTATGGTTCGAGTTTCGGGGTTTGTTACTCAAATTTCGAGAATTTAAGGTCTAAATTTCAGATTGTAGAAAAAAAAATTTCAGACTTTTGATTGAAGTTTCCCATGTTAACGAATTTCGGATTAAAAAAATTAGGTCTAAATTGTATAAATGGACCTAAATTTTGGCTTCAAATTTGCTAAATTTCGTATTTTATGATTTAAATATTGCATTTGAGGATCCATATATTGGGTATATCTACTAAGATTCTAGACTTTAGGTCTCCATGTTAAGGAATTTCGGATTTTGAAAATTAGGTCTAAATTGCATATTTTAGAAATCAAGGATCTAAATTTTGGCTTTAGGGTCTCAAATATTCGGATCTTGGCTTTCAAATTTTGGGTTTTAGTGGTACCCAAATCTTGGATTTTGCAATACAAATTTCTGATTTGTGAACCTGGAATTTTGGGGTTTAATACTTAAATTTCGAGTCTAAAATCCTGATTTTTAAGTTTTGGATTTGAAGGTCCAAATTTCGGATTTTAGACTCTAAATTTAAGTCCATTTTTCGGATTATAGGAACTTCATTCTAGATTTTAGGTTAAAGTTTTCCATGTTAAGGAATTTCGGATTTCGGAAATTAGGTCTAAATTGCATACCTCCGAAACGACGAATCTAAATTTTGGCTTTAAAGTCTTAAATTTCGGAGCCAGAATTATGGTTCGGGTTTTGGGGTTTGTTACTCAAATTTCGAGAATTTAAGGTCTAAATTTCAGATTGTAGAAACTAAATTCCAGGCTTTTGATTAAAGTTTCCCATGTTAAGGAATTTCGGATTAAAGAAATTAGGTCTAAATTGTATAAATGGACCTAAATTTTGGCTTCAAATTTTGAATTTAAAGTGCTAAATTTCGTATTTTATGATTTAAATATTGGATTTTAGGATCCATATATTGCGTTTTAGAGTCTAAATTTAAGAATTTAAGTCCAATTTTCGGATTATATCTACTAAGATTATTCTAGACTTTAGGTTTCCATGTTAAGGAATTTCGGATTTTGGAAATTAGGTCTAAATTGCATATTTTAGGACCTAAATTTTGGCTTTAGGGTCTCAAATTTCGAATATTGGCTTTAAAATTTTGCGTTTTAGTAGTGCCCAAATTTTTTTCCTAATTTTTGAACCTGAATTATGGTTCAAATTTTGGGGTTTAATACTCAAATTTCGAGTCTAAAATCCTGATTTTTGAGAGTTTTGGATTTGAAGGTCCAATATTTAAATTTAAGAATTTAATTTTAATTTTTCGGATTATAGGAACTAAATTCTAGATTTTAGATTAAAGTTTTCCATGTTAAGGAATTTCGGATTTCGGAAATTAGGTCTAAATTGCATACCTCCGAAACGACGAATCTAAATTTTGGCTTTAAAGTCTTAAATTTCGAAGCCAGAATTATGGTTTGGGGTTTGTATTGTAATTTGTACTCAAATTTCAAGTCTAAAATTTTTAAGGCTGAAATAATTACCAAATTTTTGATTTTAAGGAATTATGATTCAAATTTTGGGGGTTGTTGCACAAATTTCGAATCTAAAATCCTGATTTTTGAGCCTGAATTAGGGTCTGAATTTTAGATTTTAGGGTATTGATTACGAAATTTATAATTTAAATATTGGATTTGAGAATATTGCCTTTTGGAGTCTAAATTTTAGAATTCAAGTCCAGTTTTCGGATTATAGGAACTATAAATTCTAGATTTTGGGTTAGTTTTCCATATTAAGGAATTTCTGATTTCAGAAATTAGGTCTAAATTGCATATTCTGCTATTTCCGAAACGACGTGTCTAAAGTGTCAAATTTCGGATCTTGGCTCCCAAATTTTGCGTTTTAGTAACTAAACCTTGGATTTTGGGATACAAATTCCTGATAATCCTGATTTTTAATTTGGCTCAAAAATCAGGATTTTAGGCTCAAAATTTCAGTAAAAAAATCCCAAAACTCCTCGGGTTTGTTACTTAAAATTTGGGCCAAAAAATCCTGATTTTAAATCCTGCATCAAGTTCTGAATTTTGGAACACTTTTATAGAAGTACTTATTGGTGTTGTGAATGTATTAATAATGAAGACAGACGCAACAAATGCTTAGAACAGAAATCTGCATAAAATGCAGACACAAATGCCGGTAACAACGTAATTCACAAGGGCAATTGCCGCGACTTGTTTTCCTTGAGGTTGACATAGGTAAGGAGTGTTTAGTTCATTTAAATGAAGAAAAAGCAAAAATAACCAAGAGTCTTCCGTTTTGAACGGCGTAGATATCTCAGAAGCGTTTTTTACGACAACAAATTGAAACTTGTAACAAGCTTCACATGAATTGATTAAATGATTTCACAAACGTTTCGTAATTTTTAATTATACATTTTTGGACGAAAATTCAGGTTTAGGGACATAATCTTCTCCTAGATTAATGAGTTTTTTTGTCTTTTCCGTCGAATTTGATAAATGCGAGAAGGCGGTATATGTACAGTACATCTAACAATCTGATTCTTATCATTTTCTTCTTCTCTTCTTCTTGCGTAGTTAATGGCCTTGGATTCTAGGCTCTATCTATCATCTTATAATTTTATTATATTCAACCAACACAGACAAGTGTTTTAATCATGTTATAGCACACTTGTTTGTGGGCACTTTTGCAAGATCAAAATTGTTATACAGGGTTGGGCAAAGGTATTGATCCATGTAAATATCTCTGATTGCGATTTTAATGACCTTTTGTACATGCAGGTAAAACCAAATGGCGCATTTTTGTTCCGATTGAACTTTTTAATATTTTAACGTAATTCAAAACACCTTTTTTTTCTTTATCCATCCATTAATTTTTTTTATATTTTTATCAGGAGTTTGAAAAGGTAAACTAATTTATACAATTGATTCTTATGTTTAGTAGGCGATGGATCTATTTCTAAATCGAATTATGTACTCATTATGTAATATGTTCAAATTGCTGACCATTTACTTCTTTACAATAAGTAAGCCTATATGTACTCGGTTTTTATTTTATTGGCCAACCAGATTTGGGATTTATTTTTCTTCGGATCTTTGATTATTTGTCATGTATTGACATTGATATATGAATGCCATGTTGCAAAAGTGGTAATAAAATGCCGAAAGTAATATCCAATACTTAATTAATCATTATGACAGGGCAATTAAGCACATGGAAACATAACCTAAAATTTATTGTAAAGACAAAAGTCAGAATTACAACCAGAGTTCCAACCAAATATCCAACTTTATAAAAAATCACCAGATCTGGTTGGTCAATAAAAAAAACCGAGTATATGAACTAAACCTCGAGTCATGTAAACCTTTAGGCAGTGAATCACATTCATCTATTATCCTTTTGGCAATTCTTGCAAATTGTTTGGACGACTTGCATATATAACCAATTTCAAGTATCCTCATAGAAAAAAATTAATGCAATTAAGAACGAGAGGGTCATTCAATTGAATACAAGTTTACCTCTGCTCACTATATTATCTAAAAGTTCTTGTACATCAATGAGCCTTGAAGATCATCAACCAGTGGACGAATCGATTATTAAACTTAAAAGTCGAAGCAGTATTCGTCAATGCATGTTTTAAGGTTTGGTACGCAGATGCAAATGGTCATATGTGTGAGTTCCAAATATATACCGGCAAAGTTGAAAAAGGAACCATGAGAAATATGCTCAGCCATTTGTTATCTTTTTCGGCTGCTATTGATTTATAAATAAAAATAACTCTTTACAAAATGGACAATTGGTTGAAAAAAATGCTTGCAAAGGATTAAAGATTATTCTGGCAGTGCTTATATCTCGGGTAAACAAGAATATGATGGTGTTGATACTAATAATCATCATTGCTAATTATGTCAAGATGGTATGGCCCTTATATTAAAGTTGCCCAGTGAAATTCAAAAATATCAATAAGGCAATTAGAAATTTTTTGGTTTAACCCATTTTGTCCCAGTGTACTCATTTGAGTACATGGCAGAAAATACAGTACCTGATCTTCGATAAATTTGTTGTATTCACTTGTTAAGTACGAATTGTTTTTGAATTACAAATAAAAAAAGTACATACAATTGATGCTTAGAAATGTTCTGAACAATAAACATCTATTTTTCAAAAAATGGATGTGGGAACTAATGGGTTAAAATATAGTTAACAATGCATCACATCTCATATGTACTACTGAGTAAGTGTAAATGAACGAGACTTTTGGCAAATTGAAACTTGGTAGTACTGTGACGGTGAGCGTGATTTTCATTCATACACCCGGAGTGACTGTAATTGAACGAGACTTTTATGAAGTTGGCAATAAAGAACTGGCAGTACTGCAGGATGATGGTGGTCATCCTGCAGTAGGGCTGGGCCATTGTTGCACATATGACCGCCACGGTGCTTATGTTGATTATGACCATAACCGAGAAAGTAAACCTACTAGATCCGAAAAGTCTAAAGTTTACTTTCCTGCTATCTCTACTAAATGCTATAAGAATCAATTCTGTATTTATTTTTGTCTCTTTTTATTCGCAAAATAAATAATTTATGTAAATTATACAAAATGTAATTTGTTTTCATTTCAAACAATTTTTGGGCAATTTAAGCAAGTTTTCTTGCATCCTGTAAAATTGTGTTTAATGACGATATGTGAAGTTATAGGCAACTTGTCAAGTAGTATTTCTCTATTTCTTTATTATTGTTTCATTTACTACTTATGGTGGGTTTATACGACGTTTAACGTTTAAGGTTTAAGGATTAACGTTTAGCGTTTAACGTTTAAGGGAAAGATGCCGTTCACATGAAAATTAAGAATTAAGAATTTTAGATAATGCGCTTGCGCGTCGATTTTGCCAGATATTTTATAACAAATTTTAGGAAAATACTGTTTGCAACTATTTCTTCTAATGAATATAAAAAACAATAAAAGTATTGTTTACAATATTGAATTCTTCATTTTTATCGCTAAAAATTCCGTCAAATTACTTAAATCGCATGTTTTAACAAATGATTTAGAATGAATATGTAAATCTGGCATCATTGTACTTATCAGCTGTGTTTGTGGAAACGATTAATTTGCCACAATTTATGTACACTGATTGAATGTTTCAATATGGATAGATGCCACAAAGTCATCAAAACTGTCCATTTTTAATCTTTGGTTGTTTACAAACACAAGCCGTGAACATAACCTCCCATGTTTAATGAATTTAAGGTAAAAGTAGAAAGTAGCCTACCCTTAAACATAAACGTTAAACGTTAAAATCCTTAAAACTTCGTATGAACGCATAAGCACTAATACGTTAGTTCTACTTTGCTTAAACACTAATCCTTAAACGTTAAACGTCATATAAACCCAGCATTTATTATGACTATAACCAAGAAACAAAACCTTCTAGATCTGAAAAGTTTAAAGTTACTTCTCCGCCATCTGCTTTTAAATGTTATAAAAATCAATTCTGTCTCTTATCATTTGCAAAATAAATAATTTATGTAGTTGAAAAAAATGTAAGTTGGATCTTCATTTAAACTTTGGGCAAAAGTATGTTTAGAGATGATATGTACCTTCAAAGTTAACTTGCCGTCAATACAAAATCCCATTATTATCACCAGTGAAAACCTGGACTTCATTTAGCGACATTTGATTAACCCTTTAACGATCATGAGCCACTATAGTGGCTTTCATATTTTTGCATATATTAATAATAATACTTACAAGGGGAGGATCAGATGTGTGACTCACCGATTTCATCCATCTTTGGCACACGTGTAGGTCATGACTAGGAGTGTAACAGGTGCAAGTAATAGGGCGCACTATTCAGCCGTTTTTGAGAAAAAAATTGGTTGATTCTAAAATTAAGATATTTAAATACACATGGATTTATAAAAACTATAAAAAGAAAATGAATGAACTCAACTTCAACAATGGGGTTCGATGCTTCGACCTTCCGACTACGAATCGGAGGTTTTATCGATGTGCCAAAAGGTCATACGAATAATTAACGAATTAAAAAAACATTTTTTCTCGAAAACGGCTGAATAGTGCGCCCTATTACTTGCGCCTGTTACACTCCTAGTTATGACCTACACGTGTGCCAAAGATGGATCAAATCGTTGAGTCAAACATCTGATCCTCCCCTTGTTGGTGTAATTTTAAATCTGTTTTTGTATTTTCTATTGGCTCTTCTTATGTTGAGTTCTTATATTATTCATACAAAGAAACGTACTGTTTTCGTAGTGATAAGTTCAGCTACTACGCCAGAAAAAACTCTTTTGTCGTTAAAGGGTTAATCACGCACCTAACCTTTGCCCGTTAGTAAACGGTAAAATCAACACAATTTACATAAAAAATAGGTGAAACGTAGCAGCAGATCCATGGCTGGCTGGATATCAGAGAATTCAGTATCTGTTTTTCTTTTTTTAATTAAATGTTGACAATAACTGTAGATTATGTGTCATTAACATGTTTCAATTGTAAATTAACGTGCAGTAATTATTATGAACAAATAGCAAAGATTGTGGATTTGGTTAAAAATAGATATTTTAATATTTGGATGTAACATAAATTTATACAACGTGTGGGTGAGCTTTATATCATTTCAATTAATCCAATTGGTAAGTGCAAATATTCGCAAGCAAATTTATTTATTTAATAATAATCGGATTACGCGGTGGGTGATTAGATTAGTTTTTATTTACAGAAATAAAAGTGAAAATATGCGTAAACGAAGTTTGTGCGTAGTTCGCCGCGATAATCAAAATCCGTTTTTCTTTTTATGATGCATAGTAACAGGAATAAAGGGGTATTGTATTTACCTTGTCGGTGTATTACGCAGACATTAGGTACACAGCCGGTTAAATTTAATTATCGCCGGTTCGATTCGAATTTCCTGCACTGCGTTCGAGTGTGTGCGAGGATGTCGCAGGGCCGTCCGGTAACCGGGGGGTGTATTCGCGATTTACGCTCACCGGGTGATCGTTAACTAGCGGTAAATGCACGAATTTATGTAATAAATATTGGAAATAATGCTCACCGTGATGCGTATATGCGTCGCTGTGTTGTCTGAGTAGCACGCAGTTAGTTTTCGAGCGCTGCTGGCCTGACCGCGGCAGCGTTTGTACAGGCAGATATTGCGCAGTTCGTTCGTCGACTTGTTACCGAGAGAGACTGCTACGACACCGTGCGCCCGGTTGCACACTGCACTCTTACTTTTTGCACAGGACTGGAAACTGCAGTCAATAACTGCTCGGCGGCTTCATGACCATGCCCCAGATGTTAATCGCCGGCGCGCACTCTTTTCCTCTTCGCGAAACAAATTTAGGAATCCGCACATGGGGAAAGATAAAGCTTATCGTCGCGTGCCTTTTAGGTAGAATAACAGGATCGCCTTTTGCGTAGTTATTTATCGATCGGCGTGAAGCTGATAATTTTAGCAGTTTCCGATATCGATTGTGTCTGTAAAAATGTTTAATCGTATGTTGGTACTAATACGCATAAACAATTGAAAATGTTTTTGGATCTATTATAGAAAAAAGTGTTCCCGATTCGATGAACTTCCAACACGTGTACCGAAAAATTGGTTCAAATAGACGCCCGTCGCATCTTTTTATAGACCTACATATCCTATTTTGAAATGTTGTAATTTGCAACGGTACACGGCTTTAAAAAAATAAAAAAATACGTTGTAAATGTTGGAAAAAAATACTCCAGGCATTATTCGAAATGACATTTACAGCTGCCAAAAGTCAAACTAAACTGCAGCCATTGGTTACTAAATTAAATGCTTTGTTGCTATTAGTCAATAATTTGTAACATTAATATCAATAATGGTATATCATTATAACAGGTGACCAATTGATTGAGACTTTTTTATGATTTTGAAAAAAATATTTCGTTAACTTTTTGTTCTTTGGTGTAGATAAAAAATAGAAGAGATAAATCAAATGTCACATTGACAATTAATAATTTATTAAGTGAGCATACAATTTCATCTGAATAAGTTCTATTCAAATTGTGAAGTAATCTTGTAGTTTAGTGCACGAGGTAAAGCCGAGCCCACACGATGCTACGAACACCTTCCAACGTTGGACGCTTCATGTGGGAAATCCACGAACTACGAGTGGCCAGCTTCCAGCGTCAAACGTTCGTGTTGGAAGGTGTTCGGCCGGCTGTCGGTCTTTTAGTCTGCTTCAAAGGGTTTTCTCTGTCATTGGTTGGCATACTTGGTGGCATTGGATACATTCCCACACGACATGCACAAACATTTTTACGAATGACAACCGTGTATCATAAGTAACGGTCTTTTTAACATTTATTTAACGTGCTTATAAATATAAATAATTAAGTAACTATCATAACATAAATGAATAATAACCTCTACTATATGTACTGTCACCCTAGCGGTGACTCTCAGAACTAATAAGGGGGTGAACCTCCCTCAGACAAACGTTGGAACCAACTGCATTTGGATCCAACGTTTGTCTATCGTGTGGGAGCGCATGTGTCAAGACGTTCGTCCAACGTTTGACTCATCACTTGGAAGCAAACATTTGAGGCAAACGTTCGTAGCATCGTGTGGGCCCGGCTTAAGCTAAACAACTTCAGTCCCAATATTTACGACGTTGCCGGATTTCGTGTCTTACCATAACCAACGTAATTATAGATGGTTCGGTCAAATTAGACCAATTTTCAACAAATAACGACATTAATCGGTAAAGATCTGAATTTTGGTATACATGCTTATTACGGCTTCTAATTAAACATACTAAAAGTTCCCGCCAAAATCGGTTGCGCTCGAGCCGCCATCTTGGGAAAAAGGTACACTTTTTTAGTTTTTTGCCGATATCTCGGTAACTATAACTGATACGAAAAAATAGTTCAGATAAAACTTATAGTTTATTAAATTGCCTATAAAAAAGCATTGTAATATTTTTTCCTATCTCCAATACTTCAGCTGAAATCCGGCGTTGAATAGCAAAATTATTTATATTTTTACCCTCGATTTGCCTATTTTGTCTCTGTACACTGTAAAATGGGTAAAACATATTTTTTTGAAATTCATTTCCTGAAATTACAAAGAGATAGAGAGAGAGGTGAACAGACAGGTAGGAAATAAATATTTACTTCACACCAGGAAACGGTAAAATCTCTTCGCGTCAACATCAATAAATTGCGTGACTCTAAAAAAATATAAAGACAATTGCTATCGACGTAAAACTTGCCAAAGTTACTCAAAATACACCCTAAATTATGATTACTTAAAAACCATAAACACCCTTTCCCCTAAATTTTGAAATAAATTTATGCAAAGGGAGCGTAAATTTGCGAAAAATATCAATAACTTTCGTGACTTGAAAAAAATATAAAGACAATTGCTATCGACTTCAAACTTGCCAAAGTTACTGAAAATACACCCTAAATTATGATTCTTTAAAAACCATCAACAGCCTAACCTTAAATTTTGAAATAAATTTATGCAAACGGAGCGTAAATTTGCGAAAAATATCAATAACTTTCGTGACTTGAAAAAAATATAAAGACAATTGCTATCGACTTCAAACTTGCCAAAGTTACTCAAAATACACCCTAAATTATGATTATTTAAAAATCATAAACACCCTTTTCCCTAAATTTTGAAATAAATTTATGCAAAGGGAGCGTAAATTTGCGAAAAATATCAATAACTTTCGTGACTCGAAAAAAATATAAAGACAATTGCCATCGACTTCAAACTTGCCAAAGTTACTCAAAATGCACCCTAAATTAGGATTATTTGAAAACCATAAACAGCCTTTCCCTAAATTTTGAAATAAATTTATGCAAAGGGAGCGTAAATTTGCGAAAAATATCAATAACTTTCGTGACTTGAAAAAAATATAAAGACAATTGCCATCGACTTCAAACTTGCCAAAGTTACTCAAAATGCACCCTAAATTAGGATTATTTGAAAACCATAAACAGCCTTTCCCTAAATTTTGAAATAAATTTATGCAAAGGGAGCGTAAATTTGCGAAAAATATCAATAACTTTCGTGACTTGAAAAAAATATAAAGACAATTGCTATCGACTTCAAACTTGCCAAAGTTACTCAAAATACACCCTAAATTGTGATTATTATAAAATCATAAACACCCTTTCCCTATATTTTGAAATAAATTTATGCAAAGGGAGCGTAAATTTGCGAAAAATATCAATAACTTTCGTGACTTGAAAAAAATATAAAGACAATTGCCATCGACTTCAAACTTGCCAAAGTTACTGAAAATACACCCTAAATTATGATTCTTTAAAAACCATCAACAGCCTAACCTTAAATTTTGAAATAAATTTATGCAAACGGAGCGTAAATTTGCGAAAAATATCAATAACTTTCGTGACTTGAAAAAAATATAAAGACAATTGCTATCGACTTCAAACTTGCCAAAGTTACTCAAAATACACCCTAAATTGTGATTATTATAAAATCATAAACACCCTTTCCCTATATTTTGAAATAAATTTATGCAAAGGGAGCGTAAATTTGCGAAAAATATCAATAACTTTCGTGACTCGAAAAAAATATAAAGACAATTGCCATCGACTTCAAACTTGCCAAAGTTACTCAAAATACACCCTAAATTATGATTATTAAAAAATCATAAACACCCTTTCCCTAAATTTTGAAATAAATTTATGCAAAGGGAGCGTAAATTTGCGAAAAATATCAATAACTTTCGTGACTCGAAAAAAATATAAAGACAATTGCCATCGACTTCCAACTTGCCAAAGTTACTCAAAATACACCCTAAATTATGTTTATTTAAAAATCATAAACACCCTTTCCCTAAATTTTGAAATAATTTTATGCAAAGGGAGCGTAAATTTGCAAAAAATAACAATAACTTTCGTGACTCAAAAAAAATATATAACAATTGCGATCGACTTAAAGATTGCCGTAACTTTGGTAAAATACACCCAAAATTATGATTATTTAACAACCATAAAAACCCTTTTCCTGAAATTTGAAATGAATTTATGCGTGTAACTGAGTGTAATGATAAATTTAATGATTTGTCATTTATTCATAATCTTTAAAGGTTATGAAGCAGTTTCAAGAGCTCGGGTGACTTTCTTTACTTTTCGCTGTCGGATTACAGCTGAAGTATTCGAGGCACAAAAAAATGTTAAGAAGCTTTTTTGTAGAAAATTTAATAAACTACAGTTTTAATCTGAACAATTTTTTCATATCGGTTATAGTTGTCGAGATATAGGCAAAAAACTGAAAAAGTGTACCTTTTTTCGAAGATGGCAGCTCCAGAGCAACAAATTTTGGCGGGGACTTTTGGTATGTTCAATGGGAAGCCGTAATAAGCATGTATACCAAAATTCAGATCTTTACTGATTAATTGATTGACACTGGAGGCGTTTACTTCGTGATACATTTTGAATTATAAATAAAACACTTTCTTTGTTAATATCACTCGATTTATTAGTAGCGACTATAGTTTCGATCACGTTCTGATCATTATCAAACTAAAAGTAATTTGGCTAACGAGAAACTCATACATTTATACAGCGAGAAACAGCTTATTTACTGATTAATGTTTTTTTTTTCTAATTTTGGAAATTTTGGACTTTGGAAAACGTAGCTATCACAAACCAGTTAGCGATTGTTTATGCTTAGGTTAGGGTGCGGTTAAGGTCCCTCCGTTTGGACCGGCTAGTAGTTTAACCCGCAATAGCTTAATTTAACCGAAACAGAAAAAATCTGAAGTGCTCGTGATTTACCTTTGGATAATGCGCTTGTGTGTCGGTGTTGCCAAATCCTTAATCACAAATTTCTGAAAAGTACTGATTTACAGGTAAATCCTGTAATTAACAGAGAAAAATATTAAAATTATTGTTTATAATTTTCGATTAAAAATCATAAACAATAATTTTAAATTTTCTATCGCTAACAAATTACTTAAATTAATTAACAGATGATTCACAATTAACGTGTAAACCTGGCATCACCGTGTTGAACGAGGTGTTTTTGGCACAAAATGTGTGCGCAGTTCCGTTTATGTTTGAGGATTTAGGAGAAAGTAGAGAACTTTTTTCACCAATCGTTAATTCTTAAAATACATAAACTTCACATGAAAACGTTAGCATCAACTCTTTCGGCCATGGTGGTGACAATTGCCACCGCTACATTTACATGTCTCTACTTACTATGACAATCCATATTTTTGCTGTTTATCACTAGATGTCACTTCAACAAAGCCTTACTAATTAATTCCTATACTAATTAATGGGATGCGTGTGTGGGATCGGTGATGATGTATGGCGTGGAGGTATGGGGGACGAGGGAGTATGAATGGGTGGAGAGGGAGCAGGGTTGGTTTATAAAATGTATGTTGGGAGTGGAGAGGTCGACACCGAGTTATATACTTAGGCAGGAGACGAACAGGGATAAAATGGTGTGTGAAACGATGAGGAGGGTGGTGAAATACGAAGAGAAATTGTGGGGTTTAGGGGAGGAGAGATTGGTAAAGGCAGTATGGTGGGGGTGTGTGAATGGGGAAGAGGGGAAATGGAGAAGGGAGAGAAGGAGGATGTATGAGAGGGTGGGGTTATCGGAGGCAAAGGTGATAGAGTGGATGGGGAGGGGGGTGAAGGTGGCGGGGTGGGTGAAGGAAAAAATGAGAGAGGTGGATATGCAGGAGAGACAGGGGCGGATAGAAAGGAGTGAATATAATGATATGTATGGGAGGTGGCAGGTGTACGGGAGAATACCAGAGTATTGGGGGGAAGAAGGATGGAGTAGGGAGGAGAGGGTGAGGTTGGCGAGGGCGAGATGTGGGTCAGGAGAGAAAGGGAGGAAGAGGTGGATGGGGGAGGATTATATGAGATGTGGGCTGTGCGAGTGGGGGAAGGATACATGGAAGCACTTGGCGGAAGAATGTGAGGGGGTGAAAGAAGAATGGGTAGGAGTGAGAGGGAATAGAAGGGTGACGGAATGGATGAGAGAGGATGGGGCAGGAGTGAAGACGCTGGAGAAGGTGGGATGGGAGAAAGAGGGGAGAGGGAGGGAGGGGAGGGGTGGAAGGGGGGGGGTGAGGGATGTAAAGAGTTAATTTGTTATATTTAATTTGTATATATGGTTATGCCAATAAAGGTTCTTTTTTTTTTTTTTTTTACTAATTAATCGAATCACTTCAAATTTGGTATTTATGGTCTTAAGAAGCTTCCCATCAATAATAATTAACAAAATTTTTTTTTTCAAATTTAAAAATCCAGGGCTAAAAGGGTTAAGAAGTTAGTTCTACTTTGTTTAACCCCAGAATGGATACATGATTTTTGCATACGTAAACTGATACTGGGGTGGTGGGGGCTTGGTGCAGTCCCACAAAATTTTAAAAGTACAATAAAATGGCTGTAATTCGAAGCAAAAAGACCGATGATCAATAACCCATGGACATACTAACCCACAGTTAAATGCTTTTATTTGTTATGTAGGAAGCTTCTGCTTCGTTATACATACTTCTATATGGAATAAAACACTTTTTACATTGTATAACACTTTATTTTATCCTATGATATTAACATGTCAATAACTCCTTAGCAACGAGTAACGTTAAGGTACCTTTAACAACACTAGTGTCGTTAAGAAATTAATAACAACACTAGTGTCGTTATATGTGTCTTAACTCAACTCGTTGCCATGGAGATATTGGCAAACAAACATGATTTCGCTTTTTGACGGTTTTCATTAAACATTTTTTTAAATTGAAAAAAATTGAAATAGGATAAAATAAACCGTGTTACGACATACGTAACGTTATTTGCTTTTACATTACTGAAAGAATTACTAAAAAATAAAATACCATTACCTCAATCTGAAGCTACCTTGCTCTACCGAGCTGATATGATCCTTTTTACAAATTAATTATATCAAAATATAACAATCATTATGTGTAACCCACTGTTGTCTGCCTCCTTGGTTGTCATACACCTGCCGTGACGGATCCCTTGGCAAAATCCCTATTCATATTATGTGCTTTATTACTGTTACTTTATTATATTGTATTACTATTATATCATATATTAGTTCCATATAACTAGATACCTGATTGGCTGTAGACAAGATTCTTATGATAGGCTCATATGGGCCAAATAAAAAAATGTAAAAAAAACTTTTAAATCAATTATTTAATAAGGATTGAACATTATTTTTTGTTTTTTTCGTAGAACGTTGTTTAATTTCAAATTACCGAATTGTACTGTATGCAACCCATCTTACACCATCATCAATATTTGGCTGACCTTCAAGACTACAAATGAGTAGTCATTTTAATTAAATTAGATAAAGCTATAAATAATTCCCAATGTACTAATGCTATTTATGCTGTTAATTATTATTTATGGTTGCTTGAAAATAGTTTTCAAGGTTAATTGTTTAATAAATGCCATTTTCTCCCTTAGGACTAGATATAATCCGAATAAAACTCCGATTATAACAATATTAATCATCATTTAAAACGGCATTTTTACTTGCAATGTTTTACACTAAATTCATACCGGTACTACCAATAATGATTTAAAATTGCGTCATGTATCAAAACTTGCGCGCATATCTTCAAATCTGAACAGCGGCAATGTATTAACCAAAATTTAACATGGCACATAATTATTCATTCGAATCAAAAAGTTATGACTTGCAAATTACAAAAACTATCCGCAAATATTCAAACCGCGCGCTCGGCGCATGCCCGTTCCACGAAATGTGTAACCCAATTGTGCCTCATTAGTTCATTCACAGTAAACATTTATAGAAATATCAATACAAAGCAATTTTTCGATGCACCCCCGCGATAACGACGGCGAATAACCGCCCGATAACGCACCGCACGCCGATTTCCGGGCGATTCGCGCGACGAGGGGACGCGAGATGGCTCTTTAAAAAAATAATATGTTGCCTGTTCAACTGTTTATCGGACAATATCGCGCCGCGTCCCGCAAATGCCGTGTCATCGTATACTCACGGTCGTGTTGTGTTCCTCGATGACCGACATCTCCTGGAATTCCATCTTCCAGGCGTTTATGTCCTTTAAAATATCAATTGTGAAAGAATTCGCCACACACAAAACAGATCAACGTGTTGCTGTTTACAAACATGCACAAGGTCACTGCTGTTACGTCACGGTTTTACACCTGGCGTTAAGCGCTGAAACTATTTATATTCCGCTGCGGCGCCATCTTTTAAATTGACTAGCGCTTGTTTTTTTTTCGGGCCGGCTTTCAAAAATCCGCTTCTGCATGATTCTGATCTCTGTGGTCGATGGTGTTTATTTCATAATTAAAGATTTCAGAAAATTGTAAAAGTTGATTTTCTGCTTCTTTCCATGAAACGATAATATCTTCGATGTTACAACAATTAGCCTCCAGATATTTGATGAATAGTTTGCTAATATCTCAATCTCCATAGCTACGAGTTGCGTTAAGATAATATAACAACACTAGTGTTGTTAATGATTTCTTAACAACACTAGTGTTGTTAATGATTTCTTAACAACACTAGTGCTGTTAATGATTTCTTAACAACACTAGTGTTGTTAAAGGTACCTTAACGTTACTCGTTGATAAGGAGTTATTGGCATGTTAACGTTGTAGGATAAAATAAAGTTAAATAAAAGTGGTATAAAAAAGTTAAGTGTTTTCGTTATATCGATATTTATAATGTATTCGTCTTTTTAAAATAAATAATTTCAGCGGAGATCACAAACTTTGTAAACCGCAAAAGATCTTTGCTGAAATTATTTATTTATTAAATAATCAGATGTTTTCAAGTACTTTAGAAATTGATGAAACGTTGATATTTAATTTCTTAGGATCATATGCAACCATATATCCCCCACTCGGTGCACTTTCGGTTGCCTACGTAACCAGCAAACTGTCACTTCCTGTGTTTGTCCTTGGTCCGTTTTTTCATTCAATCTTCAAAACGACCGCAGAGCGAAACGGGGCAGTCCACAAAATTAATCCCAATTAACTCGCAAGTCCAGCAATTAAAACTGCAGCTTGAAAATTAAACAAAGTAAGTCAGTAAACACAACAAGACACGCCGAATATATTTTCGTAAATGTAAGTGTACTCATTCCATTTATTTACTCTTTTCAGAATGAAAACACTGCACACCTGTTGCCTGCCCTGTGCTTCTCAACACACATTTGCATTTCAATTAACAGCACCGAGAACCCCAAACTTAATTTGAGATGTTAAAAGTGTAACACTGACTAACCGAGTGTAAGATGTACAAACCACCGGAAAACACTAACAGAGTTAAAGCGATAAAGAGTAAGTTTGAAAATAACGAGAGTCAGCCCTTGCACAAAAATACCGACAACGGTTTTAAGAAGTTGTCTGTAAATACGGAGAAAAAAGTGTCGGAAAAGCAACAGTTAGTGTCATCTAAAAACAGCGATAAGCAAGATTTTTTGAGAAATAAGGAGAACACACAATTGGAGAAAAGTAACAAGCAGCAGTTGTTATCCAGGCAGTTAAGTGATCCGATTAAAGTGAATATCAAGAGAACACCGGCTTTTCGCGACAAGCAATTCCAGAGGAACGGTGCGCAGATTAGTTGTCGCGTTAAGGGGGATGAAAACAAGCTCGTTTGCGGTAGGAGAAGTGCCTCGCCCAGAAAATCCTGTGCAACAGTGACGAACAGCACCTCGTTTAGTAATTTGCGGAAAAGATTCGATTCCCAAGAGGATTTATCATTAGCAAGTAAACCACCACAGCAAGCTTTACGTGAAAGGAGTAATACCAGTGCGGAAATAATTTTAAATAGACGTAAAATGTGTAAGGATGTGAACGATAATAAAAAGTGTTTCGACTCGCAGGAGAACTTGGATAATAGCCTGAGGAAGACGACGGTGAAAATATTAGATATTCCCAAGGTGAAAGAGGATGCGCGTTACGAGAATATAGCCTTTTTATATTCAGAACCAGTGCCTAAAGCTTTACGCCGCAAAGACAGTGATGTTAACGATGTGCATAATGTTAGCACACTTAAAATTAGTGATAAGGTAAATTCCGCTCCGGCTGTTAAACCCGTCAAGAATTTACAAAATCCAAGCAAGCCAAATTCGACTTGTAATACCCTAAAGAGTTTATTGCAGAAAGAAACTTCTAACCTGAAAAATTTAAAAAACTCTAACCTAAAAAATTCGACAAGCGCCGGCACCAGCAAGTTCACTGGAGCCGACGAAGATTTGAATTTCAAATTGAACGCTTTAACCGACACGCTGAAGCTAGCTTTAAAGAAACCACTACCCCCCGGACCCGCGCCGAAGAAACCCCCTCGAACATTCGCACACGTGTCCCCGAATCTCCAATCGAAGGTCGATTTTGAGAAACGCTTAAACCAAACCCTGCTAAAGAACATCGATCAAAAACCCAAGCGGTCCGACCCCAAGTACATGCTCGACAAGCTGGAAAGCGCCCTGAAGAACAACAAAATCCGCCTGAAACGCCCCCCGAAAATCGATTACACGTCCGAGGAAGATAACTCCGAGTCCGAGCGGAGATCGAATAATTCCAGGATGAATTTTAATTGCCTGCAGTCTTTGAGCTGTTCGAACGCGACGTACGAAAGGATCGGCGATTCCAAGTCGGAGTTTTATACCGACGGGAGGAAAGAGGAGCCGGTCTACGCGGAGCCGTTCGTTTTCCCGCCGAACAACGTGAAACCCGAACCCGACAAGAAATTAAACCGGAATAGTTTGTACTACATGGTAAGTTAGATTTTGTAGAGACTCTAAAACTGCATCGTACACTAATCGTATTTAGTAGGCTACTAACTGGTTCTGGTTGTACAAATGCGATCGTCCGAAAAAAGTGCTATTGTCGAAGTCGGGAGAAGTGTTTTATCTCGTATGTTTTAAATGTTTGTGGATTCGAGTCAGCTTTTTTTGTAACGAGGAATTAACGCTTAAGGTCGTGGATATTTAGTGTCTGTCTTATTCATTATATATTCATTCATAATAATGATATTAATGGGTTTATTCCAACTATAGGAAAATTTTATAATCGACGAAACAACTAAATAATTCCAATACAATTAAAATTAATTAATTGGTAAAACACTATTATTTTGGGCTTATAATTTAAAAAAAAATTATTTTCCTGATTATAGTTTCAGCAAACTTTTAAACTTATAAAAATAAAACATTTCAATGTTGTATAAAGTCATAGTGTTTTATTTATTATATAAAATGTATAACAATGTTCGTTAGAAGCCTCCAGTATAAACAACATTAATAGTAGAATATCTATCAAGGGAGAGAAGTGCATGATTTTTGAGTTGCAAATTTGTATCCCGAGCGAAAACCTGAGGGATACAAAGCACCGTGGCTGAAATAGCATTCTCTCCCGAGGTACTATTCGTCATTTTCAAGGTCACCAGCATATATTCCCCTCCGAACCCTACAACTTTCATCTGAAACATTTTTTGCCATGTTGCTCAGATTTCGAGATATTTGGGGTGGCAATTTAAAATGGGTACCCTGTATAAATATACAAACAAGTGAAGACATGCGTTAGATTAATTTCTGCGAAGAAGAAAATTTTGATATAGCCATGATTTTTCTTATTTAGAAAATAAATTAATGAACTCAATACATCGAAATATAAAAGGCCATCGACCAGCTAATTAATATTATTAATCATTGCGCAATTAATTATTTGTGTTTCGAATATAGTGGATTTTTCAATTCAGTTTATGTGTCATCATTTTAATGAAATAAAACACTTTTCTCGATTGAAAAAAAAACCTAGTCATTAATATGCCAATTTTCTCTACTAATTTAATTAATTTATTATTCCCTTATATATTGAAATTGACAGCATTCCCAAGGCTATTTTGACTTTTTTCGGAACGTTGTATAATTCTCGAAATGTATTTACTAACAAAAACCATAGTGTAATCAGTTCTTTACTGCTGATAAACAAAAATAATGCACCGTAACAAAACCACTTACATAAACACCAATTATCCATGTCGGGAACATAACGATTGTGCATTGTTTTTGCGTATCTGTGATTGATATTTATATATATATACAAGTATAGGTAGTGTTATATATCGATATTATTATAGTGGATATAATATATGCAATATTTATATACGAGTCAATGGTAATAATAAAATTTACTTATTTATATTTATTGATTCGTACACCTTAACATTTATTTTACACCTTTGACATTTTTCTTTGGCAGGATTTTATAATTTTTTTTTTCTGATTCAAACAATATTGAGTTACGATATGTCATAACACACTTATATTTCCCTAGGGAAATATGAAGTGCTCATATTTTCCTAGGAAAATATAAACATCAAAAAAATGTCATTAGGAGCTTCTCGCAAGAATTGTTTTAATTGCTCTCGGGACAACACCTCGGATTTCTTAGGAAGGTATCCTTTATGGATTTTACAGCTTTGGATTTTACCGGAACCAAACATTCACGGTCTTTCGTCGCTTGCATTAACACATAGTTTGACATTTCACCAATTTATGAAACAACGCAAATACCAAAACAAGTCAACCATGATATTTACAAACAAGGCCCTTAGCAACGTTACCAATCCGATAAATTCAAACATTAACAATCCAATATTTTCCCATTTACAGAACAATATTCTTTCAATCAGAAAAAAAACTATTGATTACAACACGGGAAATATGAATACATTTCTCTTGGTTGTCTATACATCCCTCGGGCTCCGCCCTCGGGATGTAACTAGCCAAATATACTATTCATATTTCCCTAGTTGTAATAATAGCTATATTATTTGTTTATTGTTTCACATACAATAAGTGTTATGACGACTATAAAATAATTAGTTTATTAACACGTTCACTATGTTATGGAGCATTAGCTTATTTGTCGAACCAGAATTCGGATTGAATTAATTCGGTTTGCAGTAACACAATTTTCAAAAAGACTGTACGGAGTTTGTATGATCCGTACCATCTAGTAAAATGTCACACAAGAACAGTAGCCGCAGTGAACGTGTTAAAAAACACTGGTGGTTTGCCTATTCAGTTTCAACGACAGACCAGCGATTGCAAAATTCAAACCATTCGCTTTTGGGATCTAATGAAGGCGCTTTAGTGCAAATCGTGGGACGATTTCCTGAAGTTACACACATAAAGATACACAAACGTGCATGGCTTAAGTTAGGTAAAGTGCCTAACAAATACCATTACTACTAGCTGATTGAAATAACTACTTTCCTGGCTAATACGTTTACAGTCTGTTCGTTGTACCGTGATAAATTTGTCGTAAACTCAGCGATGCGACGTGCCAACATAGGCTCCACCCTCTTAACAGCGATTGGGCAGAAGGGCAATTATTGGGTAATAAATGAAGTGCCGCCCGAAGAGCGACGAACGCCACTGAGCTGATCGGTCAAATATAGCCTGTACCAGGTACCATCAGACCGTAAATTAATCACGGTTTAACGAACAGACGGTATATTTAAACCAAACAATTTGTTGTGTAAGCCTAAACTATTACATTTCACTGTCTTAAAAGTATTTAATGCAAATGATTTTTTTAAGTATAAAAAATCAATTACCAGATTATTGATAAAGAAATGTTGATTTAGTGGTATAAAATGGATATTTTGCATATTTATCCATTGTTTTTCCTCAAAAAACTAGATGGAATAGTATATTCTGTAACAAGTTTAGAATGGAAATTTGATGCGAGAGGAATATTCAGAGCGCGAGCCGCAAGGCGAGCGCGAGGTACCACGAGCATTCTTACCGAGTAGCACACTACACTTTCTCCTCGACCAGATAAAATAGACTAATAAAATAATGAACACAAAGAACTTTTTATTTTTTTTACGTTTTATTATTACGGTTGTGGTTATGTTTATAGTATTTTGACAATTGTGATATCCAAGGCTAATTGTTTTATTTGGAACGGTGTGAGAATATTCATTCTATTACTTGTTATGGCATTACTTGCATAGTGTTTTGTTCCATAACAAGAGTGAGAATGTGTACGTTCTACGATCAAAATTGATTTCAGAATGCTTAAATTCGACAATGGTCGTGGAGAAAAGTTTATTCTTTGTAAGTTCTTCATTTTGACTTTGTGTACAAATTTTATGTATTTGGTAATTATAGACCAAAAAAGTAAAAATGTGTCAATTTTTAATTTTTCCTCAGAGGTTATAGAATAAATGTATCAACAAAAGATGTGCAGTTCTTTGTTAAATTTCAATTTATGATTATTATTTGTTTAACTTCTTATACCATAATCTGGTTGAAAGGTTTTCTTTCTATTTTTTTTATAAACTTTCTCCATTTTTTTCTTTCCCTTGCGAGTTCTTATGCTTCTCTCCAGCTTTTTCTATCCTTCCTATTATTTCTGCTATTACTTCATCCCATATCATCTATTACCCTTATCCATCTCTTTCTCTTCTTCCTCACTCCCTAGCATCCCTGGAATTATTCTCTTCATCTATTCATTATTTTATTTTCTTATTTTTAATTACTTGTGTCTTCTTTCTCCTTTCTTCTCATTGATTTTAGTAGTATCGTGTATTAGTATATTGTATAACGAGCATGGAATGACATACATTTCTCGCGAGTATGAAGGCGAACGAACGAGAAATAGTCATTCCATGCGAGTTGTACACTATGCTTTACCTACGACAACTTTGTTGAGCTTCATTGTGATAGTTAAGATAATTAAAAACCGAGAGCGGACAATTCATACGCGATAACTTTTATCAGAGGCACCTGCTTAACGTTACCGCGGAAACAAATGTCAGTCAAAAACCAAGCCGCCAGCCACAACATTATTTATGGTTCATATTATTTCTCGAGTTTATACATTCTTAGTGTTTAAAAGTATATATAAATAGTATGGAGACAAACATCGAAAACAACAAATTTGCCGAGATACTACAACTAAGGCCCCATGTATGTAGAAGCGGCGAAGCAAACATCTTTAAATCTATTCCATCATTTTGACACATTGAATGTTAGGCAATTTTTCTATCTTTGATATTTTTACCATTTCTTTTGTTGCCTTCCTTTCTCTTTTATATATTTCGTTCTTCGTTGTCTCTGTCTATATTTATGAAAATATTTTTATAATATTTTTCCATATTTTAATAAAAAAATGAATGACTCATGACTAAAATTACATTTTTGTTGTAAAACCTTTTGTATTCTATTCTTAAGAATATAAACTAATGATTTAAGAAAGAAAAAACAACAATTTTTTTTAAATTTCAAGGGTGGTGTTACCCCTTAATACTTGGAAATCAAAACCAGTAGAACATGTTTCATTGGAAATTTACATTGATAATGTGTAAGTTAATTATTTACGATAATGGAGGAATGCAAAACATATGCATTTATATATCAACCTGTAATGATTACTTGCTTAATTACTCACGCAGATGATGAACACATGTTAAAATGTAGAACAGGTTGATATATCTATAATTAGTAACCAAAGATTAAAATCTTTATCAATCATCACAATTTTAAAGTCAGGTTATAGAAAGAAAAAAGTAATTCTATGATAACGCATGAATCATTAGTCAGTGTGTTATAAGTATAAACTCTTAAAAAATCCAAGGTCGCTCAAAATTTAGAAGAAGAAAAATGACCAGGCCATCTTTCAAAATTTAGATTAAGCTTGTACAAGCAATAAGCAGAGTCATACAAAGTGATCCTCATACAGTACAAGCAATGATTTTAATAATAAGCAGTGGTGGCTCGCGCCACCATATAAAAATGTACCTTTGTTAAATGAGTTGTGTGAGGCGAGATTCTGATGATTCAGTTGCAGAGAAGTACAAACGTGTGCCGGAATGTGTTTTGGTATTCATCGGCATTTCTCAAAATCTTGGTAAGCTCATTTTTACTACAATTATTGTGGCGCAGATTAATACACGTTTGACACTTGGTGTCACTAAATTGAACTTTTCAAATTATGAAATGTGAACTTTCTGTTCGGCCAATTGTCTTCTCGAATCTAACTCGTGACTGATTTTTCCTGGGCAATTATTAGCATCTGGATCAAAATCATAGGCACTCGTTATATTACTGTTGAAAACAGGTTTTAATCAGGTCTATTTAACTGATTAATAAACGCCTCTTGTAATCCACCAATCAAAATACAGAATTTTGTTTACATCTCCTAGCAACGTCACCTTTCACAGCGAATATAGAATGTTCTATTTGGGGGCAAAGTTGCATGTTCCTTTTAAAAAATATCGAAGTAGGTTTTCGAATTTGATGTTTCTCTAATAAAATGTTATATTTGAGTCGTTTATTAATCTCCCTAAAATAAACTCGATGTTATTTTTTCTCTTGGATATAGATGCTATTATTGCACTCAGTTTGGTTTTCACTTGGTAAAAACTCTCGAATCAAGGGATCTCTCCTGTTGTGATTTTTTCATGCCCTTGATTCTCGTGTTTTTACCGTGACAACCAAACATTCGTGTAATAATAGCATCTATATCCGAGAAAAAAATAACCTCTTGTTTATTTACACCAGAAAAACAGCTTTTTAACGGGTCTGTTTAACTGAAAAACAGCTTTTTAACAGGTCTGTTTAACTGGAAACAGGTCTGTACTACGATCGCCCCAGGGTCAATGCTCCCTTATGGAGGTCACCTTGGGAAGGCCGTAGAGGTCACTCAAGGTCGGCCCAAGTGTCCCCTATACCTACTAATTCTGTCAAAAAATTATGGACAAGCTATGGATGGGGCACATTTCGAATCCCGCAAGTGACGTGAACAAGCAGAACTATCGCTACTGGGCAACAGCGTCCCTAACGAATTTTACGCGACGCGACAATTTGTCACTCGGAGATGCGCAAACGAGGCGCCAGTAAAGTGATGTTACATCGCCTCGTGTGCGCATCTTCATTGTCTTCAACACCTCACACTGAAGCGCAATAAAAGTCACCAGTGGGCGCAACAAGGTAACGTTATGGTGTGCAATTTCGTCACACGGGGTCATGGGACTATACTTTTCGACAATTAAGAGCGAACCACGAAGACTGTCACCTCGGATCGGTATATTCAGAGGCTGCAATCGTTTGTTGCCCGTGTTTTGAATAATCCACCATACATTCACGGAGCACGGTTTCAACAGGAAGGTGGCGGCACAGTGCATGTCTAGAAATGGCAGCTGCGAGAGAATTGTCCGGTAACAAGATTCGGTGATGTTTTCTGCCCACCCGAGATGCTCAGATAAAGGTAACTGCCGGTATTGTTCATCTGGATCAGTGATTCCCAAAGTGGGCGCCACCGCCCCCTGGTGGGTGCTGCAGCGATTCAGGGGGGCGCTGATGGCCAAAGTTGCATTTGGGGGGCGATGAACTTTAATGCGGCGATGATAGTATAAAAGAAAGAAGAAAAGATTTAGAGGAACGTCGGTTCAGTGCGGTAACAAATTTACTAACAAAAAAAAAAATAACAAATTTCGAATGTTTGAACTTTTTTTGTATAATATCCTATTCCGAGTTCAATAAATAGTTTCATAATTTCAAAGTTCAATGTTTCTAATTTACATCTTTCTTTACTATATTTTACGACAAAGGTAGAAACATTAATACATATATTTATATTTCTTATTAATTGCAATTCAAATTTAAAAAAAAATCATTTCCAGGGGGGCGCTAACTAATATTTTTTCTGGAAAGGGGGCGGTAGGACAAAAAAGTTTGGGAACCACTGATCTGGATGGTGTCTCATTGGATGATCGAATAGTAAACTCAAAGATCGGAGAAATTAAATATACGGAGGGATATTTTTGGTGGTCAAATTGTTCCTTTTCTCTCGGTCGAGGCAACTTTTGCAAGAACAAGTTATTCTGAAGCACGTCATCGCGATATTTGGTTCCAGCGAAATGGGGTTGCGCCGAATGTTCGCAATTATTTAGATGGAATTTTCCGACAACAATGGATAGGTGGAATAAGGGTTACACAATAGCCTCCAAGATCTCCAGATCTTAAGCCACGCGAGTTTTTCCTTTGAGGTAATTTTTTTTTACATCAGTATTTACATAAATAATTCTTTCTTGTAATTCTTCCCTTTGTCCTCACCTCGGGATATAGCTTTCTTCTTTTTAGAGCGACAATCTGTTAGGGTGCCCATCCCCGGCAACGCACAATTTTTAATTTTGACAGAAACGCCCAAACTGATACGTGACTAATAAGAATCAAATGCGGGCGAGTGAAGAGAAAGAGGGGCCTCTACAATCGACATCGACCACTTTCGATTTTTATTACTCAAGCATCATCAGTTTGTTGCGGTTTCGTCAAAAATAAAAATTGTTCAGAAGCATTTTCTGTTGGGGTGAGTGGAAGTCTGTCAACCCAGGTCATTGGCACTGCCCGTCACCGGCAGCGCACATTTTTTTAATTTTTGACAGAAACGCACAAACTGATACGCGAGTAATAAGAATCGAATGTGGGCGAGTGAACAGAACGATAGGCTTATCAGTTTGGTGCGTTTCTGTCAAAAATAAAAGTAAAAGTTCAATAGTATATAGTGTATCAAGGGCCGAAAATAGGCTTTAGCAACCCGCCGCTTTGTTGCTAAAAGTGAAGGGTTGCTAAAGCATTTCCTCATGAGTTACACTCGATATTTTTTCGCCTGCCTTAAGTAAAAACAGTGTTTCAGGAAATTTTTAATCGCGCACCATTGAACTGTCACTGTCAGATTTTTGCATAGCCTACTCATATTCCGCGGAAGGTGGTCTAGATTATGCATATTATTTAATTCGTAGTTTCTGCCCGATTTTTATGGCCGAAATATATGGTTTCGGTAGAGGCAGGCGAAAAAAGTATTTTCGTGCTGATTTGTATCCTTTTTCGGCCATTTTGCGGATTATCCGCGGTTGCCGCGCCACCCAATTGTGCTCAGGGATTCGAATTTTTGCACAGAACGACCGGAGATTTTCTGGCGACGGGGGGTGGGTGTGGAAATGTGTCTGCAATAAACATTTTTATATCCAAAATAATATTTTAAATATTTGATCAATAATGGGCTGGAGAATTTATCCGCATATTACAAATTCACCAAAGCAGTCATATTGATTAAGCACGACTTACTTCAATGCCAAAATTATTATCGCAATTTTTGCTGATTAACAACTTCACTATGTACATGTCGTCTGCAGTTGCAATCAGTAATGGTTTTATTGGGTCCAAAGAATGGGGGGACTTCAGGAAGGAAGTAGATAACAATGCTATATTTAGCAATCCCAAGCTGTGTCAATTGGTAAACAGGAATATCGCGTAACGCAAATCGTCGCGTCGAATTTTTCCCGTTTTTCTCTCTTTGGAACGAATTGTGTTCCTTGCAAATCCGGCGATTTCACTGGAACATGTGAAGTGGTTCGATTGTGTTTGTTTGTTTGCACGGTAGGTGTAACGCAAATGCTTTTTTTCCGCGTGATTTGATCGCTTTCGAAAGCGGGAATTATTTAATTGAATGCCTCCGACACGTGTAATTTATAACTAATTGCTCTAGGGATTCTTAAGCAATTATTTTTACGGGTAAAAATTACTTTCACGTCATATACAGTGAGTGTGTGGAAATTGTTTGTGATTCGGCGTAAATGCACGTTTATGAAAGTGTGGTGAATTGGTATAATAATTTAATGATTAGGTGTTGCTTGTAATAAAACGATGTTTAAAACGCATGCCAAGAACAATTATTTAGTTAAAAATGTAATCTGGGGTTTTTGATCATATTCCTAACTAAATTCTGCAATGAAATATGTCATAACCCTATTTTATATTGTTATTGTCTTGCGACAATCTAGGACCGGTTTCGATCTTATTAGATCTCATCAGCTATTGTTTCCCCGTCTTGAGACAACCTAGGTCTGGTTTCAATCTTGTTGGGTCCCATCTGCTTAGTATAGACGCTGACAGGGAAAAGGTTATTTACTATGGAGGTTGAAGGTAATACCCTCCAGGTATCCGCTAAGATAAATACACGGTGGCGGTTCGCGTTTTTTTTTCTGGTACGGCCGAGGTAGCAGAGGTGACAATACAAATAGGTACGGTCACGCAACCGACCCTACCTATCTGTATTGACACCTCGGCTGTACCAGAAAAAAAACCGCGAACCGTCTAAACGTAGACAATAGATGTCGCCTTTATGGTGTACTTACCCTATTTTAAATTATTTTCGAAAAAGTTTGTATTTCTAACAAGTTTTCAAAATGAAATTTGCAATACAATTAACGGTATTTTGAGGTGTATACACAGAAATTGGTTTTCCCGGCCTCTTTTAATCTCTTATTGAACAAATTTTCCTGTAGAAATCTTATCTGCAGGCGGACGATATTATTTATATCTTCTAAATAGAGGTATCAGTGTTTGCAAGAAGGTACCACCTTGTGGCTGTTCCGGTATTCCCGTTAAGTGTGCGTGCAATTGATGGGAAATTCTTGCCTTTCCACCGCCGACCCGTTCGCATTCGTAAGTCCTATCAGTAGTACAATTAGAATTTATCGGTTACAGTTATGTGAGAAAAAAATCAATTATACCAATTTAACAGTACCGCGAGAGCCAGTTTCTATTACGACTGGCGAAGAAGTTCAAGAGTGTGAGAGTCGCTCGGTTTCGCTCGAAAGGTTTCAATTCCTTCCGTTTTTGTTAATTCCATTACGTACAAAATATACACGTTGAATATTAATATTTTCAGGATAAATTTAGTTTTTTTTTAATTGAAATTAATTTTCAGTCTTCTTACTTTGATTGTTTTGATTTATTTAAATTTAAAAAAAAACGAAATATATCCGGAATATACAGGGTGATCCTTAATATATGCGACAAATTTTAAGGGCCGATTCCTGCGGTGACGTAGATCATAAAAATTCATATTAATCCAGTCCAAAACGGCTTAGTTTTAAAGTAATAATAATAATAAATTTAGAATTCATATTTATTTGACAGATGCTTGAAATTTTGACAGATTAATTATGGATTATGTATCTTTATATCTGGCCTAAAAGAAATCACCCGAACTTTTCTGTTTCAAAAATTGTTGCGCTAAAAGACAAATTTTAATGACCAAACATGTACTTTGGCCAGAAATTGCTCTGTGAATTCAACATTTATTTTGGCAGATACTTGAAATTTTGACAGATTCATTATGGATAATGTTTCTTTATTTCTATCTTAAAAGAAATTACCCGAACTTTTCAGTAACAAAAATGGCTGCGTCAGAAGACAAATTTGAATGACCAAAAATGTACTTTGGGCAGAAATTGCTCTGTGAATTCCACATTTATTTTGACAGATGCTTGAAATTTTGACAGATTAATTATGGATAATGTGTCTTTATATCTACCTTAAAAGAAATTACCCAAATTTTTCAGTAACAAAAATGGCTGCGTCAGAAGACAAATTTGAATAACCAAAAATGCACGTTGTCCAGAAATTACTCTGTAAATTCCACATTTATTTTGACAGATGCTTGAAATTTTGACAGATTAATTATGGATAATGTGTCTTTATATCTACCTTAAAAGAAATTACCCAAACTTTTCAGTAACAAAAATGGCTGCGTCAGAAGACAAATTTGAATAACCAAAAATGCACGTTGGCCAGAAATTACTCTGTAAATTCCACATTTATTTTGACAGATGCTTGAAATTTTGACAGATTAATTATGGATTATGTATCTTTATATCTGCCCCAAAAGAAATCACCCGAACCTTTCAGTAACAAAAATGGCTGCGCTAGAAGACAAATTTTAATGACCAAAAACGTACTTTGGCCAGAAATTGCTCTGTAAATTCCACATTTATTTTGACAGATGCTTGAAATTTTGACAGATTAATTATGGATTATGTATCTTTATATCTGCCCTAAAAGAAATCACCCGAACCTTTCAGTAACAAAAATGGCTGCGCTAAAAGACAAATTTAATGACCAAAAACGTACTTTGGCCAGAAATTGCTCTGTAAATTCCACATTTATTTTGACAGATGCTTGAAATTTTGACAGATTAATTATGGATTATGTATCTTTATATCTGCCCCAAAAGAAATCACCCGAACCTTTCAGTAACAAAAATGGCTGCGCTAGAACACAAATTTTAATGACCAAAAACGTACTTTGGCCAGAAATTGCTCTGTAAATTCCACATTTATTTTGACAGATGCTTGAAATTTTGACAGATTAATTATGGATTATGTATCTTTATATCTGCCCGAAAAGAAATCATCCGAACCTTTCAGTAACAAAAATGGCTGCGCTAGAACACAAATTTTAATGACCAAAAACGTACTTTGGCCAGAAATTGCTCTGTAAATTCCACATTTATTTTGACAGATGCTTGAAATTTTGACAGATTAATTATGGATTATGTATCTTTATATCTGCCCGAAAAGAAATCACCCGAACCTTTCAGTAACAAAAATGGCTGCGCTAGAAGACAAATTTTAATGAACAAAAACGTACTTTGGCCAGAAATTGCTCTGTAAATTCCACATTTATTTTGACAGATGTTTGAAATTTTGACAGATTAATTATGGATTATGTATCTTTATATCTGCCCTAAAAGAAATCACCCGAACCTTTCAGTAACAAAAATGGCTGCGCTAGAACACAAATTTTAATGACCAAAAACGTACTTTGGCCAGAAATTGCTCTGTAAATTCCACATTTATTTTGACAGATGCTTGAAATTTTGACAGATTAATTATGGATTATGTATCTTTATATCTGCCCCAAAAGAAATCACCCGAACCTTTCAGTAACAAAAATGGCTGCGCTAGAAGACAAATTTTAATGACCAAAAACGTACTTTGGCCAGAAATTGCTCTGTAAATTCCACATTTATTTTGACAGATGTTTGAAATTTTGACAGATTAATTATGGATTATGTATCTTTATATCTGCCCTAAAAGAAATCACCCGAACCTTTCAGTAACAAAAATGGCTGCGCTAGAAGACAAATTTTAATGAACAAAAACGTACTTTGCCCAGAAATTGCTCTGTGAATTCCACATTTATTTTGACAGATGCTTGAAATTTTGACAGATTAATTATGGATTATGTATCTTTATATCTGCCCCAAAAGAAATCACCCGAACCTTTCAGTAACAAAAATGGCTGCGCTAGAAGACAAATTTTAATGACCAAAAACGTACTTTGGCCAGAAATTGCTCTGTTAATTCCACATTTATTTTGACAGATGCTTGAAATTTTGACAGATTAATTATGGATTATGTATCTTTATATCTGCTCGAAAAGAAATCATTCGAACCTTTCAGTAACAAAAATGGCTGCGCTAGAACACAAATTTTAATGACCAAAAACGTACTTTGGCCAGAAATTGCTCTGTAAATTCCACATTTATTTTGACAGATGCTTGAAATTTTGACAGATTAATTATGGATTATGTATGTTTATATCTACCATAAAAGAAATCACCCGAACTTTTCAGTAACAAAATTGGCTGCGCTAGAAGATAAATTTTAATGACCAAAAATGTACTTTGGCCAGAAATTGCTCTGTGAATTCCACATTTATTTTGACAGATGCTTGAAATTTTGACAGATTAATTATGGATTATATATCTTTAAATCTGTCCTAAAAGAAATCACCCGAACTTTTCAGTAACAAAAATGGCTGCGCTCAAAGACAAATTTTAACGATCAAAAACGTACTTTGGCCAGAAATTGCTCTGTGAAATCAATATTTATTTTGACAGATGCTTGAAATTGTGACAGATTAATTATAGATAATGGGTCTTTATTTACCTTTAAAGAAATTAACCGAACTTTTCAGTAACAAAAATGGGTGCACTGGAAGACAGATTTGAATGACCAAAAATGCACTTTGGCCAGAAATTACTCCGTTAATTCCATATTTATTTGACAGATGTTACTTTTCAGTAACAAAAATGACTGCACTAGAAAACAAATTTTAATGACCAAAAATGTACTTTGGCCAGAAATTCCTCTGTGAATTCAACATTTATTTTGATAATAATAATAATAATATATATATATATATATATATTTACGGGATTCTCCCTGTACATTTAAGTATTAAATCGAATATAAAATATAAAACAAAATATAAAATAAAATATAAATATAAAATATAAAAATACAAAAATTAAAATTACAATTTAAAATTTAAATTTAAAATTTCGACAACATGTGACAAACAAACAAAAACAAGTTAAAAACAATATGATGCAGTACGCTCGACATACATAATGAAAACCCCTGCAAGAAAGTTGCAATTATTTAAATTTGACTAGAAACAAATGCCGATAGATCAATTCGTGATAAATAACATTTAAAGTCCGAAATATTGTTTGAAAATAGTTTGAAGTTGGTGTTACTTATCAGGCCATTCGCTATTCTTAAGGTCCGTGATAAGGGTGCATTGTACCCATAGTTGGTTCTGTGAAATGGGACGTTAAAGATAGTAGTGCTGCGTGTTGTGGGTCCCCTTTGTTGGAATCGAAAACCAATCAGTTCAAGTACAAAGGAGCAATCAATATGACTATTAATAATTTTAAATAAAAATACTAAATCTGAGACTATGCGCCTGCATTCCAGTGGTTTTAAATTTAATGAAGAAGATAGTACGGAATAATCCAGAGTCGATAATGGGATATTTAATTTATATGCAGCAATCCGTAAAAATTTATTTTGCACTTTATTTATATGCTTAATCAAGTAGTTTTGATGAGGGCTCCATACTATAGATGCATATTCCATACGTGATCGGACTAATGAACAATATAAATATTTTACAGCGTCTACAGAAAAGTCCCTACCTACTCTTGAAATAAATCCTAGAAGTTTGATAGATGCTTGAATTTTTTGACAGATTAATTATGACTAATGCTACCCATTGAATATGAAAGTGGTAGTTTCTGATTAACATTGGGTATCGTTGGATTGAGTGTACAAAAAGAAAAAAAAATGTTGAAAACAATCAGATATTATTATTATTATTTATTGTTAACGAGATAACAAAACGAAAATGTTTGCAATTCAGAAAACTTACTAAGTAATTAATAATGATCAAAATGTCTGCCACCTTCATGAAGACATTTTTCCATTCTTTGTCCCATGCTATCGACGGCCTTTCGAACTTCTGCCGGATTTAAAGAATAATTCTACAATCCGCTGTTACATGCTCGTTGGGCGTTGTTGATAAATTATGTTTTATCCTCGCCCAAAGATGGCGTCAAATCAGGTGACCGAGGAATCCAAGCTATAGGATCCACTTTTTTGAAGAAAAAAAAAACTGATTTACTGTGCGCCGTGCAATTAACGCGAAATGCGCTGGACAACCATCTTGTTGGAACCACAGTCGCAAGTGATACATCTTCAAGAAGTTCTGGCAGTGCATGTTGTAAGGATTGAGAGTACACATTTCCATTCAAAGGCTAGTTAAAAAATAGTTGACAACAAATAGTAGGGGTCGTGGTGGCCTAGTGAGTAGAGCTCCTGCTTACGGATCTCGTGGTCGTGGGTTCGAATCCCATCCGTGCGGACACTTTTTCGGAACGAAGAAGTGGCCGTGCGGGTTCATGGATGTCTAGTGTATGTCCCATTCATTATTAAAATGAAATCTCAAAAAAAACTGGCCGAATAGCCAGATGCTTACGCCAATTCTAAATCATCCGCACTTCCTCAACCCGAATTCCCGTCAACTATCTTTCCTTTCAAAAAAAAAAACAAATAGTAATACAAACAAAAGTTGTTTCTTTTTGTACACTCTATCCAACGATACTATGTTAATTAGAATCGATCACTTTCATATTGTGTTGAATGGATAGCACGAGTGACTTAAGCAAGGTCATTTCAACGTCAAAGACGGTTTTCGAGATAAAAGTTTAATGTTTTGTTACGTACAATCTGCAATAAAAAATACCAGGTTCCATTAAAAAAAAGAGCTTCCGGTCTGAATAACCCATTTCTGGTCAGAACCGGGAGTTGAAAATATTATCATCAGATATCCGATTTGGAATTTTTTTTTTTTATTAAAAAAAGATACATTTCCCTTGATTTTAAAAGGGATGCACGGGTGGTCGTATGTTTCAACATAAACACACATTATCATTGAACTTGGACGTAATAAAGTACGGAATGCGCTAATGTAGTTATGGCAACGCAATACTTCCTTTTGAGATTCGAAATTCGCATTCCGAAGGTGAAAAATGTTAATTAGTATGCTGATAACGTTTAAAATGTCTGCGACTATTATTTGTGTTCAATATTTTAGCGCGAATAATAGATAGTTTAGAATACATTATTGGTTAAGGATGCGGATATTGTTTGGTTTATGGTAAATAAATTATGTCTCATCTCGTGCGAGCGACGACGACGACACTTGTCGTATTTTCCGCGCCATATATGATGAGTAAAATTAGTTCATTACGGAATAAGCATTTTTGCTCAGGTACTATCGAGTACATAAATGAAACAAATCCGTCTGATTTGAAAAAATACTGTGGGATATGTTGAACATTTTCCAGAATGTCAAAAATACAATATTTCTGGATGGATTTCAGAAGTTTGAAGCCAATTCTGGCAATCACTATTTTTTTTAGAATTTTTTAAATCACAAAATGCAAATTATATTTTTCTAAAAATCAAGTTTCGAGGCTGACATTTTCAATGGGGGTGTATCGATTATTTTCCAATATGTTAAAAATACTATATTTATGGATGCATTTGCGAAGTTTGAAGCTAATTCTGGTAGTCACTATTTTTTTAGAATTTTTTAAATCACAAGATGCAAAATTCGTTTTTCTAAAAATCCAGTTTCGAGTGTTGACATTTTGTTTCCAGTGGGGGTACGTCGATCCTTTTCCAGTATGTTAAAAATACACTATTTCTGGATGCATTTGGGAAATTTGAAGCTTAAATTCTGACAGTCACTATTTTTTTTATAATGTTTTAAATCACAAGATGCAAAATTCGTTTTTCTAAAAATCAAGTTTCGATGGCTGACATTTTGTTTTCAGCGGGGGTATGTCGATCATTTTCCAGTTTGTCAAAATTACAATATTTCTGGATGGATTTGGGAAGTTTGAAGCTAATTCTGGTAGTCACTATTTTTTTAGAATTTTTTTAAATCACAAGATGAAAAATTCGTTTTTCTAAAAATCAAGTTTCGAGTGTTGACATTCTGTTTCCAGTGGGGCTACGTCGATCATTTTCCAGTATGTTAAAAATACAATATTTCTGGATGCATTTGGGAAATTTGAAGCTAAAATTCTGACAGTCACTATTTTTTTAGAATTTTTTAAATCACAAGATGCAAAATTCGTTTTTCTAAAAATCAAGTTTCGATGGCTGACATTTTGTTTTCAGCGGGGGTATGTCGATCATTTTCCAGTTTATTAAAATTACAATATTTCTGGATGGATTTGGGAAGTTTGAAGCTAATTCTGGTAGTCACTATTTTTTTAGAATTTCTTAATCACAAGATGCAAAATTCGTTTTTCCTAAAATCAAGTTTCGAGTGTTGACATTTTGTTTCCAGTGGGGGTACGTCGATTATTTTCCAGTATGTTAAAAATACAATATTTCTAGATGGATTTGGGAAATTTGAAGCTAAAATTCTGGCAGTCACTATTTTTTTTATATTTTTTTAAATCACAGGATTTAAATTTTTAAATTTCGTTTTTCCAAAAATCAAGTTTCGAGTGTTGACATTTTGTTTCCAGTACCGATACCCCGGTCATTTTCCAGTATGTCAAAAATAAAAGTATTCAAATGCAAAAGTCATCAAAATAGGACGCGGAGTAATTTCGCGGCTAAGTAATTTCGCCCTATACAAATTTATACTTGGAAAAATCGTGAAAATCTTAACCATTATTAATAAGAAGTATGTCTTGTTGCATAAATAACTTTGTTATTATTTTTCGGTTATGCTAGTAATATTAAGGAATTTCGCTCTATACAAATTTTTTAAAAACACATCACTCAAACTCGCAATAAAACTAATCAGCTTTCATCATTAGTCAATCCAGTCATTAACCTCCATCGATTGGACGTGCCAATAAAAATCAAAATATTATGCCTTCATAAATATTCATAAACATTTTTTTCGCCTATACTTATTTTGGCATAAACTAAATCTTAATTACAGGTCATTTAGCAGACTAGCGCAAGCCAAAAATTGGCGCCGCGAAAGTGATTTGGATTCGAAGAAAGTCATCGAATAATGTAACGTACGTTCCGAAAACCTGAAGATAATAGGATTGGTTCGATTTCTACTGATATTATCTCCGGTGCGAAATACGCGTATAAATACGGGCTTTTTAATTATGCAAATATTCGGGTGGGCAGATTGTACACGGAACAGAATTCGGAATTAGGTGCAGTTGTTGACCTCAAATTTATGAATATTGTTTTGAAATGTTTTTGTAACCCCACTCGGCGAGAATTATAGAATGGTTGCAGTCTGTTTTATGATGCGCACGACAGATGAATAATTGTCGCAGTGTTTCAAGAGAAAATTCTTTGAAGTGCAGTAAAGTCTGATCAATAGATTAACAACTGCAATTTTGACCAAATGATAATTTAGAAAAATTTAAGTTTTTAGTTAGCGATAAGACATCGGATGCTCTTTTGGTTTTTAATTAAGAGTACGGCCAGTTTTTACCAAATCAGGACATACGCATTTTAATTCATTCTCTATGGATTTCCTTTGGTTCCACCGCGCGCCGTGTAGGAAATGGCCAAAACTCTTATGAGACGATTGGTAATTTGTTGTCTTCCAAAATAATCCAGATCGTAATAAATTTTGCCAAATCTCTTCTTCCGAACATTTGAACTACCATCTGAGAGCCGTAGATACATTGCCCTTATCTTTGCCTGCAATATCTACGGTTGTGGAGTTATCAATAGATTTTAAAATAAATAATTTCCTCTAAACTTAACTTCATGCAATATCAATAAAACCGACAGAAAATAGTACATTGTTTTATTACGATTTAAAGTGAAACTTTTTACTTTCTCCGTTACGAAGTACGAGAAAGTATTGTGATCGTGATTTTTTTTTCAAAAATTTTTTTTACGGAAATATCTGTTTTGGAGTCCCTAGATGCCATTTCAACAATTTCTGGAAAAAAAAAATTTGTGTCTGTGTGTGTGTGTGTGTGTCTGTGTGTGTGTCTGTGTGTGTGTGTGTGTGTGTGTGTGTGTGTGTGTCTGTCTGTGTGCGCTGTATCTCAAAAACTAATAGAGCGATTAATATGAAACTTTGCACATACGTCTTATTTGATAATCTGAAGAACTGAAAAGCTTTTGGTAAAATTTCGTACACCGGAAGTGGGTGTTTACCTTAACTGTTTTTTGTTTTTTGCCAATATTTTCTTAAATATAAAAAATATCACAAAAACATTTTAACAAACATCGAAGACAACAAAGAAATGAACATCTTTTGTTTGAAAATATTTTTCATAAAATCATTGCTATTCGAGAAAAAAATTTATTATTTTTTTTTAATTTTTGGTTTATAATTATGAAACGATAATAGTTACAGCAAATTTATATGACTAATAATTGTAGACATTGCCAAAATTAACAACTTTAAAAGAATAAGTTTTTTTCGAAATCTCGTTATTTTTTGAGTAAACCGAGTTTTTGAATTTGATGTATATTTTTTCCATCTTTCATGATTTTGACGTTTTAAACGTCAGTTTCATCCGAGTTTACGCAACGCTCGATGTACATTTAAAATATGATTTCAATTGAAAATAAACCCATGAAAACGTAAATATAAAGTCGGAGAAAGTAACATGATGGCCACATCACCATTTTTTGATGAGCAATATAGACTTAAAAGATTTGAATCAAACGAATTTCTGAAATTTAGCGCATTTGAAGAAATGACCATTCCGAGAACAAGTTATTACTACCGCAAAAAATTAAACACCAGACACGATAATTTTTTTCAGAAGCCACTTAAACCTACTTAATGTTACAGTAGTTCTAACAGAATGTCCGTTTCGTGGAAAGCATGCAAAGTAAATTTGCTCTGGCGCACTTTTTACTTCACGGTTCTAACAGTATCAGAAACGTGTGTGTGCAGAATTTAGTCGTGTCGTGACCGATTTTTCTCATTAAGTGTGCAACCGCCGCAATATTAAAACAACTGTTCAAATTAAAAAAATGTGTGCCATGTATAATGATCAGTTTTATGTGTAATGTAAATTCGAGAAGATTGCGTAGCAAATTTTAATGTGTCTTTCAGAAACGTAATTTTAACTACTTGATGGTAAGAAATAAACATGTTTTTTTTTATGTCAAAACACTGCAACAATTGTTTTATCCCACAGTGACTTCACCCGACAGATGAAAATAATTGTCGCAGTGTATCAAGATATTTTTTTGAAATTCTAACAATCGCGTTGTATTCACTTTATATGTTAATTTCGACATCTCAATCCAACATTTCGGTAGTTAAATGACAAAATAAGCTTTTGCGTTAACTCTTAATTAGTTAATATAAAAAAAAAACTACATTAAAAGAAGTGACAGCTCCTATTAACTACCAATTCATAAACACACTCTAAATGTATTGTTTATGGTCGAGGCTTCTACTTCGTTATACATGTTGTAAATATCAGGGGCGGCTCGTTATATAGAGCCAAGGAACCACGGCACTACCTGCAGTTTTAAGCTCAGCAAGAATTTTAAATTAATTCTTAAAACATTTTTTCGCCAGTTACTTTGGTCTAGGAAGATAAATCGTTCTTTCTTTCTTCAAAAAAGGAGGGGGTGGGGTATATTGTATAAAGGGCTCTACCATCAACATATTCCACGAGACGCCACTGGTTACAACTGTTCGTTGTTAAACATGCATTTTCTAATTCCGTTCAAAATTGATCATTTTCTAAAGTAAATAAAAAATAGTAGAAATTGCTTAAAAATTCTGAAATAATTCTACATAGCTCCCACATTATTATATTTTGAGGATACAATGAACTTTTTAAACTCCAACAATTTTTTAATGGGTTATAACTGTTCGTGGTTAAACATGCATTTTTTAATTGCGTTCAAAATTGAGCATTTTCTAAAATAAATAAAAAATAGTAGAAATTGTTTAAAAATTCTGAAATAATTCTACGCAGCTCTCACATTATTATATTATTATATTTTGAGAATACAATCAACTTTTTAAACTCCAGCAATTTTTTAATGGGTTATAACTGTTCGTTGTTAAACATGCATTTTTTAATTCCGTTCAAAATTGATCATTTTCTAAAGTAAATAAAAAATAGTAGAAATTGCTTAAAAATTCTGAAATAATTCTACACAGCTCCCACATTATTATATTTTAAGGATACAATCAACTTTTTAAACTCCAGCAATTTTTTAATGGGTTATAACTGTTCGTTGTTAAACATGCATTTTTTAATTCCGTTCAAAATTGAGCATTTTCTAAAATAAATAAAAAATAGTAGAAATTGTTTAAAAATTCTGAAATAATTCTACACAGCTCTCACATTATTATATTTTGAGGATACAATTAACTTTTTAAACTCCAACAATTTTTAATGGGTTATAACTGTTCGTAGTTAAACATGCATTTTTTAATTCCGTTCAAAATTGATCATTTTCTAAAGTAAATAAAAAATAGTAGAAATTGTTTAAAAATTCTGAAATAATTCTACACAGCTCCCACATTATTATATTTTAAGGACACAATCAACTTTTTAAACTCCAGCAATTTTGTAATGGGTTATAACTGTTCGTTGTTAAACATGCATTTTTTAATTCCGTTCAAAATTGATCATTTTCTAAAGTAAATAAAAAATAGTAGAAATTGTTTAAACGTTCGTCCGTTGCCGAAACTTTAGTAAACAATAAAAATCCGTGCTATACCAACAAAGTAAAAGTGTTTTTATTATACACTCAAAATGGTTGAAACATGGTCAAAATTTAGTGGATTTAAGGTTGTTCGACCCGTTCGAAAAATAAAGCGTTTTTTTGCAGTCGGCTCGTAACTGATTATGGCGTAATCGACAGAAATGGTGTAAGACTATTTTACACAGGGTTACAAAAAGGATGAAGAATTCTCTTTTTTATAAGTATTACTAATAATGTATAATTTAGTGCTTAAAAATAGATATTTTCAACACTAAATAAAATTTAAATAAACGCTGAAAATCGAAAATGTTTTACTATAGAGGCGCAGATTGATTCTTTAGTAATAAAATCCGTTAAGCCAAATTAGTTTTACTTGAGAAATAAGGATGCAATTACGTAAGACCGAAACCCTTCCGCGGGATATTTTAGTTGGCGTAAAGTGATGCCATCTAGAGAAACAAACATGTTGGTATTACTGTAGTGTATTACATGTAGGAATATAAGGTGTGAGCCACGGAATTTTGTTTCTGAGTTGGCCATGCCTGAGAGAGAGAAACATAGCAGTCATGTCTGAGATTAATTATTTTTTTTAAATTTAAGTCAATTGAACTAATAATAATTTGCGACATACCTCATTTATCTCACAGCCAACTCTGAAACAAAATTTTGAAGCTCACGCGATATTAAAACAAGTAGCTTAACATGGAAAAAATAGATGAATCAAATCTATTTTGATATTGGTCAAAATTGGCTTTATTTATTTGATTCACAATTCCCCTAAAACATGATTTTGTTTATACCATTGTGTGATTTGTTTCTATTTAGTTACGTTGTAGGTTGCGAAAAATACATAATTCCGTTTGTGATGTCAATACCGCCAACGTAGAAAACCATTCCTCCATTGTTCTCCAGTCCGACCATAAACTCATTTATCATCCATTGTGCAAATTTATCGTATCTTTTCTTTAATTAATTTAGTTTTTTTTTAAATCATTTTCAGAGCACTCCGGTGTCGGCGTCGCAAGAGGTTTCCTATCCGGACAATATGGACGATCACGTGAGTTGACCTTTTTTTCCTTTTTTCTCCTACAACTATTCGCGGGCCATGTTTTTCCTTTGTGTGCGGTAGAAACGAAACGCGGAGTGAGTGTAAGGTTTATTTTTTTATTTTTAGCTTTGATGATGGCTTAAATTTCCACAGGAACCGGAAACGATAAGCGGACCAATGCATAAATTTTATTGTATCGTTGGCTACTGTTCCACGGTGGGAAAGAGTTTTCTTGTGTTTTTTGGAATGTTCGCGGTTCGCAATTGTTGGGCGACGTAAATGTAAAGTGTTTTAAAATACATTATGGATATGTCTGAACAGGGGCGGCTCGTTATATAGAGCCAAGGAGCCATGGCACTACCTGTAGTTTCAGCCAGTTACTTTGATCTGGGAAGATAAAACGTTCTTTTTTTCTTCAGAAAAGGGGGGGGGGGCTATATTGTATAAGTGGCGCCACCATCAACATGTTCCACGAACCGCCACTGTGTCTGAATAAAAATATCCTCTTGCTTTGCTTTGTAAGCACGACCCGTCCAAAATTACTTAAATGCAACGTTTAGCGTTTGCAGAAATGAAAGACCAAGAAGACCACCAGTGGCGGATTTTTGCATTAGCAAACCTGGAAATTGTTCGAAAGTGAATTCTTCGATTTTTTTTCTATAAATACCAAAATCAAGTGGCTTTTTTAAAGAATAGTTATGTATCTGGAGCTGACTATATGGATATGTATTCAGGTCAGAGAAAAAAAATGTAATATGAAATAGGTACTACTAGTAGGGGTCCTATTAATTCGAAGCTTCCCAACTTCGAAGATTCCGAAGAAACGAAGAGAAAGTTTTCGAAGAATCAAAGTTGCGAAGATTAGAAGTTTTCGAAGAATCGAAGTTGTGAAGAGTCGAAGTTTTCAAATTTTTCAATCCCAAAATCCTATACGGTACGATCAATCAGTTTGGTGCCGCGTCAGTATTTTTAAAAATGTTTATTGCGTCGGTTAAACAGTTCTTTATTCATTCATCTAATCGAGAGGGATGAACGTATTCAATGAATGTGCGATCTGACCTTCCTTTCCACCATTACATGGTGATAATAGGGAACACTTTTTTAAACACCCATAACTTGGTGCCAAATCGTCGTAGGAACTTCGTTCTTCGAGTCCTGCATAAGGAATTGATCAAATTTTAATACCTTTGTTGTGGATTGAGTCCACAAAATTTTTCCAACTCCATAGACATCGTCAAAGTTGGACATGCTTTCCTGAAAAAACTTTTTTTTTTCACAGGGGTGCTAGAAGGGGGGCGGAAAGGGTTACGCGTAAGTTCGCATGCATGACTTTAAAGAAGACACAAGTTTTTCGCCCTCAAAGATTCATCAAAATCGATTGAAAATACGCCGATTTATGGCGGTTTGAAAATGGTCGAAATTTCACGAATTTCAAGTGTTTCATTTTTTTTCCACCAGTGTATATATCTCCGGAACCAAACGGTAAAAAAATCCAAAATTTTTCGGACAAACTCAAAAATTACACTTTATAGCAGGTAAAAATTACATTTTTTGAACCATCAAAAATGACACTTTTTAACTGTTAAAAATGACATATTCCACAATAAAAAGAAATTTCTTAGTTTTTCCTCTAAAGTAAAAATACGAAAATGACACTTCTTAACTGTCAAAAAGGTCATATTCCAGAGTCAAAAATTGCTCTTTTTGGCAGCCAGAAATAAAAAAATTCGACACTTTTTACTATGAAAAAATATTTCTGATCTTTCGACAGTCAAAAATCACACTTTATAGCAGGTAAAAATTACATTTTTTGAACCATCAAAAATGACACTCTTTAACTGTTAAAAATGACATATTCCACAATAAAAAATCACAGTTTTTCAAAGTCAAAAATAAAAATTATTTCTGATCTTTCTTGAAATTTCCTAGTTTTTCCTCTAAAGTAAAAATATCTGATATCTGCATTATCAGGCCAAGGTCATAAAAAAAACTTCTTGTTTATCGCCAAAACCTTTAAGGGGGAACACCACCTCGAGCGCTGAAAAAATAGGTCATTTTCGTATTTTATTTTCAGCATGAAAACAACTCAGGAGGGCAAATCTTTTTTGATGGTTTTATTTAGTGATAAACCAAACTATTTTTTTTTTCGCGCTGATCGCGGCCACTTTGAGGGCGCTGCACTAGATGGCGTAGACGTCCTCTTGCGCGAGATCGCCCCACTGCGGGGAGATTCCTGGTCCCCCAAGTCATCCGGCAATAAAAATCGGGTCGGAATATTGTTCTACATAATATTTCGCAACGAAACACGGGAGCTTTTTTGAAAAAGTTGATTTTTACGAAACAAAAAACTCTTCGAGGTGGGTAATATCCTATTACTTACCTCTATTTCGAAGTACAGAAACATTTTGCGAACCTCTATTTCGAAGTACAGAAATAGAGAAATAGATAGTCAATTGTTAGTATATATAAACATCAAATTGACATCAATCGTACGCTCATTGTTAGCTCCAAAAATTCGTCACAAAAATGCACCAAAAATCGAATTTTCAAAATATCGAAAGTCCTTCTCGTATTTCGTTAGACAATTCAATTCTTAATACAGTCGGCAAAACCGCATCGAAATCGGATGTAAATTTTCCCCCACAGTTTTGAAAAATACTGTTTCCAGATAAACGCGTTTAAAGTTTTGGGAAAGTTTAACTTGAGATAACATTCTCGTTTGTTCAGTTTGCACGACGACAAATAAGTATTATATATTTTCGGCATCGGTATACACGAATCTGAGGTCAAATTTGCAAAGTCCAAGATGGCGGATCCAATATGGAGGACCAAAGGAAATTTGTTACTAACAATTTTGACCAAAATTTGGAAATAAGGGTTTTCGCGCTCTAGACAAGTATCCGGAAATACAAACCAGGGCCAGGTCGTATTTTTCAAACTCCAGGCCGGGCCGGGATTTCCGATGGATAATTTAACCCGGGCCGGGCCGGGCCGGGCTTGGATAAATTTAATTTTATTATATTTTGAAAAGCAACAACAAAGTGAATTGAAAAAAAAATGTTATTAACACGAATTCAGTGTATTTTAAGAATTTTAAGGAATACATGGGTCCAGTAATTTTATTTATTTAATTCAACATTTTTCGGGGAGGGGCCGGGCCGGGCCGGACTTTGAATATTCAGCTCTGGGCCGGGCCGGGCCGGGCCCGCAGCACATTTTCGTTTCATCGGGCCGGGCCGGGCCCGCAGCACATTTTCGTTTCATCGGGCCGGGCCGGGCCGGGTTTTAAATTTTTACCGTCGGGCCGGGCCGGGCCGGGCTTTCGAAAACCTGTTTCTGCAGGGCTCTGATACAAACTTTGGCGCATTTTGAGAACGAGCAATTTTATCAACACCTATGATCTTAGGGATAGTATCACCTTCTCGTATGTCCTTGTGCTCAATCGAGCTTATATAGCCCAGTAGGCTGGTATAGTTGGAAACAAGCAGTAGAAGATTATCTGCATAGTGAGGAAAATGAACAATTATTAAAGGTTTGTTACAGAATATGCGCAATAATGGTGGCATTATTATGCAAGGATTGCATGTTCAATTAAACTAATTATCTCACTAGCTGTATTTGCCGTATATTCATTTCTGTAATGATAACGGCATTAGATGCGAAGGTTCTTCAAGTAATTGCTGCTTAGACTAATTACTCAGACTTGGTCGTTGCGGAGAGTTACATATTACGGAAAATGCATGTATTTACCAGTAATCGATCTTTATTTTTTAAGGAATTAAAAGAATGAGTCAGTGTTAAAGACTTGCGAAGGAGTTACAATCAGCGACGCATTAAAATTTAATGTTATTAATAATTTATTATCCAACAGTTATATAAGCTAATTACAGGATGATTAACAATTTAATTTACATAAATGTAATGTTAATAATCACTTCTGTATAAATTAGTTCAATAGAAACAAAACAGAAAATCAAGTGCGTCGCATGTATTACGAAGAATACGCAAATCATTTTTGTGTTAATAGACCTAATTAGATAATGCAGGTCATCACCATCTACGTATATGGATAAAGTTTTTTTCGCATCTTATTAAATAATATAAACGTTGTTAAATCGTTTTTAATTGAGAAAGTTGTCTATTATTCGACCGAATCATTTTCTCCACAGGTGACGTCCAATCAAATGATAGTGATTTTATTGCCCAACAGGTGACGTCCAATCAAATGATAGCAATTTCATTACCCAACAGGTGACGTCCAATCAAATGATAGCGGTTTCATTGCCCAACAGTTTAGTTGTTACTATGGTTACGATTCGTTTTTTGTCAGCGAACTGCCGCAATTTCCAAATAGAAAAATTATTCGTTATAATTTAATACAAACAGAAAAATCTTTAGGTAATTATTTAATATGATGCGAAAAAGTATAGTATTAAACTCGTGAGCAAGTTGGCCATTGCCACGAGGGTGAATTGCACTTCCCGCTCGTGGCAATGGCCAACTTGTTCACGAGTTTTTACTTTCTCCGTTACGAAGTACGAGAAAGTATTGTGATCGTGATTTTTTTTTCAAAAAATTTTTTTACGGAAATATCCGTTTTGGGGTCCCTAGATGCCATTTCGACAATTTCTGGAAAAATTTTTTTTGTGTCTGTGTGTGTGTGTGTGTGTGTGTGTGTCTGTGTGTGTGTGTGTGTCTGTGTGTGTGTGTGTGTGTCTGTCTGTGCGCGCTGTATCTCAAAAACTAATAGAGCAATTGATATGAAACTTTGAACATCCGTCTTATTTGATAATCTGAAGAACTGAAAAGCTTTTGGTAAAATTTCGTTCACCGGAAGTGGGCGTTTACCTTAACTGTTTTTTGTTTTTTGCCAATATTTTCTTAAATATGAAAAATATCACAAAAATATTTAAACAAACATTTAAGACAATAAATAAATGAACATCTTTTGCTTGAAAACATTTTTCATAAAATCATTTTTATTCGAGAAAAAAAATTATTATTATTTTTTTAGTTTTTGGTTTATAATTATAAAACGATAATAGTTGCAACAAATTTATATTAATAATAATTGTAGAGAATGCCAAAATGAACAACTTATAAAGAATAAGTTTTTTTCTAAATCCCTTTAGTTTTTGAGTAAACTGAGTTTTTGAATTTGAAGGATAATTTTTCCATCTTTCATAATTTTGACGTTTTAAACGTCAGTTTAATCCGCTCGATGCACATTCAAAATATGATTTCAATTGAAAATAAACCATGAAAGCGTAAATATAAATGATACCATCTAGTCGGAGAAAGTAACATGATGGCCACATCACCATTTTTTTTTTTGTTGTTTATGATGTCGACTGCGAGGTCATCTGCCACCACCGTTTGTGTTAATATCTCATATATCTTTCACGAGTTTAATAATATACTATTAATAATGATGAAAGTTAGAGCAAGCACTCGAGACGTGTTGCGCAGTGATCATCTTAAATTCAATTGCCTCCGGGGATTTGTTGTCGCGTTCTCCGAATACTTTCTCGCTCTGCGCAAAGTTTACCCCCACAAGTCTCTAGTGCTACGTAATACCAGTGATTATAATATTAATATTTGTATCATACGTACCACGGAATTCGTAATTTATACTCGGTTTTGAAATTGGATACTTGTTTCGCATTATAAAAGTGTTTAATATCAAAACTAACCACGGAATTCGTAATTTATATTTATAAAAAGTTACTTGACTCGGTCTTGCAATTGGATACTTGTTTTGTATCATAATTTATTCATCATATCAAAATTGTAACAGTGAAATTATCAACTATATTATATTTAAAAATAAAGCGGAAACACTTTTGAACGAACGAACTTTTTTTTTTAATGTTTACACCCTGAAAAATCTGTCGTACAACCAGCGTGGTATTGAAACCACGTTTTGAAATATATAGAATGTTTATTTTGTGCAGTTTACATCATTTTACATACGTCAGAAATATATTGGACAGCAATGGCTTAATGGTTAGTAGAACCATCCCAAAATGTCGTGACACCTGGGAGCAAAATTTGCGCAGAGTGAGAAAGTATTCGGAGAGAACGCGATAACAAATCAATGCTTGGCCGTATCACCGAATTGAAGTTGAATTATAACTTCGCGTCTGATTCTGTATCTATATTAACATTATGACGGCTATAATAATAATAATAATCTTTATTCACAAAATAATGAACATGCAATACTATGTCATTACATTATAAAGAATAATATATCTTTGCAGAAGGTGTTTAATAAATTTGGAATATCAAATAAGCTTTAATATTTACAACATCAATCGATTTATACAATACTGAAGAAAATGAAATTCGTGAAATTTCTACCGTTTTCAAACCGCCATAACTCGGTGTATTTTCAATCGATTTTGATGAATCTTTGAGGGCAAAAAACTTTGAAGTGTCTTCTTTAAAGTCATGCATGCGAAACTAAACTTAACCCCTTCCGCCCCTCTCTAGCGCCCCGGTAAAAAAAAAGTTTTTTCTGGAAACCATGTCCAACTTTGACGATGTCTACGGATTTGGAAAAATTTTGTCCACTCGATCCACCGTAAAGGCATTAACATGTGATCAATTCCCTAAGCAGAACTCAAAGAATGAAGTTTCTACGACGATTTGGCACCAAGTTATGGGTGTTTGAAAAAAGTGCATTTTGAGGTTTTTCGCACATAACCCAGTGACTTTTCAACCAAATTTGATGATTCTTTCGGGAAAAAATCCCATTTTGGCTGTACTTTAAGGGAGTAAACTTAAATTGGAATGATTCCTTTTCGAACCCTTCAACCCCCGAACAAGAAAAACACGTTTTTGGGCAAAAAAAACGTCCAACTTTGGCAACGTGTACCGAGTTGGAAAAAATATGTCGACTTAATCCACCAAAAGGGCATTGAAATGTGCTCAATTACCTGCGCAGGTCTCAAATAACGAAGTTCCTACGACGATTTGGCACAAAGTTATGGGTGTTTGAAAAAAGCGAATTTTGTGGTTTTTTGACATAGACCGTGAAAAAACAAATATGGAGGACTTTGTTACTTGGCCTCCATATTTGTTTTTTCACGGTCTATGATTGACAATTATTTATAGTTCTTCAATTTATATTTAATCTGAATCATTGTTAATAACATATTAATTGTTAAGCATGCTACTAGGGGCACACTTCCCCAAAAATTATATAAGCCAGACGTTTTTCTGCTGAAGATGGATTTTGTTAATAAAATCCGAAACTAGTCCGGAAAATAAAATAAATTTATACTGGGACGTACCTTTTTTGGCTAACCTCTTTTTTATTATTAGTTTTAAAATCTAGTTCAACTAAACTTTACCACTAAATTAGAATGAAATATCTTTATTAGTTTCAGAGGAGCAGTTTAACAATTTTGTTCAAATTTTTGTATAAACAACTGAATAACACTTAAACGAATAATCGAATAATCGCCGAAACCTAAGTCATTTTAATCTCCAAGTAACAAGGAATCCAAAAATGCTAAAATATACAGGGTGTTCCATTAAAAAAAAAACATAAGTTGGGTCTGTAACTTTGTTATGATACACCCTGTATAAATTTAAATATTTTTAGTGCGTGCAGCTCACTATTCCGCACAGTGGCGGCTCGTGGAACATGTTGATGGTAGAGCCACTTATACAATATCCCAAATCAAAACAAAAATCCTGGTTTAAAAAATAAAATTCAGAAAATACAAACAAAAGAAAAATAATTTACTATTTTTAGCCCCAAAAATAACTCTTTTAGCTTAAAATAAGTTCCAACGAGAATTTCTAAAATAATAGCAAATACAAAAATTTAAAAAAAAATCGCACAATAAAATCAATAGTTCAAGTTAAGAAAATCTAAAATATGGGACAAAAATAAAAAATTAAGACCAAAAATCTAAAATTCGTACCCAAAAATCAAAGTGGTAGACCAAAAAATCTAAATTTTTAACAAACGAATCGAAAATGTAAGTCGATATAAAGAAAATTTCGGCCAAAAGAGCAAAAATTGAAACCAAAATAATCGAAAATACAAAATATAGGCCAAAAAAGTAAAAATCTACAATAGGGCCTAAAACGATGAAAAATTTTAACAATTTTTTTTTTTTTTTTTTTCTTTTTTATTACAAAGGAAGGACGTGGATGGAACTGCGGGGTCAAGGAGAGTGAATGATTAGGGAATTTTGGCGTCGGCTACTAGGCCATCTGCCACCACCATTGTTTTTAATAAATTCGAAATTAAATGAATAAATGAATAATGATACAAACACAACGACCATGGTCCCGAGCGAATATTCCGAGGCCCCGAAATCTTTCGCCCGAGCTGGGATTTGAACCCACACGGCACGCGGTGCAACCGACACAAGCGCTCGCCTGTACCCACTACAAATTTTAACAAACAAATCGAATATTTTGGTCAAAATAAAGAAAAATAAAAAAAAAATGTGGCTGAAAGACTTAGGTCGCTGGCCCATTGTATTCCTCTAAGGAGGGCAATAAACGATTATTATTAAAAATATTTAAAAAAAAATGGAACAATAAAATCGAAAATAGAGAAATCTAAAATATTGGCGAAAGAATCAAGAATTCTGATCTAAAAATAAAAAAAAATGCAGATAAAAAATCGAAAACTTAGGTAGAAGCAAAATAATTTGCCACTTTCAGCCGCCAAAAATAAATTTCTGACCAGAAATTCTAAAATAATAGCAAAAAATATAAAAAAACACGAAATAACATCAATAATCCAAGTTAAAAAATCTAAAATATAGGATAAAAAATAGACCAAAAATCTAAAATATACGATACAAAATTGAGACCAAAAAATTCTGCCCTAAAAATAAAAATAGTCTCTATCTCTTATAGTTGCTGAGATAACAATCGGCACGAGTCGAAGACTATTCTAAAATCATTATATCCCTGCAAATATCCTCTCAGGAAGGATGGAAACAGTTGCCCCAAGAAGTGATAGCTAACTTGATACAAAGCATGCCACTGCGGCTTGAAGCACCGATAACAACCAGGGGTAATACTCATTAATAAAAAGGCAAAAAGAAGACTTTGTTGAGTGTAAAATTCTTCGTTTAGTTGCTTTTGCGTTACTATGTTTTTCCTACATTTAATTGAATTTTGAATTTTAAGTACATTTGTGTTAATTTCTCTACAAATAATGCAAAAGGTTCACAAAATCACAGTAGGTTAGCAAATTCAGAAAAAAAATCAAGTGTCTCAAATTTTTTGATTGGTTTCCAAAAAAAACATTCCTGAGGATATGGCGAGTTGTATTACGGATTCATTGCTCATTTAAGTTTGCTATTTTTAGGGTTCAGTTTTATAGTTTAAAGTTTTCAAATTTAATTTAGTTTAATTTTCAAGTTGGTCCTGTGGGTAGAAATAAGCGATCCTAAACCAATGTTATTTCGCTAGTAGTACTAGTAATAGCATGCAAATTTCTTTTGTATCATTCAATATCCGGCGTGGCACTAGCCAGGGAAGTAGTTGTTTCAATAAGTTATTTGTTTATAGTCTTAGTAAGACTTAATTTTGCTTGCAGAGTTGCGAACAGGTTGAATATTCATATATTCAGGCTACATTTCGTTTTATTGAATTTATTTGCTGTTTTTGTATACATTGAAAGGAGATATTTTGTATTCACAATTTTTAGGCATTGAATTGATCAACAACAAAATAAAGCATTTTGGGATTAAGGCGCGTTGTCAACTGGGTATTTTTCATGTAATTGGTTCACCTGAAATTGAGGACAAACGTGTTGGAATAATTATCTCTTTTACAGTACTAAGTCGGCGCTTCTGAATTTTGGCATAATTGTGTATAAAGATTTTATAAAAAAAGAAATTTTTTTTAGAGATTTTATATTTGTACCCAAAAAGTTCTCTGGGCTGAATTTTAGAATGCAATAAAATTAATTCAAATAAAACAGGTAATTTTGTTGGAATCGCTTTATTAAATCGTTGTGACTATAGTTTCAACAATTTTAGCTCGTCATTATCTAACTTCAATAAATTATTTAATTACTCGTTTGAAACAAAAGAACCGTTACCAGTTATAGGGTGCCCATTTAAATCCGGCTTATTGCATAAGACATAATAGGAAGTGATTTTTCAACGAACAGGTTTTTAATCCATACACAAACCGCCGATCCCAGCAAATTTGCATTAATGAAGCTATCCATCATACGTACTTGCATGATGTAAAGGACAAAACGTTCGCTCTTGGCTGGTCGTAAGCATTCATTGATTCAATCGTAGCAGGTAGAACCGTTACATGTAGATCAGTATGCGGCGAATGCGTGTATGTACACATGCCCACAATCGCAAAAGGCCACCACAATCTATAATTATGAATACGACGCCAGAACATTTTTTCTACCCACATTCGCGGGGAAAGCAAATGCTGTTGTATAATCCGTCTGTGTATACATTATGTGTGAGTCATAAATAAACGTTACGATTTGTGTGAAGAGATTCTGAACCGATGTTCCAAAATTGTTTGGTACAAACATGGCCAAAAAGTATTTTCGGAAGTATGGAGGGGCTTGCAATTGTTTAATCAAATTTTACAATAATATATGCGAATGCTTATAAATGTTGACTAGAAAATTAACTATATATATGTTGAAAAATACTACTTTGAAAAGTAAGGGTGAGCTGAGGTGGGATGCGTCAGTTTGTAGGTTAATTATTTTTTACCATAGTGTTTTTTCTAGATATGTACTTTGCGGTCAACAATTATTTAGACAAAAGAAGCTTTTGAGATTTGGAAGTATGTCTGCTAGAGGTTTAGTCGCTCTGGAATGAATGGAAGTATTTTTGGTTGCACACACCTGTTTCAATTTAAATTAACTTTATTGGCACCACCACAACCCACAAAATCATTTGCAAATTATTTTAAGAAGCAGCCGGAAATTTGTAAAGTACATAAAAAGAAAGAAGCTTATTTAATTGAAAAAAAAAACAATGGTATTAGCTCTACCATCAGAATGTTCCACGAGCCGCCACTGCAGACTAGAGAAGTTGCAGAAAATGTTACCCCCTTGATGTATACATAAATTGATCCTGGTTTTCATATTTCATAACAAAACGGCCGTTAAGATCATCCTCACGTTATAATCTTAACGTGACGACACATCCATGATCAGTTCAATTTTAGGTCCTAGAGGCCCGGGGTGAAGGGCAGGTCACGAACGCGTGTTCTCCCTATTATTATTCCCCGGGTATTCCAATCAAATATTGATCAACTGGAATCTTCCAAGAATCACAGTGCACACAATTACCCCACTAATCGATGCGGGTTTACCGCAGTATTATTATTATTATATAAATGACTTCCAGAACTCGTATCGCTAATAGGGGAAGCACGGAATGACTGTCTGGAGGCATGACTCCCACAACGGGTTTTTCCGTGCAAAAAAATCGAGCCGCAGTCCAACCTCCAGAGACCAGTGGATGCGAGGCATTCCGTCCGTGTCCTTCTTTGTGATGGATTTTTTCACACATAAATCGTGTATTGTGTTGTGGTAAACAGTTAGAGCAATTCGAGATGAACGTGCGTGTCTTCGAATCATCAGTAAGTGATTAAAATTCTTGAGCTATTGTTTCGAACTAAACTAATAAGTCCGTCCCGACCTGCCTCAATTATATCTATCAATGCCATTCGAATGAGATTACCTGCTGCAAGAGAGAAATCAGGGCCGGCTTCAGGCGTGTGTGATTAAAGTCGTTTCAATTGTCACATTAATGATTTTTTTTTATCTTAGTTGTTAAATAAAATTATGAAATATTCTGTAAATGCACTCCCAACCAACTTTGTTCCCTATTTAAACTGCTACAGAATGCAAACTTTAAACGTCACCCTGACAAGATTCAGTTTGAATATGTCTTCAGTATAAGCGAATCAATGTAAGGTCGAAGGTAAAGTATAGTACATAACGTGAGTTGTAACGCAATTACGCGCTCGTAAAATTACGCTACTCGTACGCAATATATTTCACTTGCGCGTAATTTGCTACTTACAACTCTAGTTATGTAATACACTATTATGACATTATTCATATTTCAGAATGATCGGGGATTACAAGTTAGGTTAGATCGACCCAAATTTCGAAAATGAATTGAGATGGAAATTTTGATTAATCGCAATTTATTTGCGATGAAATGCAGGTGCTTAAAATAAAATGTATCCTACAGTAATTATAACCGCGAGTGGTATTTCTTTAGATAATTCAACTCATGTATAAAAAGGTGCATTTAAAACGGCGGACAAAAAAATTTGCAAATGGTTAAAAATTTATTTACCTTCACCATGACAATGATCTCTATATTAACAATTTTAGTAAACAGCTGACTTTAGTTGTACTCTGGCAGTTCGTGTCAGTTCTGAATACCTCTGCGGTGAGATATAATTGAAATCCCTTTCGGACACACTTCCACGTGAAAATTATTTCAGGATTTTCATTCCGGTCGATGTATAAGTTGAGTAAGTATTGTCCATTCTCAATTCATTCTCGAAATTTGTATCGATTCAATGGCTCGTACAAACAAATAAAATTTATCCGGCCAAATTAAACCTCTTGTGGTATTACCCCCGATAATTTAATGAATAAACCAAAACTGTATAAAAATTCAAATCGTTCATATCGTTGTCATGACATTTGAGCCAGCAACATCTCACTATGATAACAAAGTCTAAATCATCGTGCAAAGAATACATGGTGTGTACACAACTACTGCACCACGACCCTATTAGAATCTTGTTTAGTGACCACCATTACCAACCATGAAAAATTAAAGGATAAAAATCGGTGAGTTGGTAGTTCTGTATTCTCCGAGGCGCCAACACTATCCGATAAATCATTTGGTTTAAACTTCACAATGACGAACATTGAGATTTTTTATAGAATTTTTTTTATATAAAGAAATAAGGTTGGTAAAATCGTATTAAATGTGGTTTTAGATGTTTAATTTGCTACGTACATAAAACCACACGAATACACTGTGTACATATAGTATGAAAAGAGATGATAAAATGTAAATAGAGTACGTGCGACTGACAGATTCAAATTAGTTATATCGATAAAGGTACAAACGCCTAAGTGGCGGCATCTATTGCCTAATTGTTGTAGCAATCCCAATCCGAGTGGCATAACCACCGACAGATATAAGAATGTGCCAATGGCGGCAAATATAACAATAATAATATAAATATCAAATATTGTTTCCCCCTTCAGTTCACCTACGGGCCGGTTTCGACCTTTCAGGTTTCCCCACTGCGCTGATGAGACCCGAAAGGCCGAAACCGGTTCGCAGATGAACTGAAGGGGGAAACAATATTTGATGGTTATATCGACTTTTCAAAGCTAAACAAGTAATTTTACAAGGTTGGTGTCAGTGCGAACCAATCAACTGACAGAGGGCGGAAATTTTAGACCGTACAGGCACACCATGTAATCTTTTCATCGTGTTCGAATGGGTTTTTTCTTCGAAATTAGAAACACTGAAGCGCATGAGTTTCGTTAAGTCTGGCATCTCAAAGCTTCATATGAAGTAGCTTTTTTGATAGCGAAGCAAAAGAAACCTCATATTATCGGCGAGGAGTTAATCAAGCCATGTGTACTAAAAGCCACGTGGATAATATTAGGAGAAGATTTAAAAAAATAAGTTTATTTCTCGTTCAAATAACACTATCAAGCGTAGAATCGATGATATTGCTGCAGACTAAAGGTGGGTAACTCTGAGTTAGTCAACTTTTAGAAATGAGTCGCGCATTCAAGTGACTCCCGTGTAAAATTTGCAGCCCAATTTGAGTCATGAAATTTATGTCCAGAATGTTTTCAGGGTAAAGGGGAAATTTTCGAGGTGAGGACCGTTTTTTTTGCACATTCAATTTTTTGCTCGACTCTTTAAAAAATGAGTTGACTCTTTCATTTTGGAGGTGAGGACCTTTTTTTCTCATCAATATTTTTTGGGGAAATATTTTCTCACTTTTTCAACAGGGTTATGAGCCGACTCTTTTCACGGGGCAGCTCACAAGAAAGAGTCATTTCGCCCAACTCTACTGCAGACATATAATCACAAATAAATAAAGTAATTCATCATCATCGTCATTTTTGCCATAAATCCACCGACATTGTTAATTGTTTATGTTCGCTTCGTCAGCAACAAATAGCAGAAGAGATTTTCTACTCCAAATCCTTGACAGCAGGCACTAAACTTCACAATATATTTGACTTCATCAAAAGAAATTATTTAGATTGTAATAAACTCATAGGATTTTGCACAGATGGCGCTCTTGCAATGATATCTGCATGATCAGGCTTAGCTCAGGAACTCAAGGAAAATAATCCCGCCCTGGTTAACACACATTGTGTTATTCTTAGACAAACTTTGGCTTCAAAAACATTGCCCGAGATTTTACGCCACACTTTAGACTTGGCTATAAAGGTTGTAAACTACGTCAAAAGCAATGCTCTGAACAATCGATTGTTTGCCTTACTTTGCTAGGTCTAAGGGCATTGTTCCCTTTATGAGTTGAAAGAAAAGGTTATTTTCTTTCTTGAGTTCAAAGAAATATTCAACAATAAACAACTTCAAAGGAGGTTGGCCTATTTGGCTGACATATTTAAAGCCTTGAATCAGCTAAACTTGAAGTTTCAGGGCAAAAACGGCACTTACATAAGTAACTACGAATTGTTTAGAAATTAATTAGAAGAAAACAAGACCCAAAATCTATTCTCTGGATTTCGAAAGTGTAACATCCATGTTACTTGGCCGCCTTGCAAGTTGATAAAAACATGATGGGTTAGAATTGTTCGATGCAAAACGTGCAGAGAATTTGGGAACACAAGCCTAAACAAAGAAGACAAAAATTGCAGGTTGCTGCTGGGAAAAGTGAAACTGTCTAGTAAACTCGGATATGCCCGAACCATCGATGCTAATTTCTAAATTTCTAAATCAGTCCATCAGGAAACAGAAGCGAGTATCTTCCTCAAGCTCTTCTGATGAAGTGCAATTACAATCAGATGAACTCGGCGACACGTTTTCTGACCTAGAAGAGATTCAACCAGATGCCCAAATTTAAATCCAAAGTCAAAGATAAATTCAAGTATTTACCACCAAATACTACCCTTGGATGTGGTTTTTTTGCATCAGTAAAAAAACTGGCTAAAATTAGCCAAAAACAGGTTCCAAGTTTATAATACCCAAAAATTTATTTTGAGCATTACTAAAGGAATTGATTAGAAACCTGGATTCGTATCAAAAGATTTTTACAGAAAATATAAATATACATTCTATGATTATAAATATACATTCTAATTGATTTAACTTAAATTCTACAGTGGTCGTGGAGAAATATAATTTATAATCCGGGGAGGCTCGACGCAAAAATAGGTTGGGAAACCCCGATTTAGAGTCTAAACTTAATTTTCAACACATTAATATTTACAACTGTTTTTTTGCGTTTACTTTTTCCACTATGAAAATAACCAACATCAATCCATCATTATCGATTACCACATATTGCAAAACAACTTAAACCCACGAAGTACAATGACTCCAAGAATGTACATTACCCATTTCAACACGCGGGTTTTCCAAGACAACATGAAGCAATTATATACCATTCAGCTCGGAGGAAATTATCGTCGACAAATTACAGATCAAGGAATACCTTGAACCTGTCATGCGAATTACTCATCGCTCATTTCCTAACCACAGATCGCCATGTTGGTTTTTATTACAGATTTCCATTATTCAGATTTGGTTACGCAGTTGCCCGCAAACTACCAACAAACAACGTTTCGAGCATTCAAACTGTTTTGAAAGTGCAGCGCGTTATTAATGACTTTTCGTTTGCAGTGAATTATAATTGCTCCACTTATACGAGTGACTTAAGTGACAGAAGTGCGATTTCAATTCGCCATTTTAGTGCCAAGTAATTAATGGATATACAATGATACACAAAATGGATATGAAGGTAATTAGTTCGGGTTGAATTAGGTTAATTGATTCGTTGTGGAGACTGCCCAGATGTAGAAGTAGTGTGATATTGTTGGTTAAAAGCGCGCAGATGTTGCAATTGGTTTAATTATATGTTGACACAATTCAAATTAATACACAGCTGACATTTATAGTTTTTAATATTAACATATTGGTAGTTTATATTATTAACAATAGTCATATGACGTAGAATTTTACTACTAAATAAATATACTTTTTTTTTATTTGGAAGAAATAGGGGTTAGATTGAGTGAATTATTTAGAAAAATTGTTTTAAACCTGGACGCTATTTAGCCACAACTGATTTTTTGTAAATATTCATAATACGTACGGCAAAAGTTCGTAAATAAAATGTTTCTACTTTGGTTTAATAATGGGCTTATTGTTATATCAAAAACTGTTAAACAATAAGATTGATTATTTAACAGTGTTTGCTCATTATTAAACGATTTTTAGTGAAATGTTAGTTGTCGCGGTTGGCAGTACTTAGAACATGACAGGTGTCAACTTGCTAAATTGCAACATTTTGAGGACTTTTTCGCAGATATACTTTTAATTTTTCAAAATAGTCACTTCACGAATCGACTCTTTTCAGTCGACTCTTCACGATTAGTGGACTCACAAAAAATAGTAATTTCGCCCATCTCTAGTTGGCACCGATGAACGGCGGCAGCGCGGCGTAACACGACGCCACGCAATAAGTTTGTAAATTATTGGATTTATCACTTTGTTTTCGATGTTTATTTGCCGGCGATCGAAATGCCGTACACGGGACACAAGCGTAAACAACAACTGCGGACAGGCAGACACAGACGGACACAGACAGACACACAAACAGACACACAGAAAGACAGACACATAGACTGACAGATATGCAGACAGACAGACAGACGGACAGACACACATCAGACAGACAGACACAGCAGACAGACAGACACACAACAGATAGACAAACCCATAGCAGACAGACTGATACACAGACTGCATGTATTTACATACAGGCAGACACACAAACAGGCAAACGGAAAGACGGACAGACAAACTAACATTTTTCAAAAATAGTCGGAATGGTCTCAGGGGAACTCAAAATGGATATTTCTGTTGGAATTACGAAAAAAATCACCACTACTATAAGTTCCTACACTTGTTTATAGTATTTTTGCTCACACTGTAAAAACAAATATTTCCGCCAGAAAATAGTTTTATTTACAAAAATTAAAAAATAAAACGTTTTGGAGATTTTACCTTCGCAATTGATATATATATTTCTAGGTAATTCACTTGTTTAGATTCTCGAATATAAAAAGCCAATCATATCTGAACAATTTTATAAAAGCACTGGTTTCGAATTTTGAAAAATCAACGCTTTTTTGTTGTTTGTGCACCAAAAATTGATATTCTTGGGTTCGATTTTTCTGGAATATAAACATTTTTTTTTTTATGTTGGAAGACTGTACTTATTTTATATTGAAAATGGATATTTCTTTATAAATTGTTTAATTTGGCATTCTTTACAATTTTTTATTATTATTTTTTTTCATAATTGTACAAATATTTTAAACTTTTCGAAAAGCAGTTTTATTTCAACATATCAAGATTTTTCACATTAAAAAAATTGAAGAAACAAAAAATGGCAGCGGTAAACACCCAATTCCGGTTTTCAATTTTTTTCCAAAAAGCAAGCTTTTTAACTATCAAATAAAGCTTAAATACAAATTTTTATTTCAATGCTCATCATAGTTTTTGAGATACAGACAGACAGACATACAAACAGACAGACATTTTTCAAAAATGGTCGGAATGATCTCGGCGAACCTAAAAATGGATATTGTCGTTGAAATTTCGAAAAAAAACCACACGACCACAATATGTTTTCGTACTTTGCGCAGAGAAAGTAATAGTAATTCACGGTACAAGAAACGTTATGAAGGTTTTTACATTACGAGAGAAAAGTTTGAAAAGTTTGAAAAGTTTTTCAATTCTCGAGCGATCAACGCTTTTTTGTTTGTGCACCGAAAATTGATTTTCTAGGGTTTGATGATGATCATTGGGAAAACTTGGTGGTTGACTTGCTTCGATTTTTCTGGAATATGAAATGGAATATGGTTGATTTGGTACGATTTTTTTTGGAATATTAAAGACCAATTTTTCGTGAAATTTTTTTTTATGTTGGAAATCTGCACTTATTTTTAATTTTTAAAAATCAACGCTTTTTCGATTTTTTTTAACGCTGAAAATGGATATTCTTAGATACTAGGTGGATGAGTTCCTACGATTTTTCTGGAATATGTAAGCGAAATCATTAGTGAACATTTTTTTTATGTTAGAAGTCTGCACTTATTTTGGATTTTGAAAAATCAATGCTTTTTCGTTTTTTTAACGCTATAGCTATTCTTAAATTTGATGATTATTATTGTGGAAACTAGGTAATTGACTTAGTTTTTTTTTTGTATAAAAAGTTCATTTATGAACATTTTTATAAAATTTAGAAGTCTGCAGTTGTTCCGAATTTTGGAAAATCAACGCTTTTTCGATTTTTGAGTGCTGAAAATGGAAATTCTTGTTTTTTGATGATTATTATAGGGAAACCTAGGTAAGATTTTTCGAAAATATAATAAATTTTGAAAATTTTTCGAAAAGTGTGCACTTGTTTCGGATTTTGAAAAATCAACTCTTTTCCGACTTTGACTGCTGAAGATACTTGTTTTTAATTTTGAAAAATCATAGCTTTTTCCACTCTTTTGTGAGCTGAAAATGGAAATTCTCCTTTTTTGATGGGGAAAACTAGTTAACTTTTTCTGAAATATAATAATTTGGGAAAATTTTTGGAAAAGTCTGTAATTGCTTCGAATTTTCAAAAATCAGCGCTCTTTTGTCGTTTGAGCGCCGAAAATTGAGATTGTTAGATTTGATGATAATTATTGGTAAACTAGGTAGTTGACTTGCTTGGATTTTTTCTGGAATATGAAGGCCCGATCATTCGTGAATATTATTTTTCTAAAGCCCTCGGACTCATGTTCCAAGAAACCCGCAGAATCCTGTTATCGGTACGCCACTGCTAATCCCAATTAACTTTAGGCCAGTATCCAGTGCCAAAAACTTTTTATAGATTTCGTTGTTCTCATTCTGTTAAGTGTACTTGTAGGACATTGGCCGAGGGGACAATTTTTATATTGCACTTTAGCAATGCAAGCAATTGTTATTTTATGGAACACGTGGGTATTTTATTGGTGTTGTAAAGCCGTTTATTGCACTCCAGACTGTTGATGTGTAAGTGGCCGCAAAATCGCCGGCGATTGTTTATTTTAGTCGGTAATTTGTTTACCGCGCTAAATTTCGAGCATTTAAATTATGGTTCCTTTGATCCAGGATTTAAATTAAATCTAGTGTGATACACCAGCCTTTTACAAGCTTTGGCAAAAAAAATGCAACGATTTAAATATTTATTTTGCTTTAACAAGTTTACTAAGACGAAGGCTAATCAATCTGTAATTGTAATTGTAATTTCGCAACCTTCGGATAAACTTGTGGTTTATGGCAATGGCGGCTTGTGGAACATGTTGATGGTAGAGCCACTGCTATACAATATACCCTCCCCCCTCTTTTTTAAGAAAGAAATAAAGGTATATCTTCCTAGACCAAAGTAACTAGCGAAAAAGTGTTTTAAGAATGAATTGCTGAGCTTGAAACTACAGGTAGTGCCATGGCTCCTTGGCTCTGTATAACGAGCCGCCCCTGGTTTATGGGACATTTTATTGTTTCACCTTTCTTTCACACGTCTTGTTACATTCTCTTTTTCAATTCAAAATATTGAAGTGGTCATCATGTAACTTTCTCCAAATTTATACCAATTTGGGATTTTTGTGATATCTTTCATATTTAATTTTTTTTTATTTTGGCATTCTTTACAACCATTGTTAATATATATCGTCGGCTTACAACCAAAACCAGATAAGTACAATTTGGTCATTTTTGAGAAAATTGCAGTTCTGGGCCTAAAACCCACTCTACTAAGTACTGGCAAAACCGTATACGTGTGTCATAAAAAGAAAAATCGAATACGCATGTATAGAATAGACTAAGTAGACTAGAAGAAGATTTTTGATGTAATGTTAAACTTTAAAACTTCAATATCTCAAAATTAGAATTGTAACTTATCTGGTTTTGGTTGTAAGCCGACGATATGTACGTTCATATTCTAATTTTTCCATTTCTATGAAGATTTTCCTACTTTTCTCTAACAGTTGCACCAGTTTCATCCTGATCATTAAACAATCATCAACTTCAGATTAAACAATCTCATATTAACTTCACAGGAAATCAGGTTATACGATTTCGATTCAATGTGTGTCGCTTTGGGCAAAAAGTGCGTTAGGCAAATTGCACATTCACCCATTGCACCATAACTGTTTATTTCACTTCATTTGCATTTGATTTGTTTATGCGTGCATGGCGAGGCAAGTAACTAATTATGGAATTCACAGAAGCGATAGTGTGTAATAGATTGGAGATGTTTTTAACCTGCCGCATTTCCTGTTCGGTATAATCAGTTCGCGGTTGAAGCGTTGCGAAATTCTGGTTTACGATTTCACAGCCCATTGTTTTCAGCAAAATCTTAAGGTCACAAATTTAACAATACCGGCGCCACGGCCAATTAAAATATCGGCAAGACTGTATTCTCACAGGTTTTTTAAACGTGGTTCGTAAAAATGTCTGTAAGTTCGATAGAATCAGAAGCAAATTGAAATTTGTTTAGTACTTATTTGTTTTTATTTTATTAACTTATGCTTTATAAATATTTCGATGACAAATGCTACTCTTACGATATGGGACGAATTAAATAAGGGCCATACAATCAACAGAGAGTCTACATTTTAATCAGTTTTGTTAAGGCAGCTGTTTTTTTGGCGTTTTGTGACGAACACATTCAATATTTCTAAATGTAATTTGAGAGATTTTAATTCTAAATTACTGTAGTTATTATCGAGGTGAACGTTTCAAATGGGAAAAAACACCTAAAGTGGTCCAAGTTTGTGCAACGATTATTGCTTTTAATGTAATTTAAATTCCTCTATTATACGCCCATGTGATAATTTTCATGTTAATTAGAAGTATGGGAACAGAAATAGCATTATGGGTCATTAAAGTGTAAATGGGGTTTCGCTTTATGTCTTAAGTGAGCAGCCGCGTAAAATTCTCTGCTACTTTTTTATATTGTTCAGTGGTAATTATATGTTATTATTTGTTGGATTTAATTTGTGATTTTTTCTTCCTCTCGTAGTAATTATACGCAATTATAAAGGTAATTCCAATTTAAAGATGGTGTATATTCTTTTTTCTTTGATTCGATTAAAGCAAATAAAAGCGATACCACAAAAATTGTTATCAACTTTTCCTCCTGCCGCTGATTACTATTTTCATGGCCACTTGCAACCGAAAATTGTTTGTGTTTTATGCGTAGCATTAGGCGCATTCATCAGACAAAACTGTTGAGAGTTTACTGGGGGAATTTTCTGATGAACGCATTGTTGATCGTGAACAAGTTTGTCCAAAGGTCGCCATCTTTCCAATCGTACAAATTAGACCGATTTGTGTTCGAAGCAAGCGTTGAAGATTGTCGGGAAGAGACTGAATTTAATGATATAGTTTATCATATGCCTGAAAGTGAGACCATTCACAAATTTCTGATGGGCAACAATAGTATATAGTGATCAAGAGCCGAAAATAGGCTTTAGCAACCCGCAGTAAGGGTAGTAGCGTTCATTCACCATAAAAGAAAATAAACATGTTGACAGTTCTAACGAACGCCCAAACTTGCACTTCCCAAGCTCCAGTTGTGCCATAGTTCTAACAATAATTGATCCGCATTTTCTAATTTTAGCGCACGCCACAGACCGCAGTCTGGCCATCGATTATTTTCCCTGTGTTGAGTTTTCCGCGCAGTTTTCCACGCGCGCGGTGCGATGTTCGACGTTTCTTTCATTGGTAATCAAGCCATTAACTGTTATAGCTTAATTGCCGGTTTTAGGTGAGTGAATTATTAACGTTTAGAAAGTTTCGCATCAACATTTTGATTTTCCGTCGTCGGGATTTTTACAAATTCCTCCGGTGGAAAGTAATTGCTTTCTATGCACGCCTGTTTTTTTTTTCTTCTTTAGTGGGTGTTTTTATTGTTGCACCGGCGGCTTTCGTTTAATTGTGTGTAATTTTGAATTTATATGCGAATCAATTTGATTCCGAACGGAGCGTTTGAAATGCGCGCGGATGATTAATTGCTCGCGTTAATGTTGGAATTACTTCATTAGTGACTTGGCGTCTTGCAAGTAATAAATAAATATCAAGAACTAAAACGATATTAATAATAATGCGAACGAAAACGGAAATTATATTTTTTGTGCCAAAACGTTTCGTTTTCCGCCTATCTGTTCTGAATGCTCATTTTTCGGCCCTGAAATGCGGGATGAAAACGAGGTTTAGGAGCCCAAGGGAGTCAAAAATGGTGCATAAATTTTGCAAACTTGTTAAAATAAATATCAATAAAATTAAATAAATAATGGACGAAGATTCTCCGTATACAGGGTGCCCGGATTTCGCAGGGTCAAGATGGGCAACTTCTGTTAGATTACTAAAAATTTGCACAAATAAAATTGATGTTATGAAGTGCCAATTAAAGTGTTTAATTTCCATGCAAATTGGTTCGAGCTGCATCTCGGTATCTTGGGTAGCGGGGAAGTTACGGCAAATGAAAGAAATTGGGAGATTTAAAAAAAAACAATTTTGAACAAGTGGGCCATGACAACTGGGATTTGGCGGAGGATTCTTAATGAGCTCTCGAACCCACACCTTTTTGCTAATTTGACCATCTCTCTATCTCTTCAAATGCAGAAGTTGCCCATGCTGTCCCTACGAAATCCGGGCACCCTGTATAGCTGAATCAAAAGTGTGAACATGCCTCCGACAGGGATTGAACCTGCAACCTCCAGATCTGGAGGTTGCAGGTTCGATCCTTATCGGATCCCTGTCGGAGGCATGTTCACAATTTTGATTCAACTATATAGGGAGAATCTTCGTCCATTATTTATTTAATTATATTAATACTCCGTAATTCGGGAAATCATCGAATATAAATATCAATAAACTTATCAGCGGCCGCTCGTGGGAAGGCAAAGACAAAGATGTCGCTCGTGCCGCACCACTTACTCTTGTAGAGGAAGCAAATATTTCGTTGGTGTTTCGGTCAATTTTTCTTCCGTTGTCTCCACGAGCCGCCACCGAAACTTATAATACTCAGCCCATATACTTATTAGAATAATATAATATAAACAACGCTGATGCATTAGTAAAGCCGAGGAAAATAATGGATACGCGTGTGCGCTTCTTTAGCGCAACCGTCGATTCCGAGCAACGGCACATCATAATGTTCGGGTCTATGATAAAGAACATTAGGCCATGCTCGTCCAATCCACCAGGAAATTGATTTTTTAGCCAATTTCTGATATTTCTTGCTCCATCGTGTTGGAATCACATCCTAAGCCGTTGTGCAAGTGAAAAATTGCTTTCTGAAATTCTCTGTATAAAAACATACATATTTTTAAAACGTGTAGAGTGGATGTGGGTACCTATTTATGATAAATAGAAGTCGATATCTCAAATAGTAAATAAACATCGGGCTTTTTACATGTGTCACCCGCTATGTTACATTTTATTTAAGAAGTTTATTTAATAGCAAAAAATAATGGAGGATCGAGTGTAAAACTTAGTATCGCGAAGTTTTAGGGCCGGTATTATAAAACACTTTAATCTGTGATTAAAATTTACTTGACTACTAAACTAATTTAACTGGTGATTTCGGTATTATAAAGGTTTATTAAAGTTAATTGGGCATTAAATCTGCCATAATAAATAAATAAATTTTAACTGACGTTTCTAACCTACATTTTTTAGGTTAGGTGCTCTGTTTACAATTTCTACTAATGTTACCAAAATATAAAATAGTGGACAATATCGGTTTCATCAGTTTCATCGGTACCATTTATATCATCTGTGAGCGATATATCGACTGATTCAACGGACGAAGAAGATGAAAATCGTGGGTACTGATTACCAAGTATCTTCCGTGATAGAACCAAACCATTCGATACATATAACGAAGACAGTTTCTAAATACGATTTTGATTGTCCAAACAATGTGTCCTTAATGTATTGTAACAAATCGAAGGAAACAGACCACTTACATTGCGAAATCAATCGATATCTGCTCTGAACCAATTACTAATAACACTGCGATTTTATGCTACAGCATCTTTTCAAATTGGTGATCATTTTATTTACAGACTACATTGCATTATTAAGAAACAAATATAAAAATGCCAAATACGCATCAGCAGAGAATTCGAGTATGATGTTTTTTTCAACAGCTGTAGCTTTCCAAATGTATGCGATGCTATTGATGGTAAACATGTTAAAATTCATTTACCAGGAGGAGACAACGCTGAAACATTTAGAAACCGGAAAGGATTTTTTTCAATAAATGTACAAGCAATTGCGTTCGGAAGCATGTTTGTTGGATTGCTTTAAATTTACTTGCAATGACTGACCACGTTTCCTTTTTCAACTTAATTTAATTTCCATTGATGTCATTTATTTTCAATTATCGACAAATATGCCTCGACTATATTGAGAAAATTATATTATATTGACCCCGTTCATGATTTTAATTTTCCATTTATAAAGATACCGACACAATTATACCTATGCTGCCAACTGTCGACAACAAACATGAAGCTATTTTAGGTATGAAGAAAAAGCCACAGAAACACAACTAAATTTTAAATCACACTGAATAAATCTCCAGTTAGTTAATTAACATGAGATTTGGTTTTGTAGTACCGAACCATTTTTTAACTGACGATTAAATTTACTTATGAAGTAGTTAATTGGAGATTATATTTTTGTTTATAATACCGTTCCTTAATGTTTATAATTCCTTTAAAATTCATTTGTGAAAGTGCCCTGATGAATCACATTAATCAACTGATGCAATATTCATGATTTCAGCGAATTCATCTATAATGTGCATTTACATTTACCCATGTGAATACACACCACATTGCATGCTGTATATTACCTCTAATTAATAAGTTTACTGTAATTACTCCCTTCATTACACCAAAATTAAAATACCAAGAGATTCTGCATATTTTACTTAAATTGCAGCAATTATGTGAATAATAAAGCTACTTAATTATAAATATGGAAATTTAAATAAATTGTTATTGCAACGGTGTAAGAAATGCTAATCGGTATTTATTCGCGTCAGGTCGTATTTTTGGTAATCACAATACATTTTTAGAAACAAGTGTGCTGGACCGGAAAATATTTAAATCGCTAGTCTAACGAATGTCAAAAGTGATCAAAACAGTTTTCTCAATTGTTTGGAAAATTATCTTTATTTTTAGAATTCAACTTTATTTTTGTATTTGCAATAGCTTTTTATCTACGACCATTAAATAAAACATCTATTATATACTGAATGAAAAAAAAAATGAAACACTTGAAATTCGTAAAATTTCGACCATTTGTAAACCGCCATAACTAGATTTTGATGAATATTTCAGGGCGAAAAACTTTAAACTGTCTTCATTATAATATGAATTAAATTATAATATGACGCGATTAGAAAAATTGCAAAAAAAAATCATCTCCGCTGAAATTATATTAAAAATTTCCAAATCTGGAATGCACCGATTTTTGACAGTCCATTGAAACAAATGATATATCATGCCTGATACAAAATAACAACGTTTAAAATAAATTGCATTTTGCGATTTGAAGAATTGTGTAAAATTAATCTCTGTCGAAATTGGGTATAAAATTTCAAAATCCATCATAAGTGAACCTATTTTTGACATCCCGTTAATATATGTTTACTGATAGTGTATTCCGTATGTAGGTAACTGTTGTGCTAAATTAGTAATACTATGGACTTGATTAATAACTGGCCGAATTTGTTGTAGAGGGCAAATTAATGTAACTGTTAGTATATGTAAAATATTAGAGAAACAATGTTGCGTATTTGTGTAAATTCTACTTTATGCTTGTTTCCATTATAAACAGATTATGGTGAGTATTAAATTATAAACACATTTATTTTTCAAAATATTATAACTTGCGTGTTTGGTTCGTTCTTATAAAAAAAAAAGTTTTACACCGTTAAAGGTAGAAACAGGTCAATGAAACAAAGAAATACAAAATACTAATAGGTAATATTAATCTATCCACTATTATGCAACATTACATGTGTACATACAAACAGTATCACAGCTCCTACGTCGATCGTGCTTTCAAACTTTTCTCTCGTAATGTAAAAACCTTCATAACGTTACTTGTAACAGCTTGGTGACGTAAGTCTTGTGATTATCAGTACTAACCAAATATCTGATTGGGTATTTGGTCAATTACTCAAGTAACTAATATACAGGGCCTTTTTTTTAACTCAGAACATATGATTGTTAATGTCTATGTTCTATGTTATAATAATCACATCAACGCATTGCAATGTAGCGACAATGTATTTAATTATCGAAATTGTGTTATTAATAAAAATGTATTAGACCACCGAAGAAAGAATACAGATAATTAATTGGTACAAGAGTGGAAACAGCATTCAACGTGTTAGAGATTTGTTTTCGGTTGAGTATCAGAGCAGACAAGTTCCATCCATCTCAACAATTTGTAATATTGTCCATCATTCTGACAATACTGGCTGCGTAAGTAATTTTCACATTAAAAGGGCTAAAGGAAATCACATTTTAACGGAAGAGATGAAACTCAACATTTTATGTTAAGTAGAGGAGAACCCCATATCATCGTTAAGAGTTATCGCAGCACAGTTTCAAATAAGTTCAGCTTCCGTTTACAAGACATTAAAAGAATTTAAATACAATGCTTACAAGTTTTCAAATCATCAGCAACTATCAAATGAGGACAAAGGCAAACGAACAGAATTCTGTGAAACCGTATTCAATTTAATTAATAATGATCAAGAAATTTTACACAGAATAATATTTACTGATGAGGCATCATTCTCCTTAAATGGTGAAGTTAATCCACAAAATTATAGGTTAGTATTCTTCATTCTTCTTATCGATACCCGTTCCTTACACCCATTCCTTCACCTTTTAGATTTTGGGCGTGCAATAATCCTCGCTTACAAAATTTGACGCAGACACAATACAATGCGAGAGTTAATGTGTGGGCTGGACTAATTAATTATACCCTTATTGGTCCATTTTTATTAATGGAAATCTAAACAGTAATGTTTACTTAGATCTTCTGCGAACTTGTATAATGCCAGAAATTCATACACTACACTAAACATTGCTGCTCCTTATTATTAGATGGATGGAGCGCCTCCACATTCTACAGCTGCCATTAATAATTATTTAAATGAATTACTTCCTGATCGCTGGATAGGTAGATTTGGTCCAATGCCTTGGCCACCCTGATTTGTCTCCAAACGACTTTTTGTTGTGGGGGTATCTAAAAAGCAATGTTTATAATAACATTATTATAAACAATACTTCAGAGTTAAAAGAACATATAATTTCTGTTTGCGATGAATTAAGAAGAAATCTCCAACACATTAGAAATGCTATTCAAGGATTTTGTAATCGACTTGGCTACTGCTTAGAACGTGAAGGTGGTCATTTTGAATACTTTTTATAATTACTTACGATTTATCATTGTTTCTTTCATTAACCTCACTTTATTCGTAATAATATTAAGCTTTCACTGTACTGTGACAGGTCGACGGGGCCTAGAGAAGAAGAAGAAGAAGCATTCACTGGCACCTTTGTGTACTTGGTTGCCTACATTGTCAATGCCTTGCAATGCGTTGATGTGATTATTATAACATAGAACATAGACATTAACATTCTGAGTTAAAAAAAGACCCTGTATGTCACTTAAATATGAGCTTCATTAAAATTCCATCATTCGTTTTTCATGCATACCAACATCAGAAAAGATCCTATAGTTATAAAAGTAAACATTAACGTAAGTGTTTTGTTTAATCAGATTATAATTAAGAGGCCACTAGATGGAATTTGAGATCAATCTGTATTCAGTATTAATCTCATTTATTTTTATTCCTCAGGGACTGAATCATAGCGATGCTGGCGACGAGACATCTTCCCTATCCACCCCCTCCACCTCGGACGTAGACTCCGTCGGGTCTACGCCGTCGGAGGAAAACAAAAAGTTCATGTCTTCGAAAATAAAGGAGCTCATGAAAACGTTCGAGCCTCCAAGCATGGAAAAACGAGTGGACCGATTGGGCACACAACTCCGGCACACCCTCGAGCACAGCTTCCTCCCCCCACCAACGGAAAATGCACTGCCTTCGGCGCCCAGCAGCACGGAGGGGGAAAGTAAGGATGCCAGGGTGGGAAAGTACGAGACGTACGTCAAGAAAATTCGCATGATCTCAAAGCTGCGGAAGAAGTGCGACGGTAGCCATTTGTTCTACAGCTGTTTGCTAGTCGGTCTGGATGAAAAACAGCCGTATATTAAGTTTAAGTTTCCTGTAAATGTAAGTAAATTTCGTATGCGATACTCCTAAAGTCTGTTCGCATGCAAGAAGCAGCAAGAAGTGCGGCAATCTCGTCGTTTTCTTGATTGTGTTTACACTTGCTGCCTCTTGGTTGTGAATAGATTCTAGCGGATAGTTTTTTTTTTTACATATACGTTTTATACAATCCATTATCAAGATCTCTCTCTTTTCGATACCCTTTCAACCCTTCCATTATCCTCCTCCAGTTTTCTTTGTTTCTGGCGTAGAGTATCTTTTGCTATTTTTTATTTGACTCCATCATAGTATGTCTTGTTCTCACTTTAATGCATGCTCCAAAATACTTCCTGATAATACCTGGATGTCCTTTAAAGCTACAGCACACTTATCGGAATAGGACGGACAGCACGCATCGGCAAAAATTGCTTAACACAGTTGTAAACGAGTCAACGCACATTTATCCGTTCCATGCCGTACCGATAAATGTGCGTTGACTCGTTTACAACTGTGTTAAGCAATTTTTGCCGATGCTTGCCGTCCGTTCGATTCCGATAAGTGTGCGCGTAGCTTAAGGCGCCAAACAGTCATAGCAACAGTAAATGAATCATTTTTGAAAATCAACTAGTCTATTTACTCAAGTGATGTTTGAAATTAAGCACCAGAAGATAGAAACTAAAGTATTCAACGAATCATTATTCTGACAAATACTCCCAATAATGGTACGACAAATTCTAAAATCCTTATTAAAGTTGTAGAATATCAGCGAATTACAAACGATTATTGTTTATTTTCTTGTTTTTATTACAGGTAGATTTGCCTTTAAACGTTGAACACCTTTGCTTCCCAGATGCCATGGACTCCTCAATAGATTACAGCGTAAAAGCACAGAACTACTCCATAGTCTTAACAGATCATTTAGGCAAAAGAATCTACGGGTACTGTCGGCGCGTCTTGCCCGAAGACTCGCAAAAGTGCCTCCCCCTAGCCTACTGCATTCTAAGCAAACAGCGCGCAGGCCGGTTTTACCGGCGAATCCTCGAAGAGCTAGAGTCGCGCCACGGTATACCGGACAAAGTCCGCGACATCTTCCTCAACGAACTTTACTACCATCAATTTCCCACGCCGGGGCAATCGGTCAGGTTCAATCTGGCCGAGGTGAACAAACACCTGACATCAGTTACCACATTGGGCGATACTGTCGAATGTAATGGAAATAGGAAATCGAATGATAGTGACGTGGATCTCACCTCTTTCGTTCTAGTGAATGGAACGGGTACTTACGGCACTTTAAGGAGGAAATCGTCTGAAAGCGAGAATTACAACAGGAGGAATGGGGTTTTGTTTCAAAACGGGGTTATACCTCAAGGTAGATTATAGTGAGTAACTTTGAGTAAAAAAAATAAATGAAATCATTTCAGCTTTGATAGATGATAATGAGCTCACCAACAGCATATCCACACCCACCGAACTTGTGATAACGTTGCATCAAGATTCGCGGTATAAGGAGAAAGATTTGGAGGAGCTTTGTAACACCCTGAAAACTGACATATTGCAGAAAGTGTTCGCTTCTCTGTTACTCGAGAGGAAGGTTATTTTCATCAGCAGTTTACTTGGGTAAGTTTTTGTTAACCCTTTGCACTCGTATTTATTAGTGATAACACGTGTTGTGTCGACAATAAGTCGACATACGAGTGCAAAGGGTTAATAATAAATTATTGATTTATTTATATAACTTTGCATCTTTGTGCTATAACATAAAATTCCGAAGTACATTACATTAAAACAATAATTTACTTCAAATTTTGAAGCACAAGATCCAAGCATCGGTCACTCTAATGTAAGGGGGTTGAGGAAGGGTAAGGCTATTTTACAGTAACAAAAACCCCTCACAGCTAATAGTGGAAACGGCACTATAGTCTATTCATTCTACAGATAGAGTTGTAAAAACGCCCACAATCGCAAGCCTGATTTACACTATGTAAATTTATTATTATTTTTCTGACACACCTTAAAAATATTAACGATAGATTCCTTGGCTGGCGGAATGGACCAGTTTCCTATGCCAAAAAAAAAAGAAAAAGATTCCTTGGCAGACTTTGAAAAATGCCTTGCACGACGTCGTTTCGTTGGAGATATTGATTTGTAATTTTTTGCTATCGAGTGTTCGTTCGTTCGACAATTTTTTTTTCAAAAATCCATAACTCGTCTGAGAAGTGTTGCACATTCAAAACCCAAAATTATTTTGAAACATCGACATCTTGTGAAGTGAACTGAATTTTTGTAGGATTTTATCCCTGCGTTTCATATTAATTTTTAATTTTTTGCACTCGAGTGTGCGTCATTTAAAAAAATACATTTTCAAAAATTCATAACTCGGTTGAAACTTGCCGCACACACGAAAACCAAAATTATTTTGAAAGACCGACATCTTGTGAAGTGAACTGAATTTTTGTAGGATTTTATCACTGCGTTTCATATTGATTTTTATTTTTTTTTCGCTCGAGAGTTCGACATTGAAAAAAATAAATTTTCAAAAATTCGTAACTCGATTGAAAATTGTTGCATACTCAAAAATCAAAATTATTATGAAAGATCAACGTCTTGTGAAGTGAATTAAAATTTTCTAGATTTTTTTTCTCGCGTTTCATATTAATTTTTATTTTTTTGCGGTCGAGAGTTCGACATTGAAATAAAAGAAATTTTCAAAAATTCGTAACTCGACTGAAAATTGCTGCACATTCACAAACCAAAATGATTCTGAAAGATCGACGTTTTGTGAAGTGAACTGAATTTATTTGGAATTTTATCCCTTCGTTTCATATTGACCTTTAATTTTTGCACTCGAGTGTTCGTCATTGAAAAAAATACATTTTCAAAAATTCATAACTTGACTGAAAATTGCTGCACATTCAAAAACCAAATTAATTTTGAAAGGTCGACGTCTTGTGAAGTGATTTTAATTTTTGTAGAATTTTTTTTCGCGTTTCATATAAATTTTTTTATGTTTGCGCTCAAGAGTGCGTCATTGAAAAAAATGCATTTTCAAAAATTCATAACTCGACCGAAAACTGCTGCACACTCAAAAACCAAAATCATTTTAAAAGATCGACGTCTTGTGAAGTAAACTGAATTTTTGTAGGATTTTATCCCTGCGTTTAATATTAATTTTTTGCACCCGTGCTCGACATTGAAAAAAATATATTTTCAAAAATTCATAACTCGACTGAAAATTGCTGCACATTCAAAGACCAAATTAATTTTGAAAAGTCGACGTCTTGTGAAGTGATTTGAATTTTTGTAGAATTTTTTTCTCGCATTTCATGTTAATTTCTAATTTTTTGCGCTCGAGTGTTGAAATAAAAGAAATTTTCAAAAATTCGTAAATCGACTAAAAATTGTTGCACATTCAAAAACCAAAATTATTTTGAAAGATTGACCCCTTGTGAAGTGATTTGAATTTTTGTAGAATTTTTTTCCCGCGTTTCATATTAATTTTTTATTTTTTGCGCTCGAGTGTTCGACATTGAAAAAAAAAGAAAATTTCAAAAATTCGTATCTCGACTGAAAATTGTTGCACATTCAAAAATCAAAATAATTTTGAAAGATCGACGTCTTGTGAAGTGATTTGAATTTTTGTAGATTTTTCCCCGTGTTTTATATTAGTTTTTAATTTTTTACACTCGAGTGTTCGTAATTGAAAAAAAAAATTCAAAAATTCATAACTCGACTGAGAATTGCTGCATATTCAAAAACCAAAATTATTTTGAAAGATCGACGTCTTGTGAAGTGATTTGAATTTTTGTAGAATTTTTTTCACGCGTTTCATATTAATTTTTTATTTTTTGCGCTCGAGTGTTCGACATTGAAAAAAAATAATTTTTCAAAAATTCGTAACTCGACTGAAAATTGTTGCACATTCAAAAACCAAAATTATTTTGAAAGATAGACGTCTTGTGAAGTGATTTGAATTTTTGTAGATTTTTTTCCCCGTGTTTCATATTAATTTTTAATTTTTTGCACTCGAGTGTTCGACATTGAAAAAAAATAAATTTTCAAAAATTCGTAACTCGACTGAAAATTGCTGCATACTCAAAAACCAATTTTTTTTTTAAGATTGACATCTTGTGAAGTGAACTGAATTTTTGTAGGATTGTATCCGTGCGTTTCATATTAATTTTTATTTTTTTGCACTCGAGTGTCATTGAAAAAAATACATTAAAAAAAAATTCATAACTCGACTGAAAATTGCTGGACATTCAAAAACTAAAATGATTTTGAAAGATCGACGTTTTATAAGGTGAACTGAATTTTTGTAGGATTTTATTCCCGCGTTTCAAGTTACTTTTTAATTTTTTGCTCCCGACTGTTGGACACTGATAAAGGGATATTTTTAAAAATTCGTAAGTCGATTGAAAATTGTTGCATACTCAAAATCCAAAATTATTTTGAAAGGTCGACGTCTTGTGGAGTGATATGAATTTTTGTAGATTTTTTTTCCTGCGTTTTATATTAATATTTATTTTTTTGCACTCGAGTGTTCGCAATTGAAAAAAAAAATTCAAAAATTCATAACTCGACTGAGAATTGCTGCATATTCAAAAACCAAAATGATTTTGAAAGATAGAGGTCTTGTGAAGTGATTTGAATTTTGGTGGAATTTTTAATTTTTTACGCTCGAGAGTTCGACATTGAAAAAAATCAATTTTAAAAAATTCGTAACTCGACTGAAAATTGGTGTACATTCAAAAACAAAAATTATTTTGAAAGATCGACATCTTGTGAAGTAAACTAAATTTTTGTAGGATTTTATCGCTGCGTTTCATATTAATTTTTAATGGTTTGCACTCGAGTGTTCGTAAATTGAAACAAATACATTTTAAAAAATTAATATCTCGACAGAAAATTGCTGCACATTCAAAATCCAAAATTATTTTGAAAGATCAACGTCTTGTGAAGTGAATTTCAATCAAACAAACAGAAAGATTCTAGATCGCGAACAGACCCTAACAGCTGACACACCAAAATGAGCTGACGATCGCGTCAGCCATTTGCATTTGTACTGCGTGATTTGGGCTTGCAGATTTCCCGCAATTTTTCGAATCGGCCAGTAATAATGACGCATTGGCCATTGTGGGCGTTTCTACAACTCTATCTGTAGAATGAATAGACTATAGTTATTTTGACTAAGAGGAAAAAAAAAGATAATTCTCCCCAAATTCTTTAATGAACGACTAGCAATCAGTGATAACAGCTAGTAACTAGGAGCACTTAGACAACAGGCTGACCCAACAGATACAAGATGTAAGAAACAAGTGCGAAATGGCTCTAATGATGATCAAAAGTGCACTCGTGGAGTCTTAAACCATACATAACCGTAATGAGACAAATAATCGTACAGGGGAAAATCGTGGGGTCTCAAACCATTTATGGTTACACAAAACCATCAAAACCACTTCTCTTGTGTCTTTGCTTCCAATACGTGTTTCACTTGTCTTGATGGGTACACAAAACCACTTTTCTTGTGTCTTGGCTTTCTGCTTGTTTCACTTCTCTTGATGGTTACACAAAACCACTTTTCTTGTGTCATGGCTTCCTATGCTCGTTCCGCTTGTCTTTTTTCTTCCATCCATTAACATCTATATGTTAATATGGGCCTATATGTCATTTTAATTATAATATTTGTTAACAGAAATTATTTTGTTATTTATAGTAAACTATCAACGTGTATAGAAGCAGTGCAGAATATGCTGTATCCGTTTCAATGGCCGCACACTTTAATATCCGTAGTTCCGAAAGACCTATCGGAATTAGTTGAAGCACCGACGCCTCTCATTTGTGGCGTTTTATCGTTAAACATCGAGGATTATGACATTCAGCATGTAAGTACTGCCGATCGCACAATAATCAGGCACCCGTATGACCCCTGTTACTCTTTAGGGTTTAGTTGTGAATTTAGATAAGGGGAAAATCCTGAAGGATGTCGGCGATGAAGACAAAATCATCCCCTGCAGCTTACTTAAGGAGTTCAAAGACGGAATGTCTTTGGCCCACAAGTCTTCCAAAGAAAACGAATGTGCCTTTAACGTACTGCTCAGTGATGCATTTATACGGATATTCATAAACAGCTGTGGACACTACACGGATTATATAAAAGAAAAACACTTTCAGGTAAGCATAAATGATTGTTTTCAATCAATGACAATTGTAGACCGGTTTCCGGCTACTGGTTGTCATCAGTGCATTTGTTGATGGAAACCAGTGACGGTTCGCGAGGTTTTTTCTAATACGGCCGAGCAACAAGAGATGGTAATACAGATAGGTAGGGTCAGTTGCAGAGCCGGCTGGCTGCGTGACCTCACCTATCTGTATTACCACCTCTTGTTACTCGGCCGTACCAGAAAAAACCCCGCGAACCGTCACTGATGGAAACACGCTTTACTAATGGTGCATTTCACAAACATTTATTTAAGGTTTTTCATAAGCCGGTATTATATTTTCAGCTGTGTAAACGTTCTTTAAGCGCTTCTGTATGTGTCACTATCACATTTTTGATTTTGTTTAAATTAGAAATGGAGCCTCAGAAGAGGATTTAAGGTAGAAATAAAGAATTTGTTAATAAACATTGTGAAAGAGTAAATATCAATTAAAATATGTGCAATGTAATTGCAGAACTTAACCTCAAATTAAACATTCCGTTTACCATTTGAAAGATCGTTTACACAGCCGAAAATATAATACCAGTGTTATGTATTTAAGCCAGAGTTATATTTATTACCACCTTTGTGAAATCCAAGTGTGTACGTTAAGGGGTTAATAAAAAAGGATAAATTATTAAAATAACAATTTTTGCTAAAATACAACTTTGGGCATTAAAGGGTTAAATATAAAAATAAATTTCTGATGTAAAATAGAATTTAAATTATAACTTTTTCATTAACTGTCGCTATTGCATTCCGATATTTTTTTTTTGTAGAAAGAAGAATTTATACAGCACTTGAAAAGCAAAAGCGTACGACGTTTCCTGACGTGGTTTACAGAAACCACCATGTTTTGTACCTTCATCGAAACGGTCATGGCGAATCCACGCAGCTTCTCGGTATTCGACAAACGGATTCAGATCTACAGTTCGCCGGACGTTAACCTTATTTTAGAGAAAATGAAAGACTGGAAGAAGGAGAAAAGTAATACGTTATTCTTCTGATTCGATAATTAAGTATTATGTTTAATGTATAACTTTCGATATTGTTCGATTTGATGTTTAACTCGTGTTGCCAAGAGTCTCGAATTTATCTTTTTAATTCTTGAAGGTTCTTCTCGAATTGTTTCCAGTGATGATATTTAGTAATATTTATTTTTTGTACAAATTCTTACTAGTTACATTTTGTATTTTATTTTGTACTATTGTTAATTAAAAGTAAATGTTTATTTTATTTACCCGTTGTTTTAAAGTTTACGAATTTTATGGGAAATTCAACAGCTTGGAAATGGTATTTGAAATTTCAGTTGGGATTCGAATGAATTGAAAAATTAGTTCATTAACATGGCAAATTTTTCAATTCAGATTAATTAAGGATTAATAGGTAGTAACAGACGCAACCATCGTCTTCAGCAATTGGGATAAATTATGGGTTGGTGTGGAGTAAAGGTAACAACTACAGGGTGCCCGCTTTTCGAGCGGCACCATCGGGATCTCAGTTATCTTAAGAGATACGAGGTTGGTTAAATTAGGGCAAAGTTGTGTATTATAACGTTGATTACTAAACTGTTGAGTGAAAAAATAAAAAAATTCTATTTTCATTTTTACTTTTTTATTCGAAAACTATTAGTATTGCGCATTTTGTACACAGACATTATTAGAGCAGTTCTTAATGGAGGATCTAAATATGTTATTAGATTTATTGTAACTTTTAAAATGGCGGAGAAACAATAGACAACTTTTGTTTTTCTTATGGGCGCCATATTGGATTTTTACATTTTTTATTGCAAGATTTTTTCTGTTTACGATGATATATGACACATTATGTTTTAATTTTACATTTGAACAAAAATTTTAAAACATAATATGTGATTTATCATCGTAAACAGAAAAAGCTTGTTGACTTATCGAAATAGTCACATAAGTCATGGTTGAAATTAGTGACTCCTGATGAGACATGAATTTTAGTGAATTTTTTTTTTCTCAACAGCAGACATACTTTTTATTTGCCGAGTTATGAGTCATGCAGTCGACTCTTCCACAAATCGACCCACAAAAAAAAAGAGTCATTCCATCCACCTTTAATGTATATACTCTTTAGTTTATAGAAAACTAGAATAAGACTTAGGAATAATAGAATCACCATGGGGCGGAAACAATTGATTAGCGAGATTTGCATTTTTTCTTCCGTTAGTTTATATTATTACTGTACATATTTTATTTGTACACATTAATGTAACTAATTTAGGAATAAACATCGCGGGAATGCAGGTCTTTAATAAAAAAAAAACAATATGAAAATTTAGCGATCGAAAGATTTTTCATAATTTAAATTGCGATTATATTGTCAAGTGACTTGATTATGCCTGCATCAGGTATTAAGCAAGATTCAACCAGCCCCACATAGAATGTGCTAAATATAGAATATTTTTTTCGAGAACTCTATTTTGTTCTCAAATCAATTATTGGTACCAGGCCCTAATTTTTACATAAGGTGTGAGCACAGAACACATACCTTTGTGAGTGTGAGTTACAGAATTTTGTTTTAGAGTTGGCCATGCCTGAGAGAAAGAGAGAAACATAGCAGTCATGTCTGAGATTAATTCATTTTTCAAAATCTACTTCACTTGAACTTATCTAGTCTCATGATGCAATAATATACGACATACCTCATTTATTTCACAGCCAACTCTGAAACAAAATTTTGTGGCTTACACAAAATGGCATAACAATGGGCGCGGAATTTTCTGATCGTGAACAAGTTCGTCCAGCGGTTGCCATTTTACCAATCGTGCAAATTAGACTGATTGGAGTTGGAATCAAGTGTTGAAGTTGCCGCCGAAATGGAGGTTACAAAGTCTTACGAGTATAAAAATATAATAACTTACCAAAAAGTTTGTCTACACATTCTAAAGTGGTCTCCAAATTATATCGCGGCACTACACTTTCACAAAAATCTTGATTTCTTACTTGCGGTTGTCTTTCCACACCAAAAACATCTTCTATGGGCAATGCTAAATCCACTGCATTATTGAGGATTGGAATTAAATCTTCTGTGCCATTAAATAAAAGAAAATATAATTGGGCATTATCCATCGCTTGATTCTACGTTATGTTAAACATGTACAAACAAAACACTGCAATCAGAATGGCCGCATAGCGTTTATGAAATACCAACATTCAGCGTAAATTAAAATAAACGTTTACAGTTGAAAATTCCGACGAACGCGCCCATTGTGTCATGAAAATAATAAGGATTCAAAATACATGATAAATTCTATACACTTGTATTATTAAGAGTATGTTTCATTATCATTTACAATAAATAACTAAATTAGCCTTACAATGTATCTACGGTTGCCTACGTGTATTGACAACTGCAAGTAAATTTGCAATGTTTTTTCCAACCTAAAATAACAACCGCTAATTTTTGTTGATATATAAATAAAAAAATGGATTTCGATGAGGATTTAATAAACGAATTTAACGATAGTGATGATTGGGCAGATGAGGCACTCAATGTAAGTCTGGTCGATTATCAACAGATCATATTCATTAATCCCTTCGTGTTTAGGCCTCGTTTGGTGATTCAAAGAAGGCCATGGATGCTTTAATAGCCGAGTCTGCAATAGTAACAGGTGGGGAAATGTAAAATAGTGTAACACGTCGACTGCCAATCACGAGAATACTTGTGGTTGTTTAGTGCAGTAAACGTGTTAAACTACTTAACATGATTTTTGTTCACAGATGCACCTTCAGATGATCATCTACGTGTTTTGAGCCGATTGTTCGGACATCGAGAATTTCGATCGATGCAATGGAAGATAATCAGCTCAATATTGAACGATAAACGGGATAATTGTGCCATTATGGCCACTGGTTACGGAAAATCGCTGTGCTTCCAGTATCCGCCTGTTTACGTGGGCGGGATTGCTGTGGTTATATCTCCTTTAATATCCCTAATGGAGGATCAAGTTTTATCATTAACAGTACGTTAATTACACTACATGTTATGAAACTACTCCATTGTTTAACGAGAGAAACATTTTAAACATGAGCTTCAGAAAAGTGTTGTAAATGATTTCTCGAGTCACAAAAACTGAGACTCCATTTCTAAAACTGAACAATAATGTTTCAAAAATGTATTCGGTCATAGACAATGACTCATAAAGAATGTTTACAAAGCTGAAAATTAATACCGGCTTAAGAAAAACCTGTCTTAATCCATTGTAAGACTACTGGTTTTAATCATTAAAGTTAACTGCATCCTTTTTTTTTAGATGGCAAACATTCCAGCTTGCTTCTTAGGCTCGGCCAATACCAAACAAAAGGAAACCATCATTGACATATTTGAAAACAAGTACAATTTGATCTACATGACCCCCGAGTTCTGTTCCGGAGATTATGGCACAGATTTGATCAGAGATATAAATAAGAAACTGAATTTGGTTTTGATAGCTGTGGATGAGGCTCATTGTGTAAGTTCGTGGGGCCACGACTTTCGGTTTCAGTACAGGGAATTGGGCAAGCTGAAGACGCATTTTCCCGATGTGCCAATTTTGGCTGTAACCGCCACGGCCACAACTAAAGTGAGGACGGATATAATTTCATCACTAAAATTAAGGTAAATGTATTGTTCAAGAGATTTTTTGGGTTGTTATTAAATAAAATGTTTGTGTGTTATAAGGGTGATTGAATAGATGTTTTAATTTTTGTTATTGCTATTAAAATTAAAAATCCTTTGATTTTGATGCGGCCTGTTTATTTATTTATTTCAAATAGACGGAACTTCTCCAGTATATAAACAAAGTAACAAAACTTAAATAACCATCTTAAACCACATTAACCCATTTGTGCCCACTGTTTCATCAGTGGAACATCCATTTTTGAAGACTTTCACGTGCATCCACGTTCCGTGTCGCTTGTTTTTCCAGAATTTATGATCGTTAAGACCACTGTGCACTAAAGGATGACGCACATTTGTTGTTTGAATCTTCTGTGATAAGAAACTACGCAGAAAAATATGAAAATTTGAAGAAAAAACATCGTTGGGCAAAAACGGGTTAAATGTCTAAAGTTGAAAATAGTTGGCAGCACATTTTCAGAAAATCCCTATAATAATTTAAGTAATCTGAATTTTTTCAGTGCAGTACATTTGCATTTTATTTATTTTGACGTCTTATCATTTTTGACTTTATTTGTTTTAAAAACTATCTTTAAAACAAGTAACCTCAAAAAACCACAATACGTCAAAATAAACAAAATTTTTATGTACTGCACTGATCCAAGCAGCCAACATAATATTACGTGAATCATTATCCCTATGTTCAGAAAATGTGGTGCCAACTATTATCGACTTTCTGATCTCACTGTATATAAATACACCACAAATATGCAAACAGTTATACAACCCACATACACCTGCAAAATTTCTGATAGAAATTTCAATCCATAACTTGTCAATGCAATTCTGGAAGTATTAGTTCGATATTTGATTAGATCCGACATTGAACTTTAAGATTCTGTAGCACAGTGTACTAATTTTTCTATCGCTGAATACATAAATACATTTTCTATCGCTGCCACTAACGGTTATGTACCGTTAGTGGCAGAATGGTTAACACCAAAGCAAAAAAAAAAACCTGTCAATGTTTTCAGTTATGAATTTTGTTTTTATTTTTGTTACAGGAATGCACAAATTCTGTGTTCGGGTTTCGATAGGCCAAATCTATATTTTTCTGCGGAACTGAAAGGTCAACTTGGCCCCATTGGTGACATTAAACGGTGCATGATTATGGAAAATGGAAAATACAGTTTTCCGGGATCTACAATTATATACTGTATAACTCGTAAACAAACTGATGAGCTGGTTTCATTACTATTACGTAGGTGCATTAATTTGATTTTATTTACTTTGTAATATGCATTAACACGTTCGCTGCCACTACAATTGGGATTGCACATACACAAGTATAAAGTCGGACGCACTACCGCGTCGGTGGCAGCGAACGTGTTAAAGATAAAACCAGAACAACGCATATCTGAAATAAAATGAGCTTAAATTGTGATGCCGACCATTCAATACTGTGATTTGTTCACGCAGCTCGATCTTTTCAAGCTGCGGGAGCAATTTGATCGATCGACTTGAAAAGATCGAGCTGCTCGACACATCAACTGGTTAATCATTGCTTGGTTGATATTTTTAAACCGCTTAAGGAGCTCTATTTGATCAAGCAACTCAAAAAGATCAAGCAGGTCAATATATCAATCAATTGATCAATCATTGCTTGCTCAATCTTTGAGATACTTGATCTTTCTGCTCGTTACATCAACTGATCAATCATTGCTTGCTTGATACATGAACTTATTAATCATTGCTTGCTCGATCTTTTCAAGCCGCTTGATTAGCTCAATTTGATTGAGTAATTCGAAAAAATCATCCTGCTCGATACATCAACTGATCAATCATTGCTTGCTCTATCTTTGAGATACTCGATCTTGCTGCTCAATACATAAACTGATCAATCATTGCTAGCTCGACCTTTTCAAGCCGCTTGAGCAGCTCAATTTGTTCAAGCAATTCGAAAAGATCGAGTAGGTCGATGCATCAACTGATCAATCATAACTTGCCCGATCTTTTTAAGCCACTTGAGCAGCTCAATTTAATCAAGCAATTCGAAAAGATCGAGCTGCTCGCTGCATCAATCAATTGATCAATCATTGTTTGCTCGATCTTTTCAAGCCGCTTGAGCAGCTCAAAAACGTCGAGCTGCTCGTCACATCAACTGATCAATCATAACTTGCTCGATCTTTTTAAGCCACTTGAGCAGCTCAGTTTGATCGAGCAATTCGAAAAGATCGAGCTGTTCGCTGCATCAATCAATTGATCAATCATTGTTTGCTCGATCTTTTCAAGCCGCTTGAGCAACTCAAAAACGTCGAGCTGCTCGATACATCAACTGATCAATCATTGTTTGCTCAATCTTCGAGACACTCGATCTTGCCCATCACTAGTACTTTATGTTACAGTTAAAGGAATCGAGTGTGCAGCATACCACGCAGGAATGACCATAAAAGCGAGAAAAGAAACCCACGAAAACTTCGTCAGGGATAAAGTGAAATGCATCGTCGCCACGGTTGCGTTTGGGATGGGAATCGACAAGCCCGACGTGCGGAATATCATACATTACGGAGCCTCGAAGGACATCGAAAGTTACTACCAGGAAGTCGGAAGGGCGGGTCGCGACGGGCAGCCGGCGAAATGTTTTGTGTTCTTCAACAATCGCGATTTCACGACGCACAAGTATGTATTTTTTGAAGCGCCGTTGTGCGGTTTCTCTAATGAGGTTGTTTGTTAGATTCTTGCGAGAACAAGGCTACGGTGCTGCTGCAGTGAAGATGCATAAAGAAAACATGGCGAAGAAAATGCAAAAGTACTTGGATTCCACGGGTTGCAGAAGGCAGTATATTTTAGACTATTTCGAGGAAAAGATCCGACGGGAGAAGCCGTTCGTGGAAAATTGCTGTGATAACTGCTCAAAAAAGTAAGAGGATTTATGTTTTTTTAATAATTGCAATTATTAGCATATCTTTTTTGGGAAAAATCGTAGCTATAATTTACTGTAGTGAATAATAAGTTCATAATTCACTGCAGTATAATAAATTCTTAAACCACTGTAGTGAATAATAATTTCATAATTCATTGTAGTAAATAATAATTTCATAATTCATTGTGGTGAATAAATTAATAATTCACTGTAGTGAATAATAATTTCATAATTTATTGTAGTGAATAATAAATTCATAATTCACTGTAGTATAATAAATTCATAAACCACTGTAGTGAATAATAATTTCATAATTCATTGTAGTGAATAAATAATAAATTCATAATTCACTGTAGTATAATAAATTCTTAAAGCACTGTAGTGAATAATAATTTCATAATTCATTGTAGTAAATAATAAATTCATAATTCACTGTAGTATAATAAATTAATAAACCACTGTAGTGAATAATAATTTCATAATTCATTGTAGTGAATAATAAATTCATAATTCACTGTAGTATAATAAATTCATAAACCACTGTAGTGAATAATAATTTCATAATTCGTTGTAGTGAATAAATAATAAATTCATAAATCACTGTAGTGAATAATAATTTCATAATTCATTGTAGTGAATAATAAATTCATTATTCACTGTAGTATAATAAATTCATAAACCACTGTAGTGAATAATAATTTCATAATTCGTTGTAGTGAATAAATAATAAATTCATAAATCACTGTAGTGAATAATAATTTCATAATTCATTGTAGTGAATAATAAATTCATTATTCACTGTAGTATAATAAATTCATAAACCACTGTAGTGAATAATAATTTCATAATTCGTTGTAGTGAATAAATAATAAATTCATAAATCACTGTAGTAAATAATAATTTCAAAATTCATTGTAGTGAATAATAAATTCATACTTCACTGTAGTATAATAAATTCATAAACCACTGTAGTGAATAATAATTTCATAATTCGTTGTATTGAATAAATAATAAATTCATAAATCACTGTAGTGAATAATAATTTCATAATTAAACAAACCAAAAATATATTTCTTTTGTAATTCCACACGCATATATTCCTTTATTTTTAAGACTACAAGTTGATGGCTCAGAATATGAAGGCCTTAATGCCAAAGGCGAGTATGATTTCACCGAAGATGCAATGGTTTTCTTGAAGAGTATGTCGATAATGGGAGGAAGCTTCGGCTTGGAGAAGGTGGTTCTATTCATAAGGGGATCGAGAAGCACAAAGTTGCACGAGAGGTTCCATCGTAATCCTTTTCACGGGAGAGGAAAACATCATACTGACGACTGGTGGAGGGCTGTAGGTAAGTTTCGCACGTTCAAAATTCAAAACAGAAATTATTCAATTTCGTCGTAATTTTAGCGAGGTTATTGGAGGTACACGAGTATGTCTTCAAAAAGTTAAACAAGGAATCAAAGTTCTCTTACTACACCTACGAGGTCACCAAAAAAGGTGATCAGTTTATCGACAGCGTTACATCTAATCCATCGGGTAGGAAGTTACTTTTGGAACCGAATCCTGAACTCTTTAAGTTGCTCAAGAAGAAAACTAAACCGTAAGTACTTAAATTTGTAGTATTTACTTACAACGTAACAAAGGGGATGTAATAAAAGTATTGCTATTTTTGTTGAGACTAAAAACACATGTTTTGTTGAATTTTTCTTGCTAAAGATTATATAAATCAAACCTGGTTTGAAAAATAAAGTTACATCATTCATTTTCTTCTTCGTTACACACCTTGCACTTTTACTTCGTTAGTGTAACACTTGAATTTATTCTTTGACTATAGTTTTGGCAACTCAACTTGCCATTATCAAAGTTTTGATAATAAATAAATTCAAGTGTTATACAAACAAAGTTAAAGTGTTTTAGTACATTATATAATTACGAGGGTAAGTCAATACATAAGTTGCAAATATCAGTGTACCGTTTTAAGTTTCGAGTGCATATTTTGCCAGGAGATGGCAGCATATGTATGCTTGCCGTATAGGCTGTGTGACATCTAGGGTGCCCCGCCAGTTGTCTGAGAAACACAAAATGAGCAGAATGGGTCTGTCCTTGCAGCACCTCATCCGGTATACTGAGGAAGGAGAGGGCTTCATGGCAAAAATTGTTACGGGGGACAAGTCTTGGGTTCATCATTTTCAACCCAAATCAAAACAACCTTCTATGGATTGGAAATATTCCACCTCCCCAGTAACAAAAAAGTTCAAGACGATTCCATCAGCCCGGAAGGTTGAACGTTTTTTTTTTGTTGGGGAGGTGAAATGTTTCCATTCCTCGGAAGATTATTTGGATTCAGGTTGAAAGTGGTGAATCCTAGACATCCCCGTAACAATTTGTTCCATGAAACCTTCTACTTACTCAGTATACCTAGTGAGGTGCTGCAAGGATGGACCCATTCTATTCATTTTGTGTTTCTCAAACAACTGGCGGGGCACCCTAGATGTTACTCAGCCTATACGGCAAGCATACATATGCTGCCATCTGCTGGCAAAACATGTACTCATAATTTAAAACGGTATAAGGTACACTGAAATTTGTGATTTATATATCGTGTGAGCCACAAAATTTTGTTTCAGAGTTGGCTGTGAGATAAATGAGGTATGTCGCATATTATTACGTCATGAGATTTAAAAAAAATGAATTAATTTCAGACATGACTGCTATATTTTTCTCTCTCAGGCATGGCCAACTCAGAAACAAAATTCTGCGGCTCACACCTTACTAATATATTCAAGTAAACTATCGATCACTTCGTATCATGCTGGCTTATTTTTATAAATAAATTAACTTCGAGCAAATTTTTATTTTTAGTGATTGGAGATTAACCCGTGATGATCTAATCAGCTTGCCAAAACCGAGCGTGAGCACGACACATGTGGAAATCGAAGCCTTTTCACAACCCAAAAAACAGACGATTGTTCCTCTTGCTAAAATTAGCACCACTGAAACTGCCGAGCACAAGGAAGAACGGCTTAAACTGTACAGAATCCTAATCAACAAACGGACAGAGATCGCCACAGAACACAACTGTATGCCGTACATGGTGGCTTCAAATGAGGCTCTGATGAAGCTGGCGCAGATCAGACCTAAGAATATGGCGGAGTTTAGAAAATGCCAATGTAAGTAGTAGAAGAGTTTATTCATGAAATGAATATTCAGATTGGGTTTTTGAAGAATTTTGATAGTTTTTAGTTCAAAATTTGCTGTTATCCATTAATGATTTAAATCATGAATTATTAACTCATCGTAAATGCGCTGTTAACCACTTCGCGCCCATGTAGCTTTGATTGGGCTATAGGATAATCCTGAAAAATTACTTTTTTCTTGTTGTTACCTTGTTCTACGACATATTATTCCACTGTCACAAATTTACTCATTTATGCAAAGAAATATGAAAACAAATATTCCATAGATGGCGCTAAAGGTGTAATTTTTTTTTTGTAAAATATTTTTGTTTTCATTTTTTTGTTTGTCGCCACATGTGGCGACCTGGGCGTGAAGAGGTTAATGTAGCTTAAACCTAAAATTCCATTAACTCATGTCGAAAACAGCACGCAGAGTTTTTGTAATCTATTTGATTAAATCACAACGAGAATAATTACTCTAAATTCAAATTTTAGAATGTAAATAAATTGATATCTTATACTGGTCGCGGATATTCATTTGTTCAATTTTTTTTTTCTGATAAATACCATCCAATGATACCAAAGTCGACCCCTCACCCCCACCTCCTGGGAAGGGGGTGGGGGCAACTTTGAAATGTAAAATGCAAACCCCCATTTTTTATTGCATATTCGGATTCCACATAAAAAAATAATTAACTTTTATCTGAAACATTTTTTTCATTTCGTGATAATCGCAAGAAACCTGATTTTTGCGATTATACAAGGCAACAGCATCATCAACATTCCGCCTACACTCACCGAAAATAAGAATCATTTCAATTTTTTCTTCTACGGTTGCAGCATTCATTTCCCACTTGGGTGCCATTGGATGACCCTCTTCCAGGCTAACGAATTTTATTCAGAACGATGCGTAGTTTCCCAGATATTTTAATGCGGAAATGTATTCATTTTTGCTTCAATTAAAATAATTGATTTTAGTGGATGGATTTACCGAGGTGAAAATTGGAAAGTTTGGGCAGATTTTTATAAATGTGATCCGATCGATTTGTAATATAACTGATGATGTCGGCAAGAGCGATCTACAAGAGATCCGGGATATTTTGCTGCAGCATCCACTGCCAAAAACCAACGTGAATGCGTCGGCTCATACTTCGTTTTCCCTGTTTCAAGAAGGCTTAACCACCAAGGAAATAGCTCAGAAAAGGTAAATGATAAAATAATAAAAACAAATTCAAAAATGAATACAACCTATACTCTGTTCACATTTTATTTTCGCTGCAGTAGGCTTTGTTAGGGTGACATTTTTGTTGGTAGTAAGAAAGTTACTAACAATTTGGTCATGTCATTGTATTTTTTGGTTATGTGTAGTGCAATGTTGCATTTTATTCACATGTAAAAATGTTGTTTGACGTTTTATTGAAATTATAGGTTAACAACATACTTCAATCATCACTATCAAAAATACAACATGCCAATGTAAGGACAAATAACCAGTGACGGTTCGCGGGGTTTTTTCTGGTACGGCCGAGGTAACAAGGGTGGCAATACAGATAGGTAGGGTCAGTTGCCGAGTCGGCTGGCAGCGTGACCGCACCTTTCTGTATTACCACCTCTTGTTCCTCGGCCGTACCAGAAAAAACCCCCCGTACCGTCACTGCAAATAACACCCTGACTGCCGCGAGAATAATATGTGAACAGAGTATACATTGAACATACGTTGCTATTAAGGCTTTCAACAAATAAATATATTTACATTATAGACCAGGGGTCTCCAAACTTTTTCCATCGCGGGCCATATATACAATTCTTAATAACCTAGCGGGCTAAGATATAATCAATTTTATAACTAATTTCAAAACCTGTAACAAAAAATCGTTATAGAATTTTAAAATGTGACATTTGCGGAAAATGTAACGCTTGCCGCGGGCCGGACTCGATGAGGTCGCGGGCCGTAGTTTGGAGACCCCTGTTATAGACTATGCCATCATGAACAATAAATACAATATTTTAAACAAACCAAGTGAAATTTTTGAACGGCTAAAATGGATTTTAATTTCCAGGGGTATTGTGGTTTCTACAGTAAAGTCACACTTAATTGACTGTATGAAAGCTGGTTACCCCATAAAAATGATCGAGTTGGGCGTGACCGAGGAAATAAGAGATACCGTAATTAAGGTTGTAAGGAGTCCACCGATTAACAATGGTAAGTTTTTTTCTTATTACAAAATATCAATCACATTTTATAAAACGCTTTGAACAGAAGGCAAGTAAATAAGTAAACGTACCTTTATTGCCCAACGGAGTTAATCACAAACAGGACAAATATGTAATTTTGCAGTTTGAGACTAGACAATATAGTGCGCCATGTTGTCACGTCTCTTTATTTATTTTCAGTGCAGAATATTTTTAGTTTCATTTAAAATATTTTGCAACGATTGGTGCTTATGCTTATAAGTTTAATTATATTTTATTTTGCGTTAGTTATAGTGAGAAATCCGGCAACTTCGTAAATATTGTACCTGAAGTTGTTGCGTTTACTTCTGTCCATTCATTAGTATTATCAACTACAAAGTTACCCAAATATAATAATAATGCTTATCATACATGCATATATGATTTTATTAACAAGAATTCAATTACGCAAATAATAATAAGCAAATGTCACGTTACAAATATGTTTTAACCTATATATAACAACTTTGTTGTGTAATTCCTTCAAATGCTTCACCTATCTCGACACGCGATTTAAATTCCCGCTGCCAGCAACTCGCAGAGAAATCATCGACCATCATTCGCTTAGCGCAAATCATTTTACCGGGAGGAAAACGCCCATTTATATTCAATGTGTCTTGTATGAGTTGGTAGTGAATGTCAGTAAGTTCTACTAGAATTATTAATTTTGCTTAAAACATAACAAGGCCATCAATTCTGATTAATATATGAGTTGGCTGAATGAGCAAAAGCAAAACAAAATGTTTGTTTATAACCACGAATGAAATGAAAGTTGTGCTTCAACACATTCCGAAAACGGTAAGCAAAATAACAACATTTCCAGATATGAGCACCCTCACACCCATAAAGGAAAACTGCCCAGAGGACATAACATTCGAAAATATACGGGTGGTACTGACCTACCTCCAGTTACGAGAACACCTGCACCAGCTAACAATACCTTACAGGGAATTCGAAGATTTCAATTTCGACGAAGTCAACAAATCACCGAAAAAAGACCCCTTACTGACACCACCTTCTGCCCTGGATCAACTAATCGACCTGGCCTCGAATGTCTCCAACGGTCAAGTCAAACAGGATTCGGAAAATTGTATGGACCCCGACGATACCATCATAGACCTAGATTTTATTGAGGATATCAACAACGATCCGATGGATGGTTCGAGCCGACCCAGTAAGAAGCAGAAGGTGGACGATGCCGGTTTCGATGAGGATGACGATCTCTTTGATATTTTGGATTCGCCAACGAGATCTTAATAAGTGAAATTATTTTTTTTTATGATTATGTTTATATATTTTTTAATAAAGACTGTGTTATAGCAAGTTTTCACGTTTTTTCCATTCCTCCTTGAGCGCGTTCAGTTTCTGCCTTCTTCTCGTCGCGTCTGTACTCTTCTTCATTTGAATTGCTTTTATTTGGGCTTCAACGCTGTTTTCTTTATTGATTAGGTTGTCTAATTTGGTTGTTAAAATTGTACGCGCTTTTTTCCTGTTCTGGTCCAGGGATCTTGTTTCGTGGCATTTCACTATGATTCCTGAAATAATTGGAATTATAGCCTGTACAAGTATAACCTGCAAAATGTGATTTTAAGAGGTGGGCAAAATTACTTTTTTGTGAGTCGACACATCGTGAAGCAGCAACGGCTCGTGGATATTTGGCGAGGAGGCTACGGAAGAAAATTTGACCAAACAGCAGCGGAATATTTGCTTCCCTCTATAGGAGTAAGTATAATCCGTCAACCTCAAGTAAACCAGTTGTGCAGTGGCAAATGGATGGGCGTAGCGCAGGAGAAGGCCATCGGTATAATATGGAGTGCGTTCGTTTAGGACATTCAATGACAAAAACTAGTCAGTTTGAAGCTGACGGATAATAGTGCAGCATGGCTTAGTCTCCTCTCTAGCTGCCGTTGTCGTAAAGAGATTCTTGAAGTGACTCATGACTCTTTTGAAAAAGTTTAAAAGCATGTCTGTGCTCCATACTTCTCAAATCTCATAACTCAAAATGGGCCAGGAAATTAACACTTGACTCTCTACTCATTTTAATTGACACATGAGTTACCCACCTCTACTTTCAAATCATCATTTGCAGTCACACAAACAATCATCTCAATTAGCCTAATAAAAGCATATAAAGCTATGTTTTGTCTATATATTTTTAGACGGAGTTTAATTCTTCGTCACTGAATTTTGCATAAACTCTAAAAACCTTACTGTTAGCTTTAAACGTCATCGTTATTTAGTCTATATATTTGTAGACGGAATTTAATTCTTTGTCACTGAATTTTGCATAAGCTCTAAAAACTTTACTGTTAGCTTTAAACGTCATCGTTAGTTTTATCGCAAGTGCACTGTTCTCACCAGTTGGTACATGACGAACGAGAACACAGTTTGAAGTTTTAGCAACTGCCTGCCCTCCGGGTCCACTTCCACGTACATGCTGTTCTTCTAAATCGGATTCTAATATTTTCGGCACTTTGGAATAATCCAAGGTGTGTTTGCGTCTAATAAAGGTTACTAAGGTATTGAAGTTTCTATGGAATTTGAGCATTCTATAGCACAGTTTTTCGCTCTAACAGGGAGCAGCCTTTCTGTAATAATAATAATAATATATTCGATGATTTCCCGAATTACGGAGTATTAACATAATTAAATAACTAATAAATGAAAATTCTCCATATCTAGCTGAATCAAAAGTGTGAACAAGCCTCCGAAAGGGATTGAACCTGCAACCTCCTTTGATTCAGCTATATACGGAGAATCTTCGTTTATTATTTATTTAATTATAATAATATAGTTATCCATAGTGTAGATCAGCGGTTCTCAAACTTTTCGGGTGATGGAAACCTTTTAGACCTTTTGATTTAGTTTTCATGTTCACTGAGTAGGGAAAATTTTCAGCGATGTATTTCAACCATACAAATCAACCATTTTTCTACTTTAAATGATTCAAAAGTCAAAAACTATTGAATACATTCAATAACAATCGAGTAAAATGGTAAGAGTTTTTAACCCGTCAATGGTGACCTACTGGTCTGTGAGACCGGGTGTGCTAAAAAATTAAAACAACTTTATTCTCCGTTATTGTTTTTTGTTGCAATTTCGAGTAGCTGCCACATTGCAGAGCTTAAATTGATTAAATATCTTTGTTTTATTGTCAAAAAACATAGATTAAAAAAAAAACATGAACTATTAGTAACACGTTTAGAAAAATAGCGGAAGGGTGGGGTAAACCCGAATACCTGTATGTAAGCGAAGGATGAGAGGGGAAAATTCTGATGGCGAGGTACAGATGTGGTAGTGGAGAGCGGGGGAACCGGTATTGGATGAATGAGGAAGAAAGATTGCGTAGACTGTGTGGAAGGGCAGAAGAAAGGTGGGAACATTGGAGGGCGGATTGCGTGGCAACGAGAGAAACATGGAGAAAACAATACGGACAAGGGGAGTGGACAAAACTACTGAAGGGTGGTTCGGAGTAGCTGGATATAATCAGAAAGATTGAGGAAATGAAAAAGTCGGGCAATAGTATTTGAATTATTAATGTGTACACAATGTACAGTAGGAACATATGTTAAATGTAATAATGCCAATAAAGGATTAATTAATTAATTAGTAACACGTTTTGAAAAATCTTCAGTTGAAAACCCCGGTGCGCGACACCGGCGTCACCATTGATCAAAGTCAAATTTGCGTCACCGATGACGGGTTAAAAATTGGGAGAAACATTACATCTTTGGGACATGTGGAGTTTTGAACCTGGTAATCCTAGAGTGCATGCAAAACTTAAGTTGGCATCCATATAGTCTCCCCATAATAAAAAATCACAAAAATGTATGGGCGACTATGAATGAAATAAATTTTTTTAAATATATTTCCTCCATTGAAATTTTTTTTGGCACCTGTGTGCTGTACACCGTGCATACTTTCTCTGCACCCACTTCCCTGATCTTATATGCACGCAGCTAAAACTTACTTCGTAATTGTGAACGATTTCACTTGGGTTATCCAAATTCTTATTGACTCTGAATTCTGTCTTAATCCTCTTGTAAAAGTAATCCTTATTGGTGTACTGTAATTGCTGTCCGTATCTCAATAAATCCTTATATAAACGCAAAACTTGCAAATTCGTTAAGGATCTCATTGTTGTTTACTTTAACATATTTCAGCATGCAGTTGAGGTTATGTCATCATGAAACGATATTTTCATAAAAAAACATTTAATTATGCAAGTTTATGGTAATTGTACGATATGTTTTTAAATTGGTTAGGTTTTAAATATGTACAATTAATTAAATTGAAGGATATAAATAATTGTATAGGTGTACTTGCGGTTGCCTATCGCAAATTAATGTACGTAAAATATTGTAATTAAAAATTGTTAACTTTTGTAAAACAATCTACATTAGCAAGGACTTTGCTAAATTAAATATTATGTATTTAATAACTCGAACACTGTTTTCAGTTATTGCGTGTATTTTCTAAGTGGTTATATTGGTGTATTTTGGGTTTGCCTGAAAGATTGCTCTCTTGTAAAGCAATCTACTTTAACTTCGCTAAATCAAATATTAGGATTTTAATAACTCGAAACGCCGTTTTCTGTTATTGCATGTATTTTTCTGACTGAATGGCTAAAGCCTAAGTAAAAAAAAAAATGTATTTTTCTAAATAATTGCACAGGTGTATTTTGGGTTGCCTATCGTATAATAAGCCACCAGAACATTTGAAAACGTAAAGAGGCGTCAGTATTAGTATATTATGCAACAAGTGTTATAAACTGCACTTTAGTCACGAGTTAATTAGGCACGAGCGGAGCGTAGCGGAGCGAGTGTTTAATAATGAGTGTCTAGAGAAGTTTATAACACGAATTGCATACTATACTTTTTCTACGACTAAATTATTAAAACTTTGAAATTATTTTATTATCTTAAATGAACATGGTAATAGTACAATATTATTAATTTGGTCTACTTGGGTAAATATACATTAACAATTAATTTAGAGACATTATGTCAATTACTAAATGAAATCATTGATTCTCCTAAATTTCTTGAATGTTGTGTATTATTTATTTGATTTAAGATGAAAGTATTCCTTATTTCATTTATTTATTTTTTATTTTGACAGATCCTTGATAAGTGACAACTAACTTGATTTTGAATTTCAATTGATTTAAGCGATTTTTTCTACTCCCACCTCTAAAATGTCATTTATCGCATATGTTTCCATGACGCTAAGCGATTCTTTAAATACACCTTGACAAACTGTGACTGTGCATTTTAGTCATGGACTGAAGTTAGCTGCAGATTTTTAAATCGCTAAAATCAATTGAAACTCAAAATGAAGTTAGTTGTCACTTATCAACAATCTGTCAGAATAAAGAATAATTAAATTAAACAAGGAATACTTTCAACTTAAATCAAATAAATAATAAACAACATTAAAGAAATTTAGGAGAATCAATGATTTTCTTTAGCAATTGCAATAATGTCACTAACTTAACTTTTAATGCATATTTACCCAAGTAGACTAATTTAATAATATTGTACTATTACCATGTTCATTTAAGATTATAAAATAATTTCAAAATTTTACCAATTTAGTCGTAGAAAAAGTATAGTATGCAATTCGTGTTATAAACTTCTCTAGACACTCGTTATGAAACACTCGCTCCGCTACACTCCGCTCGTGCCTAATCAACTCGTGACTAAAGTGCCGTTTATAACACTTGTTGCATAATATACTATAAAAATCTGGAGCTAACTTCAGCCCATGACTAAAATGCACAAAGTCACAGTTTGTCAAGGTGTATTTAAAGAATCACTTAGGGTCATGGAAACATATGCGATAAATGGCATTTTAGAGGTGGGAGTCGAAAAAACTTTGTATGTAACGCGTACATAATTGGACTTTATGAAATCATTGCCAAGAATTATCCATGAAGTCCTAAATTATGTACCTGTTACATAAATAGCTATTTTACGTAAACATGATACTAGACAATATAATTTTAATTTGATTACTTAACCAGACGATAGTGGACGATATAATTCCACTAGAGATATACCTAGTTATCATATTACACATGTTTACAAGCAACATTTGCAGCTTACGTGTCAACAAATTAATAATCTTGATTAATACGATTCCCATAATAGCGAGTCGTACATCAGATATATTTGTAATTGGACGTTGCTTAACCGGAACAGAGAATTTCGCACTTGATATAATGGCACTTTTCTAAATGGAAACGCAGTAAACATTTGCAGCAATTACCATAATTCAGGAAACGTTCGGCAACAGTTGCAAGAGGCGCTCGAAAATAACGCGTCTTAAATCTAACTACTAATTGCTTCGTAAACGTATTAATATAACTAGGTGTATTTCTGAATATTGAGAAATGTACTACAAAGTTGTCGGTATAGATGTATGTGGCTGCTCATAACTAAGATTAATTATGATTTAGAAAATACAAATTATTTTAAAATAGAACAAATTATAGTCGTTTCCCGGTTATTACTGCTTTTCCATATTTTCTTTTCGGGCTAGACTGACCAGGAATTTTGGATTTTTATGTACTTATCGGGGATGGACAAATCACTGCATCCATGTCCGAAACCGGATTTGAACTGGTGACCCCTAACGCCGTACCTGGCGCACTACGTGTTGAGCCTCGGGGGCCTTATTTAATAAAACAGTAAAATTGTATGGTGTCACCTCTTCTATTTAACTCAATTCAGAGAATATGTTTCTAAAAACACGTAAGGACCTAGAAAAGGGCTAATAAAATGCTATATATATGTACAAGCTTCGGCAACTGGTATCACCTACCTTGAGTACAATATTTATCCAAAATCGGGTGTAATAATCGAATTTCTGTGATTATTTGAGGTACATTCCACACTGAGTGAGAGAACAACTCGGATTCACGGAATGATTAGATCCTTCGTAAGATTTTGAAATAATTCAAATTGACACCACGTACGTCAAAATTTCTTGTCAAAATTTTATAAAGACCATTTTGGATAAAATCTTATATTATACTCAACAATAATATGCATAAGGAAAAATTAACGAGTCGTACATTTTAAAAATTAATTAATCACATAAATATAGCGGCGACATCGTAACAATAATACCATTTATTTCCAATGTACGAAAATTAATCATTAATCATACAATAATACAGTCAATTGGTACGGCACAAACATGAAAGCACGTCAAGAACAATTTGCAATAATAAGAGAAACACCACTGACCTTAAAACTTCCAAATGCAGCTTCCAACAGTGAATTCCGTCTCCATGGTATCAGCACGGTTCCACATTCACAAACATTACTTGCACTGTTAATCACTCGATGTATTTACAATAACGAAAAACCCGTAATTATTACTCCAGCGTTACAATTTAACGAAAAAATAAACAAATGTTTTGAAGACTAGCAGGCCACGCCGATCGATACACGCTCGCTGTTATTTTGGCGAGAGCGAAAAAAACAAAAACGTATCGCTGGCCCTCCGCCACTCGATCGTAACCATCGTCATTTTGTAACGCGGTGGCCTCTCGCTATTTTCAATGAATTTCGAGTATTTTTTGGATATAATCGTGAGTGTATTAGGTGAACGTGTAGTGTAAATACGGAAGAAGAGTACTGTGTAAAAATTGCCGCTGGTTATACATTGCAAAGTGAAGAAATCGTAAATAATAGTTGTGGCGTCGGATGTTCGTCGACCGGAAGCGAAGACGGGCAATGTTAGGAAACGAAATGCGGCGTACATTTGCAAAAGGTTAGTACTTTTGATACAATACAATACAATGTGTAATAATAATTGGTTAGTAATCGTGTTTATAATCATAAGAAGATGATGGGTACAAACACACAAACATATACGCAAACACAGACAACAAGGGTAATAAATTGATCGCAAAATTAATTATACACATTATTCCAAGTAACAATAAACACAGTGAGGATCTGTGCAAAAGTGTGAACAAACTTAACGTTTTAGAACAACAATACATGTCCAAGCTATTTCGTGCAATTATACTCGGTAACGATTTGTGCAAAAATATACAGAAACAAAATGCACAGGCAAGGTATTCAACAATAAATATACAGAGTGTTCTAATTTGTAATGCACAATATACACAGTAATTATTACAAAATTTAAAGAATGCGAAATACACATACACGTACAAATAGATACAGCAACTATAAAAATACTGACTGAACTTGGTTGTTGCTTTCCAAAATATAATAAAATTAAATTATCCATCGAAAAGCCCGGCCCATGCAGGCCTCTGATCAACAGGTACGCCGCGGATTATGAAATTATGAAATATGAAAACGACAAATTACACTTCAAATTCTAATGGAGTAATACGTTGTTTCAGAAACTGTGGAAAATTTCAAGTGTCTGACAATTCTTTTTATATTTTTTAAGCGCTCGAGAAAAAGTGCAGCTTTAGATGATTACAAATTTTGTTCTCGAGGAATTATTTCGAAATGTAGGTAAGGGATGTCTACAGATTTTTGCAGTATCGTGTAATACGTTGTTTCAGTAGCTGTAGAAAATTTCAAAAAAATCCTTAAAAAGGTTCCGAAATAAGTCTAGAAAGAGGCCTTGAAAGAATGTCCTAAAAAGAAAAATCGGAAAAATGACCCTAAAAAAGTTTGAGAAAAAACAAAGTCTTTAAAAAATCTCCTAAAAAAATACCTAAAAAACTACTGAAAAATAGTCTGAAAAAAATTGTTCTAAAATCGGCCCTGAAAAAAAAAAAACTTGAAGAAGTTTTGAAAAAGTTGAAATTTGTCCTGAAAGAGAGCGTGAAAAAAGTTTTGAAAAAGATCACGAAATAAAGTTTTGAAAATATAGTTTTGAAATATCTTTAAAAAAATCTTGAAAAAAAGTAAATGTAATTAAAAGAATCTTACAAAAAGTAATCTTGAGCTCTTGAAGCATTTTCTGAAATGGTTTTGGTTTTTGAAAATCTTTCGAGTTTTGCGCGAGTTGTTAATTTTTGTGAAAATGTTTGTTTGTAAACGCGAAAAATAAAATAACAATAAATATGAATCGCGAGTTGAAAAATTATACAAAAATTAAATTCAGTTTCCCCCTGAAATTATTTCGATTTTTGAAAATCTTTTGAAAATTTTCGTTCTCATTTGATTTCGACGCAAATTTAAATGCCAAAGATTGCTCAGTTGATGGATGCTGAATACGGATTTTTTTTGTTTTTTGTTTTTTTGATGCGAGGAGAGAAACTCTTTTATAGACTCCCCTGTAGTGGGGTGGTGTTGGACTCCTCCCCCTGAAGGGCGCGGAGTATACCAACTAAAAACTCTCCTCGATGGACTGGTTACGACACGAGAATTTATATGGAGATGCCCAAAAGACTTTATGCGTAGACGCCGGAAATTTAAAATTAATTACTGCAGAGGTGTTAAATTCAGGCGTTCTTTTTAATACGAGCATTCATGAAACACTGGATATACCTAACTCCTTGCAGGCAACAACTACCCTTTCAAACTAGAATTACGATTACCAAGAGTCGATACTTAACCCTCGTAAGAGTTACAGTGACTGTTTCGTGCAGGTAAAATAGTTGCCGTTCATAAAACACCTCTGTAATTACCAAAATTACGATCCGATCCGTCACCTCACAAATAATAATATCAAGTTTAAATTAATGCACAACATTTAATCATTGAAGCAAAAATAAAACCAAAACCTAAACGTTGACCATCGTTGAATAATTTTCGCGAAACGCAAGACCGAATAATTCATTCCAGCAAAAGCAATGAAGAATACATTCCTCTTATGAGGGCAAAATAATAAATAACACCACAAAGAGCATTCAATAATCAACAAAAAAAATTAAGAGAGAACCAATGTGTTTTTTTATACACCGAATAAAACTGACGTTTAAAACGTCAAAATTATGAAATAAGAAAACAACAAATTACGCTTCAAATTCTAATGGTCATCAATATCACACTCACTAAAACAACCATAAGTCGCTTCGGCGATGCTTCATCTGCAAAGCGCGAATGGCCGAAAAGGATGCGGCTTTGATGAGAGCGAAACGTGTTCAAACAGGTCTCGTGAGGAAATTCAGGATATCGCGCAACATAAATTTCAAAATTTGAACACTCAACACCTTTCTTATTACAGTTAAGCATGCGCTCGCATCGGAAATTACTGCAAAGGTGTTTTGAAATTCAAGGCGGACTCGAGAAATTCTTTGCCGACATTCAGGCGAAGATTCCCCTGATCATGTCAAACATCCGGAAACACTATATATACCTAACTCCTTACAGGCAACAACTACCGTTTCGAGCTAGAATTACAATTACCAAGAGTTGATACTTCACCCTCGTAAGAGCTACAGCGGCGTGCTTCCGCGCCGGTAAAAGATAACCTCGAGCTGCCGTTCCAAAAAAAAAATACAATTTCCGATCCGTCACATCATAAGCAATAATATCAAATTAAAATTATTGAACACGATTTGAAAACAAAAAAAAAAGTCGCGCTATATCTCAAACAAAACTAATACAGGAATCGCCAGGAAACTTTGAACATGGGTATTATTTGACAATCCGAAGAAATTAAAAGCTTTTCGTAAAATTTCGAGTTTGGGAACGTTTTTTTTTCTAGATTAGAATTTGCAGTGTAATTTGTTATTTTCATCTTTTACAATTTATTTTTTCAACTTCTAACTCTTCAACATCGTTGAATAATTTCGCGAAACGCAAGACCGAATAATTCATTGCAGTAAAACCAATAAAGAATACATTCCTTTTATGAGGGCAACATAATAAATAACACCACAAAGAGCATTCAATAATCAACAAAAACAATTTAAACCAGAACCAATGTGTTTTTTTATACACCGAATGAAACTGACGTTTAAAACGTCAAAATTATGAAAAATGAAAACGACAAATTACATTTCAAATTCTAATGGTCATCAATATCACACTCGCCAAAACAACCATAAGTCGCTTCGGCGATGCTTCATCTGCAAAGCGCGAACGGCCGAAAAGATTGCGGTTTTGATGAGAGCGAAACGTGAAGAAATTCAGGATATCGCGCAACATAAATTTCAACATTTAAACACTCAACACCTTTCTTATTACAGTGAAGCATGCGCTCGCATCGGAAATTACTGCAAAGGTGTTTTGAAATTCAAGGCGGACTCGAGAAATTCTTCCCCGACATTCAGGCGAAGATTCTCCTGATCATGTCAAACATCCGGAAACACTATATATACCTAACTCCTTACAGGCAACAACTACCGTTTCGAGCTAGAATTACGATTACCAAGAGTTGATACTTCACCCTCGTAAGAGCTACAGCGGCGTGCTTCCGCGCCGGTAAAAGATCACCTCGAGCTGCCCTTAAAAAAAATTACAATTTCCGATCCTTTACATCGTTAACAATAATAACAAATTAAAATTACTGAATACGATTTGAAAACAAAAAAAAAGTCGCGCTATATCTCAAAAAAAACTAATATAGGAATCGCCAGGAAACTTTGAACATGGGTATTACTTGACAATCCAAAGAAATTAAAAGCTTTTCGTAAAATTTCGTGTTTGGGAACTTTTTTTTTTCGAGAATATAATTTGAAGTGTAATTTGTCATTTTCATCTTTTACAATTTATTTTTTTTTTGCAATTTTCATTGATTGGACATGAATACTTCCTAATATTTTTTTAACACATCATTAATCAATAATAGTAGTAGTATAGTTTATTTCCAGTGCAAATGATAAGTACATTCAATAGGATGAACGGTGTAATTAATATACAATTTATATATAAAATATAATGTAGGTATAAACAGGTCAATCACATATTTAATACAATATCAAATGACGTTCTGCTTGCCCTTATATACTACTCAAGTTACCTTAGGATAGAAAAAAGACCAGGGCGACATCTATCGCCGATATGTGTAAATAATTTCAAACCGTTGTAAATTTTCGCCGATAGATGTCGCCCTAGACTTTTTTCTATCCTAATGTAACTTGAGTAGTATATAAGGGCAAGCAGAACGTCATTTTATATTGTATTAAATATGTTATTGACCTGATTATACCTACATTATATTTATATATACATTGTATATTACCGTTATACACCGTTCATCCTATTGAATGTACTTATCATTTGCACTGGAAATAAACAATACTACTACTATTATTGATTAATGGTGTGTTAAAAAAAATATTAGGAAATAATCATGCCCAATCAATATAAATTGCTAAAAAAATAAAATAAATTGTAAAAGATGAAAATGACAAATTACACTTCAAATTCTAATCTCGAAAAAAAAAAAACGTTTCCAAACACAAAATTTTACGAAAAGCTTTTCATTTCTTTGGATTGTCAAATAAAACCCATGTTCAAAGTTTCCTGGCGATTCCTGTATTAGTTTTATTTGAGATATAGCGCGACTTTTTTTTTGTTTTCAAATCGTATTCAGTCATTTTAATTTGTTATTATTGTTTACGATGTAACGGATCGGAAATTGTAATTAATTTTTTTTGAACGGCAGCTCGAGGTGATCTTTCACCGGCGCGGAAGCACGCCGCTGTAACTCTTACGAGGGTGAAGTATCAACTCTTGGTAATCGTAATTCTAGCTCGAAACGGTAGTTGTTGCCTGTAAGGAGTTAGGTATATATAGTGTTTCCGGATGTTTGACATGATCAGGGGAATCTTCGCCTGAATGTCGGGAAAGAATTTCTCGAGTCCGCCTTGAATTTCAAAACACCTTTGCAGTAATTTCCGATGCGAGCGCATCAAAACTGTAATAAGAAAGGTGTTGAGTGTTTAAATGTTGAAATTTATGTTGCGCGATATCCTGAATTTCCTCACGTTTCGCTCTCATCAAAACCGCATCCTTTTCGGCCGTTCGCGCTTTGCAGATGAAGCATCGCCGAGGCGACTTATGGTTGTTTTGGCGAGTGTGATATTGATGACCATTAGAATTTGAAGTGTAATTTGTCGTTTTCATATTTCATAATTTTGACGTTTTAAACGTCAGTTTCATTCGGTGTATAAAAAAAACACATTGGTTCTGGTTTAAATTGTTTTTGTTGATTATTGAATGCTCTTTGTGGTGTTATTTATTATGTTGCCCTCATAAAAGGAATGTATTCTTCATTGGTTTTGCTGGAATGAATTATTCGGTTTTGCGTTTCGCGAAAATTATTCAACGATGTTGAAGAGTTAGAAGTTGAAAAAATAAATTGTAAAAGATGAAAATAACAAATTACACTTCAAATTCTAATCTAGAAAAAAAAAACGTTCCCAAACTCGAAACTTTACGAAAAGCTTTTCATTTCTTCGGATTGTCAAATAATACCCATGTTCAAAGTTTCCTGGCGATTCCTGTATTAGTTTTGTTTGAGATATAGCGCGACTTTTTTTTTTGTTTTCAAATCGTATTCAGTAATTTTAATTTGTTATTATTGTTTACGATGTAACGGATCGGAAATTGTATTTTTTTTTTGGAACGGCAACTCGAGGTTATCTTTTACCGGCGCGGAAGCACGCCGCTGTAGCTCTTACGAGGGTGAAGTATCAACTCTTGGTAATCGTAATTCTAGCTCGAATCGGTAGTTGTTGCCTGTAAGGAGTTAGGTATATATAGTGTTTCCGGATGTTTGACATGATCAGGGGAGTCTTCGCCTGAATGTCGGGGAAGAATTTCTCGAGTCCGCTTTGAATTTCAAAACACCTTTGCAGTAATTTCCGATGCGAGCGCATGCATAACTGTAATAAGAAAGGTGTTGAGTGTTCAAATTTTGAAATTTATGTTGCGCGATATCCTGAATTTCCTCACGAGACCTGTTTGAACACATTTCGGTCTCATCAAAGCGCATCCTTTTCGGCCGTTCGCGCTTTGCAGATGAAGCATCGCCGAGGCGACTTATGGTTGTTTTGGCGAGTGTGATATTGATGACCATTAGAATTTGAAGTGTAATTTGTCGTTTTCATATTTCATAATTTTGACGTTTTAAACGTCAGTTTCATTCGGTGTATAAAAAAACACATTGGTTCTGGTTTAAATTGTTTTTGTTGATTATTGAATGCTCTTTGTGGTGTTATTTATTATTTTGCCCTCATAAGAGGAATGTATTCTTCATTGCTTTTGCTGGAATGAATTATTCGGTCTTGCGTTTCGCGAAAATTATTCAACGATGGTCAACGTTTAGGTTTTGGTTTTATTTTTGCTTCAATGATTAAATGTTGTGCATTAATTTAAACTTGATATTATTATTTGTGAGGTGACGGATCGGATCGTAATTTTGGTAATTACAGAGGTGTTTTATGAACGGCAACTATTTTACCTGCACGAAACAGTCACTGTAACTCTTACGAGGGTTAAGTATCGACTCTTGGTAATCGTAATTCTAGTTTGAAAGGGTAATTGTTGCCTGCAAGGAGTTAGGTATATCCAGTGTTTCATGAATGCTCGTATTAATAAGAACGCCTGAATTTAACACCTCTGCAGTAATTAATTTTAAATTTCCGGCGTCTACGCATAAAGTCTTTTGGGCATCTCCATATAAATTCTCGTGTCGTAACCAGTCCATCGAGGAGAGTTTTTAGTTGGTACACTCCGCGCCCTTCAGGGGGAGGAGTCCAACACCACCCCACTACAGGGGAGTCTATAAAAGAGTTTCTCTCCTCGCATCAAAAAAACAAAAAACAAAAAAAATCCGTATTCAGCATCCATCAACTGAGCAATCTTTGGCATTTAAATTTGCGTCGAAATCAAATGAGAACGAAAATTTTCAAAAGATTTTCAAAAATCGAAATAATTTCAGGGGGAAACTGAATTTAATTTTTGTATAATTTTTCAACTCGCGATTCATATTTATTTTAATTTTATTTTTCGCGGTTTACAAACAAACATTTTCACAAAAATTAACAACTCGCGCAAAACTCGAAAGATTTTCAAAAACCAAAACCATTTCAGAAAATGCTTCAGGAGCTCAAGATTACTTTTTGTAAGATTCTTTTAATTACATTTACTTTTTTCAAGAATTTTTTAAAGATATTTCAAGACTTTATTTTCAAAACTTTATTTCGTGATCTTTTTCAAAACTTTTTTCACGCTCTCTTTCAGGACAAATTTCAACTTTTTTAAAACTTTTTTTTCAGGGCCGATTTTAGAACAATTTTTTTCAGACTATTTTTCAGTAGTTTTTTAGGTATTTTAGAAGACTTTATTTTGAAGGTTTTTTCTCAAACTTTTCTGGGGTCATTTTTCCGATTTTTTTTTAGGACATTTTTTCAAGGCCTCTTTCTAGACTTATTTCGGAACCTTTTTAAGGAATTTTTTGAAATTTTCTACAGCTACTGAAACAACGTATTACTCCACGATACTGCAAAAATCTGTAAACATCCCTTACCTACATTTCGAAATAATTCCTCGAGAACAAAATTTGTAATTATCTAAAGCTCTCGAGCGCTTAAAAAATATAAAAAGAATTGCCAGACACTTGAAATTTTCCACAGTTTCTGAAACAACGTATTACTCCACGATACTGTTAAAATTTGTAAACATCCCTTAACTACATTTCGAGATAATTCCTCGAGAAGCAAATTTGTAATTATCAAAGTTCCACTTTTTCTCGAACGCTTAAAAAAATATAAAAACAATTGCCAGACACTTGATATTTTCTACAGCTACTGAAACAACATGTTACTCCACAACACTGTAAAAATCTGCAAACATCCCTTAACTACATTTCGAGATAATTTCTCGATTTTTGAGTTTTTTGTACTAAGTTTTTGATTGTTTGTCCTTCATTTTAGATTTTTTAGCCCAAGTTATTATTTTTATGGGCGAATTTTTTTAATTACTTTCGAGTTTTGAGTTTCGGCAATTTATTTTGGGATAAAGTTTCAATTTATTAGCATTTTTTTATTTTTTACATCAGGATTTACCAAAAGTGTGTTCTTCCTGAGTTCGCGTTGTGTTTATCAAACTATGTCAGTGTGTGAACAGTTTGATTATTCAAGCTGGGACAACACTTTTTTTACTTTGATTTTTATCAAATAGGTTCTTAAATTCTGGAAATTGCAGTGCAGTGGGATTCTCCGTTCCGTTCCGTACATCTCGAAGGAAGAAGGTAGGATGTCTTAGTGGGATCTTCAGAGCACATCTTTAGCAAGTCTCAAGAGAAGTAAAGGTAGGATTTACATTATTAAAAATAACCTTTTGCTTGATTCTATCTTTGACGCTTTCCAAAAATATTTACCTACTGCTTTGGGTACCTTTGATCTACTGATTTCTTATGGAAGTACTTCTAGTACTCAAACTTACAAAGTCGCAGTAGTTAGAAAATTAAAGATCTCCAAATGTACACCCTCTTCCAATATTTATCGAATAATTCAAATAATATAAAAGTTTAGATATAATTTTACGAATTGCCTGTCTAGTAGGTTGCTCTCGTATCTATTGTTAATTGAAAAATTATTTTTTTGTAGAATATTGTTTATGAAAATAAATTAAAAAATAAATTACTGTATGCCCGTATAAGAAAATTACATTAGAAATCCAACAACAACTTTTCTCCAATAAATTATTAAGTGCCTTAATAGCTCAGGCCCGTGGAGAATAAGTGTGGACTTTCTGCGATTATAATTACACGTTTATCAGCGATTTTATCACCAATACAAATTGCACGTTCCCCGCAATGATGATTTATAATCCAAAACTAATGCCCGGCTCGGCCGTCACACCATCACACGAGATCCCGCTAATGCTGAAAGATGTAGGCACAAAAATCAATCCGCGGGTCGCCTATGACCCCGGGAAATTATTCATTGACAGCGCACAATTCAATAAATCAGATTTTTGTTGGACGTTGAGCAGTTTTGCAAAGAGACCTTATCCTTCCTTACGTCGCAGTACTACATTTAACTGGGTTAACAGTTTGTTCTCCAGAATCCGACCATTAAAGCTCCTTCACGGGATAAATAATTCATGTCTACATGTGACGTCCATCGATCAGACAGATAAAAGATAAAGCCGCGCTTTCTTTTTCGTGACCACTTAGAGGATAGGTAGCGTGTAAAAAATTCTTCATTCACTATTGACGTTTATGGTATGAATTTCTCCAGATGTAATTATGGTGTTGGCAGCGGGAGATATTTTATGCACACGACGGATTTAGATTTTCGCTAGTGTTTCGACCTACTGACTGGTTTTTTATTTTTTTTAAATTGATATACGGGCTTAATTAGTATTGCGGATTGGTTTTCACCTTTGGTGTGAACAACTCTAGGGGCAACGACTTATAAGGCAGGATATCTGCAATTTGCAAAGGAAGTGTGGGATATGATACATTTGTCTATAATAGGACCAATTATGTAGTTTGTTAAGTATAATTAACAAGCATACGATTATATGCATATAATTTCGCTGGTTATAACGATGTGCTATTATCGTTATTGCTACTGCTACTGAATGATTGGGATGGTTTATTATTTACAATGCTAAATTTCTCACTTTATAAAGACTTGAAACTTCTCAAATTTGCTTAGAATAAAGACTTTTAACACTTCATCCCTAAATTTTGCAATAATTTAATGTGAACGGAGCCTTAAGTTTTGAAAAATATAATAATTTTAATGACTCGCAAAAAATATAAAAACAATTGACATCGTCTTAAAACTTCTCAAATTTGCTTAGAATGAATGCCAAATTACGTTCTTGTGAAAATCATCAGCACTTCATCCCTAAATTTTGGAATAAATTCATGTAAACAGAGCGTTAAGTTAAAAAAAATGTAATAATTTTAGTGACTTGGAAAAAATATAAAGACAATTGCCATCGACTTGAAACTTCTCAAATTTGCTTAGAATTAATGCCAAATTACGTTCCTGTAAAAATCATCAGCACTTCATCCCTAAATTTTGGAATAAATTCATGTAAACAGAGCGTTAAGTTAAAAAAAATGTAATAATTTTAGTGACTTGGAAAAAATATAAAAACAATTGCCATCGACTTGAAACTTCTCAAATTTGCTTAGAATGAATGCCAAATTACAGTTCTGTGAAAATTATCAGCGCTTCATCCCTAAATTTTGGAATAAATTCATGTAAACAGAGTGTTAAGTTAAAAAAAAATGTAATAATTTCAGCGACTTGGAAAAAATATAAAAACAATTGCCATCGATTTGAAACTTCTCAAATTTGCTTAGAATGAATGCGAAATTACGTTCCTGTGAAAATCATCAGCACTTCATCCCTAAATTTTGCAATAAATTCATGTAAACAGAGCGTTAAGTTAAAAAAAATGTAATAATTTTAGTGACTTGGAAAAAATATAAAAACAATTGCCATCGACTTGAAACTTCTCAAATTTGCTTAGAATGAATGCCAAACTACGTTCCTGTGAAAATCATCAGCACTTCATCCCTAAATTTTGGAATAAATTCATGTAAACAGAGCGTTAAGTTAAAAAAAAATGTAATAATTTTAGTGACCTGGAAAAAATATAAAAACAACTGCCATCGACTTGAAACTGTTCAAATTTAAATAAAATGAATACCAAATTACATTCCTGTGAAAATCATCAGCACTTCATCCCTAAATTTTGGAATACATTCATGTAAACAGAGCGTTAAGTTAAAAAAAATGTAATAATTTTAGTGACTTGGAAAAAATATAAAAACAACTGCCATTGACTTGAAACTTCTCGAATTTGCTTAGAATGAATGCCCAATTACGTTCTTGTGAAAATCATCAGCACTTCATCACTAAATTTTGTAATAAATTCATGTAAACAGAGCGTTAAGTTAAAAAAAAAATGTCATACTTTTAGTGGCTTGGAAAAAATATAAAAACAATTGCCATCAACTTGAAACTTCTCAAATTTGCTTATAATGAATGCCCAATTACGTTCCTGTGAAAATCATCAGCACTTCATCCCTAAATTTTGGAATAAATTCATGTAAACAGAGCGTTAAGTTAAAAAAATGTAATAATTTTAGTGACTTGGAAAAAATATAAAAACAATTGCCATCGACTTGAAACTTTTCAAATTTGCTTAGAATGAATGCCAAATTACGTTCCTGTGAAAATCATCAGTACTTCATCCCTAAATTTTGGAATAAATTCATGTAAACAGAGCGTTAAGTTAAAAAAAAATGTAATAATATTAGTGACTTGGTAAAAATATAAAAACAATTGCCATCGACTTGAAACTTCTCAAATTTGCTTAGAATGAATGCCAAATTACGTTCCTGTGAAAATCATCAGCACTTCATCCCTAAGTTTTGGAATAAATTCATGTAAACAGAGCGTTAAGTTAAAAAAAATGTAATAATTTTAGTGGCTTGGAAAAAATATAAAAACAAGTGCCATCGACTTGAAACTTTTCAAATTTGATTAGAATTAATGCCAAATTACCTTCCTGTGAAAATCATCAGCACTTCATCCCTAAATTTTGGAATAAATTCATGTAAACAGAGCGTTAAGTTAAAAAAAATGTAATAATTTTAGTGACTTGGAAAAAATATAAAAACAACTGCCATCGATTTGAAACTTCTCAAATTTGTTTAAAATGAATGCCAAATTACGTTCCTGTGAAAATCATCAGCACTTCATCCCTAAATTTTGGAATAAATTCATGTAAACAGAGCGTAAAGTTAAAAAAAAGTCATAATTTTAGTGGCTTGGAAAAAATATAAAAACAAGTGCCATCGACTTGAAACTTTTCAAATTTGATTAGAATTAATGCCAAATTACGTTCCTGTGAAAATCATCAGCACTTCATCCCTAAATTTTGGAATAAATTCATGTAAACAGAGCGTAAAGTTAAAAAAAAGTCATAATTTTAGTGACTTGGAAAAAATATAAAAACAAGTGTTATCGATTTGAAACTTTTCAAATTTGATTAGAATTAATGCCAAATTACGTTCCTGTGAAAATCATCAGCACTTCATCCCTAAATTTTGGAATAAATTCATGTAAACAGAGCGTTAAGTTAAAAAAAATGTAATAATTTTAGTGACTTGGAAAAAATATAAAAACAATTGCCATCGATTTGAAACTTCTCAAATTTGCTTAGAATGAATGCCAAATTACGTTCCTGTGAAAATCATCAGCACTTCATCCCTAAATTTTGCAATAAATTCATGTAAACAGAGCGTTAAGTTAAAAAAAATGTAATAATTTTAGTGACTTGGAAAAAATATAAAAACAATTGCCATCGACTTGAAACTTCTCAAATTTGCTTAGAATGAATGCCCAATTACGTTCCTGTAAAAATCATCAGCATTTCATCCCTAAATTTTGGAATAAATTCATGTAAACAGAGCGTTAAGTTAAAAAAATGTAATAATTTTAGTGACTTGGAAAAAATATAAAAACAACTGCCATCGACTTGAAACTTCTCAAATTTGCTTAGAATGATTGCCAAATTACGTTCCCGTGAAAATCATCAGCACTTCATCCCTAAATTTTGGAATAAATTAATGTAAACAGAGCGTTAAGTTTTCAAAAAATGTAATAATTTTAGTGACTTGGAAAAAATATAAAAACAAGTGCCATCGACTTGAAACTTTTCAAATTTGCTTAGAATGAATGCCAAATTACGTTCCTGTGAAAATCATCAGCACTTCATCCCTAAATTTTGGAATAAATTCATGTAAACAGAGCGTTAAGTTAAAAAAATGTAATAATTTTAGTGACTTGGAAAAAATATAAAAACAAGTGCCATCGACTTGAAACTTCTCAAATTTGCATAGAATGAATGCCCAATTATGTTCTTGTGAAAATCATCACCACTTCATCCCTAAATTTTTAAATAATTTAAGCGTTAAGTTTTGAAAAAATGTAATAATTTCAGCGACTTGGAAAAAATATAAAAATAATTGCCATCGACTTGAAACTTCTCAAATTTGCTTAAAATGAATGCCAAATTACGTTCCTGTGAAAATCATCACCACTTCATCCCTAATTTTTTAAATAATTTAAGCGTTAAGTTTTTAAAAAATGTAATAATTTTAGTGACTTGGAAAAAATATAAAAACAAGTGCCATCGACTTGAAACTTCTCAAATTTGCTTAGAATGAATGCCAAATTACGTTCCTGTGAAAATCATCAGCACTTCATCCCTAAATTTTAAAATAATTTAAGCGTAAAGTTTTGAAAAAATGTAATAATTTCAGCGACTTGGAAAAAATATAAAAATAATTGCCATCGACTTGAAACTTCTCAAATTTGCTTAGAATGAATGCCAAATTACGTTCCTGTGAAATCATCAGCACTTCATCCCTAAATTTTTAAATAATTTAATGTGAACAGAGCGTTAAGTTTTGTAATAAAAGGTAATAATTTTAGTGACGGGGAAAAAATCAGTTAAATCGATAAAACTAGTTTTAAATGGTAAAATTAAGAAAGTTATTGAATAAACACTCGTGAACATCGCAAAACGCATAATTCCGCTGATACTCTTTGTTCTTTGCCCCGAATTAACAAAGAAACAAACAAAACAAAAACAATCAGATATAAATTATTAACATGCTTCAAGGAATCCATTTCCTACCAACGAAATAAAAAATATATCAATTTCTAAAGAGCGGACAATTAAATAAATTATATAAATTATAGAAAATAACCTAATTCAGCAACAATTACAGGTAATTGATTGATCCAGGCGTTTTCTCTCGTTATTTCAAACCGTTACATTTTTACACTCTCGGCTACAAGAAAAAAACGACTCATCCAGTTTTTTCTGAAGACCAATTAATGCGCATCGTGTATAATTTATGGCGAGATAAAACCAGAAGTGGTACTCGTTTTCTACAATTATAGAATTATCTTGTAAGTAATTAGAAATCTAGGAAAAATTCATAAGCGTGGCAATTAGATCCATCATTTTCCGACACGTTTCCAGTGCGAGGTATAATTCCTTAACGGATTTATTTCTCAATTATGTTTTCTTTTTAAGTGGGATTAACGTGTAATAACCTAAGTGGTTTTTAATTTTCCAGTTTAACTCGTTTGCTGATTTTGTTTTTCATTGTGTTTAATACTAAACTTATGCTTCTACCTACTGTTTGTTCACCGTAACACCGTCAGCCGTTTCATTTTCAAACTTATGGAAATACTTGGTTTTTAAAATTTTCGTAGGTAACTCCATAAACACGCTTAAAAACGTAAACAATATAGATGCCAAAGGTGATATCCCGGAGTTAATGATATTTGTTGTCTTTAAATTCTTAGACCCCGGTAAAAATGCACGGATAATGAGACCGCCCACGATACATTGCTATTAAATAATTTTGAAGATATGAAATGATAAATTTCGTCAAATAATAGATTTATGGAGCTAAAACTCGTATCATTTATAAAAGAAAACTCCTGGGGCAATTGTCGACGTAATTTATTTAACAAACAAAGATAAACTCTTTAATTACACACACCGGCAATAATTTAGCACACAACACGCCACTTTTTACTGCCAATACGATTAATCATCCGATTAGCAAATTAGATCTTAGCAATTATCCTCTCCGCAGTGCGCCATCGCCGGTAGCAATTTCCATTCCACCAAATTGCACTCTTCGCCATCAAGAGATTCGTGATCGTGAGACGAAATTTAAATGCAATCAACACAATAGCACAAAAAATTTAACCGAACCTGTAATGGTTTCCTCCGGTGTTTACAGTTAAGAAAAAACGTGCTCCGCATACAAATAACGTCCTGTAATATGTGAAATTAATTTTCCGATCCATCCATCTGTAAAATTTAACCCCGTTGTTTTGCCGACATTAAGGATAATTTGTTTTGATGGTTTAATCTTGAAGAAAACTAATTAAGTGCTGCAAATTAAAACCGGCCTGGTTTAAGACGTGACGTAAATTACTTGTATGACGGATTGCCTGTGTAGTAATTAAACGGAAGTGCTTTTGCGTTAGCTAATAGTTTTTTTGGAAAAACGTAATTTGATTTTATGATTGTGTTATTCTAAAAATTCAAATGCTTTATTATTTTCCCTTTCTCTGTATTCTTTTAAATGATGATTTTGGGTTTTTACATCCGCAACTTGACCAACGCAACTTGATTCGAATTTAACGATTAAATTCATTATTGCTGAGCGAAAAAGTTCTTCAAAAGCAAATTTTACCATCTCTACGACATTTTCACCATTTTTGTAGTGAATTTTCACAAATTCTTTGTGCAGTGTAAGCGATACACATCTTTTCATTTTCGTAAACCATTTAGTTTTTCCTACTTCAATGTCAAAAATTGACTTTAAAGCTTTAATTTGGACAGATGCGCGCGAAATTCAAAATTAAACTTCGTAATGCAACACTTTATCTTGTAACTAACACTTACAGTTTTTATCAAAACTGGAATGTTATGATCAAAAACTGACTTTTTGTAGAAACATAATTGCAGATTTCACATCCAACACGACAATTGAATAAAACTGTGGCTGATAAATCCTAAAAGCCAAAGTCCTAACAGTTGACTTGTGATAGACTCTAATGTAGTTTTTGTCACCCATAAAAAAAAAAAACGTTTGGCTTCACAAATCACCAATTCACTGAAAGAAAAATGGCGCAGGTCAAAACTGGAATGTGATGATCAAAAACTGACTTTTTGTGAAAACATTATTTCAAGTTTCACATCTAACACGACAATTGCATGTAACTGTAGCAGATTGTTCTTAAAAAGTATGTCTTTACAAATTAGCAATTAAAACTCCTCCAACTTTACTGAAAGAAAAATGGCGCGGGCCAAAACTGGAACGTGATGGTCAAAAATTGACTTTTTTCAGAAATATGATTTAAGTTTCACATTTAACACGACAATAGAATGTAACTGTAGCAGATTAATCCTAAAATGTGTCTTTACAAATTAGCAATTAAAACTGGAATGCGATGATCAAAAACTGACTTTTTGTAGAAACATGATTGCAGATTTCACATCCAACACGATAATTGAATTTTTGAATGATTGAATGTTTTTCTTTATTTTTTCTTAATACTAGTAAATTGACTAAATGACTAGTCACTTAATACTATCAATTATCCATGATAAGTGATAAAAATAATTGTGAAATTAATAGTTGTAAAAGTTACCAAGATAAAGTTTTTTTCGATTGTCTCAAAACGTCATTTTTGGACAAATGCTGTTTATGAAATCAACGCCTAAATTGAATAAATCTAAAAAAAAAGTATGACGGATTTGCTCAAATTGTTTTAATATATATCCACTTATAACATAAACTTTGGTTTCTGAAAATGTTTTAATATCTGCGCGAGTTATAAATGTTTTAAAATATTTTTTTTAAGTGGTCGAATATTTGAACAAGGAAAAACTGGAAAAAAAATTATTGAATTCCTTGAAAACTTTGATGCAATCATAATACATTTACCTTTAAAATTAACTGTGATTTTAAAAAATTAGTCAATTTTTGCGTGAGTTATGAATTTTTTAAAATTAATATTTTCAGTTGTTGAAGACATGAACAAAATGATTAAAATACTTACATGATAAAATTGCTCAAAATGTTTAATGTATTTACAAGTTATCTACCTTTAAAATTAATTAAAATTTTTGAAAATGTGCCAATTTTTTCGTGAGTTATGAATTTTTAAAATTTACACTTCAACAAAAAAAAATCGAAAAAAAAATACTTACATGATAAAATTGCTCAAAATATTTAATATATTCATAATATATCTATCTACCTATCAAATTAACTACAATTTTTGAAAATGTGCCAATTTTTTCGTGAGTTATGAATTTTTGAAAATTAACACTTCAATAAAAAGAAAATCGAAAAAAAATACTTACACGATAAAATTGCTCACAATATTTAATGTATTCATAAGATATCTATCTACCTTTCAAATTAAATACAATTTTTAAAAATGTGCCAATTTTTCCGTGAGTTATGAATTTTTGAAAATTAACACTTCAATAAAAAAAATCGAAAAAAATACTTACATGATAAAATTGCTCAAAATATGTAATATATTCATAATATATCTATCTACCTTTCAAATTAAATACAATTTTTGAAAATGTGCCAATTTTTTCGTGAGTTATGAATTTTTGAAAATTAACACTTCAATAAAAAAAATCGAAAAAAAAATACTTACATGATAAAATTGCTCAAAATATTTAATATATTCATAATATATGAAAATACAATTTTTGAAAATGTCCCAATTTTTCCGTGAGTTATGAATTTTTGAAAATTAACACTTCAATAAAAAAAAAATCGAAAAAAAATACTTACATGATAAAATTTGTCAAAATATTTAATATATTCATAATATATCTATCTACCTTTCTAATTAAATACAATTTTTAAAAATGTGCCAATATTTTCGTGAGTTATCAATTTTATAAAATTAACACTTTAATAAAAAAAATCGAAAAAAAAACTTACATTATAAAATTGCTCAAAATATTTAATATATTCACAACATATCTATCTACCTTTCATATTAAATACAATTTTTGAAAATGTGCCAATTTTTTCGTGAGTTATGAATTTTTGAAAATTAACACTTCAATAAAAAAAAAATCGAAAAAAAATACTTACATGATAAAATTGCTCAAAATATTTAATATATTTATTATATAACTATCTACCTTTCAAATTAAATACAATTTTTGAAAATGTGCCAATTTTTTCGTGAGTTATCAATTTTTGAAAATTAGCACTTCAATAAAAAAAAATCGAAAAAAGCTAAAAATGTTTAATATATTGACAAGATATGTAGTTACCTTTCAAATTAAATAAAATTTTTAAAAATGTGTCAATTTTTCCGAATTTTTGAAAATTAACGTTTTAATTCGTCGAACACCAATAAAAAAATCGATTGATTAAATTGCTTAAACTGGATAATATATTCACCTTTAAGTTAATAAAAAATTTAAAAAATGTGCCAATCTTTCCGTGAGTTATGAATTTTTCAAATTAACGTTTCAATTTGTGGAACACTCAATCAAAAAATCGAAAAGAAATACTTACATGATAAAATTGCTCAAAATGTTTAAACAAAAATATCTACCTTTATAATGAATTAAAATTTTTGATTGATTTTTCCGTGAGTTGTGAATTTTTTTAAATGAACTTTTTCATTTGTCGAAAACTTCATATATTCACAAGATATCTACCTTTAAAACTTATTAAAATTTTTGAAAATGTGCCAATTTCTCCTTGAGTTATGAATTTTTGAAAATTAACGTTTTAATTTGTTGAACACTTCAATAAAAAAAAAATCGAAAAGCAATACTTACATGATAAAATTGATCAAAATGTTTAATATATTTACAAAATATCTACCTTTAAACTTAATTAAAATTTTTGAAAATGTGTTAATTTTTCCATGAGTTATGAATTTTTGAAAATTAACACTTCAATAAAAAAAAATACTTACATGAATAAATTGCTCAAAATATTTAATATATTCACAAGATATTTATTTACCTTTCAAATTAAATAGAATTGTTGAAAATGTGTCAATTTTTCCATGAGTTATGAATTTTTGAAAATTAACACTTCAATAAAAAAAAAATACTTACATGAATAAATTGCTCAAAATATTTAATATATTCACAAGATATCTAACTACCTTTTAAATTAAACAGAATTTTTGAAAATGTGTCAATTTTTCCATGAGTTATGAATTTTTGAAAATTAACACTTCAATAAAAAAAATACTTACATGAATTAATTGCTCAAAATATTTAATATATTCACAAGATATCTAACTACCTTTTAAATTAAACAGAATTTTTGAAAATGTGTCAATTTTTCCATGAGTTATGAATTTTTTTAAATTAACACTTCAATAAAAGAAAATACATGAATTAATTGCTCAAAATATTTAATATATTCACAAGATATCTATCTACCTTTCAAATTAAATAATTTTTTTGAAAATGTGTCCATGTTTCCTTGAGTTATAAATTTTTGAAAATTAACGTTTTAATATTTTTAACACTTTATTTTTTTTAATAATTACACGATTAAATTGCTCAAAATGTTTAATATATTCACCTTTAAAATTTTTGAAAATGTATCAATTTTTTCCTTAGTTATGAATGTTTTAAAGTTCTGCTTTTTGTCTTGTAAAATATATGTTTTGAAAATAAAGTTTAAATTTAAATTGAATTACGCTAGTTTTCTCAATCCAACATAATTCCGTTAAACGAAAATGATTCCGCAATTCGGATTCAAAATTCTGATTCAAAACGTCTCACGCACTATTTTTTTAACGTGTTCATATCATCAAATCAGTAGCGGCTCGTGGAACATTTTGATGGTTGAGTCAATACAATTAGGTTAGGTTTAAGTGAAAACGAAGGGCAGTGGGTGGGCCCTATCCCATCCTCCAATTCTTGGAATATAAACGAGGGTTTTACAATTGTTAATTAAGTGATAAGAGAAGATTCAAACGGTTTATAGTTGCTTCGACAAAATAAATTGTTTATAGAAACTCTGGGATGTGTTCAGCAAGTTGGAGAGTAGGATAGGGCCCACCCACCGCCCTTCATTTTCACTTTAACTTAACCCGGAATCTCTGTATTGGTAGTCTTGCAACTTTTAAAACTTTGATTTAACGAAGAAATGTCTTTACTCAAACAGAGTTTTGTTGGTTAGGTGTAAATGGAAACTTAGAGCGGTGGGTGGGCCCTATCCTATCATCCAATTCTTGGAACACAAACGAGGGTTTTGCAGTTGTTAATTAATTGTTTAAAGAAGTACCGAACAATTTTTTATATTTTGTTTCCTCGACAAGTGAATTTGTTAATGTAAACTCTGGAGCGTGTTTAACGAATTTGAGAGTGGAATAGGGACCACCCACCACCCTTCATTTCCACTTTAACTTAACCCAGCGATCTTCTTTATTTGGCTTTGCAACTTTTAAAACCTCAGTGATTTGGTGAATAAACTTCTTTATCTAAACAGTGTTTTCTAGGTTAGGTTAAAGTGTAAACTCAGGGCGGTGGGTGCGCCCTATCCTACAATCCAATTCTTGGAACAGAAGCGCGGGTTTTACAATCGTAAATGATAAGAGAAGAATTAAATGGTTTATCGTTGCTTTGATAAAAGAATTTGTTTGTAGAGACTTTGGGGCGTGTTTAACGGGTTGGAGAGTGGGAAAGGGAAAACCCACCACCCTTCGTTTCCATTTTAATTTAACCCGGAATCTCTTTATTGGTGGTTTTACAACTTTTGAAACTTCAGTGATTTGACTGAGAAGTCAAAGGGTTTTTTTCTGGTTAGGTTTAAGTGTAAACGAGGCGGGCGGGTGCGCTCTATCCCATCCTCCAAAGGCGGGTGGGTTGGTACATATCGCGGGTGGGTGGGCCCTATCCCATCCTCCAATTCTTAGAATACAAACGTGGATTTTACAATTGTTAACTAATTTATAAGAGAATTATCAAACGGTTTATCGTTGCTTCGACAAAAGAATTTGTTTGTAAACACTTTGGGGTGTGTTTAAAATGGTAAAACTTACTGAGGGTAACATTTGGAATAAAACTTTTGTTGTGTTTCAGTTGCCTGACACGTGTTTCGACAATTACGTGCCATTATCAAAGGGTATAGAATACTCAAACTTGCGCTAGATATTCGTCACCTAATAAATGTTAACATTAAATATTGTTCCCCCATCTTAACACCTACAGACCGGTTTCGACCTTTCAGGTCTCATCAGTGTAGTATGTTGTTGAAGATTTTCGTCAGCAGTATTATCATTTTTTAAAGTATGCAATTTCACGATATTTATAGACTCCCGGATGAATAACGGTGCGGTAAATTAAAATGTATCCAGCAATCGTGGTTAATTCGAAGGCAGAGCAAACCTGACATACTTAATTTATTTATGTACAAAGTTATCTCTCGCGTGGCGTAAACCGTATGAATCAATCATCCCGGAGATGTATCGGACATTTTACAATTGCCTTATGCACACACGTACACAGACGCAATTTTATGGTCGCTGTGAGAAAATCTCCAATTTATGTCCATACATGGGTGTGTGTACCGATGGGACTTTCTCCGTAAAATACGAAGAAGACGAAGAAGTGCGTGCCATTGCGTTGCCCATTTCTTTTTTAATCTCGTCCCGGGTATAATTATCGAGTCGTTATGGGCGGCAATTTCGTTTAATTACCAATTAATTAAAAACACTTTAAGCGATGCAATTTAATTATATGCGATCGCAGTGATTTAGTTATTTAGCGGTACATCGGCATACATTGATAATTTGATGTAATCTTTGTGCCACTCCCATTATTATAATTGTCGGAAATCTTTTGCTCGGTATTTTCTCCATTTTTTTTGTTTTTAAGCTGGAAAAAAAGGAGTTTTCCCATTTTTATCGATGTTGGAAATCCATGATTATGTTTAGTTTATACAAAACACATCAATAACGCGCAACAGATACAACTCAGGCCATATATCATATTTACGTGGAGAAAACACCTATTTTTATAACCAATATGCGCCGGTAATAAATAGTGTATGGGAAGAAGACGTTTTCCAAGTGGGAGATTAAATTTAGACCAACAAAAATATAATTTCAAGGTCGTAACGAGGAACGCGAATATTGAAAGTGAGTTAAAAAAAATATGTAAAAACACAACTGGCCGTATTATGAATAATTTATTGTTATAATTGTTTGAAGCTACCGATCGAAAATCCTGTAAATTTTCTTCACCGATAATAATATTAACCTCTTCACGCCCAGGTCGCCACATGTGGCGAGAAACAAAAAAAAAAATTACAAATTAAAAAATACCACTTTAGCGCCATCTATGGAATTTTTTTTATATTATTTGCAAAAGGTAGATTATGACTGTGGAATAATATTCTGTAGAAAACCGTAACTACAACAAAAAAGTAAATTTTCAATAAACCAGGGATTATGCTATAACCCAATCAAAGCAGCATGGGCGCGAAGTGGTTAAGGCGATAAATGTATCCATTATCCATTTACAGTAATTATTTGGCAATTAAACGATTTTAAAAAACTAGAGGCTTTTGCCACTGTTAAAATCCGCAACCGTCTATTCAAATTTCTAATAATATTACATTAATATAAGACGATAAATTTATCTATTATCTATTTCCAACATATTTACACTAATTATTTGGCAATTAAACGATTTAAAAAAAAACTAGAGACTTTTGCCACTGTTAAAATCCACAACCATCTATTCAACTTTGATTAAAAATTGTGTACAGATCAAAATCGTCATTAGAACTAATCAAGCAACATGAATATAATAGTTCCTTATGGCTAAAGCATAAAAAACTTCTTGATTGACTCTAGAAAAACTTTCTTTTCACAATCCCACAAATCTTCCATTCCTGCAGCTGCAAGCCTCAAATTAATAACGATTGTATGTAAAATACCCGACGACGCACACACACACGTATAGTCCTGACAGGCCGATGAAAGCCCGATAGAATAAAAATTCGCTGTATCATGCATGTGAGATTAATGGCAAAAAAATCTATCCATCTAATAACCAGAAGAGAAATTGGCCTAATAATGAAGCGATTTAACCGTGAATTAAATTCAAATGACTTGCAAACGACCACACCGACAGCAATAATGGCGAAAATAGCGGCTTCCGCCCCGTTCTGCGTCAGTTCGCATTTTTCCTTGTTGCTGCTCGAACGGATAATTAAAAAGCCATTAGTCAACAGCGAAAAAAAGAAGAGTCCAGTTTCATCCGCCACTTCACATTTTCACGGGCGTTTGCTCGTAACAAGTAAACCAGATTTTATGTAGGTCTCGTAATGTGGTTAATGTTTTTTTTTCAGCGAACGCTCGTTCTCGGTATTATTAATTTTTTCTCTCGGCCATATTTTCTGATATTAATATGCTTTGATGAAAGCATCGTTACGCATTACTTTGCGTTACGTTACGCTTTGTTTGTTGGCAGAAGTAACTGTTCTAAAATTACAATCTATTTTATAATGATTTCTTCTGCTGAAAAATTGTTAATAGTAATTGTATGAAGAAATAAACTGACGAAAATAATACTCCAAAACACAAAAACATAGTTCATAGTTATACGGTGTGTACACATTTCAATGCTCACCATTGGTATCTCGGATATAATACTATTAGAAGACATGAACAGCGGTTAAATGGGGGATGTTTTGTAGATTTCAATACTCGCAACAAATCTCATTTAAAATTCACCCAAACTTTTTCATTTTTTTAAATATTTAAAAAAACCGAGGATTGTTGAAAAAAAATCTCGAAGCAAATACCCTGTAAAAAATCCTTAAAAAGGTCCTAAAAAATCTGGAAAAAAATTGTTTTGCAGAAAAATCCCAAGGGGAGTCTTAAAAGAAGTCCTGAAAGCAGTTTTGAAAAAAATCCCGAAATTGAAGTCCCTGAAAATGTCCCAAAAAAATGTCCAAAAAAATCCTTAAATACATTCCTTAAAAAAGGTCACTCACAAAAAGAGTCCTGAAAAAGTTTACCAAAAAAAAGAACTCGCAAAAAGAGTCTTGAAAAAGTTCTGAAGAAAATTTACCAGAAAAAAAAAACTCGCAAAAAGAGTTTTGAAAAAGTTCTGAAGAAAATTTACCAGAAAAAAAATATCGCAAAAAGAGTCTTGAAAAAGTTCTGAAGAAAATTTACCAGAAAAAAAAACTCACAAAAAGAGTCCTGAAAAAGTTCTGAAGAAAATTTACCAAAAAAAAAACTCGCAAAAAGAGTCTTGAAAAAGTTCTGAAGAAAATTTACCAGAAAAAAAAACTCACAAAAAGAGTCCTGAAAAAGTTCTGAAGAAAATTTACCAAAAAAAAAACTCGCAAAAAGAGTCTTGAAAAAGTTCTGAAGAAAATTTACCAGAAAAAAAATATCGCAAAAAGAGTCTTGAAAAAGTTCTGAAGAAAATTTACCAGAAAAAAAAAACTCACAAAAAGAGTCCTGAAGAAATTTCTGCTAATTTCTTAAAAGCTATTTTATAAGAGAATCAACCGTAGATAGTATTAAAAATACATCTACCCAATTACGTCGGAGCAGAAAAACTGTATTTATCCAGCAATTTAATTTGAATCATCATTTGCGAAAACTCCGCACTCCCAGCGGTCATTTTCCGCACTCCCAGCGGTCATTTCCTCAGTATTTAATTTAATATCTCATTGTGTTCTTGCTCCATTTCTGTTAAACATACTTTAACACCATAACATTCGAAATAATCTTTGGGTTATCTGCGGCGGTCTGTAATTACTAAATTGCTCTCTTTATATCGACTCGGGAAATGTGCTACGAAGGCAAAAATCGGACGAGCTCGTAACAAATACCGGGATTATTTTATTGCATCGGTTAGCTCGGTAATTATCTGTAATTTGCTCTATTGGCTCTCAGGTGGCTGGGCTCGGGGTAATTACCGGTTGGGTGTAATTTTCGTCCACGTTAAAAACGTAGTAGGTTCAGAAACAAAATTCTTTCATCTATTCCGTGACGCTGAAAATGCAACACGCAGCCTATATGACCATAATATTATCTTACACTCGTGTTGGTGTAATTGTTGTTTACTAAATGAAACAATACAATCCGTCTATTATACAGTGAGCGTTATGTAATGGAGGTTGTAATAATTTAAAACTGACCATGGCGAAGTTACCACGGTTATCTTTGTAAAAAATTGAAATATTACATTTGCATTATTTTATAACTGCTGTATACACATGAAACCCTCGTTTATGTTCAGAGGATTGGATTGTAGGATAGGGCCCACCCACCACCCTTAGTATCAACTTTAACTTTACCTACAAAACTGTGTTTCACTTACGATTTTTTTTTTTGTAATTCATGAGCGATGTAAAAAGTTAATAACCAGTGTGTGGCTTGAGTAAAAGAGAATTTAAAGGGTGGTGGGTGGGCAATATCCTACAATCTAACCTGACAATTACTGTCCAGGATTATTAAAAATATAAATAATTTGTGAAGACGAAAAATTGAAATTTTACATTTGCATTAATTGCTTGTTACTGTACACGCATGAAACTCTCGTTTATGTTCAGCTGATTGGATTGTAGGATAGGGACCCACCCACCACCCTTAGTATAAACCTTAACTTTACCTACAAAACTGTGTTTCACTTACGATTTTTTTTGTAATTCATGAGCGATGTAAAAAGTTAATAACCACCAAAAAAGGGAGTGTGTGGCTTGAGTAAAAAAGAATTCAAAGGGTGGTGGGTGGGCATTATCCTACAATCCAACCTGTTAATCACAGCCCAGGGTTATTAAAAATAAAAATAATTTGCGAAAACAAAAAATTGAAATATTACATTTTCATTATTTTCTTGCTGCTGTACACGGATAAAACCCTCGTTTATGTTCAGTTAATTGGATTATAGGTAAGGGCCCACCCACCGCCCTTAGTATAAACTATAACTTTACCGACAAAACTGTGTCTGACTGATTTTTTTTTGTAATTCATGAGCGATGTAAAAAGTTAATAACCACCAAAAACAGAGTGTGTGGCTTGAGTAAAAGAGAATTGAAAGGGTGGTGGGTGGGCAATATCCTACAATCCAACCTGTTAATCACAGACCAAGGTTATTAAAAATAAAAATAATTTGCGAAAACGAAAAATTGAAATATTACATTTTCATTATAAACCCTCGGTTATGTTCAGCTAATTTGATTATAGGTAAGGACCCACCCACCACCCTTAGTATAAACTATAACTTTACCGACAAAACTGTGTCTGACTGATTTTTTTTGTAAAAAGTTCATTATTACCAAAAAACAGAGTCTCTGGTTTGAGTAAAAGAGAATTCAAAGGGTGGTGGGTGGGCACTATCCTACAATCCAACCTGTTAATCTCTTTCCAGGGTTATTAAAAATAAAAATAATTTGCGAAGACGAAAAATTTAAATATTACATTTGGATTAATTTCTTGTTACTGTACACACATAAAACTCTCGTTTATGTTCAGCTGATTGGTTTGTAGGATAAGGCCCGCCTACCACCCTTAGTACAAACTTTAACTTTACCGACAAAACTGTGTTTGACTTACGATTTTTTTTTAAATTCATGAGCGACGTAAAAAGTTAATAACAACAAAAAAATTAGTGTGTGGCTTGAGTAAAAGAAACTTTAAAGGGTGATGGGTGGGCACTATCCTACAATCCAACCTGTTAATCACAGACTAGGGTTATTGAAAATAAAAATAATTTGCGGAGACGAAAAAAAGAAATATTACATTTACATTAATTTCTTGTTACTTACTGTACACGCATGAAACCCTCGTTTATGTTCAGCTGATTGGATAGGAGGATAGGGCCCCCCCACCACCCTTAGTATAAACTTTAACTTTTACCGACAAAACTGTGTTTGACTTACGATTTTTTTTGTAACTCACGAGCGATGTAAAAAGTGAATGACCACCAAAAAACAGAGTGTGTGGCTTGAGTAAAAAAAAAATCAAAGGGTGGTGGGTGGGCACTATCCCACAACCCAACCTGTTAATCACAGACCAGGGTTATTTAAAATTAAAATTATTTGCGAAATCGAAAAATTGAAATATAACATTTGCATTCTTTTCTTATTGCTGTATACACGTAAAACCCTGGTTTATGTTCAGCTGATTGCATAGTAGGATAGGGCCCACCCACCACCCTTAGTATCAACTTTAACTTTACCTACAAAACTGTGTCTGACTTACGATTTTTTTTGTAATTCATGAGCGATATAAAAAGTTAATAACCACCAAAAACAGAGTGTGTAGCTTGAGTGAAAGATTATTGAAAGGGTGGTGGGTGGGCACTATCCTACAATCCAACCTGTTAATCACTATCCGGGGTTTTTAAAAATAAAAATAATTTGCGAAAACGAAAAATTGAAATATTACATTTGCATTCTTTTCTTATTGCTATATACACGTAAAACCCTGGTTTATGTTCAGCTGATTGCATATTAGGATAGGGCCCACCCACCACCCTTAGCATCAACTTTAACTTTACCGACAAAACTCTGTCTGACTTACGATTTTTTTTGTAATTCATGAACGATGTAAAAAGTTAATAACCACCGAAAAACAGAGTGTGTAGCTTTAGTTAAAGATTATTCAAAGGGTGGTGGGTGGGCTCTATCCTATAATCCAATCTTTTAATCACAGTTCAGGGTTATTAAAAATAAAAATAATTTGCGGAGGCGAAAAATTGAAATATTATATTTGCATTAATTTCTTGCCACTCTACACACATTAAACCCTCGTTTATGTTCAGCTGATTGGATTGTAGGATAGGGCCCACCCGCCACCCTTAGTATAAACGTTAACTTTACCTACGAAACTGTGTTTGACTTTTTGTTTTTTTTTTTTTGTAATTCATGAGCGATGTAAAAAGTTAATAACCACCAAAAAAGGGAGTGTGTGGCTTAAGTAAAGGAGAAACCTGTTAATCACAGACCAGGGTTATTAAAAATCAAAATAATTTTCGAAAACGAAAAATTGAAATATTACATTTTGCATTATTTTCTTGCTACTGTACATGCATGAAACCCTCGTTTATTTCAGCTGATTGGATTGTAGGATAGGGACCACCCACCACCCTTAGTAACAACTTTATCTTTACCTATAAAACAGTGTTTGACGTACGAATTTTTTTTGTAATTCATGAGCGATGTAAAAAGTTAATAACAACAAAAAACAGAGTCTGTGGCTTGAGTAAAAGAGAATTCAAAGGGTGGTGGGTGGGCACTATCCTACAATTCAATCTATTAATCACAGACCAGGATTACTAAAAATAAAAATATTTTCCGAAAACGAAAAATTGGAATATTACATTTGCATTATTTTCTTACTGTTGTACACATGAAACCCTCGTTTATGTTCAACTGATTGGATTGTCAGATATTCTGATTTGCTATTTTGCACAACATTTAACTGAAGAGAGAAGAGTTAGAAATTTGCACCTACAAAGTACGTATTTTAATTTCCTGAAGATCTTCAACAACAAACAGTTTCTTCAGAAGGTCACATAACAGTCCAATATTTTATATTTATCTATACGTCAGACATGTGATTTTGGCAAAGTTCCTAAACTTCCTGAGATATAATTTTGCTATTTGTATTTTCAGAAGGTCTCATAATTGTTCAACATCTTTTATTTTTCTTCACCAGTCGGACATGTGAATTTGGAAAAATACCCAAACTCCCTTTGATATAATTTTGCTATCCCCATGGCCTCATATCTTACGGGGATGGTATTGGCGACACCGTGGTGCCCGAGCTGTGTCTGTCCCAGTTAACCTTGTCTTGGGAAGGATTCCTCCTCTATCTCTCTATCCTATTTAAGACCTATCTTGGTCGAACTTCTGTTATCCTCAGATCCTTAGCTATTAGGTAGCGAGAGCTAAGGATCTACTCATTCGTATCTCTTCTTCTCTTTCCTAATAAGTGAAACCCATCACGGAAATCATCTGCCAGAGACATTATTCAAGACATATTATGGTTTCTTCTTTCAATGAAGGGTTTGCGACAATTGAAAGAAGAAAGTTCAATTTGCCTTAAATAATGTTTTCCATGAGTTAGTTCGTTTGCACCTATCTTTAAAAACTTACCTTTACACCTTTGCAAAAAGCTATTTTCTTCGCCGTTTCTTCCTGTATGAACCAAACTTCCGATGATTTATAGTCAAACCCATTATACCATATGTATAAAAAATATTTAGATGAGGCATGGCCATGATAAACAAAATCACGGTCTTAGATTAGTTCAGCACGTCGTTGACTTTATGTCAATTTAAAGTCAGTTTTGATTTAATCATGGTATTCTCGCAACTTCACAAGCGTTTCATCATTTAATCTCATTTCCGTAATGGACATCTTGAAAATAGTTTAGTCTGATTTTTTTTAAGCAATACTGATATGAGTAATTATATTAAGGCTATTTAACAAATCTCGATGCAACGTGCTTTAGAGACTACAAAAAAACAACATATTAGAAGCTAATTAACGATATAAACGCCAAAGTGGCGGCATCTATTGCCTGAATGCCGTGCTGAACCAAATCCACATCCTCACTGATGAGACCTGAAAGGTCGGAATCGGTCTGTAGGTGTTCTGATGGGGAAACAATATTTAATATTTAATTTTTAAGCTAATTAATATTTAATAATTCAAAAATTAAAAAGCTATAATGCTAAAACTAATATTCTTTGTATAGCATTACTGTTTACTACAACCCACATTATTTATGTATGGTTTCAAACGAGGAAAAAAAGTGATCACAAAGAAAAACTTTTCCTCCGTCTTAAGAATACTGTAAATTTCCCGCTTTCTTCCCAACACTATTCCCAGGTTTAATTGCACTGCAGATAATTGTCCATGCGCGATTTACTATCCAAGCAATGAAATACGAATATTATAATTCATATAATTAACAATGTTGTACGTGATTGTTCTTGGAAATAGGTGTGGAAAACACACGTGCTGATTTTCACCGCGATTGTTTCGTCTTCGAGTACATTTTTTGCTCAATTAAACGGCAGAGAGTCTAACTGAAAATGTTTACTTTACGTCTTAATGTAAATAACGCGCCTTAACGTTATTTTCTATTGTGAAGTTAGAGTAATAAATTTTATCATCGGCATATTATTTGGAATAATGTTTTCTTTTTAGAGAATTGTGGGTTTAATTTTGGGTGATTACTTCATAAATTATTTAAACAATAAAAATAGTGAAAGGAAGCGTATATTATTAAAATAAATAAATAAATGCGTTTTTCTTCATTATGACATTATAAGAAAAACGGATCAATCGCGCACAATTAAATAGGCTAGAAACTCGATATCAAAAATATAATATCATACGAGGTTTCCCTCTTTATCTACGATACAAGTAACGTTATGAAGGTTTTTACATTACGAGAAAAATCAGCATAAAGGTAGGATTGTACTTCTCGTAAGTTCGCCGGTAAATAATTAATGTAGATAAGGAATAGAATGGATCCTTGCGGAATACCATGTTGTACATCAAATCTTGTTGACCTGGTATTTGTACAAATTGGATTCTTTCAATAAATTTAAGAGCTATTCCTATGATTCCATAAAAATATAATTTACGACGCATTATTTTTAGCCCATTTTTGATCATCATATTTCCAAGTACTTTCAGATTAATATTTCTACTCTTATTAGACATCGATTGACTGTACGTACATTCTTGATCTTCGAAAGATTCAAACATTTAATTATGGAGGTAACTGTAAACAAAAATGAATTGTGGTAATAATATGCAGTCGATGTTCCGCGAAGCCCTATATAAATTCACAACTACAAGGAAATATTATACAGTGCATTTATTTTATAGCGTGCTGAATATTCCGGGTTATTACACAGGCCACGGAGGAATATAATTTAAGCGGATATTGTAAATTCCTCGGCTGCAAAAAAAGCACCACAATAAACACATAAATTGGTAAGTAAAAGGAATGGACCCGAGTAATTATTCGTAGCACACGTGCGACTCCATTTACGGACCGAAGAGGTTTTCATAGAACTTTCAAAATGGTCGAGTGTTGTCCACCACTCGTGTCCGTTAGTTCAGTGTGTCACTGGGCTTTTTCTGATTGTGTCGTTACGTGTGTGCACACAAACGAAATGCATGTGCTGATGGTTAACCTATAAAACCATCATCCATGGAGAGACAATGTTTTGTACAATGGGCGCGAAAAAATGGTACCGTTTCAAAAGTGTACAATTGAACCGTGTTACGGTTTCGCGGTGCATCGCGTCGATAATTCCGATCCCTCTTCTTCTTTTTTTTGCCTGAAAACACTACCTTCGGTTTTGGTTTGCTGAGCATGTAATTAACTCGTTTAATTAAAAGCTATAAAGTTTTATCACCTTATATCGCAATCTAAATGCCTTTTGACTTAAGCTAATGTTGCGTGGCAAATATCCGCAAACGGAGGTTTCTTGAGATGATTGTTGCATGACGATTAATCGAATAAGTTTGAGTTATAATTGATGCGTTCGATCATACAAGGGCCCGCATACCATGACCTCATTATCTTCCCTTCTATCTGAATCAGAATCTGAATGTATTTTATTGCAAAAAAGTAATAACTAAATTTTATACTCTGGTTATTCTCTCTCTTTTGACTAAATTAAGATATTTATTTTTCAATAATTAAATTTGTAATAGGTGAATGAACCTGATAATTGCGGCAATTTGCAACCAAAAAAGTTAATAAGAAACTGTAAAAATCCAGTTTCACTTTTTTTTGGCGATAATCTTGAAACTAAATGTTAATTCTTAATTATTAAGAGTATTATTCCAGAGATAACACACTGGGATACAAGAATTAGTGCCTAAAGCAGGTTTAAAATTGCAAAAAAAATGCAATTCCCACGTTAATCAGTCTCGAATCCGAGCATTATAATTGGCGGCTTTTCCGATATCAAAGCCGAAGTTCGAAAACGCAAATGAGGACATCACAAAATACATTCGATGAATATTCAATAGTGTGGAACGGGAATTTTGAAACGAACAGAATGTCACCAGCACATGTTGGAATTTTGATTAAGTCACACTTAAGCCGGTGATTTGTGTTTTAATTATTACTATGCAAAATCATTCGACGAAATAAAGTACGCGTGTACTCCGGAATTATTGTAGGTGTTTATTAGTGATGGGACGATTCGGATGAAAAAAAAATCGCCGAATCCGATCATGAAAAATCGTTGAACCCGAATCTGGTAATAATCGATTATTTCTGTATATTTTAAAATCGTCCGATTACCAATTTCGGATCCAAGTTACCAGTTTTAAGGAACAAATTTCGGATTTTATTGCTCAAATTTTGTAAAACCTGAAGTCAAAAAAATGGTGGTGTGGCCATCATGTTACATTCTTTTTTTTTTTTTTTTTTTTTTTTTTTTTTTTTATTGATGCTAATACAAAAAGTTTACATACGTCATTAACATTAACACATACAAAATAATAAAATACAAAGTATGGGGCTTTAAGAACTTAACAAATTAAAAATGTATATAGACAAGAACACATTAAATATAACTAAAAATTAAAATATTAAAAAGTATCATAAAATCAGTTATAAATTTATATAAAAATAAAGTTAACATATAAAATTAAAATCACAATATAGTAATAAAGTTATTAAAAAATTAAGGTTATAAATAAAAATCAAATTTAAAATTCAAAATTCAAAATTTAAAACTTAAAATTGAAAATCTAAAATTTAAAATTTAAAATTCAAAACTCAAAATTTAAAATTTAAAATTTAAAATTTAAAATTTAAAATTTAAAATTTAAAATTCAAAATTTAAAATTCAACATTTAAAATTTAAAATTTAAAATTTAAAATTTAAAATTTAAAATTTAAAATTTAAAATCTAAAATTTAAAATTTAAAATTTAAAATTTAAAATTTAAAATTTAAAATTTAAAATTTAAAATTTAAAATTCAAAATTTAAAATTTAAAATTTATAATTTAAAATTCAAAATTTAAAACTTAAAACCTAAAATTTAAAATTTAAAACTTAAAATCCAAAATCTAAAATCTAAAATACAAAATTTAAAAACCTAAAATTTAAAATTTAAAATTCGAAATTTAAAGCTTAAAACTTACAATCTAAAATTTGCGCGAAACATGAATAACAAATTAAAAGATCAAATAAATAAAACAAACAATAATAAATAAAGCTTTACTTAATAATAGATTACATTACTTAAGAGATCCCAAAGAGAAATGCAGAAAATTAGTGGTTACTAATTAAAATAGATTTATATTTGAGACTGTTTTAAGTTTGAATTTTAAATAATTATCCCATTAGAGTCAGTAAACTCGTCTATAGAGTAAAATTGTTCAGACATCAGGTAAGTTTTAATTTTCTCCCTGAACATTTTGTACGGAAGACCTCTAGTTTCTGGAGTTAGCTTATTGAAAAATTTAATGCAGTAATGGTTTGTACTCATTTGTGATTTCTTTAATCTAAATCGATTTTGATACAGATCATTTTTTAATCTTGTAGGATAATTGTGATGATCATGAACTGAGTATTTGTGTCGATGTTTTTTGGTATAACATAAGCACTCAAGTATATACAAACATGGTAAAGGGAGGATCTTTAATTGCTCAAAAAGTGGTTTGCAATCTGCGGAATACCCTGCTCCCGCTACTATTCGAACGGCGCGTCTTTGTAAACCGAAAATGCGATGTCGAGAAGTCGAATGTCCCCATACTAGAATGCAGTAACGCATATGACTTTCAATTAATGAAAAATAGGCTGCTCGCATTGCACAGCTTGGTACCTGATGGGCAAGAGTACGCAGACAGTATATATTTTTTGATATTAGTCTGGCAACTGCGTCTCCGTGGGGATTCCAAGTCATGTTAGAGTCCACATGTACTCCTAAAAAACACACCGATTCATTAAATGATTGTGTTGCATTGTTGAAAATTAGGCTTTTAGTTTTCGTTTCATTTAGCTTCAGTTTGTTTGCACTACACCATGATGAAGCAGCAGTCAGTGAAAGCTCGTTTTTTCTTGAGATAATTTCGTGATCATTACCATAGTTTATTATCGTCGTATCATCTGCGAACAATATTACATGAGCATCCTCGATGTAGTTTGGCAAATCATTTATAAAAATTAAAAATAATACAGGGCCAAGAATAGACCCCTGTGGAACACCATGTAATATAGACAAGGGTTCAGATCGTTTATTATTTAGTTCAACAACTTGGAACCTATCGGTGAGGTAAGAAGCAAGAAGATTTATACTTCCACAACTGAAATTATAAGCTTGTAGTTTCAGTAGTAAATCTTTATGGGACATGCAGTCGAAAGCTTTACTGAGATCCAGAAAGGATCCTATGCATGATGCTTTCTTTTCACAGCAGTCATTAATTAAGTTGGTCAACTCGACAAGGGCATCCACAGTTGAACGATTTGAGCGAAACCCAAATTGACATTTATTTAGTAAATCATTGATTTCAAAATACTCAATTATTTGTGTTTTCAAAATTATCTCAACTATTTTGGATAAAATGGGTAACAAACTAATAGGCCTATAATTGTTAGGTTCATTTATGTCTCCTTTTTTATGTAATGGAATAACTCTGGCTTGTTTAAGTATGTCTGGAAATTTACCTTCAGTTATTATACAATTTATTAATTTTGTTAACGGTATTACTAAAAACTCCCTTACACATTTAATAAGATTAGTATCTAAACCATGTATATCTCTCGACTTACTATTTTTTAATTGGCTTATAGCATCACGCACCTTAATATAAGTTGTTTGTTTAAAATCGAATCTAATGTTATTATTTGTTTGTGAAAAAATGGAATTTGTTTGTGCAGATATTGGCAACTGTTTGTGTAAATTCGAGGCTACATTAACGAAAAAGTTATTGAAATCATTTTCTGATAATTCGCATAATGTATGTCTATTTTTCGGGCAGTTCTTTATATTATTTACAACTGTCCACATTGCTTTTTGTTTATTTTGGCTTCGCTTAATATAATTTTCATTTGCCCTTTTCTTCGAGAGTTCAATTTCCTTTTTATAAACTTGTCTAAAATTATCTCTGGATTGTTTTGTCTTGAGACAAGGTTGCCTATCATATTCCTCTTGTAACAATTTCATGGTTTCTCTCATATTACGAAGTTTGTTGGTGAACCAATTTACCTTCTCAGTGAACTGTACATCTTTATTAAGAATTTTGACTGGAAAAGCATTTTCTGCAGATTTCGTCAATATATCAATAAAAATATCCCACTTTGCATTTATATCTAGTGTATGATCAGAAATAAAATTAAAATCTACGTTTGATATGAGCTCATAAAATGTTAACTTACCCCTAGTTGTATAAGGCCTGTAAATTGTAGGCCTGATTTGGTGTTGAAATGTTGGAAATTTCACGCATACACTTATACCCACATGATCGGTTATAGATGTTTCTAATTTAGCCGTAGTAATGTTGTTAACATCATGGTTTGTAAATACATTATCTATACAGTTCTTACCTCTAGTATTAAAAGTAACCATCCTCTCCAATCTAAAACTTCGGAGACAATCGACTATATCCTTCTCTTTGGGATCCTGACAATTAAAATGAATATTGAAATCCCCTCCTATTATTATATATCGATTATGATACTTAATTTGTTCTAGAAAACACATTAATAATTTTAAAAACATATTAAAATCTCCTGTGGGAGAACGATAAACACATATTACATAAGTTTTAATTTGTTTGACATACACACATGACATTTCACAAGTTTTATCTATACTACCAGTTGTTATGTTATTTAAAGCATCAATCTCTACTGTTTCGTTGACGTATATAATTGATCCCCCATGGTTGCTTTGTTTTCGGGCGAAATATGCTTTAGCATGTAGATTGTTAATTTTTGATATTTCACACTCTTCTTCGGATAGCCAGTGTTCTGAAATTGCTACTATATGTATGGCTTGATCGTGTAATAGGGAATCGAGCTCATTTATTTTATTTCTTACTGATCTTGCATTTAAAAACAGTAAGTTGAAATCAGTTATTACTGATGATTCCGTTATATTATTGCTTTCGTTATTTATCGTATTGTCGCTGCTTGTCCCATCTAAAAATATAACGATCCAGAACAACACCGGCTGGCCAGTTCTTCGGATCAATTAATTTTTCGTGATCTTTATAATTTGCTCCAATTTTAAAGGCCGGATGCGATGATTTTGTAGTAATTTTTTCACATATGAAATTATCGGTATTCAGAATTTGTTCGATGTGTTCTCTAAGATCAGTGATCGTTACATTATGTTTAACTCTCTTCAGAAATAGCCAGGTTTTCTTTGGCTCTGCAGAAACATTTGAGACAATAGTTCCCCCAGTGCCAACAATAAGATTTTTGTTTGGTTTATTTTTCTTTTTATATGTCACTCTTGTAAATCCATCTTGATCGCAGGGAATATTTGCATTAATTTTTGTGTTTGTACCTTTATTTACGGCATCGGTGAGTTGGTTTCTATTCTCCTTGGGAGTCCGAATTGGCATACTTGCGTTTGCTGTCTTCTTTCCACCCGTCGGTACTGGTGATTTTTGAGCTAAAGTTGACTCGGCAACTTCATGTTTATTATTAACGATTATTAATGGCGCTTCCATGACAGAAGACGCATTTGTACTAGCGGGCTCCGCACTAACTTCACTTATGTTGTTAAAATGTTTAATTTCATTTTTGGAAATAAGCAAGGCACAAAGTCTGTCATTTTCCGCTTCCAGATGAAGGATCTTGTCATGCTGCAGTGTATTTATATATTTAAGGTCGTTTACGCGCTCCTTAAGTACAGCATACGCTTCTTTTTCAAAATCGTATGGTTCTTCACTGACACTAACGCTCCTTAACGTTACACCACAACACATTTTGGCCCTCTTCACACATCCAGCATGAAAGAGCACTTTGCAAATAACACATTGCGTGCCCGATTTAGCAGTGGCTCCGCAAACACACATTTTTCGATTATTTTCGTTAACTTTAACACTGTTTTTCACTCGTTGATTTTCAACGCTGTCTGGCTCGGCAGACATTTTTATAATTTTTTCTTCGACTTGATGGTATCATAGCTATTTATATTTACGTTTTCATGGTTTATTTTCAATTGAAATCATATTTTAAATGAACATCGAGCGTTGTGTAAACTCGGATGAAACTGACGTGACGTTTAAAACGTCAAAATTATGAAAGATGGAAAAATTGTTCTTTTTCAAAAACTAAAGGGATTTCGAAAAAAACTTATTCCTTATAAGTTGTTCATTTTAACATTCTCTACAATTATTATTAACATAAATTTGCTGTAACTATTATCGTTTTATAACTATAAACCAAAAATTAAATTTTTTTCTCGAATAAAAATGATTTTATGAAAAATGTTTTCAAGCAAAAGGTGTTCATTTCTTTGTTGTCTTCAAAGTTTGTTTAAATATTTTTGTGATATTTTTTATATTTAAGAAACTATTGGCAAAAACAAAAAACAGTTAAGGTAAACGCCCACTTCCGGTGTACGAAATTTTACCAAAAGCGTTTCAATTCTTCAGATTATCAAATAAGACGGATGTTCAAAGTTTCATATCAATTGCTTATTAGTTTTTGAGATACAGCGCGCACCGACAGACACACACACACACACAGACACACTCAAAGACCCATACACACACACAGACACACACGCAGCACAGACACAATTTTTTTTTCCAGAAGTTGTTGAAATGGCATCTAGGGACCCCAAAACGGATATTTCCGTAAAAAAAATTTGAAAAAAAAATCACGATCACAATACTTTCTCGTACTTCGTAACGGAGAAAGTAAGAAAAAAAATGTTTAATCTTTTATCTGAAAAATAATTTTGATGCAAATTTCAAGTGAAAATTTATGACAAATTTTAGGTAAATTCAATAAAACTAAATATATTATATTAATTGAATTGAATTTATTTAATGCTTTCTGCAATAAGTAAGGTTGTTTCTAATTTATTTACAAATTTTAGGAATATAGGACTTAAATTCGAGATTTTAAGTCAACCTTTACCAGGAAAAGAATGTTTTTTTTATTGGTTAAATTTTAGGTTCAAGTTTGGTCTAAATTTTGAATTATAAAGTCGAAATTTCGGATTTTACGATCCAAATATTGAGTAAGTAATTTTTTTGATCAACGTGAACCAGATCTTAGATTTTAAATTCAAATTTTCTATGGTTAAGACTGTTTTTTTTTTGTCTAAATATTAGCTTTTGGACTGGAAGTTCTGGATTTTAACGTTTAAATTTTGGAAAATAAGGTCTAAATTTCAGATTTTAGGAGTCGTACATTGAATTTTAAATAATTTTTTTGAATCAATGTGAATCAATTTTAGTGCTTAAATTTCGTAGAACCTAAATTTTGGATTTTAGATTGAAGAAAATGGATGTCAAAATATTTTTTTATTATGAAAAATAATTTTGTTGCAATTTTCAAGTAAAAATGAATGACAAATTTTCGAAATTATACGACCTAAATTCCAACTCAAAATTAAGGATAAGAGTGATTTTTTTATTAGTCAAATTTTAGGTTTGAAGGGTCCAGGTTTGCCCTAAATTTTGGAATATCAAGTCGAAATTTTGGATTTTTCGATCCAAATATTGGATTTAAGGTCCTTTTTTTGTATTACAGATTTTAAATCAAAATTTCTCATAGTAAGACCCATTTTTTTATTTTCTCCGTTAAGAAGTACGAGAAAGGATTGTGATCGTGATTTTTTTTCAAAAATTTTTTTTACGGAAATATCCGTTTTGGTGTCCCTAGATGCCATTTCAACAATTTCTGGAAAATTTTTGTTTTGTGTCAGTGTGTGTGTCTTTGTGTGCGTGTCTGTGTGTGTGTGTGTCTTTGTGTGTGTGCTTTGTGTGTGTGCTTTGTGTGTGTGTCTCTCTGTGTGTGTGTCTCTGTATGTGTGTGTGTGTGTGTCTGTCTGTGCGCGCTGTATCTCAAAAACTAATGGAGCAATTGATATGAAAATTTGAACATCCGTCTTATTCGATAATCTGAAGAACTGAAATACTTTTAATAAAATTTCACACACCGGAAGTGGGCGTTTACCTCAACTATTTTTTGTTTTTTGCCAATATTTTCTTAAAAATAAAAAATATCACAAAAACATTTAAACAAACTTTGAAGACAGCAAAGAAATGAACATCTTTTGCTTGAAAATATTTTTCATAAAATCATTTTTATTCGAGAAAAAAATGTATTTTTTTTAAATTTTTTGTTTATAATGATAAAACGATGATAGTTACAGCAAATTTATAATAATTGTAGAGAATGCTAAAATGAACAACTTATAAAGAATGCGTTTTTTTCGAAATCCCTTTAGTTTTTGAGTAAACTGAGTTTTTGAATTTTAAGTATAATTTTTCCATCATAATTTTGACGTTTTAAACGTCAGTTTTATCCGAGTTTACATACACAACGCTCGATGTACATTTAAAATATGATTTCAATTGAAAATAAACCATGAAAACGTAAATATAAATGGCTATGGTACCATCAAGTCGGAGAAAGTAACATTATGGCCACATCACCATTTTTTGTCTAAATATCAGCTTTCAGAGTAGGCGGATTTTAAGGTTTAAGTTTTGGAAAATCAGGTCTAAATTTCGGATTTTAGGATCCATACATTGAATTTAAATTTTTTTTTAATCAATGTGAAAATTAATTCTAGATGTTAAGTTCAAATTTCCTATGGTTAGGACACAAATTTTGTATTCTAATTTTCGGATTTTACCGCTCAAATTTTGAGTAAATACTGAGTGGCAACAAAACAGCAACGCAGAAAACTTGAACTAGAAAATTGCATTCTACAATTTGGAAAATTATTTTTCTCAAAAGCTCAAAATCTATAAAAAAATAACAGATTTCTGATTTTTCATTAAAACAATCGCCATCTACTGAGTGGAAACAAAATAGCAACGCTCCAAACTTGAACTAGGAAAACGAAAATTGCATTCTAAAGCTTGAATTACATTATACTTTTTCCGTGTAGATTCTCGTTACATTTTGCTTCGAGACAATCTAGTATGAATGTAATTCAGAAAATTCCATCCAATTTCCGTTTCTTGAATAGAAATATGCAGCCGGTCCTATTTTCGTTCGATATTGGTCCAAGTTTGGTACTGCCAACGACGAAAAAAAAAAACAACAAGCATGAGTTGTTTGTGCCAGCAACATAACCTATATAACCTGGTGACCGCGTTGATGTTTTCAATTCTATTCATTTTTACAATCTCAACTCTTAACTTCACTTGGACTCGTCCGCTAGCGGCGCCCTCTATATCGAATGCAATGAACTATAATTCGAACGGAAATCGAAAGCAACACTTGAACTAGAATCTAGACGAAAAAAGACGGAAAAAGTATAATGTAATTCAAGCTTAAGATTTCAAAAAGTATAGATAAAATAATCAGAACGTATATCCGTTTAGTTATTTGTCTGTCAGCGTGACATTTGCATAACCTAAAATTAACTCGCACGTGGCTATCTAGTAAAATTTTTGAAATATGTTTTTCAATTATCTGCTAGTCACGCTAAAATTAATATGACTAACTGTAGATAATATAAAAAAAAACATCTCTAGTATATCAACATAATTTACCATTTTGCAAAAGGCCATTGTACTCCTTATACGTCCCCGCAGTGCAGGTACCGTTTTTCAATTACAATTCCTAATGCAACAACTTTATTATCATCATAAACATTTTTTTCTCAACTAATAAACAATCTTTATTACTTCAAATAGTAATAATGCATTATTCATAATTGCAATAAAATTAACCACAATCTGTCATAAAAGCTCCACTGCTTTCTTAACGCATGACCTTTTACACCACCTCCTCGACCATCCAGTGCAGGAAACAAACAATCCTCCGCAAGAAAATCCTCCGGTGCGATTAACTCGCTCATTACAAGCAGCTGCGTCGTTTAACCAAGATCTCAATCAGAGCTCTCCATAACTAACTGCCCATTCAAATCGACTCTTCTCGGCCCAAACAAACCGATTTATTATCCTCACCGCGAATCGCGGATTCGACTCGATCATCTAACGGTTATTTTACGATTATCTGTCTGAATACACACACACTTCACACATGCACACCGGAGGTCGGAGATCATCGCATAAAACAAACGTGTGTAAAACGTCGTTCTTCTTCCGCTGCGTATGAGATAAATACCGTAGATTGTCCAGAAGTCACCTTTGAAGTGCTCGACCTCAAACCGCATCTCCAACAGATATGTAATCTGGATGCGTTGTTGTTGTTGCGACATGAGCGAAGGAAGAAGAATAATGGGATGATATTATTAGATAGAAAATGTTCCGTATTTATTCAATCTGAATGGAATTATTCATACTGTCAGTTCCCTTAATAAGGAAGTCTGCTGGTCTATTAGACCCCTTGCTGTGTGCAAAGCAATCGTAATAATTATTTGCATTGCATTAATCTTGTTAGGTGTGCTTCGCGAATTAGAATGGAATGAATATGCAATCAGAGAACTTTATTCGTAGGCTATGATTGCTACAGTGGCTAGATATTGCTTTGCCAACTCTTCGAACCATGATTTTGACTATTGGGGCAATTCTACAATTTTTTTGCGCAATGGCGATCCCAAGTCGTGATTTACCTCATTGGTTGGGTCAGTGGCGGCTCATAGAACATGTTGATGGTAGAGTCACTTATAGACACTCATTCACTTAATTCTAAAAAGATCTAGTATTGGTAGAAATGTTAGTCTATTTGATCAATATAATTAGAATAAAGCTGTTCGCTTAGAATTTCGCACTGAGAACGAAGTAATTCAAATTGCAGTTTTTTTTCTGCCGCAGAATACATAATGAAATCAGATAATATTAATAAAAATAATTAATAAAAAAGAGATAAATCTACCATAAATATAATAATTGGCTTCTATATACTGAAGGTTGTTATTTAAACAAAACAAATATTATTAGATTTTTATCGGTTTTACGCCCAGCCTTGATTATTACGTAACCATTAGCCATCATCCAATATTTTAATATTAATACAAATTAAATTAATAATGACATGAACACCACAACCACGGACACGAGCGGATATTTCTCCATCTGAAAAATCCGCGCCCGGGCGGGGAATCAAATCCACTCGACTCGTGATGCAGCGGGCAGATTCACGCGCTCTGCCCCCCAAACCAACGGGGCCGCCCTTCCATGTATTGTAACATAAAAAAACACAATTTTTTTACGGTCACAAAAAAATTCAAAAACAAAAAATTAATACTTCCATCCAGTACAGCCATTTTTTACTCAAAATTTGCTACAATAATAAGTTTTCATGTTTTTAACGCATCTTTTAATTTTAAATAATTTAATTTGCAAATGCAAATATTTCGAAATAAATCGTATAAATTGAACTAAATGTGCTTTCGACAGGGATCTAACCTGAAAAACTGTGTGGCTTCTGTGGCGCTGTCATTTGCGCAAGACTAGCAATCTGAAGGTTCCAGGTTCGTTCCCTGGCGTTTTTCTAGTACAAATTTGATTTTTTTACGTTATGTTATAACAATTATTTTCATGAAACATTAGAAATACATTGCTTTACCATGGATTTTAAACTTTTTTGAAGAAAATTTCTCGATGGATTGATTTTTTTACAATTTTTCAAATCCTTGAACGCATTTTTCATTTTCCCAAAGTTTGGATGTTGCTGTTTTGTTTTCAGCTTGGTAATGACAATTGTTTTTATGGAAAATCATAAACGCTTTGCTTTACTACAAATTTTGAACTTTTGAAGGAAATTCCTGGATGAATTGATTTTTTAAATTTTTTTAAATCGTTGAATGCATTTTTCATTTTCTTAAAGTTTGGATTGTTGCTGTTTTGTTTTCAGCTAGGTGATGACAATTGTTTTTATGAAAAATCATAAACGCATTGCTTTACCATGAATTTTGAACTTTTAAAGGAAATTCCTGGATGAATTGATTTTTTACAATTTTTCAAATCCTTGAATGCATTTTTAATTTTCTTAAAGTTTGGATTGTTGCTGTTTTGTCTTCAGCTTGGCAATGACAATTGTTTTTATGGAAAATCATAAACGCATTGCTTTACCATTAATTTTGAACTTTTGAAGGAAATTCCTGGATGGATTGATTTTTTTACAATTTTTCAAATCCTTGAATACACTTTTCATTTTTTTAAAGTTTGGATTGTTGCTGTTTTGTTTTCAGCTAGGTGATAACAATTGTTTTTATGGAAAATCATAAATGCATTGCTTTACCACGAATTTTGAACTTTTGAAGGAAATTCCTGGATGAATTGATTTTTTACAATTTTTCAAATCCTTGAATGCATTTTTCATTTTCTTAAAGTTTGAATTGTTGCTGTTTTGTTTTCAGCTTGGTAATGACTATTGTTTTTATGGAAAATCATAAACGCATTGCTTTACCATGAATTTTGAACTTTTGAAGGAAATTCCTTGATGGATTGATTTTTTACAATTTTACAAATCCTTGAATGCATTTTTTGTTTTCTTGAAGTTTGGATTGTTGCTGTTTTGTTTTCAGCTTGGTAATGACTATTGTTTCCATGTAAAATCATAAACGCATTGCTTTACCATGAATTTTGAACTTTTGAAGGAAATTCCTTGATGGATTGATTTTTTACAATTTTTCAAATCCTTGAATGCATTTTTCATTTTCTTAAAGTTTGAATTGTTGCTGTTTCGTATTCAGCTTGGTAATGACAATTGTTTTTATGGAAAATCACAAACGCATTGCTTTAGCATGAATTTTGAACTTTTGAAGGAAATTCCTGGATGAATTGATTTTTTGCAATTTTTCAAATCCTTGAATGCATTTTTCATTTTCCTTAAGTTTGGGTTGTTGCTGTTTTGTTTTAAGCTTGGTAATGACTATTGTTTTTATGGAAAATCATTATTACATTGCTTTACCATGAATTTTGAACTTTTGAAGAATATTCCTGGATTAATTGATTTTTTTCAATTTTTCAAACCCTTGAATGCATTTTTCATTTTCTTAAAGTTTGAATTGTTGCTGTTTTGTTTTCAACTAGGTGATGACAATTGTTTTTATGGAAAATCATAAACGCATTGCTTTACCATAAGTTTTGAACTTTCGAAGGAAATTCCTGGATGAATTGATTTTTTACAATTTTTCAAATCCTTGAATGCATTTTTCATTTTCTTCAAGTTTGGATTGTTGCTGTTTTGTTTTCAGCTTGGTAATGACCATTGTTTTTATGGAAAATCATAAACGCATTGCTTTACCATGAATTTTGAATTTTTAAAGGAAATTCCTGGATGGATTGATTTTTTACAATTTTTCAAATCCTTGAATGCATTTTTCATTTTCTTAAAGTTTGTATTGTTGCTGTTTTGTTTTCAGCTAGGTGATGACAATTGTTTTTATGGAAAATCATAAACGCCTTGATTTACCATGAATTTTGAACTTTTGAAGAAAATTCCTGGATGAATTGATTTTTTTTTAATTTTTAAAATCCTTGAATGCATTTTTTATTTTTTTTTAAGTTTGGATTGTTGCTGTTTTGTTTTCAGCTTGGTAATGACAATTGTTTTTGTGGAAAATCATAAACGCATTGCTTTACCATGAATTTTGAACTTTTAAAGGAAATTCCTGGATTAATTGATTTTTTTTTAATTTTTAAAATCCTTGAATGCATTTTTTCATTTTCTTAAAGTTTGGATTGTTGCTGTTTTGTTTTCAGCTTGGTAACGACAATTGTTTTTATGGAAAATCATAAACGCCTTGATTTACCATGAATTTTGAACTTTTGAAGGAAATTCCTGGATGAATTGATTTTTTTTTAATTTTTAAAATCCTTGAATGCATTTTTTATTTTTTTTAAGTTTGGATTGTTGCTGTTTTGTTTTCAGCTTGGTAATGACAATTGTTTTTGTGGAAAATCATAAACGCATTGCTTTACCATTAATTTTGAACTTTTCAAGGAAATTCCTGGATGAATTGATTTTTTACAATTTTTCAAATCCTTAAATGCATTTTTAATTTTCTTAAAGTTTAGATTGTTGCTGATTTGTTTGCAGCTAAATTTTGGGAATCGCTTTTATGTAAAATCGAAAATGCATTGGTATACTACTGATTTTGAGCTTCAGAATTAAATTCTCTGAAGGATTGATATAACATAATTTTCATTTTCAAAGTAGAAGTTTGAATTGTTGCTATTTTATTTTCAAACGTTTTTACGTTATATATTTTTTTTAAATAATTAGTTGTGGTTCAAACATGTATTTTTGAATTCAGTTTGTTAAGGTGTTTTTCTTATATTTTGTATATTAAAAAATATCGGAATAAACGAAGAACCCACTTGCAGTGAATAAAAAAAAAACAATAGTACATTTAATCAATTGGATAATAAATATAAACCGATTTCGGCGTTAAACCATAACATAACCTTGTCTCATTAATTAATATGTGAAACAATCAATTGGCAAGTGATTAATTAAATATGCAAAAATTTCAAACAAAAAAAAATTGTAAACGCCCAAATTGCTTAATTGCCATTAATAGCGTTTAGGAAATTGAACAGGAAATGATGATCAAAAACATGACATGTTTATGTCTGGTATTAATTAGAATCGATCATTATATACAAATTAATTTAGTAATGAGAAAGTTTCACGTTTAGTCGACGTAATAAATTTGTATAAGGAACAGAATTCTTTCAGCTGCTATTTTCGGTTTGTGCGGCATTCTTTTGGTTTTACTATTCTCATTTATTTTTAGTGATTCGGTAAATCGGAAGAATATTGGGTGAATCATGGGAATTTTTGTAAGTGGAATTAAAAGTTTTGTATAATTTATTACGGACAATTTTCATGTACCAATTTTTTTATTGAATTAGTTTGATTTTTTTAAATTTTTAGTGCAGACATCCTCCTGGATATAGTAACATATTTCATATGTTTGTCCTTATAACGTATATAAACTTTAAGAGTTTATAATCAATTAAAATCAATATTTTTTATGAGTCAAAAAATATCTTAAATTTCTCATAATCCTTGGAAGTGTTACTGTTACAATGGGTATTAAAAACGCCGTTAAAATTCGAATGCAATAGCTTTAATTTAAAAATTATAAAACTGTGGAATGATGAAGAAATATTTCAAGATAACTATTTCGTATTTAATTGAAAGCATTCGTATTTTATGAAGCACTTCCGTGGTCACCGTCAGCTCACCCTTTACTATTCCCAATAGGGCTCAAAGTGCATATTGAATACGGAGGGCACATTCACCATTGCAAAGTTGTATACATAATGGCTAACTAGGGCATGCATTGTCCCTGTGCAAATACAAAGCTAGTTACAAGCCAGCCGCCATGGGGAAACAAATTGCACTGGACGGCAAGTTACTTGTACAAATAAGGGCGTAACGTGAAGTTTTAATAATGCCCCGGGTTTTAATAAAGCGCCCAGCGACGATGAAAGGGATTCTGAGTGATCCCGAATGATTAGATTCCCGTCAGCTGGGGATCAATTCGGTTGCTCATCGTAAGCTACGTGAAATTAGAAATGTTTTTATGCAGGAATATGTTATAAAATATTACATTTCATATTCTATTACCCAATAAAATTTGTTATTTTGGCGCCAAGTTGGGTTAAAATAGACAGTTACTGTTTGCTTGTACTGTTTGCTTAATGAAGGGAGCTTATCGTATCCTGAGGACGGGAGCTTATCGCATCCTGACGACGGGCGCTTATCGCATCCTGACGACGGGCGCTTATCGCATCCTGACGACGGGCGCTTATCGCATCCTGACGACGGGAGCTTATCGAATCCTGACTACGGGAGCTTATTGAATCCTGAAGACGGGCGCTTATCGCATCCTGACGACGGGAGCTTATCAGCTCAATCAATTTATTTTATAATATCAATTAAGAAGCAAATGTTTAATTTGAGAGTTTATTTATTTTAAATCAATTTATCTACAGTCATAAAAATATCACGTTTCAGGACAGAAAACAGCAAGTCAATCAACGTTTATTTTAATTCCGAAATAGTAACGATCTTACCGAATGCACCTTGTGCAATGATAAATCCTTTAATTTTGACAAAAATACCCTCAAATATGTTGCTTTAAGTAAAACATGTTTGATATTTTTTATTAAAATTAACTGCACTGTGCATACAGCTGTCAGAGTCTTTTAATTTGACAGAATTGTTTAATTAAATTTTGTATTACTATTCTTTACGTCTGAAGCGACTAAAACTATTGCATTGGCTATTCTCGACTGCGGAAACCTGATCACGTTATCTAATCTAGGTCGAATGTAATGCTATAGTTGGACTCTAATCTCCGAGAAATTGCACTGGCGCTGGCGGAAACTTTTTAAGTGGTTTTGTGTTAAGAGACGCTTTGATAAGACTTAAATTGTCTGGTGACAAAATAAATCAATACCTATTTGAGCATCTGCAACCTTCAAATAATTCTTAGGTGTGATTCAAATGTCTGTAAGAAGCGAACACAATTACCTAGGCCTTTTGCCTTTTCTTACTTATGGAAATATAAATAAATATATTTTTTACAAGAGATATACACCAGCAAGAATTTTTTATTTGAAAAAAAAATGTAATAATTTTAATGGTTTCAAAAAAATATTAAAACAATTGCCATCGACTTAAGACTTTCCACAATTTCTCAAAAATCATTCGAGATTATTATAACGTAAAAAAAGTATCACCATATTTTGTGAAAATTTCATGTAATCAGTGCGAAAAATCGTGAAAAATTGTTATAATTTTGGTTGCCTCAAATAAATATAAAAAACAATTGCCATCGATTTTAAACTTTCCAATACTTATAAATCATTCGAGATTATTATTACGTGAAAACTAGTTACACACCATCACCACATTTTATGATAATTTAATGTAATCAGTGCGAAAAATCTTGAAAAATTGTTTTAATTTTTGTGGCTTGAAATAAATATAAAAACAATTGCCATCGATTTAAAACTTTCCAAAATTACTCAAAAATCATTCGAGATTATTATTGAGTGAAAAACTTTATACACACCATCACCAGATTTTGTGATCATTTCATGTAATCAGTGCGAAAAATCGTGAAAAATTGTTATAATTTTGGCGTCTTGAAATAAATATAAAAACATTCGCCATCGATTTGTAACTTTCCAAAATTACTCAAAATTCATTCGAGATTATAATTTCGTGAAAATCTGGACACATACCAGCACCGAATTTTGTGATATTTTTATTTGAACACCGCGCGTAATTATGAAAAATGGTTATAATTTTAATGGTCCCAAAAAGATATTAAAACGATTGTCGTCGACTCAAAACTTTCCAAAATTACTTAAAAAAACATTCGAGATTATTATTACGTGAAAAAACTACATACACACCATCACCATATTTCGTGATCATTTTATGTAATCAGTGTCAGAAATTGTGAAAAATTATTATAATTTTGGCGTCTTAAAATAAAAATAAAAACAATTGCTATTGATTTGAAACTTTCCATAATGACTCAAAATTCATTCGAGATTATGATTTCGAGAAAAGCTGGATACACACCAGCACCAAATTTTGTGATACATTTATTTAAACAGAGCGCGCAGTTATGAAAAATTGTGGTAATTTTAATGGTTTCAAAAAAAATATTTAAACAATTGTCATCGACTTGAAATTTACTAAATTTACTCAGTTTGCATAGGAAATTATGATTTTGTAAAAACTACAAATAGCCCTTCCCTACATTTAAAATAAATTGATGTTAACGGAATTAGTAGTTGCATGTAAGTAAAAGTGTGTTTTATTTAATTAAAAATGTATCACGAAGTAAGTGCCGCCAACCTCAATCAGTTATGCTGCACGTTTTAAAAATTTTATAAAAACAATTGCAATTTACTTAATACTGTGTAAATTTTGAATTATGATTGTGAAAAAAATTGTGCAACAATCTCATCCCTAAATTTTAGAATAATTCTGCATGAACGGGGCGTGAAGTTGGAAAAAATTGTAGAAGCTTTGGTGGCTTTAAAAAACTAATATCAATTGCTATTCAATTGAAATTGTTTTATAGTAATTTAAGATACAAGTAACGTTGTGAAGGTTTTTACATTACGAGAGAAAAAATATTTTAAATTCTCGAGTAACGTAAAAGCAAAAAACGTGTACGTGTGTTGTAACACGGTTTATTTTATCCTATTTCTATTTTTTTTTAATTTAAAAAAATGTTTAATGAAAACCGCCAAAAAGCGAAATCATGCTTGTTTGCCAATGTTTCCATAGCAACGAGTTGCGTTAAGGTACTTATAACAACACTAGTGTATAATGTTAATATTATAGGATAAAATAATAGTTATTTATGCAACAAGTGAGTAAAGTAGTACTTTTTTCACGGCACGAGCCGAAGGCGAATGTGGCAATTCCTACAAGTGAAAGAAAGTTGCTTTACTCTCGAGTTTCGTACAATTTTTTTTTCTACGTCCGTAACTTTAAATAAATTCAATGAAACCTTAATCATTTTTTATAAGTAATTTTACTTCTTTTAAATGAAGAAAATAATAATAAACATCAAGTTTACTTCATCGGAATTTTTGACGTTTATCGGCAGAATTCGCGGCGCGTTGCGAAGCGTTCATGACACACTTTTTTGCGCAAATAATTTTTTAGTTGCGTTAAAAAATGAACCGTTATGACACTTTTTTTCACGCTTTCGGAAGGCTTCAAAAAACATATATTTTATGAACGCAAATTAATGAAAAAAACTGTACATTTTATAACGGACGTATAAAAATACATTATCAGGTGCCACAATTTTATTACAAAACTGGGTTGAATATTTTCATGAGGACAAAAGTAAGGGTGGCTGTGGAATAAAGCATGAATATCGATTCTTACTTTATATTTATAACCTTTTATTGTATGACAGTCGATATTTAAGAACAGGTTTAATATATTCAGGCTATTTTTCGTCTTTATTACATGTATTCAATATTTAAGACGTTAATTCAATGATGCGAATTAAGAATCGACTTTCATGTTTGATCCCGCAGCCACCCAGGACTACAATAATTGTTGGACACCCGTTATATTTGTTTTGTGATCTGTAAGACATATTTATTTATTGAAATTAACTATCACCAGTTTTTTTCCTTCTTTCCTTATTAAGAAATCAAGATAGAACTAAGCAATGTAAATCATGATCATTGTCTCAAAGAAACGTAACAAAGGAAGAATACTCACTTTAATTGACTTTCACTGCATTGAATTAAATCGATCGGACCGAAGAAGAGATTATATCATTATTATTTATTTGGGATTAACGTTCGCGAACGTGCTCCGACATAATTAATAATTTACTTTTTAATCAAGGCCAACGATTTCACTTTTAATTCCGCCGCCTTTAATTGACCATTGTAAATACAATGCAATCATGATTGGAATTATTTTTCTCATGGCAAATATCAATAAACGGTGTAGTAAAAAAAAAACATTGAACATCGTGCAACTTTCTATGATTTCATGGTATATATTTTGGTTTACTTTTTTTTTGCTTTGGTAATTAAACCATTAGCCATCAGAGAGGTAAAATAACTAAATCTAAATTGTCATTCATCACGAGGATTACACAGGGTCACAAAGTCTTCTCGCCTAGGGCATTTTATTGGTACACACTGAACTAAGCCACGGTTCATGTGTGGGCCACACAACTCCTACAGCAATATTATTTAGGGAAGTGAAAAGCTACTGAAAAATGAAATAACAAATCCAGGTCCGTATTTAATAAAAATATAGTTGATGTGGGTTTTCTAAATAACAAAACGACGTATTTGCAAAATACAAATATTTTCTGGAAGAGCGTACAATAGTTATTTAAGCAACAACCCGTTACCGACAAAATCGAAAAAGGTATGTGCCCTGTTACGACTCTTTTAAACAGTGGTTATGTAAAAAGGATGCCGACGCTGTAGGTATAGACGAAAATGTGAAAACTCGCCTTTATGTTGGAGCGTTACGTTTCTGTTTATTATTTTCCTAGGTCCGTAAGTAAAAAATTAAGTTCTGTCGTCAAGGACAACAAACACCACGAATGTTATCAGCCACTTACGGTACCTGTAACCATAGATGCAATGCTTATTTACGTTGTCGGTAGCGGAAAAAAGTATATTAAGAAAGTGTTCTTGATTTTGAAAAATTAAATACATGACTAAAATTATTTATAATAAAACGACCTGCACAATTAAGATACCATATGCGCGTGGTAATAATGCATGAGCATAATCCATTTATGAATGCAGGATGTTCAGCTATTATTTTGAAAAACCATCGCAACCCACTTGGCGGAATGAATTACCAATGGATCCAGCATTGTTCATCGCTATGAATGAATATGCAAGCGTTTTATTTTGATATTGTTTACAAATTTCGATTATACGCTGATGGTCTCTGCTCTGTCCATTTATGCAAGTCGAGTAGGCGTATCGAGATTTAGTCATTTATGTGTACATAAATTAATTTTGTAGCGTATCGTTTACATTCGCCTAGGTGAGTCATTTGTCTTGTATAATTTAACTAAGTAGATTTCTGCTTTTATTAGCACCGAAGAAGATTTTTTCACGAAAGCTTGAAGCTGCATCCACACTACCCACTAATCTATGTTTAAAAATATTTTACGGAAATTATGATTTGATATTAATGAACGTGCTTTCAATGAAGTCTATAATATACTGTTTGACGATATTTCTATGAACGCAGGATATTCAGTAATAATCGATTCTGATCCTAGACTTTATCAATTTTGTAAATTAGATATTTTTGAAATCTTCAACGTATACGATGTAACAACACATAATGGTTGGCATAAAACGGGTATAGTCTGTTCGCTGGAATCTGGCGGCTGAGGTCGTAAAACAATCGGTCCGCGCTGAGGATGGACGGATGGTGGTTCGTCTAATTGCATCCCATACATTTATTACTGTCCTTCGCTCCTATTGGTATACGCACTTTTACACCAGTACTTCTCAACAAAGATTGGTTTAAAATAAAAAAATATTACGTCCCCTACTTACCGAGCTCTGACCCTCTTTTACGACCACAGCCGCCAGATTCTAGAGAACGGGCTATACCACATAATACTCCCATAGTTCAGTTTACTAACGCAAAATGAGGTGTTTTAACGACGTTGATGTCTCTAAGGGATTCATATTTTCTCATAATAGCAGTCGTAGAACTGTTAGTGATATGTTAGATAAAGTTTAAGTGGACGGAACTGATTTTAAGCTGAGAACTTCTCGGGATCTTTGTAGAGGAGGCTAAGACAGATATGCCTCTCTTGCTGCACCACTTGCTCTTATGGAGGAAGAGCAAATATTCCGCTGCTGTATTGGTCAAATTTTGTTCCGTAGCCTCCTCGCCGAACATCCACGAGCCGCCGCTGCTTCTCACAGTATTTGTTGCCAAGTAACTGTTAGATTTTCTAGATAATAATATTGAGCAACATATATCATTTTATTAAGCACTAATTTATGTATCCTACACCAAGACACCATTTCATCAATGTTGCCTTGAAGATTTCCAAGTCACAGCTAGAACAAAATAAGGATCTCGACTAAAATAGTAATTTACGATTCAAGTAACGTTATGAAGGCTTTTTACATTACGAGAGGAAAGTTTGAAAGCACGAGCGAGGTAGGACATCACAGGATAAAATAAACAACTTAAAACAATTGTCGTAAATGTGAAACTTCTCAAAATGACTCAACAACTATTATACTTTAAGCTTCTATAAAATATCGCATGAGACCTTTGCTAATTCTAAACTCGCGAGGTAATCAAGCTCTGAAAAATTAAAATATTAACTACGACAACATTGAAACTTTACACAAATTTTATTCTATTTTAAGATTCTGCGAGAATCGTAAAAGACTGCATCACTAAATTCTGAAATAATCGCACTAGACCATAATCATACTAATTCTAAAGTTACAAATTTCTAAAGCAATAATACAATTGCTGCAAATTTGAAACTTTATAAATTTACTCAATATTTATTCACTAAAAATGTATTCTATTTTAGGATTCTGTAGGAATCTTACAACATGACGGACAAAATTCGTAAAAAAACTCTTAAAAAAAGCATTTGTTTCCTACAAAAAATTTGTATTTTTTCCCGTAGAATGCGATCCCTCAATAAAAAATAGGGGCTTCCATTTAAAAAATGAAAGTTGACCTTCGTTTGATCTTGAAAATTAACGCCAAGGTTATTTTCAAGGTCACCAGCATATGTCCTCTTCGAAACCCTACAACATTTATCTGAATTTTTTTTTGCCATGTTACTCAGGTTTCGAGATATTTGGGGTGGCAATTTAAAATGGGACACCCTTTATATAAAATATTAAATTTCACAGAAAAACTAAATTTCTAGCATACATTCCTACATATAGACAGACAACATATTATCGCACGAGAACACACCTCAAAATAATTCTAAAGTTGCAAATTTCTCAAGCTGTAAAAACAATCTAAAAACAAATTTGACACTTTCTAAATTTACTCAAAATTTAATCGATTTTAGGATTCTGCACGAATTAACCTGAATTCTGAAATAATCGCACGAGTTCAAAACTTATACTAATACCAAAATTACAAATTTCTCAAGCAGTAAAATAAGTCTAAAAACAATTGCCGCAAATTTAAAATTTTCTAAATTTGCTCAAACTTGATACCATTTTAAGATTCTGCAGAAATCTTAAAACTCTTCACCACTAAATTCTGAAATAACTAATTCCAAAATTACAAATTTCTCAAGCAGTAAAATAAGTCTAAAAACAATTTCCGCAAATTCAAAACTTTCTAAATTTGCTCAAACTTGATTCTATTTTAAGATTCTGCAGAAATCTTAAAACCCTTCACCACTAAATTCTAAAATAATTGCACGAGACCGTAACTATAAGCTTGCAAATTTCTCAAGCAGTAAAAGAAAAACTAAAAATAATTGCAGTAAACTCGTTCAAAATTTATTCTATTTTAGGATTCTGCATGAATCTTAAAACACTTCGGCACTAAATTCTGAAATAATCGCACGAGACCGTAACTAATTCTAAAGTTGTGAATTTCTCAAACAGTAAAAAAATCTTAAAACAATTGTCGCAAATTTCTAGCTTTATACATTTATTTTATTTTAAGATTCTGCATGTATCTTAAAACCCTTCACTACCAAATTCTAAAATAATCACACGAGACCATAACTAATACCAATTCTAAAGTTGCAAATTTCTCAAACAGTAAAAGAAAAACTAAAAACAATTGCCGTAAATTTTAAACTTTCTAAATTCACTTAAAATGTATTCCATTTTAAGATCCTGCAGGAATCTTAAAACATTCCATCACCAAATTCTGAAATAATCTCACGAGACCATAACTTGTACTAATTCCAAAATTACAAATTTCTCAAGCCTGAAAAAATTCTAAAAACTGCTGCAAATTTGAAACTTTCAAAATTGAATCAAAATTTATTCGATTTTGAGATTTTGCATGAATCTTAAAACACTCGTCACTAAATTCTAAAATAATCGAACGAGACCATAGCTCAAAATAATTCTAAAGTTGCAAATTTCTCAAACAGTAAAAAGAATTTAAAAACAATTGCCGCAAATTTGAAACTTTCTAAATTTACTCAAAATTCATTCTATTTTAAGATTTTGTGGGCATCCTAAAACCCTTCATCACTAAATTCTGAAATAATCGCCCGAGACCATAACTCATACTGATTCTGAAGTTGCAAATTTCTCAAACATTAAAAAAATCTAAAAACCATTGCCGTAAATTTGGAGATTTCTACATTTATCTTATTTTAAGTTTTAAATTCTAAAATAATCGCACGATACCATAACTTATACTAATTCCAAAATTACAAATTTCTCTAGCCTGAAAAAAATTCTAAAAACAATTGCTGCAAATTTGAAACTCACTCAAAATTTATTCGATTTTAAGATTCTGCATGAATCTTAAAAAACTCCGTTGCAAATTTCTCAAGAAGTGAAAAAATCTGAAAATAATCGTCGCAAATTTGAAATTTTCTGGATTTACTCAAAATTTATTCCATTTTAAGATTCTTCAGGAAAAATTTACTCAAAATGGATTCTATTTTAAGTTTATGTAGCGATATTAAAACACTCCATCACCAACTTCTGAAATAATCGCACGAGACTGTAACTTATACTAATTCCAAAATTACAAGTTTCTCAAGCTGTAAAAATAGTCTAAAACAATTGCCGCAAATTTAAAACTTTCTAAATTCAGTAAAAATTTATTCGATGCTAAGATTCTGCATGAATCTTAAAACACTCCGTCACTAAATTCTGAAATAATCGCACGAGACCATAACTAAGACTAATTCTAAAGATACAAATTTCTCAGCAAGTAAAAATAATTGTCGCAAATTTGATACTTTCTAAATTTACTCAAAATTTATTCCATTTTAAGATTCTGCAGGAATCTTAAATCACTCCATCACTAAATTCTGAAATGCGTGCGCAAGACCATAAATTATACCAATTCCAAAATTACAAATTTCTCAAGCCTGAAAAAAAATCTAAAAACAATTTCCGCAAATTTGAAACTTCCTAAATTTGCTCAAACTCGATTCTATTTTAAAATTCTGCAAAAATCTTGAAACATTTCACCACTAAATTCCGAAATAATCGCACGAGATCAAAAATATACTAATTGCAAAATTATACATTTCTCAGGTAATAAAAAAGGCTAAAAACAATTTCCGCAGATTTGAAACTTTCCAGATTTGCCCAGAATTGATTCCATTTTAAGATTCTGCAGAAGTCTAGAAACACTTCATCACTAAATTCTGAAATAATCGTACGAGACCCTAATTTATACTTATTCTAAAGTTAAAAATTTCTCCAGCAGTCAAGAAATCTAAAAGCAATATGTCATTTAGAGAAGAGATGTTTGTGTAAAGTTTTATATAGTCAGAATGCGACATGTTAAAGAATTTATTAGGAAATTACTGAAAATAATGAAAAAACAAAGGTCCCGGATTTGAACCTTGCGGGATCCCAGATTCCAAACCAAATTAGTAAGAGGAGGACCCATTGTAATTTACGTAAGTGGTACAATGAGTTTTATAGCAGCTCCCAGATCAGCAAGTTTCACGACAATTTTTTTTCTCGTGGAACACTTTTAAATATTTTTCAATTTGGTGGCACTTGTTTATCAAGGTTAATGATAGATATAAGGTGTGAACCACAGAATTTTGTTTCTGAGTTGGCCATGCGCAAGAGAGAGAAACATAGCAGTCATGTCTGAGATTAATTCATTTTTTTAAATTTAAATTCATGATATGCGACATATCTCATTTATATTACAGCCAACTCTGAAACAAAATTTTGTAGCTCACACGATACATTATTAATGATAAATATTTGCTCGGTGCTTCTTAATAATTTCTTTCAATAGTGACTATTTTTTGTGAGTCAACACATCGTAATTTTTTGAAAAATTAAAAAGTGTCTGGAAAAAAGTAATGAGCAAAAATAAACTTCAAAAAATTGTCTGAAACATAGAAAAGAGTAAAAAAAGGTTCTTACTTCGGAAATTTGAATGTGCCCAGTACTCAAATGTCAGGACTCCCAATCTTAGTTGTCTTGTATAAACAATATTTTTTTTACAAAACTGAAACGTGTGAAAAATGTCGTGAAAGTTTTACGAAAGCCATTGTGAAACTTTTGGCTCAATTATCGATTATATCCTCGCAATCACGAAACCGAGCATTGTATCCTCATTAAATCGCAATATGCACATGATGTACACGAAGAGGATGCAATTCATTTTATGACCAACTCGATACAGTTCGTGAGGCCACTTTCTACTGCATCACTAAATACTGATTTAAAAAAAAATGCAAATCCCAATTAATTGAAAATTTATCGTACATCGGCAATGTGCATTTTGCAAACGCGAAAATCCAAATTACTAAAATAATTAATAATGAGTAATGTCGACAATAAATATGAAATATGAAAATTCAATTCAACTACATCTGCAGTGTCCAACATAAATATAGTGAAAGGTAATCAATTCGTTTGACGTTTTTATTGATGGAGTCGCATCTTTATAATTTATGAGTAATAAAGAATAATTCATTACTGCCGTTTTCACAGAGATTATTCATTTTCATAATTTCTATTTTATAGCTCGGAATTTTTAATTGATAAAATATGGATTTCTATTTTTTATTTAGGTTAAGGCAGCTTTCTGAAGTTCATAAATATACAAATTACTTCCCGTGGTCGAGTTTTGTGTTCTTTTTATTGAAGTCGTTACTTGAAGAACTGTGCTAAACACCTTGAGCTGGATTTATGGACTTGTTTTCCAGGCCATTATTAAAAAATAAAAAATAAATAGATATACTAAAGGTAGAAACGTCAAAGTGGCGGAATCCATTGCCTGAATGCTGTACTGAACCAAAACCGTATGGCTTAACCACCGACAAGATATGAAAATGCCAGCGGCGGCAAATATAACAATAATAATGCAAACATTGAATATAACTAACTACACTGATGAGACCTGTAAGGTCGAAACCGGTCTGTAGTTGTTCTGATGGGGAAACAAAATTTAATGTCTTGTTTATGTATAATTTGTGAATTTTGGTTGATTTATTTTGTATGTATATGTATTAAAATAAAGGCCTATTATTATTATTATATACTAAAGTCTGAAGTAACAAACTAGAAATTCATAATTCACAAGATTCTGGGCTGGGCATAATGCCTAACTAAAACCATCAACATTACACAAGGAAAAAAGTTTAGTTTAGCTAGAACTCAGGTTGAAGGACTTGACTTCAATTGTATACTCTAATTAAATCTACAGCCATTCAACTATACTGGTGAAAAAAAAAATGAAACACTTGAAATTCTTGAAATTTCGACCATTTTCAAACCGCCAACTCGGCGTATTTTCAATCGATTTCGATGAATCTTTGAGAGCGAAAAACTTTGAAGTGTCTTCTTTAAAGTTATGCATGCGAACTTAAGCGTAACTACGAGTTATGGCGGTTTGAAAATGGTCGAAGTTTCACGAATTTCAAGTGTTTCATTTTTTTCTTAAAACTTCTTAAAACCCATGTGATAATTAACAATTATTAAAAAAAAATAAACATCAGAAATTACGTCTAATAACATTCACACGAGCTGATTAAATCCCTCATGAATAATTTACTTCTAGTAAAACCCATTACTTGAAGCGATAGCACGATGAAAGTTCCGATCTCGATATATGAATAAATTCGGCCCGAGGATATTGTTGATATTTGGTCGTGAAATCTCACATAAAAATTATATGTTTAGTTTGCGTCCAAGTTCAATGTCTTTATATCGCGCTTTCGTTTTCTTAATGATAATGAAATCCATGAACCGCTTTCGGCGGTTCGATCAAATTTCACTTTCCAGAAAAATACGGGAGAATTTTCTTTTCGCGATATTGATTGCGTTTTTTCGTTCTAGGATGATTAATGATAATTGTTGTTTTTTTTTTATTTGAATAGACGTAAAAACTCCTTGCCGAAGATAATTAGAGTGATTTCATTTGAAGATTTGAAGGTGATTAATTGTTCTACAGATTTAAACAAGCACAAACATAATGATCGTAACATTTTTTTTTGTTTGCGAGGGTACTTGCCACCGTACATAAGTGGTAATTCATAATTTTTCAATTCTAACACCAATTTGTTCTTATTTTGGTGAATTTTGCAATGGGTCTCTATATCGCGGTTGTTTTTGAAGTAACAAATGTTCTCAAGGCACTTTTTCAAGCAGAACTTCCATATCTTTATTAATTTTCGAGCTATAGTCGAGTCTGAAGATATTTGGCATGTGAGTGAACTTTTTCTCTCCACAGACACCCAGGAGATTCGTTGGTGCGAACAAACAATCATATTTATGATTGGTCGACCTCTTTCGGTCTTCGATCTCACTCCATAGTTACTAGACATGCCACTTTTCCTTGACTATACAACATGGTTCTCTATCTCTTATAGTTATCGAGATCATCTTTAAAAACATCGAAATCTGCCGCACTATTGCTGCGACATAATTTACCATTTCACAATGAATGGGCGAAAGTATCGATCCTTGCGGTACATCTAATTAAACTTTTTGTTTAAAATCAAAATGGTGTGTAAGGTTAATGTGAAAATTCTTTACTTTTACACTTTAGCTAGAGAACAAGATGAATTCATTCATGAGGTGATAATGGGGGATAAAGATATTTTTTTTATAAACATTGAAAACTGCAGAAAATCCTTATTCAGCAGCTTGAATTGCATCCAATAAAATTAATAAAGTATGGTGTGAAGAAAGAATTACGGTTTCGTACTTCTTCAAAAACGAGGAAAGTGTCGCGGTAAACATAAATGAAGAGTGATATCGGGAGACGATCGAAACCATTTTGAGACCAGCTATTGAAACGAATCCAAAAGTGTGGTTTCGGCAAGACGGGGCCACTGCACATACTTCCCGACAAGGTATAGCACTTTTTAGAAACACTTTCAGCGAAATTTACCGCTTTTAACTGGCCGTTACATTTATCGAATTTAACCTTTAAATGACTCACGGGGTCCACTGGACCTCAAAGCATTTTTAATTTTCCCGCTGGAAATATCTTTTCAAGACGGTGGGAATTCCGAGTGTGTCAAGTTGGCACCCCAATGAAGAGTTCTGGTAGTTCTGAATAGAGTTCTCAATTCCTTTTGATGTATCTAGAAGTACTATCAACTTTTAGAAAAGAGTTCTGTAAAATTAGGCTGTCAGGAATTTTTTGAAAAATGGGGTGCCAACTTGACACCGCACCCCAACATTGTTATCGAATAGTTCTGAACTAGTTTTAAGATGTATTAGGGTTAGTACTATAGTTCCTGATACTTTTAAAAAAGAGTTCTGTTGAATTTCCAGAGATAAAAATTTTCAAAGTTGGAAATTCGAAATATTCAAATTCATATTACTCACTTAATATTGGTCCAATCTAAATATTTCATTACAACTATGGATAGAACTCACAAGGAACTACAGGAAACACCTATCAGAACTATCCGGAACTATCAAAAAAAAAAATTGAAAAAAGTCGCAAAGCAAAAAAAAATTGAGAGTTCCAGGAGTTCTGAGTTAATTTTCTATTTCTACTCATTAAGTACAATCATTCTTTCTTATAAACAAATTCGATACAATCGCGATTTATGGCATTTTTAAATAAATTTAAAATTCGATAATGGAAAAATTAAATTTTGAAAATACCCATTTCCTGTGATTTAATCGCAATTTGCCATTAGAGTTTTCGTTAGAACTCCTTGAGTACAATCTATAAGTCAAATCAGAACTCCCAGAACTATTTAAAAAAAAATCAACATTTTGAAAATAATCAAAATTTAATTTTTCTATTATCGAATTTTAAATTTATGAGGGTTGTTATTTGGTCACCAGCTGTAGTACGTCAAAATTATTTTTACAGGATCTCGAAAATAGGTTAATTTTTATTTTGAGGTTAGTTCCTTGAGAAGTTAATTTTCTACAGTCTTTTTAATCGTGGAATGCAATTTTCGTTTCCTAAATTCACATTATGAAAAATGGTATTTCCTTTCAATTGTTGTTACATGAAATCAAAAATGTATTAATTCCTATAGATTTTGAAAATTTTGAGGTTAATTCATAAACGACAATTGTATAACCTATGTAGGTTGATAACAATAAATAAATATTATTATTCTACATTTCGTTGAATGACATTCTTTCGTTGGGGTTGTTATTTGGTTTCCAGCTGTTGTATGTCTATTGCTTTTACAGGATTTCTAAAATAAGGTCATTATTATGGGTTTCAAAAAATTTGAGGTTGATTCCTTGAGAAGCTAATTTTCTACAGCATTTCTAATCGTGGAATGTAATCTTCGTTTCTTACTTCATATTATGAGTGTTGCTATTTGGATTCCTGCTGTGTTATATCAGTTGTTTCTACAGGATGTCGAAAGTGGGTTCATTCTTAAGGGATTTAAAAAATTTGAGGTCAATTCCTTTCGAGGTTAATATTCTACAGTTTTTTTTTAATCCTAGAAAGAAATGTTCGTTTCCTTAATTCATGTTATGAGGGTTGTTTTGGTTTTCAGCTGTGGCATGTCAACTGTTTTTACAGGATTTAGAAAACTGTTTAATTCTTATGGGTTTCAAAAATTTTGAGGTTGATTCATTGAGAGGCTAATTTGCTACAGCATTTCTAATCGTGGAATGCAATCTTCGTTTCTTAATTCATCTTATGAGTGTTGTTATTTGGATACCTGTATTCAAATTTTTTAATGCCAATAAATTTTGACTTATTTTTGAGGTTTTTTTTCACCAAAAAAGTGCCCAAATGCACCTATTTTGAAATATCTTCGACATAATTTTTAGAACTTCTTCAAAGTTTAAGGCAAAAATCTGAATTTTTTTTGGTCTTAATATTTTAACACTCGCGTGCTAATAGGAATTTTCATAATTTTTAATTTTATTTGCCAATGGGTGCAAATTGGGTGGTGCATGAGTCGTGCGTTGTTTTTTTTTTCTAACAAAAATTATTTTCCAACTCTTGGCGTATTGTATTTACTCCACGATTCTTAGCATGCAAATAGTGCGAGTTCTTCCACTTTCATCTTGGTCGCTATTTTTTTTTTTCTTCTAAAAAATAAAACATAAAATTTGATATTTTTTTTCATTATGGTAAATTATGTAACTTAAATGACCGTTATTTTTAGCCTCATGAAGACGGGCTCTGTTGATAGAATTTTTCACTACATTCCTAAAAATTTTGATTAGTGCTCGGATTTCAGTTCGGGTATTGATCTTGTACTCCTGGATCGTTGCTAATATATTTACGCAAACCCTTTCCTGAAGATACCTCCAAAGGGCTGTTATCTCCGGTGAATGTGAAGGCTGTGGACTGCAGTAAATTTGCTTGTTAAGTGTTCCTCAAAAGGAGTGACGGTTCGCGGGGTTTTTTCTGGTACGGCCGAGGAACAAGAGGTGGGGTCAGTTGCAGAGACGGCTGGCTGCGTGACCGCACCTATCTGTATTACCACATCTTGTTCCTCGGCCGTACCAGAAAAACCCCGCGAACCGTCATTGCTCAAAAGTGCTATACTTTGTCGCAGTAGCCCCATCTTGCTGAAACCACTGCTTTGGATTGTTTTTAATAGCTGGTCTCATAAAGTGATATCGGTCTTTATTTACGTTTACCGCGACACTTTCCTTGTTTTTGAAGAAGGATGAACCGATAAATCTTTCTGAGGTAACACCGCACGATGTTTTAAATTTTATTTTGTCTTCGTAAGACTTAATTTTACAAAGTTAGGAATAATATTCGGGCTACATTTATTTTGCTTCTGCAAGAAGTGAGAGTTTTCAACTTTTAATTAAAAAAAAATAAGCCATTAATATTTTTTGCTCATAAATATTATCACTAAACTTAAGTTCCATTTAATTATTACCTTTCCAATTTCAGAAGGCAATCGTGAAATTCGTCCGCTCGCCGTGTATTTATCTGCACTTGCTTTCTAGTAATAAATTGAAATAATAAATAGGTATTTGTGTGTATCTAACGATTTTCAAGAATTTGCATAATTACGCCTAAGCGCTTTATTGTGGCGATCCGATGCGGTAAATTGCTACTAATAAGAGATCCTGAGATCTAGTGCACTCCGGGTTAAATTCCGGGTGCGGGCTCCGCCGTGCCCTACCCAGATTTCCTATTGAGATATTAAAATATTAAACTGGATACTTAAATTGCATCCAAAGAGTATCATTAATCTTTTTAAATTTAATGAATACTTTGATCTAATTTAATTGGTCTAAAGTATTTCAAAAGATTAAAATATTTTTTGGCCCATTCAAGCGTTTTTGGACACAAAATAATATTTCAAGTGTTCCAGACTTTTTTGGAAATTAAAATTGTGTTTTATTGTATTGTATTGTACCGGGCGATGAGTCTCAGAGACTTAAACAAAAAAATGGTGACGGGCCATCATGTTACTTTCTCGGATTATTTCATGGTATAATAGTTATTTATATTTATAGATTCATTCATTATTTTCAATTTAAATCATATTTTAAATCGAGAGTTTCGCATGATCCAATGGTAATGACATTTGAAACGTCAAAATTATGAAAGGTAAAAATGACAAATTATTTTTTAAACCTTTACCGTAAGTTTACTGAAAAACTAAAAAAAAATGCTAAAGATTTCTAAAAATAGTTCTGATTAAAAAGTCCTAAAAACATCTAATAAAAATCCTGAACAAGTAAGTCTTCAAAATGATTTCTAAAAATAGTCCTGATTAATAAATCCTAAAGGAACTAATAAAAGCCCTCAACAAGAAAGTCTAGAATAAGGTTTCTAAAAATAGTACTAATTAAAAAGTCATAAAAAAACCTAATAAAAGTCCTGAACAAGTCTTGAAAAAAACCCTGATAAAAAGTCCTGAAAAAAGAGTCCTGACAAAAAAATGTCTTGAAAAACAGGTCCTTCAAAAAGACCAGAAATAAAGTCCCAAAAGAAAGTTCTGAAAAAATAGTTCTGGCACAAAAAGGTCCTGAGAAAAAGTCCTGGAGAAACAGTTTTGGAAATAAGGTCTTGAAAAAGAGTCCTGTTAAAAAGTTGTGAAAAAGAGTTGTGAAACAAGTCCTGAAAAAAGTACTGCAAAAAGAATTCTGGTAAATTAAGTCTTCATATAAAACACCAGAAATAAATGTCCTTAAAAATTCCAAAAGAAGTCCGAAAAAGAGTTCCAAAAAAGTCCCGAAGGAAAGTCCTTAAATAAGTCCTGAGAAGACTCGTGAAGAAAGTCTTGAAAAAAGTCCCGAAAGAGAGTCCTAATAAAATATCCCGAAAAAATGTCCTGTAATAACAGTCTAAAAAGTTATGAAAATAACGTAAAAAAAAATCCTATTTCTAAAAAAAAACCTGTAAAGACCTGAAAAAGTTCTGAAGAAATTGTCCTGAAAAAAATTATTACTTTAAAAAATGTCCTGAAATATAGTACTGAAAAAGGTATATAGTACTGAAATATAGTAAAGAAAAAAAATCCCGAAAAAATTATTCTGAAAAAGCAATGAAGAAAGAGTACTAAAAAGTCCTGAAATAAGTCCTGAAGAAAGCTCAGACAAAGAATCCTGATGAAATATCTCAAAAAAATTGCTCTGAAAATAACAAAATAAACAAGGAAAAAATGTGAAAAAAGCATTGTAAAAAACCCTTAAAATGGTCCTTAAAAAAATCTGAAGAAATTGTTCTGAACAAGAAATCCCAAAGAGTCTTAAAAAAAGTCCTGCAAAAAGGCCTAAAATAAATCCCTAACAAAAATCCTGAAATAAAAAGTTTTGAAAATAGTCTTGAAAAAAAAATGCTAAAAATTTCTGAAAAAGTCCTTAAAAAGGTCCAAAAAAGGTCATGGAAAGAAAAATTAAAAAAAAATGTCATGAAGAAAATTTTGAAAAAATTTTTCTAAGAAAAATCCCAAAAATTAATCTTGAACAAGGAGTTATTAAGAATGTCCCGAAAACGCCCGGAGAAAAACTTCATGAAAAACAATCCTGTTGATAAAATTTTGAAAAGAAATCCTGAAAATAAAGGTCCTCAAAGAAAAAGTCTTAAAAATAAGTCTTGAAATTTTTTCTTTAAAAGTCCTGAAAAAGAATCCTCAAAAATCCTTAAAAAGACCTGCAAAAAGTTTTGAAAACATTGTCCTGAAGTCCCAAAAAGGCTAAAAGAACAAAAAACTGTTAAGGTAAATATTCTAAAATTCCAGTTCTTCTGATTCTGAAATAACACTTATGTTCAAAGTTTCATTTCTGTATTAGTTTTTGAGATACAGCACGCACAGACACTGTTATGTAGAGAGAAAATGGTGATGTGGCCATCTTCTCTTTTCCGACTTGATGTTATCATAGCCATTTATATTTACGTTTTCATTGTTTATTTTCAATTAAAATCATATTTTAAATGTACTTCGAGCGTTGCGTAAACTCGGATGAAACTGACGTTTAAAACGTCAAAATTATGAAAGATGGAAAAATTATACTTCAAGTATAAAAACTCCGTTTACTCAAAAACCAAAGAGATTTTGGAAAAAACGTATTCTTTATAAGTTGTTCATTTTGGCATTCTCTACAATTATTATTCACATAAATTTGCTATAACTATTATCGTTTCATAATTATAAACCAAAAATTAAAAAAAAATTAATAAATTTTTTTCTCGAATAGCAATGATTTTATGAAAAGTATTTTCAAGCAAAAGATGTTCATTTCGTTGTTGTCTTCAAAGTTTGTTTGATTGTTTTTGTGATATTTTTCATATTTAAGAAAATATTGGCAAATAACAAAAAACAGTTAAGGTAAATACCCACTTCCGGTATACGAAATTTTACCAAAAGCTTTTCAGTTCTTTGGATTATCAAATAAGACGTATGTTCAAAGTTTCATATCAATTGCTCTATTAGTTTTTGAGATACAGCGCACACAGCAGACACACACACACACAGCACACACACACACACAATTTTTTTTTTTTTCAGAAAAAGTTGAAATGGTATCCAGGGACCCCAAAACGGATATTTCCGTAAAAAAAATTTTTGGAAAAAAAATCACGATCACAATACTTTCTCGTACTTCGTAACGGAGAAAGTAAAAATGGTGATGTGGCCATCATGTTACTTTCTTCGACTTGATGGTATCATAGTCATTTATATTTACGTTTTCATGGTTTATTTTCAATTGAAATCATATTTTAAATGTACAACGAGCGTTTTGTAGGCTCGTATGAAATTGACGTCAAAAAAATATACTTCAAATTCAAAAACTCAGTTTACTCAAAAACTAAAGAGATTTCGAAAAGAACTTATTCTTTATAAGATGTCCATTTTGGCATTCTCTACAATTATTATTAAAATAAATTTGTTGTAACTGTTATCGTTTCATAATTATAAACCAAAAATTAAAAAAATTATAATAAATTTTTTTCTCGAATACCAATGATTTGATGAAAAATGTTTTTACACAAAATTAGCTCATTTCTTTGTTGTCTTCAATATTTGTTTAAATGTTGTTGTGATATTTTACATATTTAAGAAAATATTGTCAAAAAACAAAAAAACAGTTAAGGTAAACACCCACTTCCGGTGTACAAAATTTTACCAAAAACTTTTTAGTTCATCGGAATATCAAATAAGACGTATGTTCAAAGTTTCATATTAATTGCTCTATTAGTTTTTGAGATACAGCGCGCACAGCCAGACACACACAGACAAAAAAAAATATTCCAGAAATTGTTGAAATGGTATCTAGGGACCCCAAAACGGATATGCCCGTAAAATTTTTTTTTGAAAAAAAATCGCGATCACAATACTTTCTCGTACTTCGTAACGGAGAAAGTACAAATCTCCTACATATAAAATTTGACCAAATTTTATTTTTTAATTTCAAATAACTAAAATATCATACACACTCTTCGCTTTCTAAACGTAAACTAAAGAAGAAATTATTACGGTACTCGGCTAGACAACTCGAAAAAACAATTTGCTAAAAAGTGACCATCGTTTATTCGCGCACCGGGTCTCACAGACTTTAGGTTACGAAAAATTTCTTAATTATTTAATAATTCCTAAAACAAATTAATATTCTCATAATGCAGACTTTTATTGCACAAAAATTGGACTAATTCTAAAATTTAGACTCGCACATTTATAAACTCATGATTTAAACTAATTGACTTTTATTGTATTTTAAACGATTAAAAAAAAATCTGACTAATTCTAAAACCTAGACTCGCACATTTATAAACAGACAACTAAAAATACAACGGTCTGCCATTTCGCCAGGGCGCGTAAAATATTCCAAGAATTCACATCAAACACTAAATTAGTTGTGTGAAAAATCCGAGCAGTGCCTAGGAGTGCAGATCACGTCAAAACAAAGCGCTCATAGGTGTCGTTGAACTGTCCGACACCAAGTGGCGGAAATTTAATCAAGGCGATGACACACAACAGATTATTCCGATTATTCCGCGACACAACATTGCCCAAGATTACTTTGTTGTCGAATTTACTTACTCACCGCAATCAGAGCCACGAACAAACAACAAATGTTTGCGAAAACACAATTTATAAAAGTAAATTATGACAATGATGATAAACGTAAATTTTGACACTCCAAAGTAGTAAAGTAATTAAATAGATCTGGTCACATAATATTTTTTTCTTGAATCTTGAAACTAGTCACGAAAAGTTAAATAAAATTTGTATAAAAAGTTGTTTTCTGACATAATATTTTGATATTTGCACAGATTGCATTATTATTAGTAATAGTAATAGTAATAGTATTTATTGGTACTAACCCATACGTTTACTTAATTATTATTCTTCTATCTAAACATGGCGATGTGGCCATCATGTTACTTTCTCCGATTTGTTGATACAATAGTTATTTTTCTACTTTCGTTTAATAATGAACTTATCGTTATCTCAAAAAAACTGTTTAAAAATTAGATTGATTGTTAAACTTTTTTTTGGTGAAATTTTACTTGTCGCGAATAAATAACTGATAATTACGTTTTCTTGGTGTATATTAACATTTTTGTAAAATGATTTGCATTTACCGGGATTTTGAGAAATGATATATATACACCGAGCCCTGCGTCAATTGAATATGAAAGCTGGCAGCATTTTGAGCGGAGAGAGTGTTCATTAGCGTTGACTTTGGCTACGAAGTTTTTGGCTATAAATAGTCGGTGTTGCCAAATATAGCTGCGCACCGTTCTTTTAACAGCTTCTAAACACACGCCACTTACGCAATACTCCGATGATACTTACTAAATTATTTATGCAAATTTATGCTTCAGAGCAATGCACTGCCGCTGCACGACAAAGACGTCGCCATTTGTTGCCGGTCATGTGCTCGACGCACCGTAATTGACATGGAAGATTAAATTAGCATTAGCATATGTTAGATTTGAATAAAAGGCATGTTTTATGTCAATTACCGCACAATAAAAGTTTGAGCAGGAAAATTGAGTGGAACAATAGAAACTATAATGATCCCAAGACTACTGTCTGTTTATTACATTATTCAAGTGAAATTGTAACTGGATAATATATGATTATTAAAATTATTTTGGAAGAAACTGAATAAAAACCGTTTTGCCAATCTGAATCTGAAGAATCTCTAAAACTGAAAACAACTGTGTTTTTAATATCTAAAGTTAACGCTTTTTTTTACTTTGGCGTTAACCATTCAGCCACTGACGGTTATGTATTCAGTTTCATTACAACTTAGTTGGTAGTGATAAGATGCTAATAATGTGTTTACTTTCTTCATAACGGAGGACGGGAAAGTACTAACTTTTTTTTTTAATATCCGTTTTGAGGTTCCTAGAGGCGATTTCGGTTTCGAAAAAAAAAATGTGTCCATCATTTTACTTTCTCTAACTTGATAGTATATTGATTATTTATATTTATACTTTCATGGTTTATTTAAAATTTAAATCGTATTTTAAATGTATACATTGAGCGGTTAGCAATACATCCGGTATGTATACTGGCGTTTGAAAAGTCAAAATTACGAAAGATGAAAATAGCAAATTATACTTCAAATTCTAATAATCTTTAGCGTAAGTTTACTCAAAAACTAAAAACACACCCAAAAAAATAGTCTTGAGAAAAGTCCCGATAAAAAAAGTTCTGAAAAAAGATTTCTGAAAAAAGTCCTGGTTAAAAAGTTCTAAAAAAACCTAAAAGAGGTCCTAAATAAAAAGTCCTGAAAAAAGAGTCCTTCAAAAAGACCTGAAGATCACGAAGTCTTGATAAAAAAACAGATCATTTAAAAACATGAAGAAGTCTTGATATAAAGCCTTGAGAGTCCTGAGAAATAAGTCTTGAAAAACAGATCCTTTAAAAAGAACCGAAGAAGTCCGGATAAAAAGATGCGAAAAAGTGTCCGTAACTAAGACCTCTGAAAAATGATGTTGAAGAGGTCCTAAACAAAAAAGTTCTGAAATAAAAAGTCCGAAATAAAAAGTTCTGATAAAAATGTCCTGGTATAAAGTTCTGGAAAAAGAGTTCTGACAAAAAATGTCTTGAAAAACAGATATTTCAAAAAGACTTGAAAAAGAGTCCTAAACAAAAACCTCTGAAAAAAATTGTGCTGAAAAATCCCAAAAAGAGTCCCGAATAAAAAATCCTATAAACATGTCCTGATTCAAAAGTTCAAAAAAACAAATCTTAAAAGAAGCTCTAAACAAAACAGTTCTGGAATAAAATGTTCTGATAAAAATGTCCTGATGCAAAGTTCTGAAAAAAGAGTCTTCACAAAAAAATGTCTTGAAAACAGATATGAAAAAGTACTGATAAAAAGCCCCGAAAAAGAAAGACCTCTAAAAAATAAAAAATAAAATACTTGAAAAAGAGTCTTGAATAAAAAATCCGGAAAAATGTCCTATAAAAATATCCTGATGCAAAAGTTCTAAAAAATTCTAAACAAAAAAGTTCTGGAATACAAAGTCTGAAATCAAAAGTTCTGATAAAAATGTCCCGATAAAAAGTTCTGAAAAAAGAGTCCTGACAAAAAATGTCTTGAAAAACAGATGACCTGAAGGAATTTTTTGCATCTTATGTATGATTTGTATACTGTAGCAGAGGTGAAATAAATAAATGAAATGATAAAAATCCGTGAAAAGGAGTCCTGAACAAAGACCTTCGGAAAAATTGTGCTGAAAAAATCTGTAGAAGAATCTTGGAAAAAAGTCCTAAATAAAGTCCTGTGAAAATGTCCTGTAAAAATAGCAGTAGCCGTGACATAGTGAAGAACTGAAAGTTGTAATTGTTACTGTCAGTTTTGAAACTTCATAAATCAATGTGTACGGAAAATGGCTTATAATTACATAATTAGCAAGAAAATACAGTTTTTAAAGCTTTTTTATGGCCGTTATTTCCTGAAGAAGCAGTCCTGAAAAAAGTGCTGAAATCATCCTACAAAAAAGTTCTGAAAAAGTATTGAAAACAAATTTAGAAAAGTGCCAAAATAATGGTCCAGAAATAATTTAGGATACAAAAATCCTGAAGAAACAAGTCGTGAAAAAAAAGCCTTAAAAAAATATCCGGAACAGTCCTGGAAAAAGTTCTGAAAAAAAAATTCTCAAAAAAAGTTCGGGTAAAAATTTTCTGAAAGCAATCTTGTAAAATATTAATTCTGAGAATGGTTCAGAAATAACCAGTCCTTACAAAAATCTCGAAGGAATAAGTCCTGATGAAACTCCTAAAAAAGTCTTGAAAAAATGTTTTGAAAAGTCTTGAAAATTGCTAGAAAAAAAACTGACAAAAAACTGAAAAAATGTCCTGACAAAAATGTTTTTAAAGAAATAACCAGTCCTTACAAAAATCCAGAAGGAATAAGTCCTGATGAAAATCCCAAAAAAAGACCTGAAAAAATGTTTTGAAAAGTCTTGAAAAATACCGAAAAAAAAACTGACAAAAACCTGAAAAAATGTCCCGACAAAAATGTTTTGAAAGAAATAACCAGTCCTTACAAAAATCCAGGAGGAAGAAGTCCAGATGAATCTCCTAAAATAGTCTTGAAAACAAGTCCTAAAAAAATGTTTTTAAAAGTCCTGAAAAATACCGAAAAAGAAAAACTGACAAAAACCTGAAAAAATGTCCCGACAAAAATGTTTTGAAAGAAATAACCAGTCCTTACAAAAATCCAGGAGGAAGGAGTCCAGATGAAACTCCTATAATAGTCTTGAAAACAAGTCCTAAAAAAATGTTTTGAAAAGTCCTGAAAAATACCAAAAAAGAAAAACTGACAAAAACCTGAAAAAATGTCGTGACAAAAATGTTTTAAAAGAAATAACCATTCCTTACAGAAATCTAGAAGGAAGAAGTTTAGATGAAACTTCTAAAATAGTCTTGAAAAGAAGTCCTGAACAAATGTTTTTAAAAGTCCTGAAAAATACCGAAAAAAAAAAACTGACAAAAACCTGAAAAAATGTCGTGACAAAAATGTTTTGAAAGAAATAACCAGTCCTTACAAGAATCCAGAAGGAAGAAGTCCAGATAAAGCTCCTAAAATAGTCTTGAAAACAAGTCCTAAAAAAATGTTTTGAAAAGTCCTGAATAATACCGAAAAAAAAAACTGACAAACCTGAAAAAATGTCGTGACAAAAATGTTTTGAAAAAGTCCAGATGAAACTCCTAAAATAGTCCTGAAAACAAGTCCTGAAACAAATGACCTGAAAAATCTTGGGCAACGTTCTTGAAAAGTCACGAAAAAAAAAACCTGACAAAAATCTTGCAAAAAAGGATATAAAGAGTTCTTAAGACAGTTCCGAAAAAAGTCCTAAAATAAAATTCCCGACCAGTCCTGAAAAAGAGTCCTGAAAATAAATTCTGAGAAAATGTTCTGAAACCAAGTTCTAGAAAAAGTCCCAAATAATATCGTGAAAAAAAGTTCTCCTCAAAAAAGTTCTGAAAAAAATCCTGAAAAAGAGGTTCTTAAAATAGTTCCGAAAAACGTCCTGAAAAATGTCCTTAAACAAAAACCTGAAAAACAGTCCTGAAAAATAGTCTCGAAAAAAGTCCCGAACAAATAAGTCCTTCAAATAAAGTCTTAAAAAGAAAGTCCTGAGAAAAAGTTTTGAAAGAAATTGTCTTTAAAAAAACCCAATGTCTTGATAAGAAAAGTCCTGAAAGAAGGCCTGAAAAAAAGGCCTGAAGAAAGGCCCTAGAAAAGTGCCGAACAAAGTCTCGAAAATTTATTTTTAAACAAAAGATTTTCATAATTTTTGTTATTTTTAATATTTTTTTGAATGTTTTTAATATTATTCACACTTAAAGAAATTATCACAAAAAGATATAAAATGGTTGAACTCCTACTTCTGGTGTGAGAAATTTTACCAAAACCGAAAAAAATGCTGAAAACAAGTCATAAAATAGTCCTGTAAAAGTACTGAAAAAAGAGTTCCGAAAAGAGGTCCTAGGAAGAAGTCCTGGAAAAAGGTCCCTAATAAAATCCTGAAAAAAAGTCCCGAAACAGTCTTCAAAAAAGTTCTCAACAAAATCCTGAAAAAGAAGTTCCAAAAAAAATCTCCGAAAAACGTCCAGAAAAAAATGCCCGGAATCAAAATTATGAAAAATAGTCTTGAAAATAAAGTCCTGAAAATAAAGTATTCAAAAGAAAGTCCCGAACAAAAAAGTCTTGAACAAAGTCCCGAAACAGTCCTCAAAAAAGTTCTGAAAAAAATCCTGAAAAAGAAGTTCTTAAAAAAGTCCCGAAAACGTCCGGAAAAAATGTCCGGAAACAAAATCCTGAAAAAAAAGTCCTGAACAAAAATGTCCTGATAATAAAGTCTTGAAAATAAAGTCCTGAAAATAAGGTATTAAAAAGAAAGTCCCGAACAAAAAGGTATTGAAAAAAAAGTCCCGAAACAGTCCTTAAAAAAGTTGTGAAGAAAATCCTGAAAAAAAAGTTCTTAAAAAAGCTCCGAAAAACGTCCAGAAAAAAATACCCGGAAACAAAATTATGAAAAAAAGTCCTGAACAAAAATTTCCTGATAATAAAGTCTTGAAAATAAAGTATTAAAAAGAAAGTCCCGAACAAAAAAGTATTGGAAAAAAAGTCCCGAAACAGTCCTCAAAAAAGTTCTGAACAAAATCCTGAAAAAGAAGTTCTTAAAAAAAGCTCCGAAAAACGTCTGGAAAAAAATGCCCGGAAACAAAATTATGAAAAAAAGTCCTGAATAAAAATGTCCTGATAATAATAATAATAATAATAATAATACGTTTATTCTCCCAACAGACATAACATCCAATTACAGGGAAAGTTACATAAAATAAACAAAATATAAATACAAAAAAAAACAAATATACATATATAAATACATATTCACACATATAGACAAATAAATTAATAAATTCTGACAGATATTGCAGATTATAACAGGTAATATAATTGAAAATTAAATATACACATAAATCTGATTGAACATGGAGGCTACTTAACATTTTACCATAGTTGTGACATATTTCGCAACAATTCTGCTCTTGACTCTATAAAAATGTCAATAGTGTAATGAATACTATTGAAGAGCCTAACCATAGTGTTCATTGGCGAGTTATAATGCGCGAGTGTGCTGGCATGAGTTATTTGAAATAGTTGACAGTAACGACTACTTACTCTAGGTATGTGAAAATTCAGCATAGACACAAGGTTTGGATCATCTATAAAATAATTTATTAGGCCATGTAAAAATAATATCATTGAGTTGTTACGCCTATGCTGCAATGAATTTATATCAAACATAACTAAAAGTTCTTGATATGTTATATTTATCGGTGGATATTCCCGATGCATTTTAAAGAATAGCATTTTTAAGAACTTTTTCTGTATTTTCTCAATCGCATTTATGTGAACATAATAATGCGGGGCCCAGATAATACAAGCAAATTCCAGATTTGATCGAACATATGCAAAGTACAATTTTTTCATTACTTGTATATTTATAAAATCTTTGCACGTACGGTTAATAAATCCTAACATTTTAATACCTTTACTGCAAATATTATTAATGTGCTCACGAAAGGTGAGTTGAGTATCATACAGAACTCCTAAGTCACGAACATTATCAACTCGTTGAAACTGTATAGCATCTAGGGCATAATCATACATAATAACCTCTTTCTTTCGGGCAAATGAAAGACATTTACATTTATTTAGATTTAAGAATAGACCATTAACCTTACACCACTGCTTTACGCGAACAATATCTTTTTGCAATTCAAAACAATCATTGATGGAATTAATAGTACTGTAGATCTTCATATCATCAGCATACAGAAGTACATTTGACTGAAGATTGTCCACAATATCATTGATGAAAATTGTAAAAAGCAGTGGCCCAAGGTTTGATCCTTGAGGAACACCACTAGTTGAAACGTATTTATATGAATTATGGCCTGAATAATGCACATACTGCTGCCTATTGAAAAGGTATGAACACATTAATAAGACAGTACCATTAGTGAAGCCATAATAACTTAATTTTTGTGCAATAATTTGATGGTCAATCGTATCAAATGCCTTTTGGAAATCTGTGTAAATGGTATCCACTTGTTTACGGTCATCAAGGTTTTGCGAAACATATTCAGTAAAGTTCATCAAATTTGATACAATTGACCTCTTTTTTACAAAACCATGTTGTCGCGTTGTAATGAACGGGCATACATGATTATACATTATTTTGCAAATTATCATTTCAAATAACTTTGCGAAGTTATTAATAACTGTTATTGGTCTATAGTCTAAAATATTAGATTTATTGGATTTATCACCGCTTTTAAAAATAGGCGAAACCCTACCCATTTTCCAAATGTCTGGAATTATACTAGTTGCAATAATTAAATTGAAGATGTGGTTAAGAGGTTCAATAAAAGATTGTATACAATCTTTAACTATATACGCTGGAATACCATCAGGTCCCATAGTGCTATTGCCCTTTAACTCATGTGCAGCAAGTGAAATATCATTTTCAGTAATTTGGCCAATGTTACACACAGGAAAATTGGATGAAGAAATTTGCACAGTACTCGTTGCATTAGATTTAGTATAAACACTGCTAAAGTAAGTAGCAAAACAGTCAACAATTTTTTTAGGATCGGTTATATCAACCCCTTCATATATCATACTGCCTGGAATTCTACTAGTATTCTTTTTTGTGTTAATATAAGAAAACAATTTTTTCGGTTCCCGTAAAATATTTTGTTCCATTCGTTCAATGTAAGATTTATGATCACTTTTTATTAAGTTATGGATTTCTGTTCGCAATCGGCCTATTTTAAATTTTAAATAATTAAATTTATACCTTTTATACATTTTAAGAGAACGTTCTTTGTTTTTTATTAATTTCTTTAATGTAAGGCTGAACCAGGGAGGAAATTTATTTTGAACTATATTGATTCGTAACGGCACACAATTATTTAATACCTTATTAAACAATTCATAAAAAATAGTGCATGCTTCCACTGGATCACTCAAACTCAAAACTGTGTTCCAATTTATTAGAGAAATCTCGTTATATAATATTCTAAGGTCTGCTCTTGAAAAATCATATGATAAACATGTTGAATTTGGTTTAAATTTAGTATTGGCATCAATAATGAGTTGATAATAAAGTCTTGAAACGAAAGTCCTGAAAATAAAGTATTAAAAAGAAAGTCCCGAACAAAAAAGTCTTGAAAAAAAAAGTCCCGAAACGGTCCTCAAAAAAGTTCTGAAAAAAATCCTGAAAAAGAAATGCTTAAAAAAGTCCCGAAAACGTCCGGAAACAAAATCCTGAAAAAAAGTCCTGAACAAAAATGTCCTGATAATAAAGTCTTGAAAATAAAGTCCTGAAAATAAAGTATTAAAAAGAAAGTCCCGAACAAAAAAGTCTTGAAAAAAAAGTCCCGAAACAGTCCTGAAAAAAGTTCTGAAGAAAATCCTGAAAAAGAAGTTCTTAAAAAAAGCTCCGAAAAACGTCCGGAAAAAAATGCCCGGAAACAAAATTATGAAAAGAAGTCCTGAACAAAAATGTCCTGTTAATAAAGTCTTGAAAATAAAGTATTAAAAAGAAAGTCCCGAACAAAAAAAGTCTCGAAAAAATTGTACCAGAAAAATCCCAGAGAGTCTTAAAAAATCCCGAAAAAGTCTTGAAATAGTCCTGATAATATATTTTTAAACAAAAGATTTTGATTTCTTTGCTATCTTTAATATTTGTTAAAATATTTTTTAATATTTTTCACATTTAAAAAAATATCACAAAAAGACAAAACGGTTGGGGCGAACACGTCCGGTGTAGGAAATTTTACCAAAAGCTTTTCAGTTCTTCAGATTGTCAAGTAATGCTTGTATTTTCGTTGAATACATTTTCCTATTTTCACTTTCAAGTTTCGATTGTTTATTTATTTATTTAGTAAATACGTAGTGAGATTCCCGCACATTGTTGCCGCTTTGTTTCCAGTTAGAATATTACAATTGTTTTTTATTGGAAGTTACAAGTGCATTGTTGTCATGGATCATTTGAACTAAATTTTGTGTCGATGATTTTTTTGCAGTTTTTCAATTCGTTGAATGCATTTTTCGTTGTTTTTCCATTTCGAATATTGTAATTTGTTTCGTTAAGGTTTAGATTGTGCCGTCATTTCGTTTAGAAAGCCACAATTGTTTTTAAAAATGCACCTTAAATTCTTGATTGATTCTATTTTTACAATTTTTCAGATCGTTGAATACATTTCTCATCACGTGGTCGGTTCAGGTTTTTATTGTTTCCGTTTTGTTTTCAATAAAAATAGAGAAGTTGTTTTTATGAGAGGTTAAACGTATTTTGATAATTCTTGACATTTTGCGGGAAATTCTTTTTTGTTTTTTTTTTTACAATTTTTCAAATCAATTAATGTTTTTTTTTGTTAATGAACTTATTAAATGTGGAAACATTAAGATACAAAAAAATCAATAATACACCGTGGTATAAAACAATTTATACTTAAAAATGAATGACGTAGAGTTCTATACCAATCACTACAGACCTGTTGGGCAGTGACCGTCTTAAATTCAATTGGCTCGGGAGATTTGTTATCTCATTCTCTTCGAATACTTTCTCATTCTGCGCAAACTTTACCCCCACACGTCTCGAGTGTTTGGTAATACTGTACATCTTGTTCCTTAAATTGTGTATATTTTTAATTTAAAATTTTTGTATGGTATTCTTATAATGATAATAATAATAATTAATAATAATTCTTTATTGTCAGGTAAATAGTACAACATTAAAATAAAAAAATAAAAAATGTGTTAAAATTTTAGTTGATGTGTGCGTCATGTGATTAAAATTATAATATATATGTTAATATTCTTTCTTATACTATATATACATTCGTATATTTATTAAATCTCAACTGCATTATATATTTAAAATTTCTGCACAGGGCCCAATAAAACTTCAGGCCGTCCCTGACTCAGTTTGATTTATCAATCTCTCTAAGAATAAATGTATCTAATTAAGCTCTCTCACGACTATCTCCATCGCAAACGTTTAACTTTTTTACAAAAGGATCTCTCCTAGACGCTTATCTGGGCATTTAAATTAATTACCATCCGAGAGAGCGCGCGCATCAGCCACAAATCCAGATTAGCTTATCTATTTATACCATTCCCAGCCTTTAATTTCGAATTTATCTTACACCCGTTCGAGTTAATTAAAACATACCAATGATTTCTCCTCAATTACCGAACCGCCCGTTTCCATGGATACTTTTCCAACAAATAAATTGGCTTTCACTGGCTCAAACAATACACAGATTATATCATTGTAATATATCGCAAGTAAATACTCGCGGACGCGACCATTAATAATAAGCAAGCGGTGATTTATTATGCGGACTTTTCACTTTTAATTGAAATTTAAATACCAGGAGATGGTCTTAATCAACTGTTACTTTTAATTTACCAACCGGAAGATCATTAATATCTAAAATGATGGTTGTTCAACGGAGCAAAAATGAAAGTGAATTAATGGGATGATCTTGTAATGTATAATTTGTAGATCGTAATCGGCGAGTTGCAAAAAAATGGTGCGTTTTTTCTTTTCTTTCTGGCCCGTTTGGCTGCGAGGCAAGCGGATTTTTGCATATTTGGGTAGAGATTTCTTTAACGGAGGCCTAGATAGTTAATTTATCGGCTATTTTATGTTCACAGAACGTCCAGTTAATTAGAGATTCTCTTTTTTTTTTCGCAATAGAAATTAGAAAGTTTGGAGGTGGATCAGTGAGGAATATTAATATATTAACGATGCAAGGGTGCAGTTGAATTTAGTTTTTTTTTAATTGTCAATTTTGACTTGTATTATTATATTACGTACACATCCAATTAAAATTCAGTTTTTAATATTTTCCATCCTGACTTGTATTATTAGATTACGTACACATCCAATTAATATGCTAAAAATTTAAGTTCCTTGATTCTACAGAGTGTTTCAAAAAGAAATTAATCGGTCGCCTATAAATTGTTTAAACATTCGTAGATGTTATTCAAACAGTTGTAACGTCAAAAATGTTATTTGACCATTGTCAAATAAGCGTTAATCAGAGACATGCGCATTATAATTAATCGCAGTTGCCTATGAAATGAAATGCGCTTATCGCTGATTAAATATTCGTAGTTGTCATTCATACAGTTAACGTCAAAAATTGACCATTGCACAACAAATCGTTAATCAGAGACATGCGCATTTCAACTCACATTAATTAATTAATCGTCCCAATTATAATATGCCTTCTAAACAAGATAACAACGTATCCTTATCTGAAATGATAAGATAGATGGCGGAAGTGAATTGAAGAATTTAATGGCACAGTGTCCAGTGCCAATTTAGTTGCAGATAAAACGGCTTAAGTTACAGGATTAATATGTAGAAAAACAAAACCTGTTTAAAATTAAAGTTAATAAGCTTTTTCGAAGTATAAATCGACGTCGGGGCAATTACGTACGGCCGGTCTCGTCTATGCAAAGTAACGAGAAATTGATTTATTTAAGTGATTTCGTTTGATATCAATCCGACACGCTGCGAGCCATAAACATGTGGAAGTAAATTGAAAGGAATTAGCTGCAGTAATGATAGATCGAAAACCGTAATTATTGTTCGTAGTTGGTTTGATCGAACCTCTACGGCGATATTTAATTTGATTATAGAGAATTATAATCGATGGTAATAGCAATTTTGTCAATAATTACTGGATTTACAGGGTTATTAATTGTATATATCGTGGTGTAATTATTATTATAACAGAGTTAACGTAGCAACCATTAACGAAAAGTTTGACAAAAATTACGGAATCACCAGGCCATTCATAACTATTAGTACTACTACAATATCTTTACTATCAGGCTTCACACAGAGTGCTTTTATTTCAACTCTGAAATCATCAGAAATTATCAAAAGAAGTAGTATGGACTTATCACTATCTAAAAATAGCATTTAACCCTTTCAGGTGAGCGGCGCCCAGGCGATTTGATGCGTCCGCTCGAGCGGCGCTGCTACGGCGCCCGGGAGGTGTGATGTATCCTAACCCAACCTTACCCAACCCTACCTAACCTAACCCAATGATTTTAAAGTACTTATAACTCGTCTCGGGCGAACCAGCAACTCGTCTCGCCCGAGCGAAAAATGCCTCAAGTGCAAAGGGTTAATATTATTTTCTATGCTCACTCTTTTAAAGATAGCAAATCTAAATAAATAATAATTCTATTTTCATTCAAGTTCAACCAGCACATAAACTATTTTTTTTTTTCAAGTCGTTAAACTTCGCGGTCTCTAGAAAGTACAGGTAAACAAATCGTTTTATGATTGTACGTAATTCAAATCCACAGCGTTTTTGACCGTCAAAGAGAAACATTGTGCGAAATCTACACCTTGTTTAATCTATTCTTGCCAAAACTGTAAACCCGAGCAAAATGTTCTCTTTATGAGGCGACCGCATTTGTTTCCGTAACAATGGCAACCATTATTATTATATTTCCGTCTTCACCTGCGGCGAAAATGAGTTTTTGGTGAAATGCAAATAGTAGGACGGATTCGTGTTTATCCATTGTAAGGATAAATATTTACAAAGCGGTTCGCGGTACAATGTAAATTGTTTTGAGTTTCGTCCCAGATACATGTCATAAAATCGAAATTGTCACGTTTGGATATTGCTTTAACCTATTTTAACGATAATGCTGATTTAATGCGGTATGTATAAATACATTTCTTATTAGAGTGACCTTTGGATAAGAAAAAGTTACGATATCGTCGATTCTGGCAATGGACCTAGTTTCGTGGTCTTCATAGATTTTCTGCGCGCGGAACCCTTAATGATAGATACATATTGTTTGCCCCTTCAATCCCCTGAAAATTTTTGTTATAATATCATTGATAATTTCTGACAGTTATGAAATAACGATGAAATGAATTCATATGTCAAAAATGAATGAATCAAGAAGTCTCGGTGACTAAAAGCGGCTTCTCAATTCCTGTATAGGAATCTTCTCGAAATCGCCTTAGTTACGAATAAAGTTGCAAACGTCAGATACATTAACCTAAAGTATCTTTCAGCAACTTCTGTTAGAATACTAAAAATTTGCACAAATCAAATTGGTTTTATGAAGTAGCAATGAAAGTGTTAAAATTGCCATTCAAATTGGTTCAAGCCGCATCTCGGTATCTTGGGTAGCAGGGAAGTTACGGCAAATGAAAAATTTGGGAGATTTTTTTTTATTTTTATTTTGAACAAGTGGGCCATGACAAGTGAGATTTGGGGGTGGATTCTTAATGAGCTCTTAAACCTGCACCTTTTTGCTAATTTGACCATCTCTCTATTTCTTCAAATGCAGAATTTGCCCATGTTGTCCCTACGAAATCCGGGCACCCTGTATATTCTCGAATTGATTTAAAAAGCTATTTGCAATTTTTTCCTTTTTGTACCCTTGAGGAACCTTCTGAGGAACGTTGGGGGTGTCGAATTAAAATATAACGGATCATTTCGTAGAAATAATCATAGAAGAGACGGTCCTGCATCCGATTGCTCTACCAAAATTCTGCGTAAAAATGTTGGAAAAAAAAACGTTTTTTTTTTTTAATCCATCATACAGGAATTTGGGACAAATTCGAAAAATCGTACTCAAGAAAAGCGCGGCAAAATAAAAAATATATTTGTGAACAGATTGGATGACCAATAAAAACAGAGAGTGAAACCGCACCCCAAAAACTGTTTTAAAACTGGTGTCGAACAATGCACCCTAAATCATGGGGATCCAAAATTTTGAAAATATTGCAAATGAACGCTAGTCGTACCTTCTGATAAACAAAACAATTTCGGCTCTTTAATTTGAAGAGAAAAAATACGTCCTTGTAAGAAGCATTAAAATATAGGTGAAAACATTTTGGACACATTTTGAAAAATTATATTTTCTTAAGGAAGCAAGAAATGGAAAAATATGCCGGTACAAATGTGTAGAGTATTTTTACGTTATAACCTATAAAAAAAACAGAGGGTGAAAACGCACACCGAAAAAAATCTTTCAACCGGTGCTAAATGACGCGCTCCAGAACCGGAGAGGATTTTCCAAAAATTAAAAAAAAAATACAGATGAAAGCAAGTCGTACCTTCTAATAACCGCAAGAATTTCCACTTTAAAAAACTAAAAAATCGTACTTGAAAGAAACTCTAAAATAGATGTAATCATTTTGGGTCACATTTTGAAAAATCATATCTGATTAACAAATAGAAAAATGTGTGATACAAATATTTCGACTGTCAAAAATAAACCTTTTGGACTGCCGAAAACTGTAATTTCAACTGCCAACGAAAACTTATTTTAAATATCAAAAATGAAATATTTTTACTCTGCAAATAATTTTTCATAAAAATGTACAGATCTCAACTTACATTCATTGTATTTTTCTATTGTCAAAAATAATAATTTGAACTTTCAAATGATGGTACTTTTCGACTGTCGAAAATAAAACGTTTGTCAGAGATTTAGTACTAGCAAAAATTGTACATTTCAAGTGCCAAATATGACTCTTTTTAAATGTCAAAAATTAAAATTCCTGCTGTCAAAAATGTTATTTTTTTACTGTGAAAATATACAATTTTTAACTTACATAAATATTTTTTCCAATGCCAAAAATAACAATTTTAACTGTCAAAGGATAGGCATTTCTCAATTGTCGAAAATTAAATGTTTGTCAGAAATTGTATACTTCAACTGTTAAAGAAGACTCATTTTAAATGTCAAAAATAAAAATTTCTTGTCAAAAATGTTATATTTTTTCATGGTTCAAATTTTAACTTACAAAAAATGTATATTTCACCGTCAAAAATAAAAATTACAACTGTTATTTTTCGACTATTAAAAATAAAACTTTTGTCAGAAATTCAGGACTGCCAAAAATTGTATATTTCAACTGACACTTTTTAAATGTCAAAAATGTTTTTTTTACTGTCCAAATATACAATTTTCAACTTACAAAAATACTTTTTCCAATCCCAAAAATAAAAATGTTAACTGTCAAAGGATGGCATTTCTTAATTGTCGAAAACAAAACGTTTGTCAGAAATTCAGGACTGCCAAAAATTGTATATTTCGACTGACTCTTTTTAAATGTCAAAAATGTTATTTCTTTACTGTCCAAATATACAATTTTCAACGTACAAAAATGTTTTTTCCAATGCCATAAATAAAAATGTTAACTGTCAAAGGATGGCAATTCTCTATTGTCGAAAACGAAATGTTTGTCAAAAATTTTCGACTGCCAAAATTGTATGTACTTTAACTGCCAAAGGAGACTCATTTTAAATATCAAAAATAAAAATTTGTAGTTTCAAAAATGTTATTTTTTCAATATGTAAATAGACAAGTTTCAACTTACAAAAATGGTATTTTTTCCAACGCCAAAAATAAAAATTGCAACTATCAAAGGATGGCATTTTTCGACCGTTGAAAATAGAACGTTTTGGACTGCCAACAATTGTATATTTCAACTGCCAAAGCAGACTAATTTTAAATAGCAAAAATTAAAAATTTCTTCTGTCAAAAATGTTATTATACAAATTTCTACTTACCAAAGTGATACTTTCCCAGCGCCAAAAATAAAAAACTATCAAATTTTTTAACTGTTGAAAACAAAACATTTGACAGACATTTTGGACTCCCAAAAATTGTATATTTCAACTGCCGAAGAAGACTCATTTTAAATGACAAAAATTAAAAATTTCTTCTGTCAAAAATGTTATTATACAAATTTCTGCTTACCAAAGTGATACTTTTCCAGCGCCAAAAATAAAAAAACTATCAATTTTTTTGACTGTTGAAAACAAAACATTTGACAGAAATTTTTGACTCCCAAAAATTGTATGTTACAACTGCCAAAGATGCCTATTTTTAAATCTCAAAAATAAACATTTCTACTGTCAAAAATGTTATATTTTCATTATCAAAATATACGAATTTCAACTTTCAAAAATGGTATTTTTCCACCGTCAAAAATGTTATATTTTCAGTAACATGGACTGCCAAAAATTGTATGTTACAACTGCCAAAGATTCCTATTTTTAATTGTCAAAAATTAACATTTCTACTGTCAAAAATGTTATATTTTCATTAACAAAATATACAAATTTCATCTTGCAAAAATGGTATTTTTCCACCGTCAAAAATGTTATATTTTCATTAACATGGACTGCCAAAAATTGTATGTTACAACTGCCGAAGATTCCTATTTTTAAATGTCAAAAATAAACATTTCTACTGTCAAAAATGTTATATTTTCATTAACAAAATATACAAATTTCAACTTGCAAAAATGGTATTTTTCCACCGTCAAAAATAAATATTTAATTTGTCAAAAGATGGCAATTTTCAACAGTCGAAAATAGAACCTTTGTCAGAAATTTTTGTAAAGTGATTAGAGGGTCAAATAACGGGCACTAGAAGCGTAGGTGTGTTCCAAAAATTAAAAACAAAAATCTCAAATGAAAGCCAGTTGTACCGTTTACTAACTCTAAAAACTTTAGCTTTACTCCTTTAAAACAAAAAAGTACGTCCGTGAAATAAGTATTAAGAACAGGGAAAAACGTAGGTCACATTTTGAAAAAAAAAATTATATCTCATGGGGGCACCAAATGAAAAATGTGCATTAGTATCATTATGTTATTTTCTATCAAAAACAGAGGGCGAAAACGCTCCCAAAAAAATGTTGCCAAATAGCGCGCTCTGGAACCTTAGGGGGTGTTTCGAAATTTTTGAAAAAATCGTAAATCAAAGCTCGTCGTACTCTCTACTAGTGATGGGCAATATTTCACGTACTTGTGATGTTTCAATGGTATTGAAATATTACAGGTCGTTACTGTTACTAATAGGCGAATTTCACTGCTACTTAAAATGACTGCTACTTAAATCACTCCTACTTAAAATCACTGTTACTTCAAATTACTACTACTTAAAATCACTACTACTTAAAATCACTACTACTTAAAATCACTGCTACTTAAAATCACTGCTACTTGAAATTATTATTACTTAAAATCACTACTATTTAAAATCATTACTAATTAAAATCACTACTACTTAAATAACTACTACTTAAATCACTACTACTTAAAATCACTGCTACTTCTGCGATTGCTACTCAAAATCACTGCTAGTTAAACTTGAACTGCTACTTAAAGTGCGATTGCTACTTAAAATCACAACTGTTACCTATACAGTGATTGCTACCTAAACTATGACCAATACAAAGTAACATTTCTAAATATTATTTAATATTCATTACTTTATTCTTTCATTTGTGCAGGGTATTGTTTTTAAATTTCAAATTTGAACCACAAACTCGCTGTGATCGAAAATGATGAGTGAATTGAGTAAATTGAAAAAATATAAAAGGAAAAATGTGTTACTTTATTTAGTATAACAATAAATTGAAATTTGTACACAAAATTTCTAACGTAGCATGTGATCACAGTCACAGTTTAAAATCACAGGTATTAAAAAGTATCAACGCGATTCAAAAGTAGCAGTTTTGCCCATCTCAACACTCTACTATCCCTAAATGTGCTTTTCCACTTTTAAAGAAAACAAATACGTCCTTGAGAGAAACGTCGAGACGGACGAAAGCATTTTGGACACATTTTGAGAACTTATTCCTCGTCAAGGGATTTCCAAATCGAAAAATGAGCCGATGGAAACATTGCATGGCAACGCTTTGCGAATATATCTGATGATTATTTATAATTAATTGTTTTTTATTAGGCGACTTTAATTTAAGAAAAAAGCAATTCTGATGAAATTAGAGGATGCATTCCTTTTTTTAAATTTAACATTCTTTAGACATTATCATTGGTGCAAGTATGCCGTTTAGAAGATAGAGGGTTGAATGTGCAAATAGTTTATGAATATTATATTTCCTCTCTTATCGCCGCAAAAAAGGTACACAAGGGTTGGCAGGAATGTAATTTTCCCTGGGTGAACAATTTATAAATATATTCATAGATCTAAGGGATGATACCGCCTCAACTATATTGTGTTTATTTTGGGGAGCGCATCTCGTGTTGCGGTAATATTAGGGACGAAAGTCTGAAAATGGGTTTAAGAAATACAAATATTGGGAATGTGAAATAAAAGTTCTTCTCAAGTTAAAACACATTAGAGTGAATAAACAAGAGCTACAGTATTTATAATAATAATAATAATAATATTTTATTAACGGAAAATACCACTTAAATATACAGGGTATTTTTTTTATCGTGGGCCATAGGATAATACATGTTAAAAATTATACCTTGCGTTAATGTATATTTTAACATATAAATATATTTACTTATAATAATAAAATTTACCTGAAAGGAACAACTTAAGATAAATATAATGAAGCAGTCCTAAAATTAATACTCAAAATACTTAACAAAATAACAAATAGTCCAACTGGTGCTTTCCATTGCCTTTAACTCCATGATTTGCAAAATATCTCGCCTTCAGTTTTAAGTAAAGACGCAGTGTCGATGAAGTGTTTGTTTAAATAAATTAAAGGATCCAGCGAATAGATTGAACCATTGGTATTGATTGAAGTCGAGACGTGTGGGGGTAACGTTTGCGCAAAGTGAGAAAGTATTCAAAGAGAATGAGATAACAAATCACCGGAGTCAACTGAATTTAAGATGGTCACTGCGCAGCACGCCTCGAGTGCTTGGTACAACTCTACAAAGGAGAAGCAAAAATGAAATTTAATCTTAATCCAACACTGATTGATAAGAATTTATAGGAGTGAAACACAAAAAAATTATAAATGTACAGACGTTTTTTATATACAATTGACTATATGACTTTTTACTACAGCTTTTCCTTAAAATATGATAATCGAATATGTGTTAATTTATCTACTTTTAAGTTATGTAATGTGAAATGTAGACAAAAATTAAGGCACAATATTAGAAATATTCACTTAATTCTTCAGTAATCTGCAATTCCTCTGCAGTTAAATTTGCCGTGATTAATAGGCAACCTCGCGCACTATTATGTTCACAATAAGTAAATCCGAAGGCCGCATTACTCTTCCTTTCATGATTATTAAAATCGAATTTATCATACACACCTAACTCCGTGAATAATTTCGTATTTTGCCGGCATTGTGTTCCGTTTATTGTGAAACCATTATTTGTCGAGAACGACGCGATTCTTGATAATCAATTGTGCATCATTACTTACTCATTTCTTATCTACATCATATTTATGAAGTTTCGCAAAAACGCATTTTATACCATCAAAACAAGTTTGTTTTTTTTTTCATAAAAAATCGGATTGAAGATGCGTAGGATTCAGCCACAACCGCTTTTAACGGAAAATATTAAACAAACTAGTCTTCACTTCACCAAACCATTACCATTTTGTAATTTTGAATTTTTCAATTCAGTTTAAACTAGTCTTCAGATAACTATGTAAATTGCCCCGCTGCTTATTCTAGGGTTACCAACATGATCCTTTTGGCAACCCTGGAACAACTAAAATGAATAATAAAATATTTTGGATATAGCAACGTGTATTGTGCTACAAACTTCTTATAAAGAGCGAGAGAAAATATTAACACATTCACCTCGGCTACGATTTTTGTATGACTTCAAAATAGACGGTATAAACCCGTACAGTTTTTTTTTGTATTACTATGTATTACTGCAAACCGAAAGGAGCTAATTGGTACCACAGATTAATATTAATCTGTGATCGGTACCAAAATACTTTTAATTCCGTCAAGAACGACACAGTTACAAATTCTATTCTGCTAAATACGGGACAGATATGCCCCGTAACGCAGTGAACGTGTTAGTGTAGGAATAAAAATGAGTCTGGGGAATGGGAAAATAGACATATATAACTTGATCCGGCCCAGATCTGTAATATATCTAATGGGTAACAGACCTGATTGATTGCAGAATAAATATTTTACTGTCACAATTATTTGATCAATTTATTACACTAATTACAACACAAATGGAGGAGTGAACTTAATCAAGCCAATAGATGTCCAGACCAATAAATGTAATCGCCACCAAGTGGCTAGATCTAATTAACTGCTGCGAATTTAATGCTGTATAATTATCTAGTTATTTATCGGTAGACACCTCCGCTGCAATGGAGCATAATTACCTTCCATTAATTTCGCGTGGGTGTTCCATCACCTGGTAATACCATAATACCATATTACCATGTTGATGTTGACGCAATGGAAATTCTAGCTTCGGTCGCACTTACCATCGTGCGCTTCCGGAGAGATTTGTTTATTTCGCACTCATCACCGCCGATTAACTTCTTCACAAACATTCACTTGATGAATAATCGCAATTTCACTTCAAGATTAGTGCAAGTGCATGTTTGTAGATACGTTGCACAGTGTTTTTGTTTAATTTGGGCATGCCTGGTAGAGCCATGGAAAATATTTTGTAAAAATATCAAGTAAAAGCTTGATGGATAGTCAAGAATGAAAGGTATAAAGAAAACACATGTAAACACAAATTCTACTATATTATTTATGTGATCAGTTAAATTTAAAATAAAGGAATACAATTAAATAATTTAAAACTTGTAGAATGGATTACCGCAACAAAGGGCGCTACTATAAAAAAAATCTAAAAGAATTGAGCCACAATAGATTTTTCAAAATTTTTGAGGATTTCATACAATCAATGCATTGTGTTAATAACAATAATCTTTATTAATGTCCACGGATACACACATCAAATGTTAAAATTCAACAAATATTCATTTATGGTGTAAAATGCCTTAGAAATTAACAAATATTTAACCTTTATCTTAAAATTATCTGTTCGTTAAGTCTTGATCGGTAGAACATTATACAGGATGAGCTAAAAAAATCAGACGATTTGGACACACCTCTAAAGACAAGGTGGATTTTCGGGTGGGGTTTCAAATTGAGTTTCTAGACATTCGAAAATTAATTACAATGGATGCTTGATCGGGAAAACAGCGTGCATTTATTGTCAATGCTTATCACCAAATCGGGGAGAGTTTCGTTTGTGAGCAACGCGATCTCCAGATTTGACTTTTTTTTTCTTTGGAGGTGTCTGAAAACAAAGGTGCTTCAAACTAAACCCCCAAGAACCATTCAGACGTTGAAAGAACGGATTGCAAATGAACTGATCGCAGTGTCGTTGGAAATGCTTCGCAATGTTTTTTTTTTCATATGAATATATAAATATGTAAAATAAAAAGCAAAAGCAATAAATCTTCGTAATGTTATGCTCTGCTTCGCAAAGAGACTCCAACAATGTGCGCAAGAGAATGGAGGCCACTAAACTTACACAAAATTTTCATTCTTATAGTTGACATTTTTAGTAATAAATTTAAAAAAAATGATTTAGTGTATTATTTATGATTTTCGTAAAACGTCTCGTTTCATTGACACACCCAGTACAATAGTACAGCTTGGTAACGAGTACTATTTTTCATGTTTATAATGGACGAATGGCATTTCGGGCCCTAAATTTATTTATAACTTGATTTTTGACATATTGATCACTATTTTCAAGAACGTACTTATGTACGAGCGCATTAATTTTTTTGAAATATTCTCTACAATCTTCTAGTGATGAAAAAAAAAACGGTTATTTTCCAGTAACAGTTATTGTTACTATAACATAACTAGTTACTAGTTATTTAAACTGTTATTTCGTAATCGTTATTTAAAGTAACAGTTACTTTTACCACAAAATAACTATTTTTTTAGGAATAGGAGCCATTTGCCCGCCCCTTGAGCCAAGATTTTTTTGTGGTTGTCGTGAACATTGCGAAAATTCTGAGATAGCATATAAAAAATTAAAGTTTATTTTGTGTTATTCAGTTTTTCTCAATATTTGTTTCCTCTTTGAAACCCTCTGGATCCCCCCCCCCCGCGTGGTTAACACAAAATGCGCAAAAATCGCACTTTTTAAGTTCGAAAATTTTAAAATCGTGATTTTACTTTTGGAAAATGCGCAACTGCTGAAGTCGTTGTCCGATTTTTATGATTCCAACATAACAATCTTAAGAATTTAAATCAATTTAAAAACTGGTTATTAATTTTTTGAAATTACCGCAAAATGTTAATTTTGCACGATTTCAAAGTCCGAAAATTTAAATAGCAATTCTGATTTTTGAAATTGCACAACTGCCAAATAATATATTTTCTAAACAAGAAATGCCTGACTGTGGGTAAATAGTTAGAGCGCATGCCAAAAAAAAACAAAAGAAAAAATAGAAAAAGAAATGCCCATGGATAATAAGTGCTTGTAAAATTTATTTATTTATTTAATTTATTTATTTACGGGAATTTCCCTTTATAATACAAAAAATATCTCTAAAAATAATACAAATCTGAGAAAATTATACAAAATTATATAAACAAAATTTAAACAAGTAAACATTAAAGAATTAGTAACTAACTTCGCTCAGGTTTATTATGCGAAGACGTTTAGCAAACGTCCTGCTGTTAGTTAATTTACAAAATTCATTTTCTTGTATAAAATCGGTTGTGGCTGAAAGTCCATGTTTGACTAACCAACTCTTCGTTTTCTCAACCCGAATTTCCGTCAATAATACTTTCTTAACAAACACGTTGTCCCATATAGAATATTCTAACATCAAAATGTGGCAAATTTAGATCAACTTAAAATTAAAAACTGGTTAAAAAAAAATGCAATTTTGATTTTTTTCTATTAAACAATTTTTTTCTATTAATTGCACAACTGCCAAACACGTCAAAATGTGGAAAATTTGGTGCATTTTAAAATCCGGTTGAATTCTGTTATTTCATGAAATCAAGTCAAAATGCAAAAATCGCACGTTTTCAAAGTTCTAAAATGGAAAATCACGATATTGATTTTTTAAATTACACAACTGCCGAACGCATTTTTCGATTTTGATGATTCAAACGTCAAAATATGGCAAATCTAGTGTAATTTTAAAACTGGTTACGTTACCCTTTAAGTTAACACAAAATGCAAAAATTGCAGCTTTTACATTTCCAAGATTTTAAAATCGTGATTTTTATTTTGCAAATTGGTCAACTGCTGAACGCGTTGTCCGATTTTGATGATTTCAACGTAATAATCTGGAACACTTAATGCAATTTAAAAACTGGCTATTATTTTTTTTGCGAAATTAACACAAAATGTTAAAAATACACGATTTCAAAGTCCGAAAATTTAAATTGCAATTTTGATTTAAAAAATTACACAACTGTATTGGTGAACAGCATGGTATTCCTCAAGAAACCTATTTGAAAGATTGGTTAACGAGAGTTTCAAACTGTCTGCAGTGAAAGCGTATTGTTGCATTCTATTACACAACTGTTCATGTGATTTGCAATCGAAAGCTTTACTCGTCTCTAGAAATGAGCATACACAGAACCTCTTATTTTCAAAACAATTTGAGACGATTTCTATCAGTTGAGTCTGTTGTTGATCGTTGGGACCTAAAATCAACTCAATATCTGATGTAAATATAAATACTCAACTATTTAATCCTTGGATTTTCAAGTTTACTGTGTCTATTCATCCAAGCATTCTAATGGAATAGAGATAATTTACTATTACATTTATCTAAGCGTAATAAATTTATTTAGAATGAACCATAAGACAGCTTTCTTGATTACGTCTATAAATGCAATAATTTTGCAGACGTTAGAAATGTGCCACTAATAATTGAGTAACTGGTAAAAAAGTTATGAAAATCAACAAATTTTATTCTATTTGGCTGATTTCAATTGGATTGACCCTGTCCAGTGTTTCTGAGCGTCGATCTATAACCCTACGTTAGTTTCAACTTTTTTATAGAGCCATTATCAAAGTAATAGCCATTAGCTGGGTACTGTTAAAAGTTATTATTACTCCTTATGTTAGCTATTAAACTTGTGAATATGTGAAATTACAATTAAAGGGAAATGTTTTATGTAGAAACTTACGAGCTGATTAGTCGCGGAAACTTATACGACTTTATAATATCTGGGATTAAGCTGCAGCGGAAATTACTCTTATATATTCTTTTAATTACCATGTATACAAACTAAATATAGCATTTCACACTGCATGTGGTAATTCTTGTAGAATGCACGCAATATCATAACGACTGGCGGTGATCTTATTTAGATAAAGTGCAATGGCTATGCTTGTGAGATAAGCGGTTGCGATGGTGTCATTTTAATTGTTTGTCATGAATAATCGTATTATTTCAACATGCTACAAACTTTTTTTTAATTACAGTCACCCGGTAATTTTATTGAAACTTTGGGATATACAGCATTGCTTCAAGATAAAATGAAAAGAATGATAATAACATAAAAGGAAAGACCTTCAAGCTGAAAATAGCCTTAAATCAGCTATTCATCTCACACCTCTCCAAAGAATTTATTCCACCCGAAAACTATCCGAAACATTGTATTATAAATAAATCATTGGAAATCGAAGGCAAGGGACGCCGACCTCTCGCGTCTGGATAAAACGAAGAAAACAAAATAGGTTGCACACTACAATATTTCATGAAAGGGTTGTTTCAATTTTCCTTTAAATCTGTTAAAAATACATCCTGCTAAATTAAAACAACAACGCCGCGAGACGGTGTTTTTTTTTATTTTCTTTTGCAAATTAAGCAGCTGGGTTTATTAACCTGCAGGATGAAATCCAATGATTCAGAGGACACCTCACAAAGGGCAGTAAATGAATAATGTTCTGCGTGGGAATTTAAAGGTAATACCGTTTCAATCTGCGCCACTTCCAAATATGGAGAACATTGATTTTTTGCTTGAGTGAGTAATTACTGAAATTATATTTAATGATTACTTTAATAATCATCTTAGACCCTTATGTAATACCTTTTTCTTCATCACGAGCTAAATCGATTGGTGTTAAAAAATTTCATCTAGGAAAAAATGCAAAAAAATGGCAAGTCACCATGAACAAATTTTTTATAAAAGTCGATTTTTCAGACTTTGAACAGCCGTGGCGGCTAAACGAAGAATCCAAACCGTACACGTGCTCCTCGGATGCAAGTTTGCCGGATTCTATTAAAATTGGCGATTTTTAATTTTTGACGAAAATGTGAAAATCAAATCACACTACATCAATTCATTAGTTCGCATCATCTGGACAGTTCAACGCAATAAATATCCACCTTTACTCAATTTCAGTATTCACTTGACAGGGCAGAAAGACCTAAGGTCGATAGCCCAGACAGAGACATACTAACAAATTTGTATATAAATAAAACGTTACTGTGTATACTATATATGTAAGTGTCTGAATAAAGAAGTTGATGTATGTATGTAAATCAATAGAAGGGTCCCCTCTTCTTACTTTTGCTCAAAAATTGACTTTGAAATAATTTCCTGAAGAGACCACTGGTTCGATTCGAGGTTTATATACATAACTGGAAAGATCCCTTCAAGACTCTTCATAAAATAATTTTTGCAAGAACAAATGTCAATTCGAAACCCTTGCCGCGTCAGCAAAGAAAACTCGAAAATTGAAAAAATCGAAAAAATCAACTGTTTCAAATTCGTAATGTATTATTGAAATGTATTATGAAAATGTTTGCTAGGAGTTATTAAAGCTGAAAATAAAAATATGATGGAAAAAAACACGCAATATTTTTATTCATGCAGAAACAATTTGTGTGTAATTTAATTAATTATTTTCTGGCCAATTTTATTGTACCTTGTTTGTTATTAATTTGTCCAGAGTATGTTTATAGAGAAAGCAGATATTATGAAAGACGGGTCCGCATTTTACATTTACACGATCCCTAATGTATCCATAATCAGGGCCCCGTAAAATTTCCCGCCGCCCCTGTAATTAACCCACACCGTAAAATCCAATGACTCACATGTCACCTCACAAAGGGCCCTAAATTAATTATGCACCGCGTGAGAAATATTTAAAAGGCATTCCCTAGGGCTACCTGATTACCGCTCCCAAATATGGATCGTATTGATATTTCCAATCAGTGAGTAATTACATAAATTCCAAGTAGGGATTCTGTTATTTATTCATCGCTATAAAACCCGACGTGGTTTGAATAAACTCAAATTAAAGGCAATTGTCATGATTTCCAATAAACATTTCATGTTACAGTTTTATTACCCTCCACAATATTTATTCAATTCTTTCATATTGTTGTCGCATAAAAGAAATATAAAGCTGGAGCTGTGTTTCTTCCGAGAAGGATCGCAATTACTCAACGAAAGGCGATGAGAGAAACGCCAGAAAAAATTGCATTAATGGTCGAATGCAATATAAAGTTTATGCTCAGTGGCGTGGAAAGATTTCCGAGTGTGAAGTTCAATCAAGAGGTTAAGACCAAACGACGCTAATCAAGCGCATGTGAAATTCCACGCAAATTGATTGGATTGTGAAGATATAGGAGAATGTTTTGTTTATAAATACGCTATTGGAATGTTCGATTTGTGTCTAAAATTGCTTTTATGCTAATAAATTTTACATTAGACGTAACCAAAAATCAAATCTCTTAAATTTGCAATAGTTTGTTCTGAAAATACACTTTTAAAGAACATACATTATGACCTAGAGCTGGCCACATGAACGTGCATCCCAGGCAAAAAAATACATTATGACATTTGAATAATTAACGTAGTCGAAAGGATTTACAGGTTAAAAGATTATAAGACAACAAATTCTTAAAGAATCTTAAAAATTACCGTTATTTGTTAAAGCTACAAATAATCTTAGGTATGAAGACAAACAAGATTTTGAAAGATTTTCTTCAATTGAGCATCTGAAATCTGTAAAACATCAACAAGAAAATTCCTTTAAACGAAACCGTCTTTTTTGGTTACGAAAATAGGACCGGGAAGTGGTGGACTCTATCACGCAATCCAAACTGTTTGATACGACGCAGAATAATTGTTTTGTAACTTTTTTCAATTATCGTTAACTTGACAAAGTCGTGTTTCATTGTTCAAATTTAGAACAATCGAAAATCCGAAGAATTGTTTCTTCCTGAATTGACAGCATCTTTGAGTTATTAAGTATTAGCGAGTTTCCAGATCACCAGTGGTTTCGGTTAATATTTTTTAAGTTGGTCAGGGGTTATGTAACAAGAGCTTTCAATTTTATAGTTTTACAAAAACAACCTTCGTTGCGAATTTGTAAACCAAGGACGATATTTTTAATATCCGAAGTCTTTTTTTACGTGATTAGGCCTCGGAAAGCTTTTAACTATTTTTAACTAACAGATACTGTTCGTGAGGAAAATGCAAAAATGTATTTATCTTTTAGTGACTACCAATGCCATTTATGCTATGTCTTGGCCAAAGTAGAATCCAAATTTATTTGATAAGGAACCTGACGGATCTGTTGGTACTTTCAAGCTGAAAACGTTTGATATTTTAGGGTCAGGTAATTTTCCAAATGAGGATGAATTCTCTGTAGTATTAGGGCATGAAGACGATTGGGATGCAGATGGAAATAATTGGACGTAAAATCATCAGGTTGAATGTCTCATAAAAATTCTATTCTTCAAATTCATAAATGGATTTTCAGAATCAATTTTCCTGGAAATCCAGTTGAAGGCTTGGATTTTGCAAACAGTGATTTTGATGTAAAATTGCGAAAAAACTAGATTTTCTTTTGTTTTATAGCTACATTTATCCAGAATGTCTTCTAAAAATTTAATTTAAATTCATGGAAGCATTTTCAGGCAAATTAAGGAAACCGAGATAAAAGCTCGTATTTTGAAAAACATAGATTTTGAAGGGAAATTTTGGAAAAACTAGTAATAACTTGGTCTTGGATTTTCTTTTGTTTTATAGCTATATTTGTCTAGAATGTCCTCCAAAATTTCAATTAAATTCATGTATGGATTTTCTGGAAAATTAAGGAAATCTAGTTGAAAGCTCCTATTTTGCCGAACAACGATTTTAAAGGGAAATTTCGGAAAAACTAGTAATAACTTGTTCTCGGATTTTCTTTTGTTTTATAGCTACATTTGTCTAGAATGTCTTCTGAAATTTTCAATTAAATTCATTTCTGGTTTTTCTGGAAAATTAAGGAAATCTAGTTGAAAGCTCCTATTTTGCCGAACAACGATTTGAAAGGGAAATTTCGGAAAAACTAGTAATAACTTGTTCTCGGATTTTCTTTTGATTTATAGCTACATTTGTCTAGAATGTCTTCTGAAAATTTTGATTAAATTCATCTATGGATTTTCAGGCTATTAAAGGAAACCTAGTTGACGGCTCGTATTTCGCAGAACATCGATTTTGAAAAGAAATTTCGGAAAAAACAGTAATACATTGTTCTCGGTTTTTCTTTTAGTTTATAGCTACATTTATCTAGAATGTCTTCTGAAAATTTCAAATAAATTCATCTATGGATTTTCTGGAAAAATAAGGAATTCTAGTCGAAGCCTCGTATTTTGCAGAAGAGCGATTTTGAAGGGAAATTTCAGAAAAACTAGTAATAACTTGTTTTCGAATTTTCTTTTGTTTCGTAGCTACATATGTCTAGAATGTCTCCTGAACATTTTATTCAAATTTATAAATGGATTTTCGAAGAAATTAAGGAAATCTAGTTGATAGTTCGTATTTTGCAAAACAGCGATTTTGATGGAAAATCGCGGCAAAACTAGTAATAATTTGTTTTCGGATTTTCTTTTGTTTGGTTGCTACATATGTCTAGAATGTATCCTGAAAATTTTAATCAAATTCATAAATGGATTTTCTGGAAAATTAAGGAAATCCACTTGATAGCTTTTAGCAAAACAGCGAGAAAGTTTAAGGCGTTTGTGGTTTGTTTCCAGCTTAGATATATCAATTGTTTTGATGAAAAATCAGAAATACAACATTTCTGAATGGATTTGGAATGTTTCAAGTTAATTCCTTAATTCGTTAGTTCTGCACAAATTTTCTAATCGTTGAATGCAATTTTTGCTTTTTTCAGTTTAATTTCAAGGCGTTGTGGTTTTGTTTCTAGCTTAGATATATCAATTGTTTTGATAAGAAATCAGAAATACATTATTTCTGGATGGACTTCGAAACTTTCAAGTTAATTTCTCAACTTGTTAGTTCTGCACAAATTTTCTAATCGTTGAATACAATTTTTGTTTTTTTCAGTTTAAGTTTAAGGCGTTGTGGTTTAGTTTCTAGCTTAGATATATCAATTGTTTTAATAAGAAATCAGAAATATATTATTTCTGAATGGATTTAGAAATTTTCAAGTTAATTTCTCAATTTGTTAGTTCTGCACAAATTTTCTAATCGTTGAATGCAAATTTTGTTTTTTTCAGTTTAATTTGATGGCGTTGTGGTTTTGTTTCTAGCTTAGATATATCAATTGTTTTGATAAGAAATCAGAAATACATTATTTCTGAATGGACTTCGAAACTTTCAAGTTAATTTCTCAATTTGTTAGTTCTGCACAAATTTTCTAATTGTTGAATGCAATTTTCATTTTTTCCAGTTAAAGTTGAAAGTGTTGTGGTTTTGTTTATAGCTTAGAAATGTCAATTGTTTTGATGAAAAATCAGAAATACAATATTTCTGAATGGATTTGGAATGTTTCAAGTTAATTCCTTAATTTTTTAGTACTGCACAAATGTTTTAATCGTTGAATGCAATTTTCGTTTTTTCCAGTTTAATTTTTAAGTTTGGTGGTTTTGTTTGTAGCTTAGATGTGTCAATTGTTTTGATAAGAAATCAGATATACAATATTTCGGAATAGATTTGAAAGCATTTAAGTTGATTCCTCAATTTATTAGTTTTGCACAAAAGTTCTAATCGTTGAATGCAATTTTTGTTTTTTCAGTTCAAGTTTAAGGCGTTGTGGTTTTGTTTCTAGCTTAGATATATCAATTGTTTTGATGAATACATTATTTCTGAATGGACTTCGAAACTTTCAAGTTCATTTCTCGATTTGTTAGTTCTGCACAAATTTTCTAATCGTTGAATGCAATTTTCGTTTGTTCCAGTTTAAGTTTAAAGCGTTGCGGTTTTGTTTCTAGCTTAGATATATCAATTGTTTTGATGAGAAATCAGAAATACATTATTTCTGAATGGACTTGGAAACTTTCAAGTTAATTTCTCAATTTGTTAGTTCTGCACAAATCTTCTAATCGTTGAATGCAATTTTAATTTTTTCCAGTTTAAGTTTAAGGCGTTGTGGTTTTGTTTCCAGATTAGATATGTCAATTGTTTTGATGAGAAATCAGAAATGCAATATTTCTGAACGGATTTGAAAACTTTTAAATTAATGCCTCGTTATTAATTCTGCAAAGAAAAATGTAGAACAAATAGAAAATGTTTCAGATAATAGTTATTTAAATTAATTAGCTCAAGAAGATAGTGCAATAAAAATTGCAGTTTCTTATTAAAAAAGTTGTCCTTGGTCTGACGTTGCTAACGCTCTTTACGATGACCCAAATATAAACTTTTGTCTGAAACATTTTTTTTCTAAAATGCATTGTTCATAAAATATTCGACCGGTTCTCTCCTAAATCGTGTGGCATTTTTTTTAACGCAAAGGTAGGGGCTATAACAGAATATATATTCAGAATTTCTTATTGCCATCACCTACAACATTGCTGCATAGAGCTTGAATCCAAAACGGTGAATCACTTGGGGACCTTCCCAGTGGTTGAAATAATTTTCAAAAATTTGGTTCAGATAGTTTTTAAAATTCGAGAAATTTTTGCAAATTTGCCTTAAAAATGTTTTTGTAGAAATATTTTTTATACGCTTTTTGACGTCAGTTTTTTCAATATTAACTATACAATTCTAAAAGAATCCTTTTCAAATTATTTATTTGAGAAATTCTTTGTTGATTTATTTGAACAAAATTAGACATTCTCTCAAAATCTACTGCGTTGATTTTTTAACAAAATCTTGCACAAATGTTGCTCCGGAATGAACTAATCAAATTTTTATTTGATGTCCTACATACTTACTCTTCATGCTGACTTCAACATCATGAATCCATGGATAATTTGTACATCATGGCTAAATTTAGGCAAATAAACGCATAGTGTTTTGCTCTCAAGAATAGGAAAGTGTACGTTCTATGATAGAAATTGATTTCAGAATACTTCTACAGTGGTCGTGGAGAAAATTAAATTATATGCATTTTGTTACATATACCTGTTCTATTGTTTTATAAATATTTCAAGTTTAGTTTCTATGTTAATAGTTAGTCGTGATTTTACTTCTTTACTTCACGACAACGTAAATATATTTTTTTGGTTCCCCCCAGAACGAAAAGCCGAATACGCCACGGGGGGAAATGGCAGTTCCCCCGTGGATCCGCGCCTGTCGTGTGTACATTTTTAATATTTTAATATCACTTTAATCCAATCGATAAAACATCAATGTACAACACAAATAGCCTGTATAATAAATCAATATATTTCATAATATTACCCAACGTTCTGTAAATACTAATTTATTGACACACCTCGTATAATTTGTAATAAAGCACACATTTTTATATGCGGCGCTAACACATCTACGATTACATAATTCAATGTAATAATGTGTAATATCATTAACCCCAATAAAACGCCGTAAATAATACGAGTGTACAAGCGCTGGAACATAATTCGTTTAAATTTAATTAAAACTTTATCCCCGAACGAAATTCAAATCGTGAATCTTTCCTCTGTTTATCGAGCATTTCAAAGTTGGCGACCATGCGCACCGCGCGTTCTCGATCTCTCGCTCGCTCGCCATCCGACCGGCCGTCCTTCGTCTCCGTCTAATGCGTCACATGTACTTCGATCACGCCTCTGTCTCACTCCGGCATAAACAGCCGTGCGTTTGTCTCCGGCTCTTTATTGTGTGTGGTGTGCTTGTCGAGTGTACGTCGCGCGTCGTCCTCAACGTTCTCATCATTTTGAAAATATTGAGCCAACGTTCGCGTCCGTTGTAATTGTGTGGTGCTTGTGTGATTGTCAGTGTGTACATCAGTGGTTTGATTTGGATACGTTTTACTAACCCCAGTTTACACGGTGAGTACCTGTTATCACCACCGGCTTATCACCGGGTGCACACATTTCGTTCCTTGTTTACTTACTTAACCTTGGCGGACAGACAGGTATATTCGAATTGTGTGCAGCTGCCGGCTTGAACCCTCGTGCATGCTTCTGCGAATCGTTTGTTTTCAACCTGGGAGAATGATACACGGTTACCATAGCGACGGTGTTTGGTTGGGGCGATTCTAGAATTGCAGTTGAAATTGTGGTCCCCCGGCGATAACACGTTTTTTTTTTCTCTCGGAGTTGTGATAACGTTTTTACTGATTTTGTGTGTGATCCGATACGCACGTCGGCCTTGTCGCTGGATTCGAGTAGTTGTGAGCGTGATTCATGGAAATCGCGGTGATAAATAGGTATGTTTGTACAATTATTGATCAGTAATTGTTTCGTATTATTCATAACGATTCCTGGCAACCGGAATTGATCGTTCACGGTCAGCATCTTGCGTGTGCAATTCTGCTCGGTTCTTAATTCCGTATGAAATATTTCCGATGCTCCAGGTTGTTTTAGGGTGTTTTGTGATGGTGGATCCCACTATAATTTTTGGTCCATAAGATTAATAATATTTTGGTATATTATAAAACAAATGTATTAAAATCCAAACAGCCTAGAGCTGGCCACATGGATATCCCGAGCAAAAAAAAATGTATTAAAATAGATATCAAGTAAAAAGTGTTTGGAGTATAAATGCTAAAATATCTCGACTAGTTTCGCGTTATCAGGGCATTTTCAATTTATTTTAAAATGCTCTTGTAAATGCCATGATAACGCAAAACTAGTCGAAAATTTTAAACATTCAGACTCTAACTCTATTTTGACTTGACAATATTAGTAACTATTTTATATTAGTGCCCTTAATAATGTGAACTACATATACGAAAATATTAAAATGTATATTTTGGAATTATTTAGGACATTGTGTTTTTGTGATTTTATTTCCAAGCTATATCAAATAAAAATGAAAATAGTGGATTATTAAACGAGTGAGAAAGTTGGCCATTGCCCGAGGGTGGCAATGGCCAACACGGCTCGTATTGCAATTCACCCGAGTGGCAATGGCCAACTCGCTTAAATAATTACTTAAAGAATTTTCTGTTTATATTAAATTATAACGAATAATTTTTCTATTTGGAAATTTCGGCAGTTCGCTGACAAAAAACAAATCGTAACCATAGTTACAACTAAACTGTTGAGAAAGTAAAATCGTCGTTATGTCATTGGCTGAAACCTGTTGGGCAATGAAACCACTATCATTTGATTGGACGTCACCTCTGGAGAAAATGATTCTATCGAATAATGGACAACTTTCTCAATCAAAAACGATTTAACAACATTTATATTATTTAATAAGATGCAAAAAATACGTTTTTCGTCTTCTACAATTTAAGGGCATTGAAGAGACTACAACAAACAAAACATTTATTAAAACAACTACTTTCCCAGTAATTTCAGTAGATGATTGGTTTATTGTAGTCTCTTCGAGACTCTTAAATTGTAGAAGACGAAAAATAGCATTTTTGTTTTATTTATCTACAAGAAATTAGGAAATTTGTGTTATCACTACATGTTTTGTATAAGTTTTTTTTATTTTATTTATCTATAAGAAATTATAGTAGTAGAAAAATAGTTATCACTACATGTTTTGTATAAGTTCAAAAGAAAAAAAATATAATTGGCCATCATGTTCTTTCTTCGATTCAAAGATAATAGTGATTTTAGTGAGATGTCTCATATTTATTTAGTTTATTCAAAAACTATAGTGAGATTTCGAAAAACCTTATCCTTTACAAACCCTATAATTTGGCATTTTCTACAATTAACCCATTCAATTTTTTCCAAAGAATTTTAAATTCTCAAATATCCGTTAAAAATCAATTTGGAAAAACTGAATTGAATTACTGCTAAATATTGTCACTAATAAAGAAGAGTTTGTATCATCAGATACGTTATCTAAAGTAATAGTATATTATGCAACATGTGTTATAAACGGCACTTTAGTCACGAGTTAATTAAACACGAGCGGAGCGTAGCGGAATTAGTAATCTTTATGATCAAGCACATGGTAACCATGTGGAAATCATAACCTCAAGTTTATTTTGAAGACAAAAGTCAGAATTACAACAAAAAAAGAACAGATCTGGTTGGTCAATAAAAAATAACCTAGCATAGTCAAGACTTTTGACCCGACCTAGTAAATGCTAGAAAATCAATGGATTGAATTTTGTGTGTAGCGCTACGAGTTCAGATTTGAGTTCTAAAGAAAACGGCGGTTAAATGACATTAAATTGATATTCTCAAGTTTAAATTGTCTATTTTGAAATGTCAATTTTAGTTAAGAAGATACTATGAATCCTGATTTTATCGAATTTGTTTATACTGCAGTTACTTAGATCCAGAAAATGATCTCAAGGCTCTTTTTTGTCTTTGCGACTTTTTTCCAAAAAAATATTTTATTTTTAGTTGTAACTATAATTGCTATGAAAATAATTTGAAATATAAGGTGCCAAATTGACGTCGCACCCTGACATTGCAATCGAACTAGTTTTAAGATGTATTAGGTGTGGAAATTAAGTAATGAGACCCATTTTTTAAGTTAGTGTTATTCGAACAGAATTGCAATTGAATGTTGTCTCCTTCAAAATAATTACCTTGGGAAGCCACGCTGCGCTGGAGATGGTTCTTCCACTCCTAACAGTTCTGGAACTCGGATACTGGGATAGCCTTCAGCTGGTCGGTTACAGTCCCAAAATGATGAATTTTCAATTTAGGGAAGAGGAAACAGTCAGCAGGACTCAATTCAGGTGTAAGGAGGCGGAGGAGCCCCAGGAATGTTTTTATTGGCCAAAAACTCGTTTATTGAAATAGGCGCATTATTATGATGCAGGATCCAATTGTTCTTGATGTTTGGTCTCACACGAATTACCCTTTTTCGGAGTCTTTCAAGAACCACGCGGTGAAAGTGTTGCTTTACTGTTTGGCCTTGAGACACAAAGTGTTCGTGGACGATTCCCTGGCTATCAAAGAAAGGAATCAGCATGCATTTGATCTTTGATTTGCTCATTCTTGCTTTTTTGGGCCTTGGAGAGTTCGGACGTTTTGTTTCCGGATTATATTCGAACATCCAACTCTCGTCACCAGTGATGACATGTTCCAAAAAAATGGGGATCATTTTTAATCGATTTCAAAAAGTCAAGGCACCTTTGTCTCCTGATGTCCTTTTGTTTCTGCGAAAGGTTTTTTTAGCGCAGATTTTTCTCATCCCCAATTCATTAGGCCAAACCTGACGAACGGTTGTGACTCAAATGCAACCGTTCTCCGATCTTTCAGATCATCAACTGACGATCTGAACGCACAAGTTCCCGGATTCTGTCGACATTTTCATCGGTTCATGCAGTTGAAGGTCTTCTGCTGCGTGGTTCATCTTACACCGACTCCCTTCCTTCTGAAAATGCCTTAAAACCCCGAAAAACCTGGGCTCTTGACAAAACACTGTCTCCGTAGGCCTCGGTTCATGCAGTTGAAGGTCTTCTGCTGCGTGGTTCATCTTACACCGACTCCCTTACTTCTGAAAATGACTTAAAACACCGAAAAACCTGTCTGTAGGCCTGCTGAAGTTTGCAAAAGTTTCTGTTGCATTGCGTCCAAGTCTGAAGCAAAACCTGATAGCACACCGTTGTTCAAAATTAATGTCACTCATTTTTAGGACGCACTACAAAATATGGTTTCACGAGAACAATGACTACGTACAACCTAATGACTCGATCAAGTTCAAACTCGTATCTGTGGCCCCTCCAAGTCACGTGCTTCTAGTCTCATCACTTGATTTCCACACCTCGTATTTGCGTTAGTACTTTGGTTCCTGATACTTTTGAAAGGGTTCTGTTGAATTTCCAGGGATATTTTCTTGTATAGTTCTAGATTTAAGGGTTGCATCTAAGGGAGTCAGAAATTTCAAAAATCGATTTTTGTGTTTTAACATTTTCAGTAAGTACAATATCTGGAGAATATTCTCTGAAAAGATGGAATGAGTCCGACTAAAATTGACGGAATTATAGGCCTTCAAAGTACGCTATGTTATTACGGTTGAAGGAAGTACTAAAACTTTAAACGCGTTTTTTTCAAAATCGCATTTTCGAATCAGTAGCCACGATATCTCAAAAACTACTGCACCGATTTTTTTTCAAACTTGGCACGTTTATTGAAGGTATAATAATTTTCGACATTTTGGTTTTTTTTTTCTTGGCGAAAAACGAGCGATATTTTCATGCAAAATCGAAATTTTAACTTTCAACGTCCGCCATTTTGTCCCAGATCAATATTTCGACAAACTGTTCGTAAGGAAGAAGGCCGTATCTTTCTTGATTACTAATATTTTTTCTTATAAAATTTACATTCATGAAATAGACTAACTCAATTTTAAACAAGTTTTATATTTTATGTAAAAAAAAAATCACAAAAATCATCTATATTTCGGCTTCCTGACTAGGCATGACCCCTTAAGGGCTTCTAATGACAAATTGCAATTCAATGGCAGGGACTCCGTATTTTCAAAATTTAATTGTCTATTTTGAATTTACAACTTTATTAAAAAAAAATGTTATAAAACGTGACTATAGAATTTGTTTATAAGAAAGAATTACTGCACGCATTAGGTCGATCCAGACAATGTACTCGGAACTCGTAGAACTATATTTTTGATAGTTCCGGATAGTTCTGATTGGTGTTTCCTATAGTTCCATAATTGGTATGATATACCAATATTAAGTGAGTAATATTTCGAAAATTTGTACCTCTGGAAATTCGACAGAACCAGGGCCGGCTCGTTGTATAGAGCCAAGGAGCCATGGCACCACCTGTAGTAGTTTTGTCAAGAATGGTATGTTTCAGCTGTTAGAAATGGTCGTTTCCAGCTGTTAAGAAATGTATTATTCAACAGTCGAAAATGATATTTTTCAGCTGTCAAAGATGTTATTTTTCAGCTTTTCATACCTATTAAAATGGTATTTTCAGCTATTGAATTTTTCGACATTTTTTATTTGTCAAAAATAGCATTTTTTAGCTGTCAAAGATTGTAATTTTTGTTGTCAAAAATCATATTTTTTAGCTGACAATAATGGTTTGTTACAGTTGTTAATAATGTTTTTTGCAATTGTCAAGACTGGTATTTTTTCAGCTGTTAAAAATGGTATTTTTCAGCTGTTGAGAAGTATATTATTATAGTTATAATAGTTTAGTTTATTCGTGCCAATACCAGGAATATACACAAGTCAGAAAATAGAATTCGCTTACAATTAAAATTGTAAAAATAATAAATAAATTCAAATGTCAAAAATTATATTTTTCAGTTGTCAAAAATGATTTTTTATGTCAAAAAAGATATTTCTCACCTATTACAATATTATTATTCAGCTATCAAAAACAGCATTTTGTGACATTTTTTTAATTGTCAAAAATGGCATTTTTCAGCTATCAAAAATTGACTTTTTCTAGTCAAAAATTGTATTTTTTACCGGGCAATGGTATGTTACAGTTGTCAATAATGGTTTGTTGCAATGGTATTTTTCAACTGTTCAAAATGGTAGTTTTCAGCTGTTGCGAAGTGTATTATTCAACTGTCAAAAATGATATTTTTCGGCTGTAAAAATGCGACCAATAATAATGTTATTTTTCAGCTATCAAAAGCAGCATTTTTCGAAATTGCTGTCAAAAATGGCATTTTTCAGCTGTCAAAAATAGTACTTTTCAGCTGTCGTCAATAATGGTTTGTTGCAATGGTATTTTTCAACTGTTCAAAATGGTAGTTTTCAGCTGTTGCGAAGTGTATTATTCAACTGTCAAAAATGATATTTTTCGGCTGTAAAAATGCAACTAATAATAATGTTATTTTTCAGCTATCAAAAGCAGCATTTTTCGAAATTGCTGTCAAAAATGGCATTTTTCAGCTGTCAAAAATAGTACTTTTCAGCTGTCAAAAAAGGTATTTATCATCTATAAAAATGGTATTTTCGGCTATTAAAAGCAGCATTTTTTGACATTTTTAATTGTCAAAAATAGTATTTTACAGCTGTCAAAAACTGTATTTTTTGTGTTGTCAAAATTTGTATTTTTTGTTTTCAAAAATTGCATTTTTTAGTATGATATAGTTGTTAGTAATAGTATGTTGCAGTTATTAAGACTGGTATTTTTCAGCTATTAAGAATTGTATTATTCAGCTATCAAAATGTAATTTTTCAGCTGTCAAAAATGATATTTTTCAGCTGCCAAAAATGGTATTTCCCACCTATGTAAATGGTATTTTTCAGCTATCAGAAATTGTATTTTTTAGCTGCCAATTACGGTGTGTTTCAGCTGTCGGGAATGGTATTTTTCGGCTGTCTCAAGTTGTATTTTACAGTTGTAGAAAATGGTATTCATCAGATATCAAATATGCTGTTTCAGCTGCCAGAAGCAGTATTTTTCAGCTCATAAAAATAGTTTTTTTCGACATTTTTGAATTGTCAAAAATTGTATTTTTCAGCTGTCAAAAGTAATATTTTTCAGCTGTCAAAAGTAGTATATTTTTTTGCTGTCAAAAGTAGTATTTTTTACTGTCAAAAATAGTTTGTTTTTGTCAACAATAGTATTTTTCGTGTGTCGACAATGGTATGTTTCAGCTGTCAAAAACAGTATATTTCAGCTAATAAAAAATTTTTTTTTCAACATTTTTGAATTGTCAAAAATAGTATATTTTGCTGTCGAAAGCAGGGGCGGCTCGTTATACAGAGCCAAGGAGCCATCGCACTACCTGTAGTTTCAAACTAGGCAAGAATTTTTAATTAATTCTCAAAAACGGTGGGGGGAGTATATTGTATAAGTGGTTCCACCATCAACATGTTACACGAGCCAACACTGAACAGAACTCAAGAACTATAGTACTCACCCAAATGTATCTTAAAAGTAGTTCAAAACTTTTCGATTAGTGTTGTCAATTTGGCACCTCATTTTACAAAAAATTTCTGACAGAACTTTTTAAAAAGCTGATGGTACTTCTAGATACATCCAATTTAATTAAGAACTCTATTCAGAACTCTTCATTTGGATGCCAACAACGACACACTCTAATTACCTACCATGGTTATTTTTCGGTCAATATAGTAGTCACTTAGAAGTTTCTTTTCTAATATAATCACTGAGTAATATTAGTATTATATAATGAATTACCACGTAGTAACGGTCGCAACATGATTCTTTTCTAATGCTCACAATTTACCAAACATCGTTTTAGGATACATACTGTTTTTGTTTCTCCGAATCAAAAATGTAATAATTTTTTTTTTATTAATAATTTTTCAATTTTGATTATTCTAAGGGAATGCATCAACACAGAAGCAATGTATCTCATTCATTCTTACGAAACGATCAACCTTCTAAGTAAGCAGGTTTCCTCATTATTTGTACATTTTTTCATTATACGTAATACATGCAAGTACTTGACCAAAAGAACTAAATAACACATACTACTGTTACAAACAATTACCGACGATGTGCAATTCTTTCGCAACGGTACACCCATTATGATCGGCTATCTGAATGCATATTCGAGCGTTGACATTGATCCACGTAACTGGAGCTGTTTATTGCACACGGAGGAAAAAAAATTGAATACAATACAAGGACGTACCGTTTTGTAGCGTTATGTGGAAGTTGAATGAGCCCGAACGGAATCGAAAGTTATCAACAACTGTGCGAATTGGAAGAGAGGTCTTCGACATGGGGTTTTGGCGACAAAAGACGCCGACGACATTAAAACTCGTTTAACGTCCCTGGGATTTGCGCGGACTCAATTGCCCACTCTTAATTTGACGGAATTACGTGCTGTTACGCCGGTTTAAAATAAGAATTGTTCTAAATGCCCGCTTAATGTTGCGCAGGATACAGGTGTTGCACGAGTTGCAACACGATTATTATCCGGCAAACCTATTTAAACGTCCACTGTTTAAAACCGAATTATTTAAGTTGGGTAAAGTAAACGCTTGTTTTGTTCCAAAACAAGCGTTTTACTTTACCCAACTTGAAAATATGGTTCAATCAAGAAAGTAGCACAACAAGTATTCAACGAAATATTTAAGCTGCATTAAAATCTACCTCGTATTAACGGTCGTAACGCAATTTTAATCTCGATTTTTACCTCGTAGTAGTAACGGTCGCAACTATCCTCGCGATTAACTAGGAGACTCTTAACTGATCGACCTGAAAATCGCCAGTGATTATCGATCGCTTTAACGATTCAGTTGCTATCAAACGAATCGTTAGTGCAATCGATAATCACTGGCGGCAAAAGTCGATTCCTGAAGATTAGAGTGTGTCAAGTTGGCACCCCAATGGAGAGTTCTGAATAGTTCTCAATTCCTTTCGATGTATCTAGAAGTACTATCAACTTTTAAAAAGAGTTCTGTAAAATTGGGCTGTGAGGAATTTTTTTGAAAAATGGGGTGCCTTTTGACACCGCACCCCAGCATTGTAATTGAATAGTTCTGAACTAGTTTTAAGATGTGTTTGGGTTAATATTGTAGTTCCTGATACTTTTCTGCTGAATTTCCAGAGATTAAAATTCGAAATATTCAAATTCTTAATACTGGTTAACCCTTTGACCTACAACCACGAGTACTCCTCGTGTTTAAATGTTCGGGCCAAACACAACGACCACGAGCATATCTCGTGGCGCGCCGCTTGGGCCAATCACATCAAGCACGAGCTCAACTCGTGGCGAGCCGCTTGGGCCAATCAAATCGAGCACGAGGTCAACTCCTGGCGCAGCGCTTGCGTTAGTAGTGCTGCACAATGAATGCATTTTCTTGCGAAACAGAATTTTCTGAAGTCCATATTTTACGTTTTCAGTTGTGCCATGAAAAAGCATGAATTTGTGCCTCAGTCGGTCTAGTTTCTGCTGCTGCATTCGGACGTAAGGAAAGTAGGCCAAAGGGTTAATCAAAATATTTCATAACAATTAAGGATAGAACTCACAAAGAACTTTACCAAGCACCAATCAGAACTGTCTGGAACTATCAAAATTATTTTTTTAAAGTCGTTAAGCAAAAAAAAAATATTGAGAATTCTATGAGTTCCGAGTACATTTTCCGTTTCTAATTTATGAGTGCAATAATTTTTTATTATAAACAAATTCGATGCAATCACGATTTATAGCAATACCTTTTTGATGCCAAACATCGTTAAATAATGTATTCTCCATTCGACAATAAACATGAATTTCGAGTGTTTTGTTTCTCGTCCACATCGATTTTGATTGGGAACGGCTATGAATATTTCATGCCGCTACACATGTTCAGGTATAAAAACGAGAATTTGGAGGCGATTACCTTCCGATGATATTTGACGCTTTCGGCTCGGTTTTATGGCCGAATCGTTCTCATATGTAATCGATTCGTGCCGAGGCAGTGATATATATCATATAATTCGAGAGGGCCATTCCTGGGTCAATTGGCGCCCCCGGGTAATAATTCTGTAATGTCATGTGTTAGGAATCCCATTGTTAAAACAATTTTGATATATTGTATTATTGGTATAAGAATAAATTATAGTGTATCTGCTAGAATATGTGTAGAAGTAATTTTCTTCAGACTTTGAGCAAAGAAACAATATTTTATAATGAGCTTTAGAAATGTATTTTCATTAAATTTTCGATTGAATTTCGAAATGTATGAAAACGACATTGAAATTTGTATTATAAGTAAAACAAAATGGAAATCCTTATTATTTTTTCTGTGGTATGGCAACGTAAAGGAGATGTAAAAGTTTTTCCAGCGTCGAACGAATAAAACACGACAAAAATTATTGCCCGCATGTAAAATATATGAGATGCATTTAAACCGACCGCGAATAAAAGGTCGAGTTCCAGAAATATTTTCCAGAAACTCTCTTGGTATTTGTTTTTTTAAAACATTCTTTATTCGGTATTAACTGCAAAGTAAATTTCAGTAGTAGTATTTGTTAAACAACTTCCTTAACTGACGACCGTGTAGGTTTGCGTATTTTTCTCTGTCTAACCGGGCTTGGTACCTAATTGTATCCCTTTAATAAAGAAATCCCTACAAAACTGAAGTAATTTTTTTGTGGGTCAATCGGCTATAAAACAATACAGATTCCAGCGACAACTATTTAAAAGCACATAACCAGCGGTGGCATAAAGGTTTTAAAAATTTAAGCTCGAAAAAAGTTGTAGTAACATCAAGAGAACTTCGCCAATGTCAACAATTTGGAATCAAGCCGAAAGGACAAGCGGCAAAAGCGTTAATAACCATCTCCTCAAATAACATCAAATATTCAAACTGTCCCATCTCAACTACCCATAGCTGATAAAATCGTAAACCACTTTTTGACACTCTATTTACTTGTGATGTCCTCAAAGACGTTAACTCCCACAACTTTGTACAAATAAAATAACCTAATTTGATTTTCTTAACCATTTACAAAGCTGCCGTATACAACTTTAAACTATAACATTAAACAATTAAAGATTAAATTAGTTTAATATACTATAACGCACCAGTGAAAATATTCGAGATTTGGTCGGGTGCGTTCGCGTCCACCGGCATATTCTGCATTTCCTGTGTTTTAATCGCCATTTGTCCTTGGAATTTTCTTTAGAACTCTGAGTACAACACAGACAAATCAGGACTCGTAGAGCAACACACAAAAAGTAAATCTAGCATTTACTGGAATGAGTCTAAAAATGTTGGCTAAGTGTTATCGGAAGTTCCTCAAGCGTCCAAGAACATAATCTGTGATTTCCAAGTATTCTTAAGTACGTCCAATGATGTTTAAATCGGAAAACCTTGGTGACGGTGATGGACAAGTAATTAGTTCTCTAACTTTTACACGAATGAGTTCAAAAGTGTTGTTGGTACACCTGGGGCAAAATCATAAGTATTTGGGGATGTAATCTAAGATTTTAAAGTATGTACAATTTTAACTTTATTATCAATTCTAAGGAACGGTTCGTTGTTTCTCTAGCATTTGCGAGGGTCTAAAAGTTTCGAGTGTGTCAAGTTGGCACCCCAATGAAGAGTTCCGATAGTTCTGAATAGAGTTCTCAGTTCCTTTTGATGTATCTAGAAGTACTATCAACTTTTTAAAAAGAGTTCTGTAAAATTGGTCTGTCAGGAATTTTTTGAAAAATGGGGTGCCAACTTGACACCGCACCCTAACATTGTTATCGAATAGTTGTGAACTAGTTTTAAGATGTGTTTGGATTAGTACTATAGTTCCTGATATTTTTAAAAAAGAGTTCTGTTGAATTTCCAGAGATAAGTTGGAAATTCAAAATATTCAAATTCATATTACTCACTTAATATTGGTCGAATCTAAATATTTCATAACAACTATGGATAGAACTCACAAAGAACTACAGGAAATACCACTCAGAACTATCAAAAATATTTTTTTGAAAAAAGTCCCAAAGCAAAAAGTTCTATGAGTTCTGAGTTAATTTTCTATTTCTACTCATTGAGTACAATATTTTTTTCTTATAAACAAATTCGATACAATTCCGATTTATAGCATTTTTAAATAAAGTTTAAATTCGAAAATGGACCATTTAATTTCGAAAATTGAATCTAAATATTTCATAACAACTATGGATAGAACTGACAAAGAACTACAGGAAACACCACTCAGAACTATTCGGAACTATCAAAAATATTTTTTTGAGAAAAGTCGCAAAGCATATTAAAAGTTCTATGAGTTCTGAGTTAATTTTCTATTTCTACTCATTGAGTACAATCATTCTTTCTCCTAAACAAATTCGATACAATCACGATTTATGGCATTTTTAAATAAATTCTTTTCGGATTTTTTTCAAAATATTGATTTTCCTTTAATAGTTGTAGGAGTTCGGGTTATACTCAAGCAGTTCTAACGAAAACGCTTATGGCCAATTGAGATTAAATGAGAGAAAATAGGTATTTTCGAAATTAAATTTTCTATTTTCGAATTTTAAATTTATTTAAAAACGCGATAAATCGTGATTGTATCGAATTTGTTTAAGAGAAAGAAATATTATACTCTATAAGTAGAAATATAAAATAAACTCGGAATTCATAGAACTCTCAATATTTTTTTCAAAATTAAATTTTCTATTTGCGAATTTTAAATTTATTTAAAAATGCCATAAATCGTGATTGTAACGAATTTGTTTAAAAGAAAGAGTTACTGTACTCAATGAGTAGAAATTTAAAATTAAGTCAGAACTCCTGGAACTCTAATTTTTTTTCTTTTCGGGCTTTGAATTTTTTTCAAAATATTGATTTTTCTTTAATAGTTCTGTGAGTTCTGATTTGACTTATGGGTTGTACTCGAGGAGTTCTGACGAAAACACTCTAATGGCCAATTGAGATTAAATGAGAGAAAATAGGTATTTTCAAAATTAAATTTTCTATTTTCGCATTTTAAATTTATTTAAAAATGCCATAAATCGTGATTGTAACGAATTTGTTTATAAGAAAGAGTTATTGTAGTCAATGAGTAGAAATAGAAAATTAATTCAGAATTCCTTGAACTCTCATTTTTTTTTCTTTTCGGGCTTTGAATTTTTTTCAAAATATTGATTTTTCTTTAATAGTTCTGGGAGTTCTGATTTGACTTATGGGTTGTAGTCGAGGAGTTCTAACGAAAACACTCTAATGGCCAATTGAGATTAAATGAGAGAAAATTGGTATTTTGAAAATTAAATTTTCTATTTTCGCATTTTAAATTTATTTAAAAATGCCATAAATCGTGATTGTATCGAATTTGTTTATGAGAAAGAAATATTATACTCAATAAGTAGAAATAGAAAATTAACTCGGAACTCATAGAACTCTTAATATTTTTTTTTTGCTTTATTCAAAAAAATATTTTTGATAGTTCCGGATAGTTCTGATTGGTGTTTCCTGTAGTTCTTTGTGAGTTCTATCTATATTTATAGTAAACCAATATTAAGTGAGTAATATGAATTTGAATATTTCGAAATTCCAACTTTTTATCTCTGGAAATTCAACAGAACTCTTTTTTAAAAGTATCATAAACTATAGTACTAACCCAAATACATCTTAAAATTAGTTCAGAACTATTCGATAACAATGTTGGGGTGCGGTGTCAAGTTGGCACCCAATTTTTCAAAAAATTCCTGACAGCCCAATTTTGCAGAACTCTTTTTAAAAGTTGATAGTACTTCTAGATACATCAAAAGGAATTGAGAACTCTATTCAGAACTATCAGAACTCTTCATTGGGGTGCCAACACTCGAATTTTGCACACATAAAAAATACTGGTGCTTGAACGAATTTTTTTTTTCTTCAATTACAAACTCATTTTACACGGACGTGAATAACCAAAATTTTACCTGTATGCATAAAATATGGACCCATGTACTTTGATTTTTAAATGCGCAGTAGCTGTAATAGCATTCGATGAGAAGGAATTATTTACGCGTTTATTACTTTTATATTGTCTTATAATTTATTCCATGTCGAGATACAAAACCTCCAATACATTGATATATAATGTCCACAAAAAAAAGCTTTTTTACACCTATAACCAGACTATAAACAAGATTGCGTTTTTATTGTCACCGATTTAGATACATTTTGCTCCGTGGGCACTTTTTCGTGGGTTATTTATTTCTGTGCCTTGTAAGGGTTTTTGTTCCTGTTCCCTTTTTATCGCCTGGCGCTTTTTACCGGTTCGATCTTTTTTTCGGGCGGCATTTTTCCTATTCGTTTTTTTTCGGTCGGCTATTTTCCTTTGTGTATTTTTATGAAATAGTTATCTTTGTATTTTTTGCCTGTTTTTTCTTAGTGTATTTTTCCTAATTTGACTAAATATGTAAAAATAGTTATTCTTTTCGGTCGGCTATTTTCCTTTATGCATTTTAACTAATTGTACAAAAAATGTGAGAATAGTTTTTTTTCGGTTTTTTTCTTAGTGCATTTTCCTAATTTTAGAAAAATGCGAAAATCGTTTTTTTTGTTTTTTTTTCGGTCGGCTTTTTCCTTTGTCCATATCCCGGTCATCTTAAAAAAAAACGCCAATCGCAGAAAACAAGACAATGTTAAGGTTCCAATACAATTTTTAATCCAAAATTTTGTCTATAATCTTAGCAAAGATTAAATATAAACGTTTAAGCAATTTTTTCGCTTGGCTAGGAAATATTTTTTAACGCGCGGATTTTATGATAATCCATTCATCGAAATTCTTTGATAACCTAAGAAATATTGCAGTTACGGTTCAGTATTTTTAGTAGCGACCTGACACAATGCGTTGGTGTTCCATTTACGAAAATAGAGTCCAGAAAACGTATCTAATCGAAACGCGGCATAACTCTCAACAGACGTGAAATTATAATAATCGTAGAGCCTATGACTAATGACCTTAGTTCGAGAATCAATGGTGTTCTGTAATAGCCTTGATGCGAACATGTGTTCGAAAAGGTGATCATTCAATTCCGAGTGGGCTTACAGCATATCGCGTTTTATTTATAAAGTTCCTCGCGGTTGTAACTTTTTGGTGTGTAATTGGAGTGGTGTTATGACTGGGGGAAGTGTCTAATGTGTACAGTTTTATTACTTTTAGCTCCTAAGCCGTTACTGCTATTCCTGTCCATTGTGATGTCTTGCTTTATACGATGTGCTGGCATGGAAATTAAATAAGGCGAATTTAATGTTTATGATTTAATTGTGTACACCATAAAAAATAACGATGTGGTCATCATTAAACTTTCTTCGATTTATGGTGCAATAGAAATTAGCAAACAATGACTAAGAAATTAAGAAGGCTGGTATTGTATTTAAAGTTAATTTTATATTTACGTTGTCTATACATATATGTATGTACAAAAAATTACCTAAAGATGTTACTTATGAAATTTAAAACCTTTAAAGGCGGCAACTCAAAAATTCATATCAAAAACTATTGTTGGCTGAATGGTCAAACCTATGCCAAAAAACAAAAAACAAACAAAAAAAACTATTGTGATTTAAAAAAAAATGTTGATGTGACGATCATATAACTTCCTCCGGTTTGATGTTATAACGGGTATGAAGTTAGCAATAGATTTTGAAATTATTTTTTTTGCCATAATATTGTAAAATTCTCAAAACTTTCTATACGCTAAATAATACTCATAAACCATACATCCCAAATTTTGTGATTCTCAATATTCAAGTTTTGGGTCCAAAATCTGGACTTAAGATGCAATTTTCGGTTTGTTGAGCCTGCATTCGGTCTAAATTTTGGATATAAGCATACAAATTCCGAATTTTTAGATCCCAATTTTGGAATATAGAGACTGAAGTTCAGATTTTATTTTCAGATTAACCTTAATTTTAAGCATATTTTATTTGTAAACTTTTTGGGAAAAAATGTCGAATTTTGTCATATAATCAAATTTATATTATCATTCCTTGTAGAGAATGCCAAAAGGAGCAATTTCTAAAGACTAAACTTTTTCCTTGGGAATCTCAAATTTTTGAATAAACTCAATAAATATTTTAAAAATGTTACAACACTATTATCATTAAATCAGAGAACGTAACATGATATCAATATATTTTATTAACGTATGAAATTTTAAACATTACTCTTATTCCAAAAGAATTTTGTAATTCGAGTAGTACATTAAAATATATCCTTGTAAATCTTTAAAATCACGTCCATAACCTCCTCCTTCATTCAATTTTAAAGCCATGTATCAACGAGCAGGAACAAAGGAAGTTCACCCTCATCTCGTCGACCGGCGGCGTGAATACAACTCCCCCTCGTTTTCCAGTCAGAAAACTTTCGCCCAGAGGCATGTTATGACGCTCTTTGGCACTAAATTTCGGGCGATTCAAAAATAAATCCCGAGCGAAGTTCAACTACACTTATTCACTACGGCCTCCTCTCGGTATCTATTGCACACGCACTCGACGACCATCCTCATTCTCAAGTCACCGATTTATGTATTTACGGTTGAATGGGCGCCCATCCAAATTTCCCGTGAAGCGTGTCAGGAATTTCGCTTGAAACTTTGATTTTGCGGTTTTGAGCACCCGTTCTGTTTTCTTAAACGATGCGAAAGGACGGCAAGTTTGGTGGGCAGGTGAATGTGCGAATTAATTTTAAAACGTGTTTGGCACGCCGGGTGTTGTGTAACCCACGAAAATGCAAATTGATTTAAAAGTGTGTTATCGGGGCTTTATTGTGTTATTATGCAAGGTGGGGATTGTGGCATTTCAAAAGATGAAATAGGTTTTTTGTGTTGATCATGTTGGAGATATTTTCACTTTTAGCGAATATATTAAATGGCAAATTACGCTCTAGGGCGTTATTTCTATAACGCCCGCTTATAGTAAATATCAACAGATCGACTGTCAACAATTCGCCAAACGCAAATCAAGCGTGCGAACGCCGTGGACATCTGCGCGGCGCGGCAATCTGTCAGAAAATAGTATAAGAAAATCTTCGATAAATTTAAACTACAAGTATGACGACATAAAACGTTGAAGGTACCACGGGCGTCATGAGCAAAGCGCCCACGGTCGACGACATCCCTCGGGCCGAAGACCCTCGAGCTGTACACCATCGGCCTGGGGCGTTATTGTACTAACGCCCTAGATTATTATTAAAGGAATTTATTATTTAAAATTTTATATACAACGTAACATTTACACAATAACATAACTAAACTGTATATTTATTCAGTTCAAGACCAAATTCCTTATATCCACACGACATGAACTAATGAATTATTCAATTCCTGGCCATTTCAAATAATTCACTTTATACATAAACGTAAAACGCGATAATTAATGAAATAACAGAAGTAAAAGTGTTTCGTGCAATTACTTAATTTTTTTAAACTCACGCAATAACTAGAAAAGGGTGAAAACGCGTTGTTTTCACATTTAATTAAAAGTGAGAGAATCCAGGAGAGAAAAGAAATGTCCCGCGGATTTATTTCACCATTCCAATTTTCTGGGTAATCACGCTGTTCATTTAAGATCAATCATGATGAACGTTTGGACGGAGCAGTCTGATACACTAGGAGGGGTTGTTGATTGCTCAGTAAATTACCTTGATTAAACCGAAATGAGGAATGCCATTTAAGAAAATAGCGAAAAGAGATCCACAAGGGTGCAAATACAATGTTTTACAGGCTGAAAGACCGCGGGTCGATCGCCAATGAACAGGAAAAATAAAATTGTTATACTGTCTCATCATTCTTTTACTCACTTGTAGTTTTATTTCTGTAAATAAAGATGTTGTATATATATACAATGATTTATTGTGGCTGAATGACTCAATACTAATAGGAGTATTTTTTTTTGTGACATGCATAATCACTTGCGTGATCAACTCTGATCACTCTCAATTATAATCCTAATATTAATTTCATGTGATTAATTATTGAGCGTGTCTAAGAGTTCTGATAGTTCTGAATAGAGTTCTCAATTCCTTTTGATGTATCTAGAAGTACTATCAACTTTTAAAAAAGAGTTCTGCAAAATTGAGCTGTCAGGTATTTTTTGAAAAATGGGTTGCCTACTTGACACCGCACCCCAACATTGTAATCGAATAGTTCTGAACTAACTGATTGAGGTTGGCGACACTTACTTCGTGATACATTTTTAATTAAATAAAACACACTTAAATAAGATGTTATTCTGTATTTACGTTACTTATAGTTTGATACTGATCATTGTTTGATCGAAACTGCAGTCACTAATAAATAAATAGTGTGATATTAACTAAGTAAAGTTCAGAACTAGTTTTAAGATGTTTTTGGGTTGGTACTATAGTTCCTAATACTTTAGAAAGAGTTGTGTGGAATTTTCAAAGATAGAAATTTTCGAAATGAGAAATCTCTTTTGTACAGTTATGTACCGCATTGAAGCCAGTTACTTTTGATTTCTCTGCATATTTTTTCTCCTACTGGCGGCCTTTATTCACATCACTTCATAACTTCACCCAGGCCGTGTCAGATTTCATGAAGTTGCTGTGTCCATGTTATGAAGCTACAAAAAATATTTTGGACATAAGTCAATTACTTTACAAGATATTGAGGTTGAAATTTGATGGAAAAAAGGCAATTTTCCCTTCCGGTGGCCCCGCGGCAGTTTCGTAGCTTGTAACAAAAACTCATAACTCACTAAATATTTAGAGGTAAAATGTTTACAATTTTTTTCTGTGATTGTGCAGATACTGTAAAAATAAACTTTGGTTTAATAATGGACCTATTGTTACATCAAAAACTGTTTAATAATGGGCGTTATTGTTAAACAGTTTTTTGTTCATTGTTAACCCGTTTAAAGAAAACTGATTGTTGTTATAATTATTTTTGATATTTAATTTTTTCTCGAAAATCAAAAAGTTTAATTTAAGAAACACATTTATAAACAAAATATATGCAATTCTTTATCATGTTCATGATTTATATGAAGATTTTTGTAATATATACATTTTTTTTTTAAGAAAAAAAAGCAAAAATTGGTTATCCGGTTTTCGGAATTTTACCAAAAGCTTTTTAGTTCTTCGGATTGTTAGATACAGCTTATGTTTAAAGTCTCATTTTAATTCTTGTATTGGTTTTTAAGATTTTAAAAAAATGTCGCTAAACGCATATTTCTGTTAACGATCCCTGTACTTTTCTGTCTTCGTACGGAGAAATTTAAAATAATTAATAACATATGTGATTTATAATAAGAGCTACATAAGGTGGTTTAATTGAATTCGGGAAGAAAATGAGAACAATGTTGCTTCTATGTATAAAGGCACTCGTTTGTTGGAGTCGAAGTCTCAACAAAAAAATGAAGCATCGGAGTCAAAGTCAGGATCGCTACTTTTTTGCAGCGACTCCACTCTAGTGATGGTAAGTTACTTTCTTATAACGGTTATAACAGTTACTGTTACTACAAAATAACTAGTTATTTAAACGGGTGTTTTCCAGTAACGGTTATAACAAGAGAGAGGATTTTGTGCAAAATGGATATTTTTACATATTTTGCATTTTATGTCATATAATGCATATTTCGACTTTTAATGCATATTTTAATATACTGGGTGTTTCAGACCACCCGAACACCCCAAATATCTCGCGAAGTACAAATCGGATTGACATACAAAAAAATACGTCTAATTTTTTATTTTTATTTTTTATGTGGTTTGAAAATGAAACCACCACCCCTCCCCCTGGGGCGGGGTGGAGGGTAACTTTGAAATCTTAAATAGGTACCCCTATTTTTTATAGCAGATTTGGCTTCTACTCTAAAATATATTAGGTTTTTATTCGAAACATTTTTTCTATTAGCAAAAAAAATATTTTTTATTGTTATTTTTTTTTTATTAAAAAAATCCGGTTTGTCGTTACAAACATTCATACATTACCACAATAAAAAAAAGAATATAATGGAATTTGATAATCAAATTGATTTTTATTCGTTTCTACGATTTTTTTTTTTGCTTATTTCTGACATAAAATTACGAATCTCTTCAATCAACGCCTTATTTAAGAGATGACTACGTAAAAAATGTCGTAATCTATCATTTGATGCGAGAAATAAATATAATTCAATAAATGTTTTTGCTGAATATAGCAAAATTTCAAAGTTTCCCCCCTCCCCGACCCAGGGGGGAGAGGGGGCGGTTCACATTTCACACCACATGATGGGACTCAAAAAACATTTTTGGACATATTTTTTTAAAATTTCAAACCGATTCGTAATTCAGGAGATATTTGGGGTAAACGGGTGGTCTGAAACACCCTATATAATGGTAATAATTTTGTCGCATGGCACATTGCAACACGTGCATTGCAACACGTTGATTTATTTGTCTTATTAAAAATGTATATAAATTTATGTATTTTTTCATTGGCATATTTAAATGTATCACTTGCATATTTTAAATTGATAGCATAAAATCCTCTCTCTGGTTATAACAGTTACTGTTAGTACAAAATAACTAGTTATTTAAACGGTTATTTTCCAGTAACGGTTATAACAGTTAATATTACTACAAAATAGTTAGTTATTTTAACGGTTATTTAAGTAACCTCAGAAAACTTTCCTCATAAAATTGGAATTTTAGCAGCGTTTGTAAAAGTTTAGCTTTTTTATACTTCACTTTTAAGCTTAAAATACATTAACGGATTATAAAATACTACACAAGAAAATGAGAATAAAAGTTAAAATTGAAAAAATAGTTAACGTCGGGCATTTTTCTAGGAATGTAAAAATTTGTATATCAACTAATGTACAGATGCAAAATATCCTTTTATTAATACTAAGCCCTTGCAAAGTAGGCATTATGCTGAGAATTATGGACGGCACTTTGGCTACTGAAGTTGAATGTTTCTTGAACATTAATATACAACTGATAGGTTTCGTCTTTGTTTCAGAACACGAAATTCCCGAAGAAGAAAGTACGAGCTCTGAAGTAACAACAGGGTAGGATTAGAACTTCCCAACATCACCATCAACTATTTCATCAATAGCTACAATGTATGTATTCCAATATTTATTATGTTCGTTTTTTTAGTTAATTGATTGCTATGGTAACATTATATCCGGCTAATTGCGTAATAAGCATTGATTAATAAGAAACTAGTGATGCAGATGTCCGTTACTTTTCGGTACCTGTAACTAATCGTTAGTTTTTTAAAATATAATAATAATAATAATAATCACGAATACTTTTAGATCTTGATATTCGTTACTTCGGATCTCGTCGTGTACCGAGTACTCTAATAACGAATAGTTACTTTTTCTACATCACTATATAAAAAACCTTCGAAGCCGGCAATAAATAAAAAAGTTTCTGTTGTTCGCTAAGCCTAAAAAAGTACATATACCTTTAAAACTGACACTTAATTAAAACTTTTTTTAGTTGTTCACTAAGTCTAAGAGAAAGTATTTTACTCAATTTTACAATGTTTCAGTTGAATATGTTGAAAATACAAAAGCCTACTTGAATTAAAATTAAAAATGGTTAATAATTACAATTCTCATCGTGAGAATAATTTAATTATTTAAAAGTTAAATTTGGCCTGTTTTGAAATAAGCAAATTTCTGCCTGTATTTACGTAAACGGCATTTATCTGCAGCCTTCCCGAAAATAAAATTTTCGGTATGATTTATTAAATCGAAAGTAGCACTTTACGTAAATCGTACCGAAAGTAATTATTTTCGGGACGATTTTGTTTCACTCTCGGAAGGATTTCTATACTTTCGGGACACTTTTTGTTACTTTCGGGACGATTTTGCGCATATATGTAGGCGGCCTTGGCAAAAACATCAACTTCGTATTTAATTATGACAGCGCTTGTCATATAACATTCGTGTGTGTTTTTGCTTTTTAACAAAAAAAAAATATTGTACGTAACACGTTCCAAAAATGATTTTTTCTGCAGCCGTCCCGAAAATGAAACTTTCGGTATGATTTATTAAATCGAAAGTGCCACTTTACATAAATCGTACCGAAAGTTGTTATTTTCGGGACGATTTTGTTTCACTTTCGGAACGATTTCTTTACTTTCGGGACGCTTTTTGTTACTTTCGGGACGATTTTGCGTATATTTGTGGGCGGCCTTGACAAAAATATGAACTTCGTATTTAATTATGACAGCGCTAGTCATATAACATTCGTGTTTGTTTTTGCTTTTTTAACATAAAAAAACGGCTGCAGAAAAAATATTGTACGTAACACGTTCCAAAAGTGATTTTACGGGACTTGCAGGATTCCAAACTCATCCCGTAAAATATCACTTTCGGAACTTGTTACGTAATAGTAATTTACGTCAATTGTCAATAATGGTTTGTTGCAGTTGTCAAGAATTATATATTTCAGCTGTTAAAAATGGTAGTTTTCAGCTGTTAAGAAATGTATTATTAAACTGTCGAAAATATATTTTTCAGTAATCAAAAATGTTATTTTTCAGCTGTCAAAAAAGGTATTTTTTTATCTATTACAATGGTATTTTTCAGCTATCAAAACAAGTATTTTTCAACATTTTTTTATTTGTTAAAAATGGCATTTTTCAGTTGTCAAAAATTGTAATTTTTGTTGTCAAAAATTGTATTTTTTAGCCGACAATAATGGTTTGTTACAGTTGTCAATAATGTTTTGTTGCAATTGCAATTGTCAAAAATCGTATTTTTCAGCTGTTAAGAGCTGAAAAATGATATTCTTCGGTTAACAAAAATGTTTTTTTTATGCCAAAAAATGTATTTCTCACCTATTAAAATGTTATTATTCAGCTATCAAAAACAACCTTTTGCGACTTTTTTTTAATTGTCAAAATGGCATTTTTCAGCTGTCAAAAATTGTATTTTTTGGCAGGCAATAATGGTCTGTTTCAGTTGTTAATAATGGTTTGTTACAGTTGTCAACAATGGTATATTTCAGCTGTTGAAAATGGTAGTTTTCAGCTGTTAAGAAGTGTATTATTCAAGTGTCAAAAATGATATTTTTCAGTTGTCAAAAAAGCGATTTCCAACCTATAAAAATGTTATTTTTCAGCTATCAAAAGCAGCATTTTTCGAGATTTTTTTACTGTCAAAAATAACATTTTTCAGTTGTCAAAACTTGTATTTTTGTGTTGTCAAAAATTGTATTTTTTAGCAGGCAATAATGGTATGTTACAGTTGTCGATAATGGTTTGTTGCAGTTGTCAAGAATGATATTTTTCAGTTGTCAAATATGGTACTTTTCAGCTGTCAACAAGGTATTTCTTACCTATGAAAATTGTATTTTTCAGCTATTAAAAGCAGCATTTTTTTGACATTTTTCAATTGTTAAAAATGGCATGCATACAGCTGTCAAAAATTGTATTTGCTAACAATAATGGTATGTTGCAGTTGTCCAGACAGGTTTGTTGTAGTTGTCAAGAATATTAGTTTTTAGCTGTTAAAAAATGTATTTATTCAACTGTCGAAAATGATATTTTTCAGCTGTCAAAAAAGGTATTTCTCATCTATAAAAATCGTATTTTTCGGCTATCAACGGCAACATTTTTGGTCATTTTTTATTGTCAAAATGGCATTTTTCAGCTCTGAAAACTATAAAAAAAGTATTTTTCAACATTTTTTTATTTTTTAAAAATGCACAACTGCCGGTGGCCATAAATTTTTGCACCAAATTGCGAATTGTTGTGTGTGAAAGTCGTGTTTCACGCGGATATAAACGTTTGTAGGCACGTTGCGTTTTGACAATGGAGGACCCATTTTCAAAATGCAATTTGACGATTTCTGCTCGTTGTATCGGTGTTAGTTGATTCATGGCACAAAATAGACTGAAATGACGCGTCGAACAAGCCACTATATATGTCAATACGTCAAAAAATGGTGGAATTATTCAAGTTTCAAATGCTATCGCAACAGATGGCGCACCCATTACAATTGGGCATTGGTTGATGTCATTTGCATCGTTGTACTTTCTGACTGAATGGTTTTATTGGTTAAAGTGCCTCTTATTGTCATTTCATAACAATTTGGGTATTTTCATAGGGTACAGACACGGTTCGTGCGCCAAACCAACTTAAGTCACTTTCCTTCGCAATCCTCAGCACTCTCCTTAACTTCCTATAAAAATCATCGATTATTAGAAACGTGCAGTATGTATGAGGAAACTCTATAACGCGCCTTTCATTACTCACTCATTTAGCATTTAACTTTCTACAATTACACGAAAATCGGAACCAGCTTAAGCCCATTCTGCGCAACAATTCCGATTACCCATTACACGCTTTGATTTATACACGTCTCGTGGACGTACGGAGAAAACGAAGGTAATTCAGCGTATTTTTTCTTCCTCGGGGATTAACGAACGTCCTTGTATCGTGATACACTTCCTGCATTAGTAAGCCCGGCGAGCGTAACCTCTTTATTATACAATTGTAACGTGAAGTTGCGAAATTTCCGAGCCGGTGAATTTTGATTTCGCTTGACGGCAGCGGCCGCTGTAAAATCTCTTTGGAATATTGCCATTGAATAGTATTTATAGGTTACATTCATAGGCTACAAGGAAGTCTAGTTGCATCTAAGGTCCTTGTAATAAGAGCGACGCGAAGCCCGACTATTTATAGCGTTCTGGTGCTTAATTTGTACTCAAATATTTACGTCTTGATATGTATGTACATACATACTCATTTTTTGGCGTTCGTTCAATTATTTTATATGCGTGGTCAATTTTTTGTACCAGTTTGGCTTAGGTGGTATCTCGGTCATGAGATATTTTTGATAATATTTGCAACTGCATTAATTTAAGTTTATCATCTCTTGTATCGTTGTTTTTTTTAGATGATATTTCTAATGTAGCTACTGCAGACTCAACGAGCGCACTCAAGCAAAACCTTGTGTTTTCTTAACGCGGTGGCTGCCCACATAAGAAGAACATGTCATTCCCCATGTGCCCAGATAGAAATTAGTAGATACATATAAGGAAATTGATTTTTTTATTCTTAAGGCTTACAGGGAACAAATTGTATATTCTTTTTGCAAAAATAATTGAGTTTAGTTTAATAAAAGAGAGAACCGATCGTGCAATATGGATGATGCTCACGGCACCAAGATGAACCGTGAGCGAGCATCACTAGTGATGCCATCTTGTGCCATGAGCATCACCGGTGATGCTTACGGCACCAAGGTGAACCGTCAGCGAGCATCACCGGTGATGTTTGCGGCACCAAGGTGAATCGTGAGCGAGCATCACTAGTGATGCCATCTTGTGCCATGAGCATCACCGGTGATGCTTGCGGCACCAAGGTGAACCGTGAGCGAGCACCACTAGTGATGCCATCTTGTGCCATGAACATCACCGGTGATGCTTACGGCACCAAGGTGAACCGTCAGCGAGCATCACCGGTGATGTTTGCGGCACCAAGGTAAATCGTGAGCGAGCATCACTAGTGATGCCAGTGTTGCTAGATTGGGGGGTTTTCCCCCAAACTGGGGGTTAATTATTGTCTTGGGGTGTATTTTGGGGAACTTCAATCAATCGAGTATTTTTTGGGGTGGGTATTTTATACTAGGGGTATTTTTGGGGAAATTAATAAACATGTTATTACATTTGCTATACTCAGCGCGCCGACCAGGTGGTATGATCACTTTGCGTTCACCCCGCGTCCTCCTGATAGTTCGTCGAGACGTTATAAAAAGCCTGATTCACACAGCCTTGCCGCATTTTAGGTCTGTGCCGGAAATATAAATCTTTCTACTTTAACACACAAATACTAACTAGGTATTTACCACTTCCTAATTAATTGTAATTGAAAAAGGCTGATTTAAGGATAGAACGTAATCACTACATTTAAATAAGACAGAAAAACGAGAACACATGGCATACAACGGGCCTGATTAAAAATTTCGGCTGCGTGACACACGCTTCACATGCGTTTGCGCTGAGCAATCAGCGAACATCACGCGAAAATCACGCAAACCCATGATACCACCGATTCGGTGCGCCGAGTATAGAAATCATCATTACCTTCTGTATGGTCAGTCATTTTCCTCAGCAATGAGGAAAAACCTGTAATATCATTTATGGAAGTTGTCATAGGGATTCTGTTATTGCCGTTTTCGTAATTTTGTGACCCCTCAACGAGATGCTGCCCTTTCATTTAAAAAATTTGTATGTGTGCTGAAAAGAAGATGAAAATATTGAGGATGAAGATGAATAATAAATTTTATAATTATAATGCTTTGATTTTGTATATTTTCCACTGTATTTACGTTTTATTTTCAAAATTTATTATTTTTGAAAGGGACAGCGGCGTAATTTTGGGGGAGTTTTATTAAATATTTGGGAAATTAAAAATTGTTACTGGCAACACTCGTTGCCCGTAAATAAATTATTATTATTATTATATTAAATATTCAATCTTTTTGTTTACATTTTTATCGTTAGGCCTGGATTTAGATTCTTGACCTGCAGTTTCTGTATAACTGAATAATTTTTTTTTTCATATTGGTTTAAATTTTCGATTTGTTTGTTAAAATTTTCGATTTTTTGGTCGGCATTTGTTTCTTTTTAGGCCCGAATTTTTGATTTTCTGCAGTTTCTGTATAACTGAATAATTTTTCTTCATTTTGGTTTAAATTTTCGATTTTTTTGTTAAATTTTTCGATTTTTTGGTCGGCATTTGTTTCTTTTTAGGCCCGAATTTTTGATTTTCTGCAGTTTCAGTATAACTGAATAATTTTTCTTCATTTTGGTTTAAATTTTCGATTTTTTTGTTAAAATTTTCGATTTTTTGGTCGGCATTTGTTTCTTTTTAGGCCCGAATTTTTGATTTTCTGCCCTATATTTCAACCTGAAATATTCACTTTCATGCGTGATTTTTTTGCCGGTAATTTCAAGTTTAGGATTTTTTGTCCTTTATCTTTTTTTAAACATTTTCGCGTTTCTGGTTGGCAATTTATTTTGAGCCAGAGTTATTTTTGGGACTGAAAATGGCAAATCATTTTTCTTTTGCTTGATTTTTCATATTTTTATTTTTATTTTTGCTTATAGTTTAGATGTTTGGTCTGCATTTTTCATTTCTTTATTTGTTCTAACTTTTAGAGTTTTTGATTTCGGTCAAAATTTTTTTAATAGTTTGTTGAAATTTTTCATTTTTCGTTTTTTTACTTTTTTTTATCTTAATTATTAATTTTAATGAGCGAATTTTTGATTGGTCTACACTCTTGTTAATTTTTATGTGCGATTTTTTTTTGTTTTGAGGGTATTTTGGAGTTTTTTTGTACCAAGTTTTTGATTGTTTGTCTTTCATTTTAGATTGTTTTTAACCTAAGTTATTGTTTTTATGGGCGATTTTTTTAATTACTTTCGAGTTTTGAGTTTCGGCAATTTATTTTGGGATAAAGTTTCAATTTTTTAGCATTTTTAATTTTTTACATCAGGATATTTGATTGTTTGTTTATATTCAGATGTTTGGTCTGTGTTTTTCATTTCTTTGTTCCAAATTTTAGAATTTTTAACCTTTAAACCAAAATTTTCGAATATTTAGTTAAAATTTTGTTTTTTTTCTGATCTGCATTTTTACTTTCTTCGTTACGAAGTACGAGATCGTGATTTTTTTTCAAAACTTTTTTTTACGGAAATATCCGTTTTGGGGTCCCTAGATTTCAACAATTTCTGGAAAAAAAATTGTGTGTGTGTGTCTCTGTGCGCGCTGTATCTCAAAAACTAATAGACCAATTGATATGAAACTTTGATAATCCGAAGAACTGGAAAGCTTTTGGTAAAATTTCGAACACCGGAATTGGGTATTTACCTTAACTGTTTTTTTGTTTTTTTCCAATATTTTCTTAAATATGAAAAATATCACAAACATATTTAAGCAAATATTGAAGACAACAAAGAAATGAACATCTTTGGTTTGAAAATATTTTTCATAAAATCATTGTTATTCGAGAAAAAAATTATTATTTTTTTTTTCATTTTTGGTATACAATTATGAAACGCTAATTTTTACAGCAAATTTATGTCAAAAATAATTGTAGAGAATGCCAAAATGAACAATTTATGAAGAATAAGTTTTTTTCGAAATCTCTTTAGTGTTAGAGTAAACTCAGTTTTTGAATTTGAAGTATAATATTTCCATCTTTCATAATTTGGACGTTTTAAACGTCAGTTTTATCCGAGTCTACGAAACGTTCGATGCACACTTAAAATATGATTTAAATTGAAAATAAACCATCGTAGCGTAAATATAAATGATACCATCAAGTCGGAGAAAGTAACATGACGGCCAGATCACCATTTTTTATTTTTGCCGAGAGTTTACGATTTTTGGTCTAAATTTTTTGCCTATATTCTCAGTTTTTTTTGCCTTGATTATAAATTTTAACGAGCGAATTTATGATTGGTCAATACTTAAGATTTTTAACTCGAATTGTTGATTTTTGTGTGCAAACTTTGGCCGGTATTTTCGAGTTTTTTTAACCAAATTTTAGATGTTTTAACCTGAATTATTGTTTAAATGGGCGTATTTTTAAAATTATTATTGAGTTTAGAGTTTCGGCAATTTACATTGAGGTAAAGAGTTTTGGGGCTGAAAATGGCAAATTATTTTGCTTTAATTTTCAATTTTTAGCCTGCATTTTTATTGTTTTGACCAGAGTTTTTGTTTTTTTTGACACCTAAACCAAACTTTTCGATTTAGTTGAAATTTTCTGTTTTTTTGACTGCATTTTTATTTTTCCCAAGAGTTTTCAATTTTTTACCAATGTTTTTAGTTCTGTTACCCTAATTATTAATTTTAATGTTGTTTAATTGTAGATTTTAATGAGCGAATTTTTGGTTGATATTTTCGAGTTTTTTGGTCCAAGTTTTTTATTTTTTTGCCCTATAATTTAGATTTTGCAGACTGAATTTTTGATATTTTTGGCCTTTACTTGATTTTTGTATTCATTATAGGTTATTTATTTAATTTGAAATTTTTTGTTTTAGTGGTTGTTTTAAGATAAAACGAATGTACTTTGATATTTAGATAGAAAATACAGACTGCGCGATTTGTGTTTAAGGAATTACTTAATTTTCAAATATTTCGATTGGATTTTTGATTGTTTTTTTCGAAAATTTTTAAATCAAAAAAATAATTTTTGCAGTCAATTTAGTTTTTTTAGTAATTGTTAAATATAATACTTTGGCCCGGAATGTAACTGATCACCCGGTATAACTGGAACTGTTTGGAAATTATGAAAAAGTTAGTTAATTAGCGATGCTAATTAAAGAATTATTTCAATTATTTGGAGGATACCACAGCACGATTAAATATTTTTCTAATTTTTGAAATGGCCTTTTTGTACTACCTACATATTTTCGGAAAAACGGAGTTATAAAACTTTTCTTTGTGCAAATTCCGAAATCTTATCAGCGCGCCTTCTTTAATCCCAGTGTTGTCAGATTGGGGGAGGTTTTCTCTAAAATGGGGGTAAATTAAGGTTTTGGTGTGTATTTTGGAGAACTTCAATCGATGGGGTATTTTTTGGGGTGGGTATTTTATGCGAGGGGTATTCTGGGGGGGTTTTATGAAATATTTGGGGAAAATTAAAAATTACTCCTGGCAACACTGAGTGATGCGCAGTGACGGTTCATCTTGTGCCATGAGCATCACCGGTGATGCTTACGGCACCAAGGTGAACCGTGAGCGAGCATCACCGGTGATGCTCACAGCAGCCAACGCGTTAAAGTCACCCTTCAACCTTAAAACGTAATATTCTCTGACGAGATTTAAAAAAAAATCCAGTCCTTTTATGTATTTGTAATAAAATAAAATAGTTTCCGGGATGTAAATATTGTTATTTTAAAGAGATATGAAACCATTTCATTACCGTCGCATAAATTCACCGTGAAATCGAACTGAAAGTCAACGCCTGTAAATTTCCAATCATTTTTCGCATTACATTTCACCGGTTTTAAATAAAGCAATTTCATGTCGCGCTTGCTCTCGACCAGCCGACCTCGGATACCAACGAATTATTCAAATTCTTACTAACATAATTACTTAATGAATCACACGTTCATTAGTTACATAATATCTAGCTTATACAAGAACCCAAATTCCATCCCACTGGCAAATATTTACTATCCCCCGTACGAAAATAGCGACTTCATGAATTATTCAAAATCCGTGCGAGGCTGCGAAAAAAGCGCCACACGCTAAATTATTTGAGGACTTCAAAGCCGGAATTAGCCAGTCTCGAATATCAATGAAGTGTGCATAATTTGGTTCTCGATGGAATCGTTCCCCTCCGGCGTTCAACTTTTCACTTCGATTTAAAGTTTTTTTGTTTTTAAGTGTAAACTCTTAACGAGTAGACTAAACAATTATTTTATTATGTATTTGATTTCCTGGAGCTTAATAATGTATCTATTATTTTAATAGAAAATATATATTTTCTTAAACTAACATTATACACTGTGTCCAAAAAGTAAGGAATAAATTCGATTAAAATTCAGGGCATTTTCTTTCAGAAAAATGCTCGGACATGTGTATTATTATTTTTTAACGCGCATTTTTTAAGATAAAATTCATATGTACAGGGTGTCCCAAAATTGAGATACGACCCCTAAGTTAAAATTTTCAAATCTGAACCCCCATTTTTTGTTGCAGTTATGGATTCTACGTAAAATTCTGAGTATTTTTCATGTAGCATACCCCATGTCGATATTCAGCTGTTTTCGAAGAAATGGCGTTTAAAAAAGTGATACTACTATTTTATTTCTGGTAAAAGATAACATGGTTTCATCGAATCATTGGAATGAATTAGGAAAAATAATGATTTTTGCTCATTAATTTCAATGTTTTGATGAAACCATGTTATCTTTTACCAGAAATAAAATATTAGCAGTACTTTTCTAAATGCCATTTCTTCGAAAACAGCTGAATATCGACATAGGATATGCTACATGAAAAATAGTCAAAATTTTACGTAGAATCCATAAATGCAACAAAAAATGGGGGTTCACATTTGAAAATTTTAACTTAGGGGTCGTATCTCGATTTTGGGACACCCTGTACATTTGAATTTTATCTCAAAAAATGCGCGTTAAAAATAATAATACACGTGTCCGAGCATTTTTCTGACAGAAAATGCCCTGAATTTTAATCGAATTTATTCCTTACTTTATGTACAGTCAGAGAAAATACAAATGCGAAACTCGCTCAGTGAGGGAATGCTGCCGCATGTCGGTGCTTAGTTCGGTCGAAACCCATCCTCACTTAAAATACAATTATGAGATAATAAAATTTACAAGCCTAGTTCACTTCTCGCTCTCAAGTGATCGACTGACGGAAAATTTTATTTCGTTATATGATTTCTATCAGTTAATGCCATATCTGTGATTTTTTCATCTTCCAATTTTTGGTGCATCATCTTCAAAAATTCGAATAACTAAAATGTTTATTTTCATATTTTTTGAATATATTTATCAACAATTGAACAGTAATTTTATATTAAATTATTGGTAATATTTTAGTAGTAATTTTCTTTTCAGTTTCGTATAACAATGTTACACCATTTTTGCCAAGATATGACCTTGAAACCCTCGAAAAATAACATTTTATTTTTTTAATCACTAAAAATTATTATAATAATCTGAAAAATTTACATATATTTTTTACCTAAATAAAAGTTTATTTGAAAGTTTTTTTTTTAAGTTTAACCACTTTTTTTCGCCCTTTCTAACCCTGAAAAAATTTACTTAATTTGGTATTTGGGATAAAAATATTTATGATTTTTTTCAGGTTTTTATAGTGGTTAAAAACAAAAACCCATTTTCGAGGGTTTCATGGTCATATCTTGACAAAAAATGGGTTGTTTATACGAAACTGAAAAAAAAATAATATTGAAATTCTAATAATAATTTTACATAAAATGACTGTTCAACTGTTGATAAATATACAAAAAATATCGTAAAAATATTAGTTATTCGAATTTTTGAAGTTGTCGCACCAAACGTTGAAAGATGAAAAAATCACATAGATGGTATTTATTGATAGCAATCATATGACGAAATAAAATTTTAAATTACACTTTTTTAAGACTTTGAAGCATTTTTTTGGGCCAATTTTTGTAGTACTCTTAAAACTCTTTGGCATTTTTTCAAGACAATTTGTTCTAGTACTCTTTTTGGCATTTTGTCAGTTCACTTTTTCAAGACTTTTTAGCATTCTTTTGGGACAATTTTTTTTAATACTCTTAAGACTCTTTGGCATTTTTTCCAAGACAATTTTTTCTAGTACTCTTTTTGGCATTTTTTCAGTTCACTTTTTCAAGACTTTTTAGCATTTTTTTGGGACATTTTTTTTAGTACTTTTAAGACTCTTTGGCATTTTTTCCAAGACAATTTTTTCCAGTACTCTTTTTGACATTTTGTTCAGGACAATTTTTTCCAGTACTCTTTGGCATATTTTTTGGTTCACTTTTTCAAGACTTTTCAGCATTTTTTTGGGACAATTTTTTTTAGTACTCGTAAGACTCTTTGGCATTTTTTCCAAGACAATTTTTTCCAGTACTCTTTTTGGCATTTTATTCAGGATAATTTTTTCCTGTACTCTTTTTGGCATTTTTTCAGTTCACTTTTTCAAGATTTTTTAGCATTTTTTTTTTGGGACAATTTTTTTTTGACTCTTGAGACGCATTTTTTTCAAGACAATTTTTTCCAGTACTTTTTTTGGCATTTTATTCAGGACAATTTTTCCCAGTACTCTTTTTGGAATTTTATTCAGGACAATTTTTTCCAGTACTCTTTTTGGCATTTTTGTTTAGTTCACTTTTTTAAGACTTTAGCATTTTTTGGGGACAATTTTTTTTAGTACTCTTTAAGACTCTTTGGCATTTTTTCCAAGACAATTTTTTCCAGTACTCTTTTTGGCATTTTCTTTAAACAAATTTTTTCAGTGCTCAATTGGCATTTTTTCCAGGACAATTTTTTCAGTACTCTTTTTCCAAGACTACTATGACATTTTTTTTCAAGACAATTTTCTTCAGTATTCTTTTCCAAAACTCTTTATGGCATTTTTTTTCAAGACAATCTTTTTAGTACTCTTTCTCAAGACAAAATCGTTACTTCTACAGCAGGCTTTCTATAGCATAACATAATTCAAAAATTATATAATTACGTAACACCAAGAATAAGAGTCTCTTTTAACCAAGTTATATTAAGTTGTTTCGTGAATACATGTCTGAATTTAACTTTATGTATTTTATACCTGACGTGTCCAATATTGTAAAGGTAATATAATGATCTAATAAAATTGTATTTTATTCTATTCTATTTTTAAGACTCTTTTAGGCATTTTTTTTAGACAATTTTTTCCGGTACTCTTTTTGGCATTTATTTTCAGTACTCTTTCAAGACTACTTTTGGCACTTTTTTTTTTCAGGACAATTTTTTTTCAGTACAATTTTTTTAGTACTCTTTTCGGTATTTTTTTAGACAACTTTTTAAAGTACTCTTTTTGGCATTTTTTTTCTGGACAATTTTTTTTTAGTGTTCTTTTTCAAGACTACTTTGGGCATTTTTTTTTCAAGACAATTTTTTTCAGTACTTCTTTTCAAGACTCTTTTTGACATTTTTACTTTTTCCGTTACGAAGTACGAGAAAGTATTGTGATCGTGAAAAAATTTAAAAAAAAAAATTAAAAAAAAAAATTTTTTACGGAAATATCCGTTTAGTGGTCGCTAGATGCCATTTTAACAATTTCTGGAAACTGTGTGTCTGTGTGTGTGCGTGTGTCTGTCTGTCTGTCTGTCTGTCAGTCTGTGCGCGCTGTATCTCAAAAACTAATGGAGCAATTGATATGAAACTTGAAACATAAGTCTTATTTGAGAATCTGAATAACTGAAAAGCTTTTGGTAAAATTACATACACCCGAAGTGGGTGTTTACCTTAACTGTTTTTTTGTTTTTTCACAATATTTTTTTAAATATGAAAAATGTCACAAAATCATTTAAACAAATATTGAAGACAACAAATAAATTAATATCTTTTGTTGCGAAATATTTTTCATAAAATTATTGTTATTCGAGAAAAAAAAAATTGTTTTTCATTTTTGGTTTATAATTATGAAACGATAATAGTTACAGTAAATTTATGAATAATAAAATGAACAACTTATAAAGAATAAGTTTTTTTTTCGAAATCTCGTTGGTTTTTAAGTAAACTGAGTTTTTGAATTTGGAGTATAATTTTTCCATCTTTCATAAGGTTTCTAACGTCAATTTCATCCAAGTCGACAAAACGCTCGATGCACAATTAAATTGAAAATAAACCATGAAAGCGTAAATATAAATTATACTACCAAGTCGGAGAAAGTAACATGATGGCCACATCACCATTTTTTTTTCAGGACATACACTTTTTGGTATTTTTTTTCAAGACAATTTTTTCCAGTACTCTTTTTGACAATTTTTTTCAGTACTCTTTTTCAAGACTACTTTTGCCATTTTTGTGGGCAAATTTTATTTTTTTATTTTCAAACATTGTTTTAATATTGTAAATAACGTTCAATGACCTTGAAAAAATTCACCTAATTTGGTATTTGGGTCAATAATATATGTGATTTTTTCAGATTTTTGAAATAGCTTTTTTGTGGTTAAAAAAATTATATTTGAAAGAATCTTATTTTGGGGCTTCCCGGGTCATGTAGGGTTTTTTTTTGATATACGGCTACTTTGTTTAAGTGTGTTTAAGGGCACATCTAATGATATTTTCATATTTATTTAAAAATCTGTGTCGGGTGGCATTCTGACCATCTTATCTCGGGATACCCTTTTATTACCTCATAAATGGATTTTAAGCAGGAACAGGATTCGACCGAATAAGCACCGACATGCGGCAGCATCTCTCGCCGATCGAGTTTCGCATTTGTATTTTCTCTGACTGTACAATGTGTACAGATGTTTTATTTAAATTTCAGGATTTTCCATGCCAAAATTCCCATTCTTAGCGACGCCACTGAACTTCTGTTAGTTACCTTATGTTTCAAGGACTGCCAACTACTTTCGACTTTTTGATCTCTCATTAGGATCCATCTTTCTTCTCTATACTTTTTTAGTGCCATGGCTTCAATCCTCTCGTTATTCTAGAAGAATTAATATTTTACATGACAATTTACACTATTTTCATGAAACAATAATCAAACCGTGTATATAAACCTCACGATTCGCGCGCTTGTTAGTCGAATCAAAGGCAAAACTTATCATTACCCCGATGTAACTTCCTTTACGGTTTCGATAACACTCCCCGACTTCCTTCCATTATCTTCGGCGCGATTGTTTGCGCACTTTTGTTCTGTGTCGTTTAATACCTCGCCGCTTTTCACTGCATTAACCGTAAGATCTTCACTATTGTCGGGACCGAGAAAATAATGTTGAATTGCATCATTGTCGAGGATGTGGGATGCAATTTGGACCGTAATGTGGGGCAAAGATTAAAGAACCCTCGGGGGAGATATAATGGGGGGTAAAGTGTCCCGTAAACCTGAAACGCTACGTAACAGTTTATGTAACATGTATAATGGCAGTATGTCTATTACTTCCGTGAATGGAATATTTATTGTATCAGAATTTATAAAGAAGTTAATAGAAATATTTAATCATACATGGAAACGAAAATTAAACAGTTCAAAACTATTAAAAATTATTTTTTTACTCTTGCATTTAAAATAAAGCTATTACTGCACCCAAAACCGTATCGTAATAGCTCATTGTTATTACGATCGAAGTGCTGTAATCTCGTTTTATTTTTAAAAGTTGGTAGCATTGAAATTTTAAACGTCAAATGCGTCAAACGACCATTTTTTTTTACTTAGGCATGAGCCATTCAGTCACATCGAATATTTAATTTTGTATTTTTAATTTTTGGGATGAATAAATGAACAAATGAATAAATTAAGAATGTCAGACGTATACACAACAACCATGGACCCGACCGAATACTTCCCGATCCCCGAAAAATCTTTCGGCCGGGCTGGGATTCGAACCCACACGGCACGCGGTGCAACCGTCAAACGACCATAAACGGTAAAGAAAGTTTTGATTTTCTTATTACAGGCGCCACTACGCTTATCTACCACCATAAAATTCATTTTGCATTCAAATTTTTTAGCCAAAAAGATCATGAACGCCACAAAATAAATAAAGTTTTCTACTTTCATTAGTCGTTTTATCTCACTTGTACTCTAGAAGAACCATTAATTAGTACAATAAAACCTTCTCAATGAAACTTGTATTTTAATGTACTAGTATTTACGTAAAACCGATTCAAAATTTTGTTTTGGTTATCTAAGAACCGAATGAAAACAAAAAGAGTACAAAAACAAATTATTATTTCGATGAATAATTTGTTTTTTGTAGCCTTATAAAATTATTGTAGATAGCGAAATATTTAGCATTTTGTTCAGTTGAAAACGTCCTGTATGTCCGATTAAAATAAAAAATATATACAGGGTGGTTCAAAAGTCTGGAAACGGCGAATTTATTTCGCGCACGGGTGGACAATCGGAATTCTGATACTGGGGGCTTTAGTGATTTTGCCCGAGGAATCGAATGGGCCTATCAGATTTTGGGCCCGATGGGGCCTTATAAGAGATATGAGGCCTAACTCTGAAATTTCGAATGCAAACCAATATTTCTTATTGCGGATTCGGATTCAGCGTAAATTTTTACATCCAAATTGGCTAAAACCCAAAAAATTTTGGTCCATTTTTGGGCCCTGTTGTGCGTTTTTTGCTCAAAAGTCTGGGGACGTCTGGTTCATTCCAATCGAAAACAATCGAAAAACTAATCTTGGAGTCTCTAGGACTTTGCTTAAGGAATGAAATGGGCCCATCAGATTTTGGGTTCTATCAGGTCTTATGGGACTTCCATGCCAGAATGCCTTGAAGGCTAACATTTAATTTTCCCGCCAATTACCAATAAAATGTAGAGTGTCGTTTAAAGTTCCTGTCATATGGCCCTATGAAACTCAAATGGTTTACCCGAGCACCAGAGACTCCAAGATCAGTTTTTCGATGTTTCTCGACTGGGTTGAATGAATCAGACGTCAGGACGTCCCCAGACTTTTGAACAACAAACGCACCATAGGGCCGTAAAATTGTCCGCTAAATCCGAATCCGCAATAAAAAATATAGGTTCGCATTTGAAATTTCAAAGTTGGGCCTCATATCTCTTATAAGGCCCCATCGGGCCCAAAATCTGATGGGCCCATTCGATTCCCCGGGTAAAATTAGTAAAGACCCCAGTATCAGAATTTCGATTTTCTCCCCGTGCGCGAAATAAATTCGCCGTTTCCAGACTTTTGAACCACCCTGTATATAATTCAAATTGAAAACCCTTACTTCTTGCAGAAGCATTAAATGAATTTAATGAAGACGAAAAGCAGTCTGAATATATAAATATTCAATCTTGTTAACCCTACAAAATTAAGACTAAAAACAACCATTTCTGTAAATTATTCATAAATATATTGGCGAAAAATAGTGCTGTGTACTAGTGATTAGCGTTATTTTCACTAACTGCTAGTTTGTAACCGTTATGAAATAATAACAGTAACGTTGATTAATTAAAACACTTGGTTTTGTTTCACTATTTTTATTTGTATTTGGCCATTCTGAAGGACCAAAGGTCGAAACTAGTCCGAGAGAAAAATAAAAATAGTGAAACAAAACCAAGGGTTTTAATTAATCAAAATTATATAATAATGTTTCACCACGGGTTAAGTGAGAAATTAATTAATCATAAAATGACAGTAACCGTTATTGAAAGATCCCACTAACGGTGATTTATAAAAGGAGAGCGATACAATAACGAATCACTTTTTAGTAACAGTAACCAATTCAATAACGAATCACTTCTTAGTAACAGTAACCGATTCAATAACGAATCAGTTCTTAGTAACATTAATCGATTCAACAACGAATCACTTCTGCCCCTCCTTGGGGTACGCCAGTAATTTCACGAGAAAATATCGTAATCTGTTTTAAAATTACATTAAATTCGCTATATTTTGAAATGTTTTTTTAGGCATCGGCTACTTGACCATCTGCCACTACCGATTTTTTTAAATATATGTATTTTCCTTAAAACCAAAATATGACTTATGAATGAGGCACAAGTTAGGAATATTTGCCATTTTGACATTTGAATCATCAAAATCGGACAACTCGTCCGAGAAGCAAAATTGCAATATAAATCTTTTTTTTTTTAAAGGAAGGATGGTTGACAGGAATTCGGGTTGAGGAAGCGCGGATGATTTGGGAATTGACGTAGCCAACTAGGGCATTCTGACACAACCGATAATTTGTATAATAATCATTTATAATGATGAAAGGGACATACACTAAACATCCATGGACCCGCACGGCCATTTTTCGTTCCGAAAAAGTGACCGTGCGGATGGGATTCGAACCCACGACCACGAGGCCCGTAAGCAGGAGCTCTACTCACTGGGCCACCGCGGCCCCAATATAAATCTTCGTATTTGCAAAATTTATTTTTGTTTTTTTCAAGTCCAGGAGGCCATTCTGGACACTTTTTGTTCATAAAAATTATTTGTGAGACCCACAGGAACCGAGACAAGCAACATTTCTTTTTTCGTGGATCGTTCTGAAAATCACCTGGGTCTGGGTCCGCGATGTTGCACCGCTGTGTCATTGGTCCTTATTTTTTCGAGGATGGTGAGCGTACAGTGACAGTAAATTCTGAACGGTACACTGAAATGATCAGAAACATTTTCCTAAAAGACTAAACACGAATGAAATTTTGTTCTAACAAGAGGGTGCGACAGCCCATACTGCAAGAATGTCCATAGACTGTCTTTGGGGTGCCTTCTCCGCTCGTCTCATTTCCTGGTTTGGAGATTTGACCTCCGCGTTCTAAAGACCTCAGCATGTGCGATTTCTTCCTCTGGAGTTATTTAAAATCTCGCGTTTATGTGAACAAACGCCGTACATTAGAAGAACTTAAAGATGCGATTCGTCATGAAACCCATCAGCAAACATTGAACTTCAAAGGCAGAGTGGAGGCGGTCAATCATCAAAATTTAACACTACATTTTTATGCCAATAAATAATTTTTCACTTAAAATTAATCAAATAATATTTTTTTCAAAAAAAGCTCTATTTCTCGTGGTCACCCTGTGTTCTTTTCAACTTTTTACATCATTTGTTTTCAAAGATATTTTTTTAATTACAACCTATAGTTGTTATTATCGATTTCTGCAGTACTCTCTATTCCTCTATTCTATTTATCTAGTAGTACTAGTAATAACATGCAAATTTATTTTGTATCATTCAATATCCGTGCCGAGTGGCACTAGCCAGGGAAGTAGTTGTTTCAATAAGTTATTTGTTTATAGACTTAGTAAGACTTAATTTTGCTTTTTTTGCAGAGTTACGAACAGGCTGAATATTCATATATTCAGGCTATATTTCGTTTTATTGAATTTATTTAATGCTTTCTGCAACAAGTAAGGTTCTTTCTAATTTACTCTCTATTCCGTTTTCAACGGTATAAAGTTTTTAATATTAAGTGATTCTAGTACATCCATATTATGAAATTACTTAGTCATTTTCTCTGGATCTCATGCAGGATAATAGAAGTTACGACGCTAAATATCACCAGTCTCCACTTATTTTCATGAATTGACTACAAACAGCAATCATTCTGAAACTACATTTTTAATACACTCTACCGACCTCGTTACGTTGCCGTGTCAAAATTATTTACGTTTACGAACATTAGTTTAAAAATAAATGTATTGGACTAGAACAAATATCTCATGGCCGATAATAATAATATCCGAGATGCTGGACAAACCGCATTGTCGAAACGTGTAAAATCTTTGGCCTCAGCCTAATATTAGACTCGAGTTATTATTCATTATGTACGCTTAGTAATGAATATGTCAAGCACTTGATCCCGTCTGCAGTAAACAAGGGGAACAAATTATCTAACGCTACATACTTCAGGCAAGGATGAAAATTAACTCGATGAATAAATTATAAATAACCAACTGGGTAACACTTAAATCATAAAACTGTTACGGCTTATTTATAGCAGATATTTTGTAGGACTCCACCATGAAATTGCTTTGAGACAGTTCATTGGTTCCGGAAATAAATAGTAGGATACACTATGCATATCTCTTACCAATGGAATCTCGTAAGGTAACAGGGATACCTAGTCGATTAATTTTTTGTTTTCATGCCGAACAAAAAATTGTAAGGAAACTTAACACGGCGCGGCATCTACGCAGTCTCACTTTCACCGGCCTTCCGGACGGCGTGACATCAACGCGGTGTCACGCAAGTTTAGTATATTCGGATGGCTTGTATCTACTCTCTAATGCTAAATATATGGCATGCGATATGCAGCCGTCCTCTTGGACCCTGCATAGAACGGAACAAATTTGGGCCCAGTGACCCAAAATTTTGCACTCCATGGCCGCGCTTAACGTTAAAAACTGTTTTTGATTCTTAAGATATGGTGAAAAAACTGAAATCATTAAGAGTGAATTAAATACAATCAACTTATAAGCTTCATAGTTTCTTTTTAGATATGTGAATACTCATGTTTTCTTGTTTTAACTATTAAAAGTAATCTTCCTGAATTTAACTATTAACTCTGTTTTAAGTCTAACTTAAATATATAAAATCAAGTTTACACATTAAAAACTGAACCAACGAGCGTTTCGTCTTTTTCGTGAAACTACTTCTCGCAATAAATTTCAGCTGGGGACAATTTTAAAAGTTCTAGACGGATATTACATCAACTGAAGAAAAATAATATTGACATAGAAATACGTCTCCCAGACGGACGAGATCAGTGAACCACAAATAGCGCTTCGGAGACACAAAGCCACGTCTCGGGGCAATAAATAAGATCCATCCTAGAAAAATATGACGGAGCAATTGAGACTTAAACGAAAAATTTATCGCTGTAGCGACAGCTATTTACGTCACCAGTACGGGAAGTGAACTATTACAGTACGAGTTTGACTCTTAAAAAATGATCTTATTTCATAAATTAATTTCAGACACGATTTTTGTAGTTTTTAGATTTTTTTCACGTCCAAGTTGTCAAGGCGTTACCATATGGCGACGAAGCGGCAATACCGCCTAACCGCCATTTGGACAAAAATTGAGATTGTAATATCAATCGTTTCCCAGAAAGCTATGAATTAGTTTTTTTGCCTCTCTTGTCAAATTTGATAAATGTGAGATAACCGCCATTTGGACCAAAATTGAGATTTTATCAGTCCTTTCCCAGAAAGCTATAAATTAGTTCTTCTGTGGGTATAACGTCTTCAGAGAAGACATTTCCTAATGCAGTTTGTTATATGTTTTTGAAATCTCAAGATTTCATCAATTATTAATCCTTGTTTTTTGATCGATTCGCAATACCTATTATCAACATTTGTAAGGGGAGAAAAGTTCACAACAATCTTGAATGTGAAGATTTTACTTTGCTCACCAATGTTTTTCAATAGAAAAGTATTTTTGGAAGTGAGGACCTTTTTCTTCTGCTCATCACTGTTTTACAGACATTTTTTAAATGTATAACACATTTTAGTTTTGATAATGGTAAGTTGAATTGCCGGAACGGAAATAAACGAATAAAAATAAACTAAAAAAAGTTTTATTAGTTTTATTATTCCTGTAAATTTAAAAATGATGGCCTACTCTAATCTAAAGCTCCCTTCTCAGCAATATTCTGCAAATAAAACTATCAAGTAAAAAATAGTAATAATTATTGTTACAGTCATAATTTAAATTCGTTAAATTTATTACCGACAAATATTAAATAGTGTTGATAAAGCTTAAAAGTTCGTAATATTTATTGCCGAACTTGCCAATTTTATCACATTTTTTCGACCCATAATTTTTGCGACACGTGTGAAGAATCTGAAAACAAGCATCACGTCATTTAAGTCATTTGCCTTTTCGCGAAGTATTTTAATTCAAATGGTGGTGACAGATGAATATGAATATAAATGTAGAAAGCTCTACAAAAATAATAAAGGTCATTACGATTCCCCGAGAAAGAATTTCTCTGGAAAAAGATGATCCGCCTCCTTAACAAGCTTTCAAGCAAAAGAAAACGGCTCGACAAGATTAATTACGGGGCACTTGTTACCTGTAACCCAGTTTTCGCTCGTTGCTGAAAACGAAGCCCTTTGGGCGGAATGGAATTTCATCCGCGCTTTGATCGCTTCTCGGATCGTTTTTTTTTAAATTGTTACAAACTGCTAATTTGATCGTAATCTTATTAAGTTAGCGGCAAAATTAGTAGTGGAGGAAGTGGAGCATAGGTGATCCGATTTTATTTCTAAAAAAATTCTAAGCATCAAAAGAATTAAAAAAATGTAAAAATATACAGGGTGTTCTATTTGAGAAATAAGAGGTTGCCAAATTTCCATAATAAAATGAACACCCTGTATATTAAAAATATATTAAAACGATAGCTTGTTTACTTTTAAGAAATTTTTATTTGTAATGTTTTTTCAAGGGAGGTTCCTTTATAATTGTGCCAAACGTACCTGATGGTTTGTTTTGCAAAATGTTTATTAACCTTTGGTCTACAAAATAAAAAAAAAATGAGTTGTAGTTTTTCCAAATTGGCGGCTTCAGGAAACATTGTTTTAAAAAAAAGCTCTTCTGCGGGAACCCTGGAGGTCGCAGTTCGTCACCTAGAAGCATGAAACCAAAACGACCTTAAAGCTTACATCCCAAAGAATAGAATAGACCAAAATCACGAAAAAAGTCATTATAGAAACAAAATGGCGGCCACTTGAAATCAAAGTATCGTTTTCCCATGATTTTTCGACTTTAGCCGGCTGTAAAAAATCGTTAATGATGAAATTTTGCAATTTAATAGGTCTATTACATGGAGAATTTCGTTTCCTTTAAGGTTTGCCAAATGCAAAGTTCATTAGTTGAACGGTCAAAAAGTTACAAGGTCCGCAGATTTGAAAAATCTTGTTTCGAGAAAACGCGTTTAAAGTTTTGGGAACGGTTTTTGCTCGTACATTTGAGTTACTTGTTAAATTTGTCCAAGAAGAAGTGAATTTATAAGTTTTTTGGGTCGCTGAGGTCAGTTTTGAATGATTCAAAATGGCGGACCAAAAAAGTGAAATATTTATCATATCATATCATTTATTTAGTCACGTAAGCCACCATTCAATTGTATTGAAACTTTGAGTATAAGGTTTTTTGGGGTCGCTGAACACAAATTTGGGATCAGATTTGAAAAATTCAAAATGGCGGATCCAATATGATGGCCAAAAAGTGATCTTAATCAATTTTTATGAAACTTTGAATATAGGGGTTTTTGGGGCCGCTGAGGTGCTTACGAAATCTGTGTCAGTTTCAGCCGTGTATTGATTTCCTTTGAACTAAGGTCTGTTTGTCCTCCAAGAACGTCCACAGCCCCCTCGGCCACATTTTTTCGGTGCCATTTCACTCCGAAAACGCGACCGTTTTTGAACAAGGACTACTCCGCTTCTAAGGGGACATCACTAAATTTGTGGGTTAGAGCATGCCGGCAACTTGAAAACTCAGCAGTCAACACTACTGCCATCTATAGGAAGAATGTGGACCACTAGAATTACCATCTGTGGGTACAGTGACTCGTTCCGGAGCGCGCGGCGAACTTGCTGCCTGAGTGCCCTTCAGCGCTCGGGACACCGGTCCGTTCAAAGCTGTGTAGCGACCAAACTAATTCACGGATCGCAAAATCATTTTACCCACATATTCTAGATTTATGCAATAAAAAAAAACGATTTTTTGAAAAAAAAAATAACTTTTTAACGGTTGGAGAATTATTATTAAATATATACACTGTTGCAATATTATAACTGTGCGAGTCTCGTACTAAAGTAATAAGTCTTTATTTCTCTCTTAAATTATAATAAGATATACAATAAGAAAGAAAGTGCGTCATAATAAGAAAAACATAAGCATACATCACTAATCAAAGTATAAGTACAGTATAAAATAAAACGTTTAATTTACAGATCGAGTCGCCACATTTAGCATTGTTACAGAGATATATTACGCCGTGTAGACGACAGCATTTAAAAATAGCACTCTTCAATCCCTTACATTAATCAATTATATATTCGTCCCACAAATCACTTGGTTTTACTTTACTTTTATTCTGAATTGCTGGAATTTTTTTCGAAGATTTCCAATTTCGAAGAGTCGAAGATTCATAGAAAATCTTCGAAGGTTGAAGTTTAGAAATTTCAAAGTTTAGTAGATTCGAAGTCTTGAACATTCGGAGTTTTGAAGATTCGAAGCTTCGAAGCTTTTAATTCTGATTTGTTAGAATGTTAGCCTCAAGAGCACCGAGCATCGATTTCCAATTTCGAAGATTCGGAACTTCGAAGAGTCGAAGATTTATATAAAATCTTTGAAGTTTAGAAGATTCGAAGGTTCGAAGAATCCAAGATTCGAAGTTTTGAATTCTGATTCGTCAGAATGCTAGCCTTAAGAGAACCTAGCACAGGAAAGATGGTTCTTGCATTTAAGTCAAATGTAGATAGCCCAAAAAATACCAAATGAAAGGTTAATGTTCCTAGAGTGTCTAAATTTTTTTTACGGCTTGGTTCCGGAAATATATCGTCGATCCAAATGCAAACTATCCAAAATTAAAAATGCATTTTTTCACGTTATAGCAATTGCACTCTGAACACCTTTTTGGTGGCGAAGTATCGAAGCCGTATCCTTTCTGCAATCTTTTTAAACTGCGGTTGCAATGTATCGAAAATTAACTTCTTAGGAGTTGTTTTTTTTCCATAGTAGGAAAGGAACGTCAGATCACACATTCATGGAATACGTTCAAATTAGGGCTGAATTTTTTTTCGAAGATTTCCATTTTTAAAGATTCGATGCTTCGAAGATTCATAGAAAATCTTCGAAGATTAAAGTTTCGAAGGTATGTCGGGCCAGGATTTTTTTTAACAAAATAAAAAAATACTTACTTTCTCCTGAATTCTAACATATATTAAATTCAAAAACATCTGAAACTATAGAGGTAACACCTGTCTGAAAATGTGAGAAGTACATACAAATTTTGGAAATGAGCACTTTTGTTAACCCTTCACTACGTTTTGAGGATGAATTGGAAAGATGAATGTGAGGAGACCTTGGTTTGCTCTTTCTATTTTTCCAGACATGCTTTTTAACTTTTTCAAACCAGTCAAGAGTCACTTCAAAAATCAACTCTTCAGTCAACTCTTCACGACGAGTCAAATCTTAAAAAAGGGTCATTTCGCCCACCTTCTTCTTCGTAAACATCAAAAATAAGTTTCATAGCATTAGAAGGATTTTTTTTGGGAAAATCAACCCTTTTTCTGACAAAGACTGTCGAATAAAAATACTAGTGGCAATTACCCTTACAGGAATATTATCTTCGGCCGCCAATCAGGTAGCAATCTCTTTAAGAGTAGTTCGTTTCTTTTTTGACAAAAATAAACTACTGCAGCTTGCTCCTTTTCTACGGATGTTTCCGCTTTTCTTTTTAGCCCCATGCAAATTGTATGTACTGCCTCTAGCGCCACTTGTAGAAGATTATTTGTAGTTTTGGACAATTGGTGCATTGTGCAAAACGTTCTTTGTTCGTTTTCAAAAATATATTTCATAGATCAGATTCTTTGTCAGCCAAGCCTTACAAAAAAAAACAATTCAGCATTTCCCGGGCCTTCCTTTTTGTCTCGGGATCCGCATCCAATTTTTCTTGAATTGCGATGGTGTGGGTGCTACAAAACATAATTTTTCCAACTCAAGTACACCTGTAATTCAGAATGCCGGAGATTTTTTAAACTTTTTCCTGAATTCTAAACATCTGAGACTCAAAAGGCCAGATTTTTTTCTTTGTCTATGCCATTTACAAATGTTCACTTATTATTTAGTTATCAGATTTTAGAAGTTATTCAGCAGAAGTGAAAATTACCACAATTAACAATCACAATTGTTTAATATTCACGTTTTCAATTACGTAGAAATGCGTAGGCGAACGCTTCCTGCAATGCAGAACGCAAGATCTCGGATACGCCCAAAGTCATCTCATGGCCTTCAAGAAATATTGCATAATACTGACGTTGAATTTATAAACGCCTAATAAACTGCATTCTTCTGGTGAATGTGAATTAAAACGATAAACGTTTTATTATAACCGACCTCTTACCAAAATCAATTTTATATGCTCCATAAACTAGAAGGTAAAACTCCTTTTGGAAGAAGAAACGAGCTTTGACTTTTAGATATTTTATTAGAAAGGAGGACGAGTAACATACTTTTAATAGATCTGGCACGTGGGTTTAGGATAATGTTCCTTAAACTGATTGTTAAAATTTATGAACATATTCGCAGTCAAAATAACTTTAAAACTGTTGGTAAATTATTAAATATTAAAATGGGTAGCCTATTATGGGGGAACCCAGTATTTTTAAGTTAATTAGTTTTTTTTAGTTAATTTGCTAATTTGCCAATCCCTTTAATCTCATCGCTCTTTGTTTCTTTAACATCAAAAATAAGTTTCATAGCGCATCGGAAGGATTTTTTTGTGAAAATTAACCCTGTAATTGGGCAAATAAATATATTATTATAGTACATCTTTTTAGAATTAATGGATGTTTTTTACCCTAGAAAGATGTACTACCAAGACCGCAAATTATTTTAGAAAATTACTCACACCTCCCGACTAAAAATACCTGGCTATTTCCATTTTTTTAATGAACGGCGCGAAATAAGTGTACTTTAGAGCCATAAATTTAAAATCGTGTCCGTCGTGGACGCGAGTAGTAATTTCATTAGTCGTGAGTGTTTTGCTCAGCGTGAGCTTCCTCATAACATTAATGACACATGTGGTAAGATGGTCAGCTTTAATGGCACCACCACGAACCTACCAATTATCTCCTGGTTAATCAATACCCGCTCGCCTGGTAAAAAACTAGAATACCGTTGAATTAATTACTGAGTGTCTAGAGGAAGAACATCTACAAAAACTTAATATTGAAAGATGAAAGAGTTCGGAGCGTATATTAATCATCGGCAATTAAGTAGTACAGCTATGTATAGGCAGTCTTTAAAGTTTTTGTTTAAAATTGTCAAGTTATCACTTTGATTAATACAACCTTACGGCTTTGTTGTTGAGTCGAGGAGACTATTAGTTGTTAAAACTTCGTAATTGTCATGGAATCAGCACACCCATAATTTGGTGCCAAATCGTCGTAGGAACTTCGTTCTTTGAGTCCTGCATAGGGAATTGATTAATGCCTCTATGGTGGATCGAGCCGACAAAATTTTTCCAACTCCGTACACATCGTCAAAGTTGGACATGGTTTCCCGAAAAAAAACATTTTTTTTTCAGGCTTATGTTCGCATGCATGACTTTAAAGAAGGCACTTTAAAGTTTTTCGCCTCAAAGATTCATTAAAATAGATTGAAAATCCGCAGAGTTATGGCGGTTTGAAAATGGTCGAAATTTCAGGAACTTCACGAATTTCAAGTGTTTCTTTTTTTCCACCAGTATATTAGTATCCATGTCGGTCTATAGTTTTGAAATTACTGAATTTATTTCATAAGAAGTATCCATACTATACAGTGCTTTTATTTTAACTCTGAACATATTATTGTTAATGCCTATGTTCAATAGTAAAATAATCACATCAACGCATTAACCTTCTGAAGGCCAGGTGGGGTAATTGTGTACCACAGCATTATATATTTTTTTAAATTTCTGTTAAATCTAGAACCCACCGTATTCGCCCTTTAGTTGTTCTATTTAATATCATTTTTCATCAATTTCATCACAAAAAAAAGAATCCTGTTCGCATTTATTGTAAAGAATCTTCCGTGTAAGAGATTTGAGCTCGCCTTAGGAAGGTTAATGATGTGATTATTTTACGATTGAACATAGGCGTTAATAATAGTATGTTCAGTGTTAAAATAGACGTAGTGTAAGGTGTTAAAACCTAGTGTAAGATTTTATTAAGGAGAATTTATTAAATAAAACTTTTCAATGTTTTGGAATAACTGGTAACTCTTTATAGCGAAGTTTGATTCTATCTACTGATTTTTAAATTGTATATATTTTCTAAGCATTCCTTCCACAAGTCAGGCTAGTAGACAAACGCAAAAAGTCTCCCGAAAAGGACATACAATAAACTTTCAGTTGCGAATATATGCAATGAAACTTTTTTTTTATCTTAGGGTATATACGAGGGTGAAAATATTTCTTTCTTGGAGAATTTTATTAGGCACGGACTCTATAAAGTCTCTCCAGGATATTGGTTTGAGCATATTTTACGTCTCGGGAATACCGTAAAGTTTATGAGGAGTAATGCCGCTTGAAAGTGCGCAATAAAAGTAGCATTAGTGGCTGAAGACGATCAATAACTTCTGCAGTATTACTTTCATCCAATTACAAAAGTACCGCGTGCTCATGTGGGAAATATTTGATAAATATTTAGATATTGGTTGGAGTTCTGTTCGTTCGTGTGTTTTCGGCGGTTTTCTGAAGCATTTTGTTCTCAAGTGTTTACATCAGTTCAAATTATTTACATCAAACTGACTTACGTTGAGATTAAAACAAAATTTTGAAAATGTTCGTTTGAATTTTTTGAGCACTTGAACAAAAACATCGCAGAAAAAATGCAGGAAAAATTCCATAAAAATCATCCCCAATTGCTTAAGTATCGCTTATTCAAAATATATTTGGTTTTTGTAAATGCAAGAGTTGTCAATGGAGATATCGATTTTTGAAAATGTTCGTTTTAATTTTTGAGCACTTGGACAAAACATTGCAGAAAAAAATATAAATCATGCAGAAAAAATTACATAAAAAATCATCTTCAATGGCCGAAGTATCGCTTATTCAAAATATATTTGGTTTTTGTAAATTCAACAATTTTCAATAGAGATATGCATTTTTGAAAATATTTGTTTTAATTTTTTGAGCACTTCAACAAAAATATCGCAGAAAAAAATATAAAGCGTGCAGGCAGAATTCCATAAAAAATCATCCTCAATCGCCGAAGTATCGCTAATTCAAAATCAATTTGTTTTTTGTAAATTCGACAATTTTCAATAGAGATGGATTTTTGAAAATATTTGTTTTAATTTTTTGAGCACCTGAACAAAAACATCGCTGAAAAAAATATAAAACATGCAGGCAAAATTCTTTAAAAAATCATCCTCAATGGCTGAAGTATCGCTTATTCAAAACACACTCGTGGACAAAAAATTCCGGACACCGAAGTTAATGCTATCGTAAGAAAAGCTTTTTTTTTTGTTTTCTCCACAACCAAAATATTTTCTACTAAAATTTTGTACTCATTTTTTTGGGACTAAATTTGGACTCGAAACTACACTCATGGACAAAAAAACTTCGGGCACTGAAGTTAATATTATCATAAGCAAAACATTTTTTTTTTGTTTTTTTTTCACAAGATCTTCGTCTACTAAAATTTTGTACCAAATATTTGGGACTAAATTTGAACTCGAAACTATGTAGTTTGTCCAAAAAAATTGGTAGAGAAACATACAAAATTTTCGCAGGTAATGTTTTATATCTTGTGAAAAAAGAACAAAATTTTAGTAGACAATATTTTGCTTGTGGAGAAAACAAAAAAAAAGTTCTTCTTATGATAACATTAACTTCGGTGTCCGGAATGTTTTGTCCACGAGTGTAGTTTTGAGCCCAAATTTTGTCCCAAAAAATTTGTACAAAATTTAAATTTTGTACCAATTATTTAGGACTAAATTTGAACTCAAAACTATGTAGTTTGTCCAAAAAAATTGGTAGAGAAACCAATTATTTGGGACTACATTTGAACTCGAAACTATGTAGTTTGTCTAAAAAAATTGGTAGAGAAACATATAAAATTTTCGCAGCTAATGTGGAAAAAGAACAAAAAAAGTTTTTCTTATGATAACATTAACTTCGGTGTCCGGAATGTTTGGTCCACGAGTGTAGTTTTGAGCCCAAATTTTGTCCCAAAAAATTTGTACAAAATTTATTAGATAATGTTTTATGTCTTGTGGAAAATACAAAAAAAAAGTTTTTCATATGATAACATTAACTTTGGTGTCCGGACCTTTTGTCCGCGAGTGTATATTTGGTTTTTGTAAATTCAACAATTTTCAATAGATATGGATTTTTGAAAATATTTGTTTTAACTTTTTGAGCACCTGAACAAAAACATCGCAGAAAAAATATAAAACATGCAGGCAAAATTTCATAAAAAATCATCCTCAATGGTCGAAGTAACGCTTATTCTAAATCAATTTGGTTTTTGTAAATTCAACAATTTTCAATAGAGATATGGATTTTTGAAAATGTTTGTTTTAATTTTTTGAGCACTTGAACAAAAACATTGCAGAAAAAAATATAAAACATGCAGGCAAAATTCTATAAAAAATCACCCTCAATCGCCGATGTATCGCTTATTCAAAATATATTTGGTTTTTGTAAATTCAACAATTTTTAATAGAGATATGGATTTTTGAAAATATTTGTTCAAATTTTTTGAGCACTTGAACAAAAATATCGCAGAAAAAATATAAATCATGCAGGAAAAATTTCATTAAAAATCATCCTCAATGGCTGAAGTATCGCTCATCCAAAATAAATTTGGTTTTTGTAAATTCAACAATTTTCAATAGAGATATGGATTTTTGAAAATATTTGTTTAAATTTTTTGAACACTTGAACAAAAACATTGCAGAAAAAAATATGTAGGCAAGATTCTATAAAAAAATCATCCGCAATGGCCGAAGTATAGCTCATTTAAAATCAATTTGGTTTTTGTAAATTCAACAATTTTCAATAGAGATATGGATTTTTGAAAATGTTTGTTTCAATTTTTTGAGCACTTGAACAAAAACATCGCTGAATAAAATATAAAACATGCAGGAAAAATTCCATAAAAAATCATCCTCAATGGCCAAAGTATCGCTTATTCAAAATATATTTGGTTTTTCTAAATTCAACAATTTTCAATAGATATGGATTTTTGAAAACGTTATTTTTAATTTTAACACCTGAACAAAAACATTGCAGCAAAAAATATAAAACATAAAGGCAAAATTTCATAAAAAAATCATCCTCAATCGCCGAAGTATCGCTTATTCAAAATATATTTGGTTTCTGTAAATTCAACAATTTTTAATAGAGATATGGATTTTTGAAAATGTTCTTTTTAATTTTTGAACACCTAAATAAAAAAATTGCGGAAAAAAATATAAAACATGAAGGAGAAATTCCCTAAAAAATCTCCTCAATCGCCGAAGTATCGCTTATTCAAAATATATTTGGTTTTTGTAAATTCAACAATTTTTAATAGAGATATGGATTTTTGAAAATATTTGTTTTAATTTTTTGAGCATTTGAACAGAAACATTGCAGAAAAAAATATAAAACATGCAGGCAAAATTCTATAAAAAAATCATCCTCCATAGCCGAAGTATCGCTTATTTAAAATCAATTTGATTTTTATAAATTCAATAATTTTCAATAGAAATATGAATTTTTAAAAATTTTCGTTTTAATTTTTTGCGCATTTGAACAAAAACATTGCAGAAAAAATATAAAACATGCAGGCAAAATTCTAAAAAAAAATCATACTCCATGGCCGAAGTATCGCTTATTCAAAATCAATTTCGTTTTTGTAAATTTAACAATTTTCAATAGAGATACGGGTTTTTTTTAAATTTTCGGTTTAATTTGTTGGACACTTGAACGAAAACATCGCAGAAAAAATATAAACCAGCAGGCAAAATTCCATAAAAAATCATCCTCAATGGCCGAAGTATCGCTTATTCAAAATATATTGGGTTTTCGTAAATTCAACCATTTTTAATAGAAATATGGATTTTTGAAAAAGTTTGTTTTCATTTTTTGAGCACTTGAACAAAAACATCGGAAAAAAAATTAAATCGTGCAGGCAAAATTCTATAAAGAAACATCCTCCATGGCCGAAGTATCGCTTATTCAAAATCAATTTGATTTTTGTAAATTCAACAATTTTCAATAGAGATTTTTGAAGATTTTTGTTTTAATTTTTTGAGCACCTGAACAAGGATTGATTTAAAATTTGGAGATTTTCGCAGTTTGGTAAATTGTTTTTATTTAAAAAAATGGTGCGTGGTATTACTTCAAAATGTATGTTTAGATATTCGCCCTAGATCTTAAATTAAAATGAATTTTGATTAATTTTGGGTTTACTATTTGTAGCAATTGTTTTTATATATTTTTTCAGCTTATGAAAATCGTAATGAGCGTAAGAGTAAATTATTACAGTATTGAATATAAAATAATATTTAGAAATGCAATTCTTTATTATCTCCGCAGTCGCAGTTTCAGTAGCAATTACTGTTTAGGTAACAGTTGTGATTTTAAGGAGCAATCACAGTTTAAATAGCAGTGATTTTAAGTAGCGGCGATTTTAAGTAGCAGTAACAGTGTGTCCACAAATTTTTGACGAAATGTTTCAGATAGGCTTGTAAATGTCATTCTCATTTTGGCTTCATGTGACATTCCTTTTTTGAGACAAAAAAAAATATTCATTTAATCTGTAATAGTAGAAAGTATCCGAATTTCAGATATTGTATCTGAAGTTTTTGATATACTCTGGCTGCGCTATGAAGGCGTTTGAGGTGATTAATGAAGGTCGGAAGGGCCGTCCTCATCAGAACTGATTGGATATTTTGTTACTTTACACTCACACATGTTAACTATACTTGCTAGTTTTTGGTGCACTTTCGGCTTCCATTTGTAAATCATTGTTTCTTAAAAGGTTACAGATAGCACCTCACATAGCGCGGCCAGACTTTATCAGGTGGTATCGAAATTTTGTCTATATCGGTATCTGAATACACAAATAGCTATTGAGTTTCAAATTTTGATAGGCTAAGAATAGAATAATACACCCTTATACTTAGAAGACAATTTCTGTTTTCTTTATTACACTTCCGTAAAGATCATACTCCTACGATTGTCATCTGTATGGGCTTCAGGATACTTATTTTGAAGGTCTGCTATATTTATTCCACACTTGATGATAATGATGAAACTGAAACTACATTAATTAAAATGTAGAGATGACGATGAAGTTTTGTCATACCAACTCTAATTGGATTCTTATTTATCGTACGATGCATTAAAAGCAACTGTCCAGGCAAGCGCAACATTACTCACATGCACCCCACGCTTACAACAAATTCTTGTTTACTCATCTTCCCCATTGATCCTTATATTTATTTCCGACAGAACGCTATTCCTCCCCATCGTTATTCCTCGAGGACGCCCAGAAAACGTCGCGGAGGATTTATCTTCCGGAGATATCAATAATGCAACAGCTGCGAGGGCGCTTTTTTAATATCTTATGGATATTGAAATAACGACTCGAGGCGCTCACAAGTTGGAGTGTATCCAGTTGATTGCCTTGAAGATATTCGGTTGGTAAATATCGCGAGGAAATATTGACCGCACACCGGCTTTGTAAACTTATCGCTTTGTGGCTGGGAAACATAATATTGGCGCGGGTTCACTGTTTGTAATTATTGCTAATTGCACCAATGTTTGCGGTTTTCTATTCGCTCAGATGGATTGAAATACTAACCCTTGTTTGTTGTGTACTTTACTGGTGTGTTTTGTTTGTCCAGGGAGTTTTATCCCATATTTCACCGTTGACCGAGAACTTTTATAATCGATGCTTCGGCGTGGTTTTATTATTATATAGTATATAGTGTATCAAGGGCCGAAAATAGGGTTAAGCAACCCGCATCTACCGTTTCGGTAGAGGCGGGCGAAAAAAGAATTTATAGGGGGCTTGTTGGTGAAGTGGGTAGAGCGCGAGCATCTGCTGCTAAATCCAAAGCCTTGTGGGTTCGATTTTCATCATGGGAGTACTTTTTCTCTTTTACTTTAATCCTTACATTTCCGTCTTTCATCTTCAAATTTTCTGTACCTGTACACCCATCGCCTCTATGTTTTGTCTCATAGTTTGAAGGACACTAGAGAAAGTGTTTCCTTCAACTTTTGTAGGATTTACCTCCGATTTTTCCGGCACCATCGTACCTATTCTATTACAGTTCTTCATACTTCTTCTGGTTAATTAGCTATATCATTTCTGTTAGGTTTCCATGCAGCACGCATTCTGCCATCTTCCTAAATCTTGACTAGTGGTATCTGCAATCGCGATATTTTGTTCAAGCAGAGCTTTCTTATTACTTCGAATAATTTCTTTTTATTTTCCTCAACTTTTCTACTGACCAATCTGCTTTCGTAGATTTTGCTGTTGGCTTCCTCCCTTTGGTCTGTGTCTTCGATGTCCATCATGAAGATTTTGTTGTCCAGGTACATAACTTCACCGTATTGCAATGCCTGTTATCCAATTGTACTTTCAATTTGAGGTTATTGCTCCATATACGTCTCTCTCCTGGACATCTATGAGTAGAACTTTACCGAATTCCTTGTTAAAGCGAATTGGGTTACCTTGTTGGATATATCTCTCCTCGCTCCATTCCAGTGGCGGTTCGTGGAACAAGTTGATGGTAGAGCCCCTTATACAATATACTCCTCCCCCGCCCTCATTTTTTTTTAAATAAGGAACAAATTATCTTCCTAGACCGAAGTAACTGGCGAAAAAATGTTTCAAGAATTAATTAAAAATTCTTGCTGACCTTGAAACTACATGGCTTCTTGGCTCTATATAACGAGCCACCCCTGCTTAATTTGATAAAACGATGATTTGCGAATCAAATTTAATTTTTGTAGAATTTAGTAGACACGTTTTATACTTTTTTAATTTTTTTTTTAATTTTCAAAAATTCACAACTCGCGAAATAATCGGTGGATTTTCAAAAACTGCACTTAATTTGATAAAACGATGATTTGCAAATCTTATTTAATTTTTGTAGAATTTAGTCGACACGTTTTATATTTTTTAAATTTTTTTTTCCTTGAGTATTACACAATTCGAAAACTAAAATTTTCAAAAATTCACAACTCGCAAAATAATTGGCGGATTTTTAAAAACTCTACTTAATTTGATGAAAGGATAATTTGCAAATCTGATTTAATTTTTGTAAAATTTTGTCAACACGTTTTATACTTTTTTTTATTTTTCACTCGAGTATTACACAATTCGAAAACTAAAATTTTCAAAAATTCACAACTCGCGAAATAATCGGCGGATTTTCAAAAACTGAAAATACCACAACAAAAATAGTTGCACTAAAGAGCAAATTTTGATGACAAAAAAAGCGCATTTTTCAGAAATTTGCATGGGAATTCCACATGTATTGCAACAGGTGGTTGAAATTTTGACAGACTAATTTTGAATAATGTGTCTACGAATTAAAAAAAAATAATTGCAAGTTTACCACAACAAAAATGGTTGCACTAGAAAGCAAATTTTGATGATCAAAAAAGCGCATTTTTTAGATATTCACATGGCAATTCCACATTTTTTGCAACAGATGGTTGAAATTTTGACAGACTAATTTTGAATAATGCGTCTTTACAAATTTCCCAAGAAAATAATTTTCTTCTAAATTTTCGATTTTTTTGTTCAAATTTTCAATTTTTTGGTTCGCAATTTTGATTTTTATGATCGAAGTTTTTAATTTTTTTATCCTATATTTTAGATTTTTTTAACTTAAATTATTGATTTTTATACGCAACTTTTTTATTTTTTGCCGATATTTTCAAGTTTTTTTTACAGTTTTTGATTTCTTGCCCTTCATTTTACATTTTTAACTTGATTGATTATTTTTTATGGGCGAATTTTTTTCTAAATTCTACATTTATTACACCAGATGGTTGAAATTTTGACAGACTAATTTTAAATAATGCGTCTTTATAAATTCCCAAAGAAAATACCACAACAAAAATAGTTGCACTAAAGAGCAAATTTTGATGACCAAGAAAATTTGCATGGGAATTTCACATGTATTGCAACAGGTGGTTGAAATTTTGACAGACTAATTTTGAATAATGTGTCTACGAATAAAAAAAAATTAATAATTACAAGTTTACCACAACAAAAATGGTTGCACTAGAAAGCAAATTTTGATGACCAAAAAAGCGCATTTTTTAGAAATGTACATGGAAATTCCACATTTTTTGCAACAGATGGTTGAAATTTTGACAGACTAATTTTGAATAATGCGTCTTTACAAATTTCCAAAGAAAATAATTTTCTTCTAAATTTTCGATTTTTTTGTTCAAATTTTCGATTTTTTGGTCCACAATTTTGATTTTTATGATCGAATTTTTTAATTTTTTATCCTATATTTTACATTTTTTTAACTTAAATTATTGATTTTTATACGCAACTTTTTTTATTTTTTTGCCGATTTTTCAAGTTTTTTTACAGTTTTTGATTTCTTGCGCTTCATTTTAGATTTTTAACTTGAATGAATATTTTTTATGGGCGCGTTTTTTCCTTTTTGGTTACTTTGTGACTAAAATCGATTAAATTTAATTTTTCTTCAAACATTTTTTGTTTTTTTTTCAAGTCTGAGACCATTCTGAACACTATTTGTCAGTAAAAAAAAATTGTGGGACTTCCAAGAACCGAGGTTTTTGAGTTTCTAGTCAGCAACTTATTTTGAGAGTTATTTTGGGGGCTGAAAATGGCAAATTATTTTTGTTTTCGTTGATTTTTCAATTTTTTGGTTTACATTTTTTATTTTTAGACCAGTATTTTTTTTATTTTTTTGGTCTATATTTTAGATCTTTGACCTGTATTTTTTATTTCTCCGTTCCAAATTTTAGAGTTTTTGCCGTAAATATTCTTTGTTTTGGTTAAACTTTTTGATTTTTTTGTTGAAATTTTAGTTTTTTATCTTAATTACGAACTAATTCTGCAAGTGATTAATTTTTTACAATTTTTCAAAACATTGAGTGCAAATTTCCTCACCTGCAGAGCAAATTTTGAGTTTATTCCTTTGTTTTCTGCAGGAGCATGTCGTTGTTTTCGCAGGAAATCAAAAGTACACTATTTTTAAATAATTGAAGTTTATTTGAAGCGTATCCTTGGGGTAATACAATTTTTACAATTTTTCAAATCTTTGAGTGCAAATTTCCTTCGCCACCAAGCAAATTTTGAGTTTTTTCCTTTGTTTTCTGGGGCTAATCACCCCGACTGCTGAAAAGGGCAATTTTGGTACTTGAATTTTCAATCTTTTTGTTTTCATTTTTTATTGTTAAGGCGGGATTTTGATATTTTGGTCTAAATTTTTGATCTTTTAGCCTACATTTTCTTTTAAATTTTCGATTTTTGGGTCTGCAATTTTGATTTTTAGGATCGAATTTTTGGTCGATTTTAAAAATTTTTTGTCCTAAATGATTGATTTTTATACGCGACTTTTTAAATTTTTTTTGACGATATTTTGAAGTACAGTTTTTAATTTCTTCCCCTTCATTTTAGATTTTTAACTTGAATGATTATTTTTTATGGGCGAATTTTTTTAATTTTTGGTTACTTGTTGACTAAAATCGATTAAATTTAATTTTTCTTCAAACATTTTTTTTGTTTTTTTTTTTCAAGTCAGACCATTCTGAACACTATTTGTCAGTAAAAAAAAAATTGTGGGACTTCCAAGAACCGAGGGTTTCGAGTTTCTAGTCAGCAATTTATTTTGAGCTAAAGAATTATTTTGGGGGCTGAAAATGGCAAATTATTTTTGTTTTCCTTGATTTTTCAATTTTTTGGTTTGCATTTTTTATTTTTAGACCTGCATTTTTGTTTTTTTGCCTATATTTTAGATCTTTGACCTATATTTTTCATTTCTTCGTTCCAAATTTTAGAGTTTTTTTGCCCTAAATATTTTTTATTTTGGTTAAACTTTTTTTGGTGAAATTTTCGGAATTTTGGTCTGAATTTTTTTATCCGCGAATTTTCGATATTTGTCTAAATTTTCATTTTTTCGTGCTTATATTTTAGGTTTTTACCTTAATTAAGAGCGTATTTTTTATTGTTAAGGTGATTGATTTTTATGTGCAAATTTTTGATTTCTTGGCCGGTATTTAATTTGCATTAACTTGTCATTTCCATCTTTCATCGAAAAAGTAAAAAGTTCATTGTAAAAGTAGCTCTACCATCAACATGTTCCACGAGCCGCCACTGCGTATCGGACATTATTATTACATGATTGTCAACTAAATAAAAATTCTTATAATCACTAATACAAGTGCTTTAATAATCAAAAGTTAAAAAAAACGTGACGGGCACTCCTTCATCTCTCAAAAAAATTATTTACCCCGTCAGTCGGAGAAATCCATACCTCGCGATTAAAATCTCGATTTTTGAGTTTGCCATCAGCCATAACTAAATATACATTCTTATTGTTATTCTTGCCCTTTTCTTGAAAATGGAAAATATGATGTAACTAGATGTAAGCTGTAATGTAAAACAAATTCAAGAAATAAAGTCATTTATTATTATTATTATTATTATTAATAGTACTGTAATATCAGATTTTCATGGATACTGCGAATCTAAAATAATTGTGAATACGATGAAAGCAATCAATAATGAATGAAATTAATCAACTCTAAATAATTGCACGGAAATGCAATTTAAACGAGAGAAATAAAATGATTTTATTTATTGATACACATCCGAATTTGTACACAAAATTCGACTGCAGCTCGGATAATTTCAATAAAACAAAAAAGCCATATGTGTGCAGGGTCTGTGCGGATGGTTGCATTATTATTACAGGTGGGGTTTTCGGAAATTTTAATTGTTTATGTGTTATGATTATGTGCACTGTGCATAAATCAATTATATTCGTTTTATTTCATTAAATAATGCATTTGTTATGTAAATATTGTATATTTGATGATGCGGCACTGTTAATTCAACGAAATGAAATTGGCAAATATTTAGCAAAATATAGTTACCATCGTAAACATTAGTTCTTTTAAACTTGAAAAAACTTTATTGCAGATGCATTAAATAAATTTGCTAAATTTATTAGTTCTTTTAGTGCAGTCTGTTTTCTTAAGAAGAAAATATTTCAAATTTTGGACCGAGTAGAAATAAAAGTTGAATAAATAATTGAAATAAGGTGAATAACTTTCTTGAAAGAATAATTAAGGAAGCACCTAACATGAAAAATCTCTTCTCACTTCTCGGTTTAAACACAATTTTCTGAAGAAGAAAGTTGTTCAAATTTTGAACCGAGATGAAATAAATGTCAACCAAAGATCGTATTATAAATTTTGAAATACATACAGGTGAATAACTTTCTTAAAAGAATAATTAAGGAATCATCTGACAGAAAAATCTCTTCTCACTTCTCGGTTTAAACACAATTTTCTGAAGAAGGAAGTTGTTCAAATTTTGAACCGAGATGAAATAAATGTCAACCAAAGATCATATTATAAATTTTGAAACACATGCAGGTGAATAACTTTCTTGAAAGAATAATTAAGGAAGCACCTGACAGAAAAATCTCTTCTCACTTCTCGGTTTAAACACAATTTTCTGAAGAAGGAAGTTGTTCAAATTTTGGGCCGAGGTGAAATAAAAGTCAACCAAAAATCCTACAATAAATTTTGAAACACACAAAGGTAAATAACTTTCATTAAAGAATAATTAAGGAAGCAACAGATCTTTTCCCACTTCACCGTTTAAATACAATTTCGAAACAAAAGTATGAACTACGTTGAAATCTTTGATTCTACAACAAATAATTGCATGAGAAAAGATGCCGCATGATAGCAAAAACTCCTCTGCAAAACGCTTGAAACAAAATCTAATTCCACTCCCGAGAATGCTTTCTTATCCACGAGACAAAAGAATCGTTTAATTATTTGGCATCAAAAGGAAATTGCGCTAATTACAAAGAACTACAGCGAAAACAAAAGACTTCAATGGCAACGCTATCGGGTTTCGCAAGTGGAGCAATTACGCCCCGGAAATGTGCCAAACACGCGTTTTCCATTTTCCTCAACGAATAACTATTATTAATGCAGGAATGCAGAATCATTTGTCAGCGCCCTCGAAAAAAAGTTTTCAACCCTTTTACAAATGGCGTCGCCGAGTTAAATTTTCAGCAAGTCATTTCATCCCAGTTATCAATTATTACGATTACGTGGCAATCATGAAAACTGGTATTGATTCGCGTGGAGACATCACGACAATGTCGATTATTGATTGTGGATTCTCGTAATTCAATTTTAGCAGGTAAATAATGGAAGAGGAAATGAAGTTGACATGGTGCGTGATGTTGAATCACTTTGGCCGGATAATACGCACCCGTATAGAATCTGGGACACTGTTTCTGATCAATACTCGTCGACAAGACGTGCCAAAATCGCGGGGCTAATACTGCGATGCTCGACATTAGGGCTATGAGGGTGTTTTCGTGTTCGGGGGTGATTTTGTTTGCGAGGACGATGTATGCATAATTTAATGAACTTGGCGGGAGAGTGGTATTACGTTTTAATTTAAAATCTAATGGAGTTTTAAATTAAGTTTTTAACAACAATTTCGCTCGAGTGTAATTAATAGTTTTGTAATTTAGATTGTGGTGGTTTTATATTAATAGGGATTGCATTATGAAAAGGCAAATGGTTATTTAAAATTTCCGGCAAGTTTTAAAATACAATTGGTTAAATTAGTCAATCGTCTATCCATAGTCGCGTTTCGAGATTTATGTCTCAAATTCTAATAATCTATACCGTAAGTACACTAAAAAAAAAAACACAAAAAAATTTGAAAAAGAGTTCTGATAAAAACTCCTGAAAAATACCTGCAAAAGATCCTAAAAAACCTGAGAAAAGTCCTGAAAAAAACCTAAAAAGTCTTAAATGAAAAATCTGAAAAAAATCCTGATAAAAATACTGAAAAAAACTCCTTACAGTTCTTACTATATTAAGTAAGACTACGCTGCAGAAGCTCAAGTAATTAATTACTACTTTATTTATATTTTAATAAACTGCAGCTAATTAAACGTATGTTTAATATTTTCTATTCCTTACAAAAGGTTCTTACAGACCTGAGAAAAGTCCTAAAAAATTGTCCGAAAAAAGTCCTAGAAAGAGTCTTGAAAAAGGTACCGAAAAAGTCCTGAAAAAAGTCCTTAGAAAAGTCCCGAAAAAAGGCATTAAATAGTCCTGAGAAAAAATCACAAAAACAGTTCTAAGAAAAGGGTCCCGAAAAACTAGCCCTGAAACAAGTCCTATAAGAGTTTTGAAAAACAGAAAAGAAGTCGTAAAAATATTCCAAAAAAAGTCCTGAAAACAGGTCTGAAAAAAGTCACGAAAAACAGTCCTGAAAAAAGTCTTTTAAACGAATTTTGAAAAACTGACCTGAAAATTAAAATCTGATGGAGTTTTCAATTAAGTTTTTAATAACAATTTCGCTCGAGTGTAAGTAATACTTTTGTAATTTAGATTCTGGTGGTTTATATTAATATGAATTGCAATATGAAAACCAAATGGTTATTTAAAATTGCCGACAAGTTTTAAAATGTAATTAGTTAAATTAGTCAATGGCACTCGTTTTGAGATTTATCTCTAAATTGTAATAAGCCATACCATAAGTTTCCTCAAAAACCAAAAGGAAAATAATAAAAAATGCCGGAAAAAAGTGTCCCGAAAGAGAGTCTGGAAAAAAGATCCTAAAATAAATATAAAAGAGTTTTTAAAAACAAACCTGAAAAGAAGTCGCAAAAATATTCGGAAGAAAGTCCTTAAAAAAGTCCCAAAACGGTCCCGAAAAAAACAGTTCTTAAAAAGTCCCAAAACGGCCCAGAAAACAAAAACAGTTCTTAAAAAGTCCCAAAACGGCCCAGAAAACAAAAACAGTTCTTAAAAAGTCCCAAAAAGATCCTGAAATAACAGTTCTTAAAAAAGTCTGAAGCAAAAAGTGTTTAACAACGATTTCACTCGCTAGAGTGTAATTAATAGTTTTGTAATGTAGATTCTGGTGGTTTATTTTAGTAGGGATTGCAATATAAAAAGGAAATGGTTATTTAAAATTGACGACAAGTTTTAAAATCCAATTAGTTAAATTTGCCAATGGTCTATCTACATACGCGTTTTGAGATTTATCTCTCAAATTGTAATAATCCATACCCAAAGTTTACTCAAAGACAAAAAAATCATAAAAAAGTACCCTGTTAAAAAATCCCTACAAAAAGTCCTAAAAATCCTGAAAAAGGGCCTGTTTAAAAAATCCTCAAGAAACAACCTGAAAAAAAAGTTCTGATAAAGAATCCTAAAAAATGTCCTTACAAAAAGTCCTAAAAGACCTTAAAATTTGTCCTGAAAAAATCCCAAAGTCTTGAATAAAGTACCGAAAAAAGTCGTCTATCTATAAACGCGTTTCGAGATTTATCTCAAATTCCAATAATTTATACAGTAAGTTAAAATCCCAAAAAGAGTACCGAAACAAAGTCCCAGAAAAGTCCTGAAAAAGGGCCTTAGAAAAGTCCCGAAAAAAGGCCGTAAATAATCCTGAAAACAGGCCTAAAAAAGTCACAATACTTTTTTTAAAAAGTTTTGAGAAACATGATCTAAAAAGAAGTCGCAAAAATATTCCGAAAAGAAATTCCTTAAAAAAGTCCCAAAGCTGTCCTGAAAAAGTCTGAAAAACAGTCTTTAAAAAAGTCTGAAGTAAAAAGCTCTAAAATAGTCCTGAAAAATGTATTGAAAAAAATAGTCGAGAGGAAGAAGTCCTTGAAAAAAGCTCATAAAAGTTCTGGAAAAGAGTCCTAAATGTGCGGAAACAGTCCTGAAAAAGAAATTCTGAAAAGATATTTCTGACAAAAAGTCCTGAAAATGAAGTGCTAATAAAAACTCTTGAGAAAAATAAAGTCTTAAAAAAAAGTCTTACAAACTTTCGTTCGTTAAACATTTTCAATATTTCAAAGAATTGTAGAGATTAATTGTAGAAATTATATTAAATAAAACAGAGGTTTATAGATTATGTTTTATGAAAAAAATTATCGTGAAGAAAAAACCCAAAAAGAGTAGTAAAAAGTCCTGAAAGAGTTCTGAAAAAATTCCTGAAAAATGTTTAAAAAAGGCCTGAAAGAAGGTCCTAAATATAATGTGTTAAAAAAGTCCTAAAAAATCCCGAAAAATATCATGAAAAAGTACCCTGTTAAAAAATCCCTACAAAAGGTCCTAAAAATCTTGAGAAAAGTCCTAAAAAAAGGCCGATTTAAAAAGTCCTAAAGAAACAACCTGAAAAAAGTTCTGATAAAAAATCCTAAAAAATGTCCTTACAAAAGGTCCTAAAAGACCTCAAAATTTGTCCTGAAAAAAATCCCAAATAGAGTCTTGAATAAAGTACCGAAAAAAGTAGTCTATCTATAAACGCGTTTCGAGATTTATCTCAAATTCTAATAATCTATACCGTAAGTTTATTAAAACACAAAAAAAAAATCATTAAAAAAGTCCCAAAAAGAGTACCGAAGAAAGTCCCAGAAAAGTCCTGAACAAGGGCATTAGAAAAGTCCTGAAAAAGGCTTTAAATAATCCTGAAAACAGGCCTAAAAAAAGTCACGAAAAACAGTCCTGAAAAAAGTCCCAATACTGAAGTAAAAAGCTCTAAAATAATCCTATTTTTTTTCCCGAAGAAAGTCCTGACAAAATGTATTGAAAAAAATTCTGAAAAAATAGTCGAGAGGAAGAAAAAAAGCTCATACATGTTCTGAAAAAAAACCTAAATGTGCGGAAACAGCCCTGAAAAAGAAGTTCCGAAAAGAAATTTCTGACAAATAGTCCTGAAAATCAAGTACTAATAAAAACTCTTACAAACTTTCTATTTACGTTTGTTAAACATTTTCAATACTTCAAAGAATTGTAGAGATTAATTGTAGAAATTATATTAAATAAAACAGAGGTTTATAGATTATGTTACATTATGAAAAAAATATCCTGAAAAGAAAACTCTTTGAAAAAGGTGCTAATTAAAACCCGAAAAACGCCCTGAAAAAAATTTTCCTAAAGAAAAAACTCAAAAAGAGTAAAAAGTCCTGAAAGAGTTTTGAACAAATTTCCCGAAAAATGTCTTAAAAAGTCCTGAAAAAAACCCAAAAAAAATTATGAAAAAAGGTCCTAAATATAATGTCTTAAAAAAGCCCTGAAAAATGTCCTAAAAAAATCCTGAAAAATAGTTTCAAAAATCCAAGAAGAAAAGCCCGGAAAAAAATTCTCGAACAAAGTCTTGAGAAAAAATAAACGGAGATAGTAAAATTCTCATAAATATTTTATTTTCGAGATTAAAATAATAGAAATTTTGGACAAAATTGTTAGTACTTATTGTTAGTTAAAGTTAATTCTTGTTGCTTGCCCATATAATAAAAAATCACTGATTTTTTAAACTGCCGCAAGTCATAATAATTGAAGATCACCGTGTGTGATGTGACTCCTATTCTAATTATTTTCTTAATATTAAAAGCAAAGCTATTTTGATGAGAGATAAATCTCGAAACGCGTATATAGATAGGCCATTGACTAATTTAACTAATTGAATTTTTTTAAATAAACATACTTTAATATTTATGGGGACAAACAATGAAACACCCTGACGGCTTCTTCATTAGAAAAATTACCGCCAGAATGGGACTCAAACCAGAAGCTGGATCTCTCCATTTTCAGTGAATATTGATTTTAGGACAAGACAAACCAAAACTATCACGACTAATATATGAATATTTAACATGTGGTAAGTAAAACACGTGTGTTGAGAATTTTCACAAATTTTTAATGTCGAAATTTGTGAAAATTCTCAACACACGTGTTTCACTTACCACATATATTATGGAATTTCACCAAGTAACACCCTCATCAATCCAATATTTAACATGTTTTTTTTTATTATTTTCAGATCCCATCTACTTCTGCACATTGTAAGTATGAATTAAAGTAATAATTCCCTGACTACTTGTAAATAAACTAAAACTGAGAAATACGATACTTTTTGCCTTCTACAATTTAAGAGTGAGCATGAGTGTTCAATATTTTTCGAAAAACATCATCGGTCCAACGTGAATCTATTTAAGCTTTCGAAATTTCTGCGAAAATCACACCTGTGGATGTACAAACGAAACCTGTTTTTAAAGGCAACTGGAGAATATGTTGTAACATTTATCGGGTCCGGCAATTTGAATAATAATAGAATGGAGTTTCGTCATAATTCCGATAAGTGTGACAACAAACATATAAGAATCATCATTTTTCAATTGAAAACAAATCTTACTCATCTAGGGATGAGTTGAAAAGATATAATAAAGAAATAGTTTAAGATTTTTTTTCACAGTTGTCTTTATCCGGTACCGAATATGAATATTCTTGCAACAAATAAAATCATTAAATATGAAACTTAAAAGTAGATTGTCTGTTAATCAGAAATTATCTAAAAATAAAATTAACACTTTTTGTGCTGCGACCACGTTATACAATAATTTCTTCGAACAAAACTATCGTTTAGTACAATTTTTTTTTTAATATTTTCGTTTCTGTTTCGCATTGTGAACTAACAATTCCGACATTATAAAGTATAAAAAAAACAAACGCACTTTTTGTCGGACACAAACATATTCGTGCACCCAGTCATGTAAAAACGCATTCAATCCAATCAAATAAATTTTCTGCCATAACATTTTTCGTTATTAACTTACTATCATTATAATACTTCTTTGAAAAAATGCCTGTTCTGAAGCTTACCATCTTCGAATCTTCAAATCTTCGAAAATTCGAAACTAAAAAAAAATCGAAGCTTCCAATCTTCGAAACTTTGAATCTTCAAATCTTCGAATCTTCACATCTTCAAAACTTTAAATCTTCAAAACTTCGAATCTTCAAAAGTGCGAATCTTCAAAACTTGGAATCTTCAAAACTTCGAATCTTCGAAACTTCGAAAATTTTCTGTGAATCTTTAAAGCTTCGAACCTTCGAATTTGAAAATCTTCGAAGAAAAATTCCAGCCCTGATTTATAGACGAAAATATTTTTAAATTATGCAGCTTCAATAATGAAACAACTTTTGTATTTAAATATCTTTCGCCGTTGCCGAGAGAACGCGCTAATTGGACACCCTGTATATTCAAACTATATTATTATTAAATATATTTAAAGCATTTGCAACAAGTGATTTCTAAAAGTATATGTTTACAATCTTCAAAAAAATCAATACGGATTTCAACTCCTAAGTGCCTCATCAATCAACTTAATTAAACGTGAAATCAGGATTTCATTAATTTTACTACCTAACGGTTAAATCGTTTCCCAATCTTGATTATAATATCTAATTAAGATGTCGACCACCAGATTAAATATCTGATTATTTTACGACTTATTTACAAAATCCTCGTTTTAACAATAATGTTTCAATTTTAGAAACTCGATACAGAAACTTTCTAGATATTTGGTCGCCAAAATTAATAAAAATCTAGGTATTGCAAGTAATCTGCGGATGTTAAATGTTTATTTAACTTAACCTGTTTTTACAAATACTTGTTACATTTAATGTAAACTAGCAGCCAGTTGGCCTCGTGGTATTAAAATTTAAAAGCTGCTGAATTTTAATTTGTTTGGTAGTTTATAATAAACATAAGTAGTAAAACACCTACTCAACACAACAAAGCTCAAATTTCAGGAAGTCGCAGCCAACTAGTTAGAATTTATATTCACCTGATTACATCTGCAATGCGAACCGTACACGTACTTAATCGATTATTTAATTTCACGTGTAAACGAATGCACCACTGCATACATAAACACCGAATGCAGACAATGTACAATAAGTCATAAAACATCGTTGTGACCTCAAAAAAGCAACGGCTCTTGCGCTGCCAGTTATAAATAAACGAGAACAGAACAGGGTGTAGCTTTCTGGAAATTACATTATCCTCTAATTAAAGTCTTTGTACGGCGTTTCTTAACGATCTTTAAGAACATGCATTGGTTATTGTACGCCGCTTTCCTCGTCTCCTTTGTTTGGATAGACAATGCGGAATTATAGGTTATATTTACACCAGATGACTCCCGTGGTGGAGGCGTTCAAGGCTGTAAAAAGGCACGGACTCGATCTGATGGTGTGCCTTCGGTGGCTGAGGCAGACCACCTGCCGTGTCATTTCGTGCACGAAGACGTACCTTTTAAACTAGCAAGAAGATAATTGAAAAATGTAATCTATTCTATTTGAAATTAAGTGTTTAGGCTAGTTTACCAGGTTTGGTGAAATTGTATAGTAGTAATGAAGAGGATGGTTGCGGCCGTTACTATTATTCAATTTCTCTGTAATTAGATGTTTTTATGTCTGTTGAGAAATAAAGGATTATTATTATTATTATTATAGTCTGTTCGGTGGAATCTGGCGGCTGAGGTCGTAAAACGGTCGGTCCGCCCTGATGATCGACGCACCCTCGAAGAAAAGGTATTGGTGGTTCGTCTAATTCCATCCCATGCATTTATTGCTGTCCTTCGGTCCTATTGGTTTACGCACTTTTACACCTACTTACCGAGCTCCGACTCTCTTCTACGACTACAGCCGCCAGATTCCAGAGAACGGGCTATATATGGTAATGCTTGATAGGCATCGTATATTGCCACGTACTGAAGAGGATGGTTGCAACCGTTACTACGCGATAGCGACTGAAACCAGTTATACCTATAGTTTGATTAATGGATCTTTGCGTGTGCATCATTACAGAAGACCGAGTTTTCTCGCCTTGGACGACATACGTACACACGTGATTGCGTCTAATTTAACTCATTAAACTATTTTATTTAAAGTTAAAATTGACTTAAATAAATTTGTCACTTTTTCTAGAGACTTAATGGCTTTAAGTCAAAATCATAAACGGAGTAAACACATGAAAATCTTGTGCTATCTATGACGTGCACGTAAAGATCCATTGATCAAAGTATACCATAAATTGATATCAAATGATATTTATTTATTAATTAATTTAAACACCATTTTTACAAATTACAAAACAAATTTACTTAAAATGCTTAAAAATAATCGTCAATTACAAATATCTTTCGAAAGCTTTTATGTACAAGCGACTTTAGATACCGTTAAACGAAACATAAATTCAATCAATTTTCCATGTTTGCTTATTACGAAGTCACCTTGCAAATTTGATTACAACCAACAAACAGTTTAAATTTTTGGGCGTTGCTCAGGAAATGATTTCGTTCGGTTTACTTTCAAAAAGTAATTACGCTTTGCATACGATAATACGAATTAAATTTCTGTGTATGATTACTAGGAAACATACGGGTATGTGCATGATTTACCATTACGTGTGACTACGTGAACAGTTCCAAGCGATATTTCCATCATTAGCAGCCGAGAGCAACATCTGCATATACATGATAATTCAATTATCATGTGTGTGCATTGCAATTACTCAAACACACCCTCGACTTGATGTGCAGTAAATGTGATTGTAATATAGTACTCCTGTTATATAATTATTGGAGATATATCTAGCACAAGATAGATCTGTTATTAACACAACATAAGAATATCATGCGATAATTGTGATGATAGATGGATTTAAGAAATATCTTTTGGAAGCGACGAGGTAATAAATTGATATCTAATGCTTACCCTTCCTCATTTGATATCTATAATCAGTGCCGACGCACGGTGGTCCAAAATCTATTTTTTTAATCCAGGTAAGATATTTTCGTTTTTTTTTGTGTGCTAAATCGAATGCCACGATTTCCATGCCGAAAATATCGTAAGTTATTTTTGTCTTTTGGAGGCGACGAGATAATTGAAAAATTGAGATGCTTACGTTTCCTCATTTGATATCTGTAATCAGTGGCGGCTCGCGCAACATGTTGATGGTAGAGCCACTTATACAATATCCCCCCTCCTTTTTTGAAGAAACAAAGAACCATTTATCTTCCTAGACCAATCGAATATTTTGGCCAAAAGATCAAAAATTTGGAACAAAACAGCCGAAGATCTAAAATATCGGCAGAAAATCAAAAATACAGGTTTAAAAATAAAATAAAAAAATAATTTGCCATTTTCAGCCCCAAAAATAACACTTTTTAGGTTAAAATAAGTCCCAACGAGAAATTCGAAAATAATAGCAAAAATTAAAATTTAAAAAAAATCGCAAGAAAATCTAAAATATGAGGTAAAAAATGAAAAAAATTAGATCCAAAATCTAAAATTCGTACCCAAAAATCAAAGCGGTAGACCAAAAAATTCAAATTTTTAACAAACGAATCGAAAATAAGTGGAAATAAAAAAATATACCAAAAATCTAAAATTCTGGCCTAAAAACAAAAATAGTGGACCAAGGAAAGAAACATTTTAACAGGCAAATAAAAAACATAAGGAAAATTTTACGGCAAAAGATTTAAAAAAAAAATCCACAATGTTGGTCAAAAAGTCGAAAATTTAGACAAAACATAGAAAACTCGGCTCCAAAGATAATAAATGCAGATTAAACAAAATATCGAAAATGGGTCAAAATAAAGAAAAATTTAGGTCAAACGATTTAAATAAATAATAAATATCTGTAATGCTGGCCAGAAAGTCGAAAATTTAGACAGTACATTGAAAACTCGGGCCTAAAGATAACAAATGCAGACTAAAAAATCGAAAATTTCAACAAACAAAACTCGAAAATACCGGAAAAAATAAAAATAAATCTCGCATATAAATCAATAATTCAGGTTATAGATATTTTAACCAAAATCAAATCAAAAATTTGGAACTAGAATAAAAATTCGGACCAAAAAATCAAAAATTTTGACAATTAAATCGAAAATTTATGTCACAATAAAGAATATTTGGATAAACAGATCAAAAATTAAGACCCAAAACAATCGAAAATACAATTAAAAAATCTAAAAATTACAAATTTGTCGGGAGAAATAAAAAATGCGAACCAAATAGTCGAAAATTTGAACAATGAAATTGAAAATTTAGGTCAAAATAAAGAATATTTTGGCCAAAATTATAATTAATTAAAAATTCTTGCTGAGGTTGAAACTACTACAGGTAGTGCCATGGCTCCCGGGCTCTATATAACGAGCCGCCCCTGTCTATAATTACGTACGTGCGGACGTCAGCGTACCAAGTCAGTGTCGACGCATAATAGTCCAAAATCCATTTTTAATTTTAATCAAATCGTCGAAACTTTAATCTTCGATTTTCTATGAATCCTTCGAAATTGCAAAATTTCGAAGACAAATTCCAGCCCTACTTTAAATACATGGATTAGTATTTAGAAAACGTATGTGGGAATTTTAGTAAAAATCGAAAATACATAAGTGCAGCCATACTTATTTAGGCAATATATTCGGGATTGTGGTTAAATCATTTGATTAATAGGAACAAGAAAAACAGTGGGAATTTAGGGTGTAATGGTAATTGGATAATTTATTGGAACGTGTTTTAACACGTTCATTGCAGTTCACGCGATATCGCGTGTTGCAGCCCTTCACCAAACAGAACTTCACGCGATATCGAGTGGTCGCGCCAATGAGTTTTTTTTATGCGGGACGGTATGGTGGCCACCATACGACATTCAAATTTTCAGTTTGGCAATGAACGTGTTAATCCCGTTTGTTTCAGAATCCATCTTTTTCGAATTTTTATTCAGGGCCTTTTTCTAAGATTATTTAAAAACTATTATGTTCAGGACCTCTTTTGGGACTTTTTTAATGCCTTTTATCAGATCTCTTCTAAAGCTTTTGTCAGGACTATTTTCTGGAATTTTCTGGGGTCTTTTAAGGACCTTCTTAAGGACTCTTTTTTTCAGAAATTTTTTAGGACTTTTTTCTGGACTATTTCATTCAGGACTTTTTAAGGTCTTTATTCTGACTTTTTTTGTATGCTTTTTCAGTACTTTTCTTCTGGCCGTTTTATCAGAACTTTTTCTAGGACCTTATTTTCAGGAATTTTTTGTCACGATTATTTTTTCAAGACGTTTTCCAGGGTTTTTACCAGGATTATTTTATCTAGACTTTTTTAATGCCTTATCAGTTCTTTTGTAAGGTTTTTTTCATGACTTCTGTTTGCGCTATTTTGTGGGCTTTTTTCAGGTCTTTTTAGGACTTTCTTTAGGACTTTTTCTGAACTATTTTGCAGGTTTTTTTTTGGGACTTTTTAAGGCATTTTTTCGAATTTTTTTGAAGACTATTTTCAGTACTTTTCTACAGTCTTTTTATCAGGTCTTTTTGAGGACCTTTTTTTAGATTTTTTTTTGTGACATTTCTTTGTCAGAGTATTTTTTATCAAGACTTTATAATCAGATTTTTTCAGGACTGTTTTATTCAATACTTTTCGGGTATTCTCTTTGGAACTTTATAACCAGGACTCTTTCAGGGCTTTTTCAGAAATCCTTTTCAGGATTTATCAAGATTTGTTTTTAGGACTTTTTTCAAGAATTTATTAGGATTTTTTTAGTGCTCTAATAAACTAATTTAAGATTATTTGAATTGGAAGTATAATTTGTTATTTTTATCTGTCATAACTTTGACGTTTTAAACGTCAGCATCATCTGATCTAAAATGAAAATAAACCATGCTAGTATAAATATAAATAACTGTTATGCAATCAAGATCGGAGAAAGTAACATGATGGTCACAACACCATTTGTTGTGAATAAGCACGTTTCCCGGCTGAGCATCTTTTTTTTGCTAATCACTTTTTTCCCGGCACTTTTTACAAGGGAGTCATGAGCCCACTTCCGGAGTCGACTTTCCGGTCGACTCTTTTCGATGGGGCAGTCATTTCCTCCACCTCTACTCAATAAGAAGAACTAAAACCAAAGCGTTTACACGGTCTGTCAGTGACAAGTTATCTCTGGAAATTGCAGAAATCAATTAATTGTTGCATTTATAAGTAGAAGTGATACAAAAACTTGGCTAGAAGGCGCCCTGTTCCTCTATCTCAACCCTGTTTAAAAGTATAGCAATTTACGAGGAATGTTCAGAGCAGAAGTGCTCCAGGGTTAGAACTACACTGGAGGAAAAAAAATTAAACACTTGAAATTCGTGAAAATTTCTCACGATTTTCAAACCGCCATAACTCGGCGTATTTTCAATCGATTTTGATGAATCTTTAAGGGCGAAAAACTTTGAAGTGTCTTCTTTAAAGTCATGCATACGAACTTAAGCGTAACCCCTTCCGCCCCTCTCTAGCACCCCTGTGAAAAAAAAATGTTTCAGGAAACCATTTTCAAGTTTGACGATTTCTATGGAGAGAAAAATTTTGTCGACTCGATCCACCATAAAGGCATTAAAATCTGGTCAATTCCCTATGCGGGACTCAAAGAACGAAGTTCCTACGACGATTTGACACCAAGTTATGGGAAAGAAAGTGCATTTTGTGGTCTTTTTATTTGTTTGTTTAGAGGGGCATAGAGCCCCCTCTTTGAGTGGGGGATAAACCCTCTTAAAGAGGACAAATTTTGCTATTTATTTCTCAAAAGATCGTCGAAATCGGTTCAATAGAAGCTGAGTTATGGCTATTTGAAAATTACCTAAATTTTTACAAATCTCAAGTGTTTAATTTTTTTCCGTCAGTGCAATTTGTTTGTTTTTATTGGACGAATGGTGGTGAGTTAGGCCCACATTTTTTCCGACCTACAGAGATCTTAAAGTGAGTCTTTTTGAACCTAAAATAAAGTTTTTTGTTAAGGTACAAAATGCGAAATTCGTGATTTCGCGAAAACAATGAATTTTCGTGCATACCTCAGAGAACATGCAAAGAAAAGTTCATTCGTAAAAACGGAAACAATTTCGTCGAAAAACAGACTTATGAGTCAAAAAACCACAAAATTCGCTTTTTTTTAAACACCCACAACTTCGTGCCAAATCGTCGTAGGAACTTCGTTATTTGAGTCCTGCGCAGGTAATTGAACATATTCCAATGCCCTTTTGGTGGATCGAGTCGACACATTTTTTCCAAGCCGGTACACGTTGCCAAAGTTGGACGTTTTTTTGCCCAAAAACGTGTTTTTCTTGTTCGGGGGTTGAAGGGTTCGAAAAGGGATCATTCCAATTTGAGTTTACTGCCTTAAAGTAGAGTCAAAATAGGATTTTTCCCCGAAAGAATCATCAAATTTAGTTGAAAGTCACTGAGTTATGTGCGAAAAACCTCAAAATGCACTTTTTTTTCAAACACCCATAACTTGATGCCAAATCGTCGTAGGGACTTCGTTCTTTGAGTCCTGGGAATTGATCAAATTTTATTGTCTTTATGGTGGATCGTGTCGACAAAATTTTTCCAACTCCGTAGACATCGTCAAAGTTGGACATGGTTTCCAGAAAAAACTTTTTTTTAAAGGAGCGCTAGAGGGGGCGGAAGGGGTTACGTTTAGTTTCGCATGCATGACTTTAAAGAAGGCACTTCAAAGTTTTTTGCCCTCAAAGATTCATCAAAATCGATTAAAAATACACCGAGTTATGGCGGTTTGAAAATGGTTGAAATTTCACGAATTTCAAGTGTTTCATTTTTTTTCCTTCAGTATATATTAATAGTTTCTAAAGTGTGCCTTTGATTGATTTACTCATTGTATTCAACTTTGATAGCATTTAAATATTTACGGTGCAGTTTCGTTAACGTCTTGGTATAAAATGTTTCAGTTTTTAATTAGTCAATTTGGAGACACATCATTAATCCTGTTAATCTGATAACCGACAACGACAAGTCAATCACAGCTCTTGAGCATCGAAAAGCCGGACCGGTCCGTATTTTTCAAACTCCGGGCCGGGCGGGACCGGGCTTTCCGATGGATAATTTACCCCGGGCCGGGCCGGGCTTGGATAAATTTAATTTTATTATAATTTGGAAAGCAACAACTAAGTGAATTGAAAAAAAAATGTTATTAACATGAATTAAATGTATTTTAGGAATTTGAAGGAGTACAAGGGTCCAGTAATTTTGTTTATTTGATTCAACATTTTTCGGGGCTGGGCCAGGGTATACACATTTTCGTTTCATCGGGCCGGGCCGGGTTTTAAATTTTCATTGTCGGGCCGGGCCGGGCTTTCAAAAACCCACTTCTGCAGGGCTCTGCATCGAAATGTTCAGAATTTTGATAAAAAGATCAGAAACGACTCGTATTTCCTTTTAAAAAATGACTCATATTGTCGAGCATTCATGATTATTCTTTCGAAACTTGATAATTAGATAAGGTGGCGATATCTCTGAACCGAAAATCCGATTAGCGCAATTTGCTGAATCTTCTAACCTAATTCCTTAAGAATACCCAGTCAGCAGCGAACGTATTCAAGATCATTACCGATTATCACCTCCTGATATCATTGAATGATTCAAACAAAAGAAAATATTATGGTGCATACTGATCCGTAAAACAAACCATTGTTTATCGCTTACATTAACACCGTGAGAACACTTGAGTAGGCGATTGCAACAATGAAATCACACCGGCGATCCAGATGATGGTAATCTCTGCCAATACGAACTTCAAAATAAACACCTAGGTCACCAGATCCAATTAGTGCATTCACGGGTTTCGCTATTGAAGCGGTGCACGTGCAATCCTTCGTTAGCACATATCCACCATTGAAACGTTACTCATCGCGAATTATTTGTAAACAGGAAGTTGTAGTTTTTTGTTACTGCATTCAAAGTTTCTTGATTACGCCGCGTCTATTCCACGGCGTGCCGACGTGTGCTTTATCTGCATGCGAATGCAAATTCCCCGTTTTTTATGCAAAAAAAAAATACAACCCCAAAACTGGGTCAAATACGGCGATACGTTTCCGAAGCGTATCGTTTCTATGCAAATTTTTCATCATATTCACAATTGTACGTTCTACGTCGTTTATTTTATGTGGCAGTGAGCACTTTGAATTCATTGTTGTGTTGTCCAATATGACGTTTTTATTAAACACACAAATGGATGCAGTCAATCTCGGCCCTTATGTTTTTCATTCTTACGCTGTTTTTATTTATCGGGAAAATTGATTCTGCTAAGCTTCGTTTACCATCTGTAATCGTGCCAGCAGTGGCGGCTCGTGGAATATTTTGATAGTAGAGCCACTTATACAATATACTCCTTTTTTGAAGGAAGAAAGAAAGATTTATCTTCCTGGACCAAAGTAACTGGCGAAAAAGTGTTTTACGAATTAATTATAAATTCTTGCTGAGCTTGAAACTACAGGTAGTGCCATGGCTCCTTGGCTCTATACAACGAGCCGCCCCTGCGTGCCAGCTAATATTTTGAGTTTTTTGGGTTTTGGTTAATATGATTAGGAAAGTTTTTAAGGTTGATTGATCAACGTCTTTTAAAGGAAGCGTAGTAAGTAAAGTCGGAAAGAAATGTTGCAGATATTTTGCGTCTCGCCCCAAAATTTGTGCCTACAAAGTCTGACCTCGGGTCATTTTTTCGGAATCGAAAAATCGTCGAACAGGTCGTTTTAACCTGGAACCACTTTGCAGAATTAAGAAAGACCAACTTTACAATTTTCTACAAATTTTTGAATACAACCCTTGAATTTCAAAAATTCGTAGAAAATTGTAAAGTTGGTCTTTCTTAATTCTGCAAAGTGGTTCCCGGTTGAAACGCGTGTTCGCCGATTTTTCGATTCCGAAAAAATTACCCGAGGTCAGACTTTGTAGGCACAAATTTTGGGGCGAGACGCAAAATTTCAGCTCTACTTCCGTGATTGTCTCTTTTATACTCGCTTATATTTGTCAGTTATACTTCATTAGCCCTTATAAAATATTCTATTTTACGCTTCAAATATTACTCTATCCACCTATATACTCTAAAAGGTATAAAATGAAACTTTTGTCTAGCTTTTCGGGAATCTGTGAGTTGGCCGGGGTCCATTGTGATACATAATTTCGCTTTAAAGTAAGAAGTTAACAAGCTCAGTTACATACACACAAATCTATGCTCGTGATCGATATCCAGTTAGGCAGAATCCCTGACGAATACCATCACTACTGCTCACTCTACTGAGCTAGTTTATTTAATCATGTTGGAGTATTTATTACTCATTCAGTGTTCTCATGAAACTCGCTCCCTCTCGGCAGAGATTCGTACGGATGTGCAGAATTTATGTGCAGCTTGCATTTCCCAGGCCGTATTTTCTTATCTTGTAAACAGGATTTAATGCGAGGATTGAAACTGTAACCTCGTAAAGTAAGAAAATACTCGATCCCATCTGTAGTAATCCCGCCTCTGGCTGCGTACGTTTAAAACTTTATAATGCAGACGGCAATTCTCGTAAATTTGTACGTGTATCATTTATGAATGGATGAGCTATTAGGAAAATGCATAACTAACTTTCACAGATTCCTGCTTAACAATTTTAAATCAATCTATAAAACTTACTATAAGACAGTGGTCTAAAAAAATAATGTGTATCGCGATAACCCTTACGCGAGTCAAAATCCTAAAGAATTTTCCAAGTCAAAAACCGTAAACTGGCACTTTTTTGTTCTGATGATAAATCATCATCGGCAAACAAAATTAATAAAACTATTTTTATAAAGTAATTACTTATTTGTACACAAAATATATATTCTATTCTATTCATTGTTTTGATTATTTTGAGCAACAATTTTTTGACATTTTTTTCTCAGTCAAAATTATCATTTTTTGTTCGTATTATTTTTGTCGCTTTTTTCTTCTTCAAAGTATTCATTGTTTGGATTATTTTTGGGAACAATTTTGGGCACTTTTTCGGTGGTTAAAATATTGAAGTGTTGATTATTTTTGGCAACAATTATTTGACATTTTTTTGAGTCAAAATGATCATCTTGTTTATTATTCGTATTATTTTTGTCGCTTTTTTCTTCTTCAAAGTATTCATTGTTTAGATTATTTTGGGAATGATTTTGGGCACTTTTTCGGTGGTTAAAATATTCAATTGTTGATTGTTTTTACCAACAATTATTCGACATTTTTCTCCGAGTCAAAATTACCATTTTTTTCCAAGTGAAAATTATCATCTTGTTTCTTGTTCGTATTATTTTTGTCGCTTTTTTCTTCTTCAAAGTATTCATTATTTAGATTATTTTTAGGAATAATTTTGGGCACTTTTTCGGTGGTTGGAATATTCAAGTGTTGATTATTTTTAGCAACAATTATTTGACATTTTTCTCTGAGTCAAAATTATCATCTTGTTTATTGTTCGTATTATTTTTATCGCTTTTTTTCTTCTTCAAAGTATTAATTGTTTAGATTATTTTTGGAAACAATTTTAGGCACTTTTTCGGTGGTTAAAATATTCAAGTGTTGATTGTTTTTAGCAACAATTATTTGACATTTTTTTCTGTCAAAATTATCGTCTTGTTTATTGCTCGTATTATTTTTGTCGCTTTTTTCTTCTTCAAAGTATTCATTGTTTAGATTATTTTTAGAAACAATTTTGGGCACTTTTTCGGTGGTTAAAATATTCAAGTGTTGATTATTTTTAGCAACAATTATTTGACATTTTTTTCCGAGTCAAAATTATCGTCTTGTTTATTGTTCGTATTATTTTTGTCGCTTTTTTCTTCTTCAAATTATTCATTGTTTAGATTATTTTTGGGAACAATTTTGGGCACTTTTTCGGTGGTTAAAATATTCAAGTGTTGATTATTTTTAGCAACAATTATTTGACATTTTTTTCCGAGTCAAAATTATCATCTTGTTTATTGTTCGTATTATTTTTGTCGCTTTTTTCTTCTTCAAAGTATTCATTGTTCAGATTATTTGACATTTTTTTGAGTAACAATTATCATCTTGTTTAATGTGCGTATTATTTTTGTCGCTTTTTTCTTCTTCAAAGTATTCATTGTTCAGATTATTTGACATTTTTTTGAGTAAAAATTATCATCTTGTTTATTGTGCGTATTATTTTTGTCGCTTTTTTCTTCTTCAAAGTATTCATTGTTTAGATTATTTTTAGGAACAATTTTGGGCACTTTTTCGGTGGTTGAAATATTGAAGTGTTGATTATTTTCAGCAACAATTATTTGACATTTTTTTCTAAGTCAAAATTATCATCTTGTTTATTGTTTGTATTATTTTTGTCGCTTTTTTCTTCTTCAAATTATTCATTGTTTAGATTATTTTTGGGAACAATTTTGGGCACTTTTTCGGTGGTTAAAATATTCAAGTGTTGATTATTTTTAGCAACAATTATTTGACATTTTTTTGAGTCAAAATTAATATTTTGTTTATTGTTCGTATTATTTTTGTCGTTTTTTTTCTTCTTCAAAGTATTAATTGTTTAGATTATTTTTAGGAACAATTTTGGGCACTTTTTTGGTGGTTGACATATTCAAGTGTTGATTATTTTTAGCAACAATTATTTGACTTTTTTTCTGAGTCAAAATTATCATCTTGTTTATTGTTCGTATTATTTTCGACGATTTTTTCTTCTTCAAAGTATTCAATATTTAGATTATTTTTAGGAACAATTTTTGCGCACTTTTTTCTTCAGTGATGATTATTTTTAGCAACAATTTTTTGACATTTTTTTCAAAGTCAAAATTATCATCTTATTTATTGTTCATATTATTTTTGTTGCTTTTTTCTTCTTCAAAGTATTCATTGTTTAGATTATTTTTGGAAACAATTTTGGGCACTTTTTCGGTGGTTAAAATATTCAATTGTTGATTGTTTTTACCAACAATTATTCGACATTTTTTTCTGAGTCAAAATTACCATTTTGTTTATTGTTTGTATTCATTGTTTATATAATTTTTTTATTCCTTCAGCCGGTATTTGTTGCATTAGTGCTCATGGGGCACCATGATTTGAATGCTGTATTTTCCTTTCTCTTTGAATTACACGTGTTCATGATCCAATCAAATAAAATAGATTATTGATTATTGCATTCATATTATTAAAAAAGTTGTATGTCACTGCTCAGAAAATGGTCAAAATGACAGTAATTTTACTTGGTGACAGGTTGCTCTGTTATTTTTCTATAAACAACTGTCAAATAAACATTAACCTGATCAAAATATTTTTGTTTAAATTCATGGCAATCTAATAAATTTATACTGAAAATGTTTACGATCGAAAAATCTCAAGATTATTTATCTCGATAATGGTAAGAAATCGGACATGTTATTTGAACTTTTCTGTTCAGAATAACATTATCTACTTCCCGTTTTCGTTTGGCACACTTGAAACGAGACACCCTGTATATCGATATTTTGATATTTATATAAATATCGGATTCATTCCGAACCCTGATTTTATGTCATAAAACGAAGGGTTAAGCCACCATCAGGTAACTTTTGTCAAATTTCAATTAAAAGAATGAATATATTTTTGAATAAAATTATAAAGACATGACGGACCAAATAGGGATGTAATTGTAGTCGTTTAAAAACATGAGCATTATATGTTAATTCCGGTGCATGCGTGTATTTAGTTAATGCATGCAAATTGCTCTCGGCAAATGGCAAAAAAATGCTAATAATAATTTACTTAAGGGATCAAGGAACGTCTCTGGGACAATAAGATGACCAAATTTGGCGAGAATTGCATAACGCTCACTCTGATGGCAACATTACCGTTGTTCCGGCGTCTTCATTAACAATAGGAAGTCTGGTGTTACGCAAAAAGGTTTTCTCTGTGTGGAATTGCATAAAATGTATAATTATATAAAATACCAGCAAGGGAACATGGGGAACCCGTAAATTCAAAATAACAAAATCCACATAATGGTGTTTCTGTTCGGAAAACTTTTTCCAATTTGTTGACTAGTGTTATCATTTTGTTATTATTCTAAAAAAATATAGTTTATCTTTGCTTCTAACTCTCGACCTACAAGGGAACATAGGGAACCCGTAAATTCAAAAAAATCTGAAACATTGCGTGGAAGTAAAGTAAGTTCATCCACAGCACAATACCGTTTTCTGTTTTTGCGGAATTCCAGTCTGAGGTGATGAAACCACTCCTCAAAGAAATTTTAGCAAATTTCTTCACATATGAAAAAACGGTTCATATAAAAGTTGTAGAGTATTGTATTTCCTTTGCTACGGTATATTTAGATTTTGTGAAAAAAAAAACAAATTCACCCCAACCTCCCCCTCCACCTATTTTTTTTTTCATTTCGGAAAAATCTGAATACACTGTAGCAAAGAGAATAAAATACTTTACAACTGTTATATGAACCATTTTTCATATGTCTTGTATTTGCTAAAAATAAAACTAAACTGTCCTTTTTCTTTGAGGATTGGTTTCACACCCTCAGACTGAAGTTCCGCAGCAACAGAAAATGGTTTCGCGCTAAGGATGAACTACTGTACTTCCACACAATGTTTTAGATTTTTTTTAATTTACGGGTTCCCTATGTTCCCTTGTAGGCCGACAGTTAGTTAGAGGCAAAGATATGTGTCTGTTAAAAACTATATTTTTTTAGAATAATATCAAAATGATAAGTCATACACTTGTTTCTCATTGATCACTTGGTGAAACATTATATTAATATAGGTTTAAAAATTAAAATTCACTTGGTTTGTTTCACGATTAAATTGCTTTATTTTAAACTAGTTTCGGCTTGGTGCCATTTTCAAGAAAATTTAAAGAATTTTTAAACCTATAAACAAAATGATAACACTAGTCAACAAATTGGAAAAAGTTTTCCGAATAGAAACACCATTATGTGGATTTTGTTATTTTGTGCGGCGCCACCACCCAGAATTTAAAAAAAATCAACGCAACGTAAATAATGCGTATTTTCTACGTTAATTCTAAAGCCACGAATGAAGGGCATTGACGATCTAAATATACACAGATTTAATAATCATTATTCAGAAGTCACTGACCATGATATACGAATAACAATAATTCTGATGATTAAGGAGCAAACTCGAAAGTGCAAATGTAATTTACCGATCGTCTGTCCACCTCCGATTATAAATAATTGTTGCAAACATTTGATTAATATCTGCAAGTTGGGCTGGAACTTACAACCACAGCGCTGACTTTCTTGCTCCATATTTCACACTTTATGGTCGAACTGTCATAACTAATTATGATAGAACCCGTTTGCTCTCTTTTGCATAATTATGTTTACAGTGCAGGCAGTTTGAAACAGTGCGAATTTTGTGTGTGTCATGTGCAGATAGATAATTGTTTAAAATGCGGATTACTAGTCTACGTTGGAAAATTTGAAATTAAATTATAAACAATATGTAATATGCTTCACATTATTCATGTGTGCGCTTAAAGTATGGAATAAATTCAGTAAAATCGAAAAAAGAAATAAGTCCTCGAGTACCTCGATTTTTCTTGATAAAAATACACATTTTTGCATGAAAGTCGATTTTCAACCATCATTCTTTTTAATGGTATAGCCCGTTCTCTGGAATCTGGCGGCTGTGGTCGTAAAAGAGGGTCGACGTAATATTTTTTATCTCAAACCAATCTTTGTTGAGAAGTACTGGAGTAAAAGTGCGTATACCAATAGGAGCGAAGGACAGTAATAAATGTATGGAATGCAATTACACGAACCACCAATATCTTTTCTTCTCAGGGCGGACCGACCATTTTACGACCTCAGCCGCCACATTCCACCGAACAGACTATAACCCCCTATTTTTGTTTTTCATTTTGAAAGATCTTTTCATTGTCGAACTGACAGTATAAAAATGTTGCCATCTTACAAAAGACATTTTTCGAGTAAATAGCAATTCAAAGACTCGCGAACATCAGCTCAGATTTTGAATTATATCTTTTTCGTATAAGATTCAGCCGAGCGGAATTATCTAAAAACCAATCCATATTTGTATGCAACCAAACTTGCAAGTCTTTTCCTGTCTAGGCACTAAAATGATTTGTTAATGCCGATTTTGGATCATTTTAATACCGTTTCATCTCATTTTAGTGGCTACTAAAAACAAATAAGATAACTTACATCTAATTTTCTTTCAATGTTTTTAATTGATAATATTGAGATTATCAACCAGATTTAATATTAAGATGTTATAGTAATTTACAATACAAGTAACGTTATGAAGGTTAATAACGTTACATGTGTCGTAACACATGGTTTATTTTATCTTATCTCTCTTTTTTTTTTTAATGTTTAATGACGTCATTTTTTTGTATTTTTTTATAAAAACAATTGCAATTTAGTTAATACTGTCTAAATTTTTAATAATGATTGTAAAAAAAACTGCAATAATCGCATCCCTAAATTTTAAAATAATATACATGAACGGGGCGGGAATTTAAAAAAAATGCGCTTTGGTGGCTTTGAAAAACTAAATGCTATTGAATTGAAATTGTTTTATAGTAATTTACGATACAAGTAACGTTGTGAAGGTTTTTACATTACGAGAGAAAAGTTTTAAATTCTCGAGTAATGTAAAAGCAAATCACGTTACGTGTGTCGTAACACGGTTTATGTTATCCCATTAATTTTTTTTTATTTAAAAAAATGTTTAATAACAAACGTCAAAAAACGATAATATTTGTTTGCCAATCTCCATAGCAACGAGTTGCGTTAAAATAAATATAACAACACTAGTGTTGTTAAAGGTACCTTAACGTTACTCGATGCTGAGGAGTTATTGGCATGATAAAATAAAATTTGTTAATAATTCATCACCTTTCCAATCTTTCACACTTTCTGTTGACTGAAGACAAAAGTGAAATGTGCCAATAAAGCGGCATGGTTTGTGTACATACAGACAAAGTAAATATTGTTTATGTGCGGCATTCAAGAGTATCACTCGGCAATTTTTGCGATGCGAACTAAAAACCTTGTCTAGCGGAAAATCGCTTCATGCGCTTCGCGCATTTTCCCTTTGTACTGTCATTTCTAAAACATCAATCCGCTGTACGTACAAATCATACCGTTTTTGTTATTTTAATGTATTGTTAAAAGCATTTTACTATTTCACAACAACAGTGGCTTATTTGTAACAGTCTACAGAATAATTAACGTTTTAATTAACGCTTTGCTAGAATCGGACTACAAAGTGACCGTGTCCGGGCAATTTGGTACAAATCTTTGCACGAGACATTATCAGGGGGATGCGCCAAAAATTAAGAACATTTGTTAAAGATGAGCAAATGCCACGGCCGTTTTGTTTATAATATATATTTGACATTAAATGAACAATGAATCCACGGATCCGAGAGGATAATTCTCGATCAGAAAAATGTTCCGCCCGGGCGGGGAATCGAATCCACACGAGTTGCGATCTAGCAAGCAGATGCTCACGCTCTTACCCACTACACCACCTAGTCAACCGTAGAGAGAACAACAAATTAAAATAATTTTTATTACTTTTAAAGAGGTTTTCGATTTTTGAATTGGATAATCGATTATTGATTGTTTTTTATAATCGATTATTGAGTGTTTTTAATAATCGATTATTGAGTGATTTTAATAATCGATTATTGAGTGATTTTAATAATCGATCATCATCTTGAAATGAGCAACTCAAAATTAGTATCAGATCTAAGTTAAAATTTGTAGACCAAAATTTTGCCTCCATAATTGTTCAATTACGACAATTAATAAAAAAAAATGTCAACCATCCATAATACCTGTTACGCAAACAAAACGATCTTATGCAACCCACTCACGAATCGAGTTCTCTCACCATAAGTGTACGATCATTTTTATGAACACATAATATGGAACAACGTTGCCAAATATCGCCGTAGTAATTATGTCACAGTTTTTTTTAATGTAGTACCCCCACGTGCGCCGATTATAAATATCTTCATTAATCAACTTTCAAGGCGTCCTCCAGTTTCCGCAGTGTTAATGTAATGGATGTATTAATACAATCTTAGTGAACCGTTGTGGGGGACGTGTCTGGTGTTCGTAATTGTCGCCAAAAATAGTTCGCGCATTTCAATTATTTGAATACAAGAACGTACATTTGTGAATTATTTTCATCAAAAGATACAAAAGGATATTCGCACTGTAAGAATTTATTTATACAACTTTCTTCATACACACAATAAATTTTTGGTTTGGTTTGTGTCCGCTTCCGGCCATTTTGTGGATTATACACGGAATTCATTCATCCGCAGTTACCGCGCCATCCAATTCCGCAAATAATCACCATTACGTAATCAGCTTCACAATATATTTTTTCAATTTTTGGCTACTTCAGTGGTTAAGATTAGACGTTCTGTGATGTGTCCAAGTAAAAGGAAAAAAAGACACGATTTACATCATCTACAATAAAATATTAAAGGCGTATTTACACAATTGGTTGTGATACATCTTACAAAAGTGTGGGACGGTAATTCACGCGGCTTTTGTGATGTCCGCCGCCAAAATATGAACGGCAAAGAAGCAGAGTCACGTTCCAGCCATTAATCCAACTTAAACGAGTCCAAGCTTGCACCTTCTAGATGGTAACCGTAATTGGTCGGCGCGTATTTTCAACTCATTGTTTGGCGTTTTTGGAGGTGACGAAATAGATTTTGAATAGTGGGTGATCTTTGTTTTTTTGGAGTTACTGAGTCAAAAGTCTTGTAATTGGTAATTATGCTTTTAGAAATTAACGAAAATGTAGGTTGGTACTCCTGTATGTCTTAACCTAAAAAGCCGTGACTGCCCTCCTTGGCATATATCGGGTGAAGGCTCAGTTGCGCCCAAAACACTTGCGCCCACGTCAAAAATCGGGACACTTGCACCCAGAAGGGTGTTGAGGCAGTTGCACCCGGGACACTTGCGCCCGGAAACTGTCCATTACACTTTAGGTGATGGCGGAGCGAAGCGGAGCCATCGATCGTCATTACTTGCAAGTTAATGGTTGCAAATGGTAGGAGCTTATGCTTAGGTTAGGGTTAGTTTAAGTTCCCCGCCTTTTTGGACCGCCCAGTAGTTTTACCCGCAATAGATTAGCCATCGATCGTCATTACTTTCCTGTTAAAGGCCATGTTTAATTAAATTTACAAAATGACAAAGGTGACAGGTGACATTCCCGTGTGGGCGTTGGGAGCAAGTGATCCGCTAGATGCGGATCTGGGCGCAAGTGTCCCGCGGCGCAAGTGTTTTGGGCGCAACGGACACCAAACAAATATGTCGTGACATCAAAAAGTCGAAAATAGTTGGCAGTACATTCTCTGAAAATTCAAGTAAAATTATAACTCCTTTCTTAAAAAAAAAAAATTAACTGTAATCTGTAATAACCACTCATGTTCGTTTACTTCAAGGGCATCTTTATTATTATTGTTCTCCGTTTGCCATGCATATCAGAAAATTGGCGTCCTTTCCTATATAATTTTCTTAGGAAGATGCCTTTTTAAGTCTTTTTTTATCTTAGTTTTTTGTATGCAATTAAGATTATCAATTATGATAATTGTATAATTGAAGTAAACAAATAGTATCAACGATAGTTACGTCTTCAAGGCGACGCCATTTCCTTCGTGCTTTCCGGTATAATTTGTTTTCGCTGTGCGTTATTTAATAATTACAAGAAATCTAATTATAGCGAATAATGGTACGTGTGTGCATATTAATGCATGCTACTTCAGGGTCAATATAGGATCGACTAGATATTACAAGACATCTATTGTTTTTGATGAAATACAAAATTTTAACAATGGTTTAAATGGCTTTAATGTTTATGAAAAACATTTATTAATTAAAGTGTAAACATATTTTTGCAAATTTGCAAGTTCAACTATTTATCACATTTACAACAATAAAAAAAATGACCACTACAGTTTGCATAACTTCAGCAAAAGTTTTTTTAGTTCTTCGTATTTCATACACAAAAAGCAAAAGTAATATACGCAGAAAGAAAATGATAAACAAACTAACAAAAAAAACATACCAAAATGTAGGGCCAAGAGGCCTTTTCGATTACTAAAATGTCTTCGTGTAATTTGTAATACTCCGCTAAATAAAAATTACTTCTATTTACGTACAAAAATTTACGCAAGATATACAATTTTTTTTTAAATTTAGATTACGAGTAGTGGAGCTTGAGGGAATAAAAATTGGAAAAGAAATGTAGACGCGAAAATTAAAAAAAAATAATTGAATAAAATTTTTGAAAATATTCAATCGAATTTTAAAGTTAAAGTATAGAAGAGAATCAAAATCGAAAAATCAAAAATAAATGAGTGACGCAGATTCTTTCGTAAAAAAAAAGAAATATAAAACGTGAGAGAGGCAGATTTTTTCAAAATAAATTTTATTTATTTTTTTAATACAATGAATAGTTGCGAATTTTTGAGTTACCACTTAACCTATTTAGTGGTGATGGGACCATTCGAATGATGATAATCGATTCATTCGATTATGAAAATAATCGACTATCTCGAGAACTTATTTTTATCATTCGAATGATCGGTACTCGATTATTCATTCGAGTGATCGGTACTTGATTATTCATTCGAATGATTTGGTATTCGAATTAGTGATGGGCATAATCGAATGATTTCAATAATCGAATGATTACTATTCGAATTAATCTGATAATTTATCACATAATAATAGATGCGATAACAGAAAATCGATAATTAATGGGGTAGCTTGACATTACAATAATGTTTTGCATTGTCATAATCGATAACAGAAAAACGGTAATTAGGTCATAAAAACATGATGTTCATGACGTTACGTCACTGTCATTAAGTTTTAATTTTTACAATTACTCTTGTAACAAACCAAATTATTCAGCTTGTAATAAACCATAACTTTTCCTGATCCTTATTATTATTTTATTCGATAAATTATCTAGCCAAATATACCGCGAACTTGGATGAATTATCAAATTTTTTTCGTACCTTTTACCTTTTAGTAATTCATCTCGACATAACATTTGTTGTCAACTGGTTATTAACCGAGAGCTTCAGCTCGAGGACAACAAACAGACAACAAATGTTATTGTCTCGTTAAATTACTAGGTAACAAGGTACTCAAAAAACTATTTTTTGATAATTAACCTCGATCTAGGTATATTACTACCGAAAATCGATTATTCATTCGAATGAATGATCATTCATATGATCTGAAAATCGATTATTTATTCGAATAATCAATCGAATGATTATTCGAGTGATCATTCGAATGATATGAACATCGATTATTTATTCAAATGATCATTCGAATAAAAGTTCGACTAATAATTCGAATGATCATGAATCGAGTATTTTTATTTTTTAAGTGGTATAAACATATCGAAATGATCACTCAAATTATCGTGACTAATGTACTAAAAAACAGAACTATGGTTATTTCGTTAAAATTGTTCATAAATACGTGTGTTCTGATTTCTGCAATATATCATAATAAAATTATAATATAGAATATATCAGAACAATATCAGAGTACTTCGCCGCAATGTTTCGTGGGAAAGATATCCTATTAAAACGCTAAGTAAAGTTTTGAATGATATATATATATATATATATATATATAAATATTTGAGTCACAATAATTAGATCATTCGAACTATTATTCGAATGATCATTCGAATGAATAATCGAGTACCGATCACTCGAATGATCATTCGAATGAATAATCGATTTTCAGATTAATTCGAATAGTAATCATTCAATTATGCTCATCACTAACTATTTAGAGACAGGAGTACATTTTATACGTATCAAAAAGTGCCTCATACAATTTAAACTCGTAGCGTATTTAATTGTACTTCAAAAAAGATTCGAAAATTAAAAATTAATTTGTCCCTCAAAAAGCCAGGCAAAATTTTTGAAAATTCATATTTCGAGATATGGAAAACTAGAGAAGAGAAATCGAAGCAAAGATATGGAACGCCGATTTTTTTTTTTATTGTGTCAGATTCTTTCGAATTGAACTTTTGAGGTAGAAATGGAATCAAAACCGAAAAAATAAATATGAAACGCAAAAGAGGCAAATTCTTTAGAGATTAATTTTATTTTTAATATTTTCAAAAACTACGAAATTTTCAGGCATGGAAAAAAAATTGAAACTTACAGATTATTAATTGTTTTATTGGTACTTCATGTTATTAAAGATAGTAATTAATTCTACTAAATAAAAACTTACTTTAAATTCTGAATTTTAAAAATTATTTACTAGTTTCGTCTTTTTGTGGTATAAAACTATTCAGAATTTAAACTAACAAGGGAACTAAGCTAAGTGTTCCTCTCCGATTTTAATTAAATTTGGTTGACTTGTAGAGGGTACCAAAATATTCGATACGTATTTTTTTTGTTTCGGTTAAAAAATATGTTTAGGGGGTACACCAGTCTCTCAAAAATCAGTCATTTTGTTTTTGTTTTTTTGGCTATAACTTCTGAAGAAATCTTGCTAGCTTAATTTCGTAAATGTACAAAATTTCAAAGCCTATCCACTGGTGTAAACAACGCGTGTATTGACTACTTCGGGACTGTAAAAAAATATGATATTTATGGCTTGTATTTTGCGCAATAATGATATTCGTTAAAAAAAAAATCAAGACATAAATGATTACGACAAAAAATAGTTTAATATCTTTTTCCAAACGCGTAGTCCAAATATATATCCATACATTTCCTCTAAATAAAACCTTTCCACTAAAAACGGTTTTATGTTCACTAGCGGAAAATACGAAAATTGAGTTTTATAACTACTTATATTTTTTTCAATTCTTTTTTACACCAGATGGGCTTTGAAATTTTCTACATTTACAAAATTACTCTATCGTGATTTGTTTGGAAGTTATAGTGAAAAACAAAAACATGGCTGATTTTCGAGGGGTAAACTTGCCCCTCGAAAATCAGCCCCTAAACATGTTTTTTAGCCAAAACAGAAAAATACGCGTCGAACATTTTGGCCCCCTATACAAATTTACCAAATTTCATTAAAATCGGAGGGGAACACTTGGCTTAGTTCCCTTGTTAGTTTAAATTCTGAATAGTTTTATTTTCAAGAAAATTTTAAAACAAATTTGTTTTAAAATGCTCTTGAAAATGCCACAATAAGACGAAACTAGTAAAGTTTTCCTTGTAAGTTTTTATAATAAAATTATACAAAAATTAAAAAAAAAATTAGCAATGGTTATATTTTCAGAATCAATTTTTGGAATCTGGCAAAAAAAAATTGTGTTATTGGATTAATTGAAGGACCACTTTATACGAAATAAACTGAAAAAACAATTATTATAGGCGAAAAATTAACAAAAACATTGTAGACATTTGCTATTGAACTGATGGTTATTCCACTCATTCGTTATTTGTGTGGAGAGATATTAAACTGAATTGAAAAATGCATTCAATAAAATTCAACCAATTTCATTTAAACACTTATCAAGTCATTTTCAACAACAACTGATAATTAAAATCAATTTTCGTTAATCCAATTCGCCAGAAGATAAACTGCCCGACTTTCAATGAAAACGGGTGATTTGCATCTTTGTCTATCGTATATGCGGATTGAAATGAATTTGATTCTGCGTAGGTAAGCACTGATAACAGGCGAAGAAAGAATGTGGTTTCGCAATATCTCCGCCGGACACGAGTCAGGTGATGAGGCTACAAAATTTTCCAGTTCCGTGCGCGAGTTCGGTGTTAAAAGAGTTTAATAATGTAGTGGAGTGTTGTTTTTGGATTATCATGTTTAAGTCAAATTTTTGAAGGGTGGACGAGGGACAGTTGCCGTCTTATAGACATTATTAGATGAAGGTAAGTGCACAAAGCTGAGTAATTGGAAATGATCTCAAACAATTAATAATCGAACAATATTCAGTTTACTCAAAAACCAAAGAGATTTCGAAAAAACTTATTGTTTATAAGTTGTTCATTTTGGCATTCTCTACAATTATTATTAACATAAATTTGCTGTAACTATTATCGTTTCATAATTATAAACCAAAAATGAATAACAATTTTTTTCTCGAATAACAATGATTTTATGAAAAATATTTTCAAACAAAAGATGTTCATATCTTGATTGTCTGCAATATTTGTTTAAATGTTTTTGTGATTTTTTCATATTAAAAAACATTGGAAAAAAACAAAAAAAAAACAGTTAACGCAAACACCCACTTTTTTCGATTATTGTAGTATTAGGCACAGAACTGCGTTTTGCGCGAGATCTTGAGATCTTCGGCTGTTGCGAACATGGCGATTTTTGATCGGGATGACTTGGTGAATATTTTTCAGTTGGTTTCAAGGAGATTGACTGAAAGCCATTTCCCTATCAAAAACTTCTCTCTTAATTTATAATCTACTATTCAAAGTCATACAAACAAAGTAATAGTGTTTTATTTATTATGAATACATGAGAAAAATACGTTTATCAAAAAGGGGGTCTATGACTTCTCTTTACAACAGGATGAACATGCACAGGTTATTAATCACACAACTAGATATTTATTGAAAATGCATACGGAATTCAATGAAAGTATGCACTTGCATATTAAACACTAATTTATGAGATGATAATGCATTTAACATATTATACGGTATGTCTAGAATGTATTTGAATATCTATTAAATAAGGCATACAAAGTATCTATGCTAATTCCTATGTTTTTTTTTCTTTTAATTGTTCACTTGAGTATGTATTTTACTAGTATATTTACTTTAAATAAATCCTCAAACCAAATTAGTGTCGGCGAGTTACAGATTATTATCTATAATAAAATGTTATTATTGTTCAACTCTTTGACAGTCAGTCTCAACGTCAATAAAGTATTGTTACTATGCATTTTTATCGTATCATCAACTATTACATCAACTAAGATTTATTGTTAATTATTAGGATCATAACAGTACTATAATTAATAAGTCCATAATACTTTAGTTACTCATAATACCTTAGTTACGAGTTAACAAACTATCGTAGATATCATCAATGGTACCTTAGATCTCATAATACATTAGTATACATTAGTTACGAATAAATAAATGTTAATAAAAACGTGGTAATTTTGAGCTTATTATTTTTATAAGTCAGACATACCTAATTTGTTGATTTCATCATCGTCAATGATATAAAGTTTTGAAAATAACTCGAATATTTGCGATTTATAATAATTTCGGACGCTTTTGAGGTGTCCTTGATTATTATGAATCGCATAATATAATTGTTACATTCATAATTATAATTTGGGGATTATTCCCATTTTTTATAATTTTTTTTTTTAGTTAAAATTTAAAAATAAGTAGTATTAATTAGTAGTATTAAAGTAATAAATTTCACTTTCAGTTAGTTTTTCTAACATAAATTCTATAATAATTCTTACTCATATATTCAGTTTAAAAATGTTGATTCTGATTTTTTTATGCGATCAGCTCTGGCATTGAAATCCATCGTAACAATTGTATAAAGTCTTTAATTTTTTTGAAAATATTCCGAAATTGGTGAAAATACAATGCTCTAATTGTTTAAGTATAATACATTATTATGTGTACAATTTTTAGGTCAAAAATTGCTGTTGGTTTAGTTGGTTTAAACACCCTGTATATAGGGTATTCCACGAGGTAGTAGACAGCCGAAATCTCGAAAACGTAGACAGCTGATATCTCGAAAACGGTTAGTAGTACGAAAATGAAATTTGGTGGCTTTAAATGGTTTGAAATGATGCTCCTTTCTGAATACATATATTTAATTTCTGTTTCTCCATTTCCGAGAAAATGACATCAACTTCAGAATTTCAAATGGGACACCCTGTATATTTATGTGAAATACAGCGCTACCATATTTGTCTTTCACCTTTCCAAAAATCCATAAATATACAGGGTGTGGAAATTCTGAAGTTGATTCCAGAAATTGAGAAACGGAAATGAAATCTTTGTATTCAGAAAGGGCCATCATTTCAAACCATTTAAAGCCACCAAATTTCATTTTCGTACTACTAACCGCTTTCGAAATATCGGCTGTCTACTACCTCGTGGGACACTCTGTATAGTCCGATAAATTAATAAATTTTCCACGTATAACAAACATTTCAATTATTTCACACGATTACAACGTACAAATCGATTGTCAAAGTTAAATATTAGCAACAATATTGGCACATTGTTGTGCGGGTTTCCATTTCGTGTCCATTCGCGGTAATTTATCGCAAGCCATTTGTACGTACGACTAGGAAACGTTGAATTGTTTATGTGTGCCGTTGTTTTCATATGTTGTAGGTGAGCGAAACCCATTTTCAGTTTTTTAACCGAATAATGTATTCATGGGATTGGATCTATTGTTGCAAATATAATTTGAATAACAAATGCATGCGGGTTATTATGCCGTAAAATTGTTCACGGCTTGCATTTTTAATTTCACGAAATTCGTCATCGGCGTCGAAGAGATGTTATCAGTTAAATTGTACAGGTTGACATCAATTTCAGTGTGAAATGATTGTATTAGAGTATCCTGATTGCACAATTCTTCTAAATTTACAAAAAATTATACGAATGTAGTTGTTTGCCTATTAAGAGTAATAAGTTACCAATTGTTGCTCGACACAAAAGACACGCAATTTCTCTTCAATTGCAACAATGATATACAGGGTGTTCCATAAATATACCGACAAACTTCTAGGGGTGGTAGGGGACATCAAAACAAAGATTTCTTAAGGGGGCAGGATGGTTTCGCAACTTCGAAAAATCACTTTTTTGATCATTTTTACAACATCTCAGGAATATCCTGTGAATATTTCAAGTCGATCGGAGTGAAACTCGCTGAGATATCGGTTATTTCATAATCGTGTTCGGAGTCCGTCGAAAGCGCTCGACGCAGGTGTATAAAGCGTTTTTCTCAAAACTACTTTTTCGAAGTCGGTGCGTAACATAACTCAAAAAATAATGCACCGATCTTAATGAACTTAAGACATCTTTTATATGATAAATAATGGCGGATGAACGAACGTTTTTATAAAAAAAAAATACTATTTTTTACGGGTAGTAATAGGCTGATTTTTTATGTGAAAATGGTACCTCTAAATTCAAAACTGCGCCAAAAATCGAAAATCGCATATTTTTCAATATAAATTCATTCATTCGCCCAAAAACTAATATATTGAATAAATCACTTCGATTTTTTTTATTTCAAGTAACTCCACGAGGCCAGGAATTACGCCTTTTTCTTGCAGCGCCTCTGACGAACCGCCACCACGGGAAAAATAATGAATATTTTTTTACAAAAAAAATTCTAATATACTGTTCAAAGATAGTTCTTTAATCTACAAAGAGAATTAAATCATTATAATCACTCAGAACTGAGAAAAAAAATCGCAAAAATCTGCCTTCTTTCGGCCTCTGAAACCATCCTGCCCCCTTAACTGATTGAGGTTGGTGGCACTTACTTCGTGATACATTTTTAATTAAATAAAACACATTTTTACTTAGTTAATATCACACTGTAAACACTGTAAACAGTGTGATATTAACAAAGTAAAAGTGTGTTTTATTTAATTCAAAAAATTTTTGTTTGAATTTTTTTTCCTTGAAAACGAAACGTTTGCGGACATATATTTATAGGACATAATATGTTTGTTTTGATGTCCCCTACCACCCCCTAAACATTTGTCGGTATCTTTATGGAACACCCTGAATACAATTTTTGAAATATCCATTGGGGTTTTTGTTCACAATTTCAAAATAGATAGTAAAGTTCTGACAATTTCTAACAACTATTCCTGCAGGCGACGAAAATTCAGCGATTGAAATTAATTTCTGTAGTTTTTGATTCAATAATTTTCGACGATGAGGGTTGTGATGGGATAATCGGATGATTTGAATAATCGGAATATTTGGATTCGGATGACGGAAATAATCGGATTAATTATAATCGTAATCGGAGTATCTTTTGATAATCGGAAAAATGAAAAATAATCGTAATTGGAAAAAATAATCGAAATCGGAAAAAATAATCGGAGAGTCGGAGAAAACAAAAAAGGCCCTCCATTCGACCCGACATCGACAGGACGCAATAAAATTAATCCAAAGGATCACGTTGTCTGATAATCTCCAAATGGCGATTTACGGAAGATCGACACCAATATTAATAAGGGATGAGTGATCCACATGTTTAGACATTCTAAAGCTACTTTAAGTGTTTACTAGTTTCGCCTCGAATGCTAAGCATGTTATTATACTGTCCTTGAAGTGCCGAACTGTTGATATGTCTTGCAAATCCGAATCCGAATATTAATCCGAATCGGAAAACTAATCCGAATTCGATTCCGAATCGGAATACAAATCGGAATCGAAATACGAATACAAATCGGAATACGAATCCGAATCGGAATACGATTTCAAATCGGATTAAAAATAATCGCCACTCGACGATTATTTTAATAATCGGAGTCACCGATTATTTCAATAATCGGAGTCGCCGATTATTTTCATTCGAATCGGCCCATCACTAGATGAGGGTCCAGATAAAATGCACCTGAGAGGATACACTTTGTGCAAAATTTTGCGCAGCGAAAATTTAAGAAAATAAATGCATTAAGAAACGGTTAATTCATTTTTCCGTTGCTCGTTGGTTAATGGTTAACTTTAATGTACACAAATGTATCAAAAATCGCTCATTAATGACCCGTATTAATGAACGATTTTTCATTAATAAACGATTTTTCATTAATGAACGATTCTAGTGCCGCGGTGGTACGTAGAATTTATTTCCTTGTGCGAGGAGTAACAGGTAATTCGTGTGTTAATTGGCGATTAATGATCTCAACAATTAACACACTTGTTGGTTAAATAACTATTTTTCTATTTTGCGTCTAAAACGAAGTCATTAACGCACTCACATGGGTTCGTTAATGGCTCGCCGAGTGCTTTAATAATTTAATTTTTCAAGGTTGGCACCGTTGAAATTCAGAGCTGTCAACCTGCGCTAAATTTTCGGCGAGATAGTTTTGAGGTTATGTGATGTGTGGAAATCGCAAACTAATTTCAAATTGTCAATTATTAGTGTTATCAACCACCATACAATTTTTTAAATATTTATGGCCGATTTTTAAATTTAGAAATGGAATAAAAGGGGCAAAATAGAAAAAATACTGTAAAAAATTCGTTAATAAGACCTTTTTTCGCTCGCTGCGCTCGTCGTTTTCTAAACTTGAACGCGTGCGAAAATATCGCGCTTATTGAACTCGTTTTTTACTTTCTCCGTTACGAAGTACGAGAAAGTATTGTGATCGTGATTTTTTTTCAAATTTTTTTTTTTACGGAAATATCCGTTTTGGGGTCCCTAGATGCCATTTCAACAATTTCTGGAAAAAAAAATTGTGTGTGTGTCTGTGTCCGTGCACGCTGTATTTCAAAAACTAATAGAGCAATTGATATGAAACTTCGAACATCCGTCTTATTTGATAATCTGAAGAACTGAAAAGCTTTTGTTAAAATTTCGTACACCGGAAGTGGGCGTTTACCTTAACTGTTTTGTTTTTGTTTTTTGCCAATATTTTCTTAAATACGAAAAATATTACAAAAACATTTAAACAAACTTTAAAGACAACAAAGAAATGAACATATTTTGCTTGAAATAATTTTTCATAAAATCATTTTTATTCGAGAATTGTTTTTTTTTTTGTTAATTTTGGTTTATAACTATAAAACGATAATAGTTACAGCAAATTTATATTAATAATAATTGTAGAGAATGCTAAAATGAATAACTTATAGAGAATACGGTTTTTTCGAAATCCCTTTAGTTTTTGAGTAAACTGAGTTTTTGAATTTGAAGTATAATTTTTCCATCTTTCATAATTTTGACGTTTTAAACGTCAGATTCATCCGAGTTTACACAACGCTCAATGTTCATTTAAAATATGATTTCAATTGAAAATAAACCATGAAAACGTAAATCAAGTCGGAGAAAGTAACATCACCATTTTTAATATACTATTAAAGGATACAGAATTTTCTATTTTATACTGTTCTTGGAAACATAGAAAATTGTGTTTTATTTATCCCTGAAAATGCATATGCAATTATTTTTACGATTTTGTATGCCGTCATAACTTGCGTATACGTGCGTCAAGTAATATAATATTGCGTTAACAGCACGAGCACTTGTGTATCCAATGCCAATGTCAAGACTCTTGCATCACAGGTTGTATTGTTAATATATGCTCGCTTGTAGTCCACTTTGCCAACATTTTTCTACATCGGTTAACCAGACAACGTGTACACAGCACGGCGATTTTTATTTTTGCTCTTTCATGAATCAACTGTTTTCGCTGTTTATTTTGAAGAAATAGTGGAGAGGTGATGTACCGTTTGCCAAATTAATAACACGTGAAATCATATTGTATGAAACTGGTATACACGAATAAAAACCACAAAATGCACACATAACGTCGTAGGACCTTCGTTATTTGAGTCCTGCACAGGTAATTGAACACATTTTAATGCCCTTTTGGTAGATCGAGTCGATACATTTTTTCCAACTCGGTACACGTTGCCAAAGTTGGACGTTTTTTTGTCCAAAAACGTTTTTTTTTTTGCCCAAAAACGTGTTTTTTTTTTGCCCAAAAACATGTTTTTTTGCCCAAAACCGTGTTTTTTTTTTGTTTGAGGGTTGAAGGGTTCGAAAAGGGATCATCCCGATTTGAGATTACCCTCTTTGGGCCAAAATGGGATTTTTTTCCCGAAAGAATCATCCAATTTGGTTGAAAAGTCGCTGAGTTATGAGCGAAAAATTTCAAAATGCACCTTTTTTCAAACACCCATAACTTGGTGCCAAATCGTTGTAGGAACTTCGTTCTTTGAGTCCTGGCATTGGGAATTGATCAAATTTTAATACCTTTATGGTGGATTGAGTAAACACATTTTTTCCAACTCCGTACACATCATCAAAGTTGGACATGGTTTTCTGAAAAAAAAAACATTTTTTTCACAGGGGTGCTAGAGGGGGGCGGAAGGAGTTACGCTTAAGTTCGCATGCATGACTTTAAAGAAGACACTTCAAAGTTTTTCGCTCTCAAAAATTCATCAAAATTGATCGAAAATACGCCGAGTTATGGCGGTCGAAATTTCACGAATTTCAAGTGTTTCATTTTTTCCACCAGTATATTAATGAGGTGTTTTCTCCATATTGATATTATTTAAAGTATTCAATATATTATATCTACAACGGTATAATACAGTGCGCGCCTAAATATGGAATATATTCAGTAAAATCGAAATAAAATATTTTTCAAGAAAAATTTCTACTTGTTCGAGGAAAAAGAAAACTCTTATTGCGAGGATGCGCCGTCTTGCTGAAACCATATTGTATTATATGGAAGGTCAAGATCATTTTTGTTTGGAAAAATTGCTAAGAGCCCTGGAACAAGGTCATTTTGCAAAAACTCTAAATATCAAGTTTTCACCTTCAGTTGTCATATACTCGTAAATTTCTTATGTAAGATGGCAATATTTTTATACTGCCAGTTCGACAATGAAAAGATCTCTCAAAATCGGGAACAAAAACAGGGGATTGCCGTTTAAAAACAAAATGGCGGATGTCATAACTCAAAAACAAATTATAACTGAAAATCGACTTTCATGCAAAAATGTGTATTTTTATAAAAGAAATTCGAGGATTTTTTCCAAAAATATTTTATTTCGTTTTTACTGAATATATTCCATACTTTAAGTGCGCACTGTATTTTGTTTTAATCCGTGGAACAAGAAATTTCGCATAATCCTTAGAAAGTAAACACACCGGGCATTCAAAGTTATTACAGTTGAAATTCGGTTCCATTCCACATGAAATTCAATTAAATAATCCTTCCATCCATCCGAGTTATGAAACCGTAAATTAATTTTCCGGTTGGTAATTAGATTAAAACTCGCATTCGCGTTCGGCCCCCCGCGAGGGCTGAATTAAAACCTGCCGTGGAATGGCTCAATTACGTCGGAAGGGGTTGATTTGTGCCCTTAATAAAAAGGAGCAAACACGCCGACTAGACGGAGGCTGCCAATAAAAATGAATCATGCTCCTACGTTCCCGGCCCTGGAATTGTCCAAAGTGTCGGGGTTGGTGAATTTATACCCGTCATTAATGGTTCAATAAAAAAAAAACACACATGGTGAAAGTGCACATGTTATCGAAGAAAGATATTGTATGATTTTCATAAATTTAATTAATACGAAAAATCGCCTGTACGTAATGTTGTTTCCGGATGAACGACGCGCCTCACTCTAGAATCTGGTTCCAACAAGATGTATCACCTTCACATTTTTGGCTGCATGTTCTGAGGTACCGCGTAAAAAATCTTCATTACAGACCGATTAAAATCAATTTGCATTATTCTGCAATATTCATTATAAAATCCATTAGCGAGTTAATTACGACTCCTCGAGTAGAAACACTCCACATCTTCCCCTTGAACTTCCTCAATGTTCATCAGGATCTATGCAAGACCAAATTGCGTTTCCGCTTCGCAATTTCCTTCAGCACTTTCGTTGAATTCAATTAGTTCTTCGTTGGTGATTTTTTTTTACTACTTTGCCAATAGATTAATCAGTCGACAAATGCTGAGTATTAGCAGGAAGGCTCGGCCCGGGCCGGTCCTTTAATGCTTTATTATCGGGCCGGCCCGGGAACGGCCTATCTCTTAATTTATAATACCGGGCCGTAAAGAATACGAATTCGAAAATTGTGAAAGTGAAAAGTTGTTCGAAATGTATGTACATATTATTTAATTTGATTATATATATTTTTTTAAACAGAATAATTAATTTATTTTATTATATATTTTAAATAATATCAAAAATAATCAAGAACGATTTCGGGCCGGGCCGGGTCGAGCTTCAAATATACACTAGCGGGCCGGGCCGACAATTTTTTTTATTTCATCGGGCCCGGCCGTACTTTTGAATATTCACTGCCGGACCGGGCCTTAAAAAACGGTCCGCACAGGGCTCTACTAAGTATTCATAGCTTATAGCTATCGACGCGGAACTCCAAATAAAATCAAAATTAATTGTTAGCGTGTTAAATTATACATTTCTGTAGGCGAGGACCTTTCTTTTTACTTTTCGACATTTTTTGAAGTGAGGACCTTTTTTTGCTCATCACTTTTTTCCTGTTTATTACTTCTTCCAAAGAGTTCCAAGTTAGAGATTAACGTAAAAGTAGTCTAATCTATTCACAAGATTTGTTGGGATACATTTCTTTTGATTTGGCGGAGCGTTCTTGAGGTATGATTTTTAAAGTCGCCTCAAAAGCACAGTAAACGGAAAAGAACTTGCCATGTTTTACCTGAAAATATGGAGTTAAATATTCTAGTATTAACAAAAACCCAATCACATCTCTTCGAAGTTTAGCTAAAGAATTTGGAATCTCAACTACGTCCGTGGGTAACACCAGGGGCGGCTCGTTATATAGAGTCAAGGAGCCATGGCACTACCTGTAGTTTTTTTAATTAATTTTTCGCCAGTTACTTTGGTCTAGGAAGATAAATCATTCATTATTTCTTAAAAAAATGAGAGGTGGGTGTTATTGTATAAGTGGCTCTACCATCAACATGTTCCACGAGCCGCCACTGAGTAACACTTTGACAAAATTTAAATACAAACCTTACAAAATGTTCCAACCATCATTCAATCAAATTAGTACCACTATTGGCAACACGTACTTTACTGTACGGTTCGTTGCGAACTGTCAAGGCATAATGCGATTGAAGTGTTTTTTTTTTAAATTGAACATACGAAATTTTACATGCTCGCGACTATACGTATTATATTGTATGTATTTCTAGCTTCATTGTCTGGAGACTTAATTGGGGAGGTTCGTGCCACCCTTAAGGAAATGGATGTCGTAATGGTATATCTCTATCTTTAGTATCGGTACATCAAAGGACCCCTCACAAATCAAATGGAAATTGGCTTTCGGTGAAATTGACCAAATTTTGGATATGTTGTTCCTTTCAGTGTCCAGATCAAAAGTCTCCACAGGCACAAAGCTCGAAAATCTTTCCTGCGAGCAGTACCCAGCTCCGAAGGTTAGAGACCGGTAATCCCTAACTTTGAAATCTTAAATGGGAACCCCTATTTTTTTATTGCAGATTTGTATTCTATGCTAAAAAATATTAGGTTTTTATCCGAAAAAAAATTTCGATGAGCGACAGATGGCGTTATATTCGGCAAAAACATGTATTGAATTATATTTATTTCTCTCATCAAATGATAAATGCGTTGATTAAAGTCATTCGTAATTTTATGTCAGAAATAAGCAAAAAAAAAATAATTATTTGTAAAAAAAATCGTAGAAACGAATAAAAATCAATTTGATTATCAAATTCCATTCTATTCTTTTCTATTGTGCTAATGTATGAATGTTTGTAACGACAAACAGGATTTTTTTTTATTAAAAAAAAATAATAATCATTAAAAAAAAAATGTTTGCTAATCGAAAAAAATGTTTCGAATAAAAACCTAATATGTTTTAGAAGCCAAATCTGCAATAAAAAATAGGGGTACCTGTTTAAGATTTCAAAATAACCCTCCACCCCGCCCCAGGGGGAAGGGGTGGTGGTTTAAATTTCACACGACATAATACTCAAAAAAAATTTAGACGTATTTTTTTGTATTTCAATACGATTTGTATTTCGCGAGATATTTGCGGTGTACGGGTGGTCTGAAACACCCGGTATATATATCTCTAACCTTCGGAGCTGGGTACTGCTCGCAGGGAATATTTTCAAGCTTTAAGCTCGTGGAGAGTTTTGATCTTGACACCGAAAGGGACAACATATCCAAAATTTGGTCAATTTCACCGAAAGCCAATTTCCATTTGATTTGTGAGGGGTCCTTTGACCATTGAATAAATCGTTCGTTTTTTTTTCGAATTTTTAAAATTCAGAATTCACGTAGAACTCGTGACGGAGTGTAAGTTTTCAAAATGTTTTTATTGATCTACGACAATTTTTTCACCGCATCACAGAGATGAAAAATCATTTTGAAATCTTACACTGAGTGATTTATCAAGTGAAACCATAGAGTTTCAACAAGTGTGGGGTTATTACCCACTGATCGAATATTAGAACAATAAACTTTAATTAGAATTACAACTCTACGTTCAACATTTGTATTTAATAACACATTACGTAGCAGTTTATCCGAAGCGAAGATAATTAATGTAAATTAGCTTCATACAAAGACATTATTATGTTACTGGGAAACGGAACGACCCCGGTTATAGTGGGAAACCGAAGATAATAAAATTGTCTTATATTATTATTATTATTATGGTTACCTTATTTCGCATAATGGCACCGGGTCGAGGCACAGTTTTAATTGAGACCGTATTTCTTTGTGTTATCAGCTTTAACAAGAAAAACTCGCGTGTGCGTATTAATTGCACATTGTTGACATTGAAAGATAATAATACAATACGAGGTGTGTATGCTATTGTTGAGTATTTTTCAAGCTATAAGGAGGTGAAATTAATATATAACTAAGGTCTGGTATAATAAATTAAGATTGAAGCTTCAGGGTAAGTAAATAATTGGCATAACTAACATGTCTATTCGTGAATGGCCTTAGATGTCGATTTTATTCAAACACAAAATTCAACGCCTTTATTTAGAAATATTGTTATAATGCAAATACTTCGAAATTAAAATTTCAAGGTGTATATCTTGACTGAGACTACACATTGCGTTCGTTTTTAACGCATGCGGTTTGGCCGGCTCGTTGGTTGAACACCACATCAAATGATCCCGCCAAACCGCATACGTTAAAAACTTAATGTCTAAAGTTGTACCAAGCACTCGAGGTGCGTTGCGCAGTGACCAAATTCAATTCGCTCCGGAGATTGTTGTAGCGTTCTCACTCTGCGCAAACTTTACCTCCACACGTCTCGAGTGCTGGGTATACCACAGATTCGGCAGGATTATTTGATGTGTTGTTTTACTTCCAAAAATTTTGTCAAACCGCGTGCGTTAAAAACTTGCGCGTAAAAGTGCGGAAATACGTGTCAGACAACTGAACACAACAAATGTTGCCATTAGTTATGAGTTACCTCGTATACTTAAAAGTGAATCTGTATAATAGATACATCAATTTTATAATGCGGATACTAAACAGTTGTAAATATTGTGGGAATAATAAAAAAAATCTCTGCAACATATGTGTATGTTTATGTCCTAACCCACATGGCTGAGTCATGGCGATCATTTTCGAAGGTGTATTTTTAGGAAACTTGCTTTGCAGGAGCGTAGGCATCGCATCTATGAATAATGTAAAAAATTACCACTCATTACAGAGTAACGGGACAGTATCGAGTGGTTAATTATTCATAGGTTATTCTAAATTAACCATTATGCAGCAGCACAGTGTATATTTTAATGGAGTTCCTTCGTGGGAAAGGTATTAACGTCATGACGGATCCATTCAAAAATTTTCCGCGTATAATAAATTTTTACGTGAATAGTGAATTATAACTCTACCATCGCCTCTTTAGGAATATGTATGTTTTATTAGGTCGTCATTCATTTCCTACACAGATTTAACAGATGTTCCTAGTGCATATAAAACGGTTATTGTTTTCTTATTGGTGAAGTCATCATGTAAGTCTATGCTTTTCTTTCCGATATTATTTACACATATTAAATAATCCTTAAAAAATATGTACAAATTGAGAACCATCTCGTAATTAAATTTACTCGACGATTATCAAATTTTAATCAACTGGACGTTTTAAGTAATTTTCAACAGGTGTTCGGGCGCATCATTAGTTGCCGCATAAATATACCGAAATTAGTCACCTTCTTCGCCCCGAGAACACACATTTCTTCTCGAACGCACCGGAAGAAAAACAATCATTAAACGGGTGACTTGTAACTGTTGAACAGTCATCGTCCATTCGTATTAATATAATATTGTTTTTCTATCACTAGATAACTGCTATCATTAAAAAAACATCTCGTAATTCAATTTACTCGACGATTATCAAATTTTAATTAATTGGATGTTTTAAAGTAATTCTGAGAACGGCGATAATATTGAAAACGAAATTGCGGAAGGTTAAGCCACGGACCGCGCTAAAAATAAATGAATGCACTCGCAATTCAAGGTTTTATTTGTTTAACGTTGTTGCGATTGCTTTTTTGCTTGGAGTAGTGTAAAACCAATCCGAAAAGCGTTTCGAACGTAAATTCCCATCATTAAATTGGATAATTACCAAACGATTACGGGCTATTTTTAACAAAACGAGTACAGTGGAACGGATGATTAATACCTCATTATATGTATGTTATATATAGGTCCGTCGAAATGACCTACTAGCCCCCCAGGTCTTATTTCTACGGAGTACTTAAAAAGTGAAGTGTATAAAAAAACAAACCCAATAATTTAGAAAATCTCAAGAAAAGATTTTGATATGAGATTAGATTAATATCACCTCCAACTCTTCAGAATGTAATTTATTATTTATGCAACAAGTGAGTAAAGTAACACTTTTTTTCACGAGTAGGAAAGACTGCCGCACGAGCCGAAAAAGAGTCCTGACAAAAAATTGTCCTTCAAAAAGACCAGAAATAAAGTCCTGAAAAAAGAGTTCTGACAAAAAATGGTCCTTCAAAAAGACCAGAAATAAAGTCCTGAAAAAAGAGTTCTGACAGAAAATGTCCTGAAAAAAAGTCCTGGAGAAACAGTTTTGGAAATAAAGTCTTGAAAAAAGAGTCTCGTTAAAAAGTTGTGAAAAAGAGTCGTGAAAAAGAGTCGTGAAAATGTATTGCAAAAAAAAAATCCTGAAAAATGAAGTCTTCATATAAAACACCAGAAATAAATGTCCTTAAAAAAATCTTGAAATAAGTCCGAAAAAGAGACCTAAAAAGGTCCTGAAAAAAGTCCCGAAAAAGAGTCCTGATAAAATATCCTGAAAAAATGTCGTGTAAAAAGAGTCTTCAAAAAGATTTATGAAAATAACATCGTAGAAAAATCCTACAAAAAAACCATTTCTGAAAAAAAGGGCATTAAAAAAGACCTGAAAAAGTTCTAAAGAAATTGCCCTGAAAAAAATCCCAAAAAGAGTCTTCAAAAAGTCCGGAAGAAGAAGTCATGAAAGAGTCCCGTTAAAAAGTTGTGAAAAAGAGTCGTGAAAATATACAGCAAAAAAAAATCCTGAAAAATGAAGTCTTCATATAAAACACCAAAAATAAATGACCATAAAAAAATCCTGAAATAAGTCCTAAATAGAGACCTAAAAAAATTATTAAGAAAGTCTTGAAAAAAGTCCCGAAAAAGAGTCCTGATCAAATGTCCTGTAAAAACAGTCTTCAAAAAGATTTATGAAAATAACATCGTAGAAAAATCATAAAAAACAATTTCTGAAAAAAAATAGTATTAGAAAAGACCTAAAAAAGTTCTAAAGAAATTGTCCTCAAAAAAATCCCAAAAAGAGTCTTGAAAAAAGTCCGAAAATTAATACTATAAAAAATGTCCCGAAATATAGTACTGAAAAAAGTCCTGTAATGTAGGCTTGAAAAAAAATTCCCGATAAAATAATTCTGAAAAATGTAATGAAGAAAATTCTAAAAAGAAGTCCTGAACAAGAGGTTCTTAACAAAACTTCAAAATAGTCGTGGAGGATCAGCCCTGGAAATAAAGTCGCGACAAAGTCCAGTATTGATAAAAGCCGTGAAAAAATGTCCTGAAAAATAGTCTTCATACAAAATACCAGAAATAAATGTCCTGAAAAATAGTCTTCATACAAAATACCAGAAATAAATGTCCTGAAAACTAGTCTTCATACAAAATACCAGAAATAAATGTCCTGAAAAATAGTCTTCATACAAAATACCAGAAATAAATGTTCTGAAAAATAGTCTTCATGCAAAATACCAAAAATAAATGTCCTGAAAAATAGTCTTCATACAAAATACCAGAAATAAATGCCCTGAAAAATAGTCTTCATACAAAATACCAGAAATAAATGCCCTGAAAAATAGTCTTCATACAAAATACCAGAAATAAATGTCCTGAAAAATAGTCTTCATACAAAATACCAGAAATAAATGTCCTGAAAAATAGTCTTCATACAAAATACCAGAAATAAATGTCCTGAAAAGGAGTCCCAAAAAGTCCTTAAAGAAAGTCCGAAAATAAGTCCTGCAGAAAGTTCAGAAAGAAGGTCCTGATGAAATATCATAAAAAAATTGTCCTTAAAAAATTGCCCTGAAAATAACATGTTTAAAAAATAAACAAAAAAATTTCTGAAAAAGGGCATTGTAAAAAGTCCTTAAAAGTAAATGCCAAAGTCTGGTCTGCAAAAAGGCCTAAAATAAGTCCTCAACAAATTTCCTGAATTAAAAAGTTAAAAAAAAAATAGTACAAGAAAAAAATATCTGAAAAGTCCTTAAAAAGGCCCAAAAAAGGTCATGCAAAGAAAAATTCTAAAAAATGTCATTGAGAAAATTCTGAAATTTTTTTTCTGAAAAAAATACCGAAAATAAGTCCTCAACATAGAGTTCTTTAGAAAGTCTCAAAAACGTCCCGAGAAAAAATTCTGTTAATAAAAAATTTTGAAAAGAAATCCGGAAAATACAAGAAAGAAAATAAAGAGAAAGTCCTAAAAATAAGTCGAAAAAAATTTCTTAAAAAGTCCTGAAGAAGAATCCTCGAAGAAAGGTCTTTTTAAAAAGTCCTTAAAAAGGACCTGCAAAAAGTTCTGAAAATATTGTCCTGAAGTCCCAAAAAGGCTAAACGAACAAAAAACTGTTAAGGTAAATATTCGGAAATACAAAATTTTACTTCCTTGGATTCTCAAATAACACTTATGTTCAAAGTTTCATGGTTATTTCTATATTAGTTTTTGAGATACAGCGCGCACAGACAGACTGTTATGTAGGGAAAAATGATGTGACGTTTAAAACACACACACACAGACACATTTTTTTTCAGAAATTGTTGAAATGGCATCGAGGAACCTCAAAACGGATATTTCCGCCAAAAAAAAATTGAAAAAATTTTCACGATCACAATACTTTCTCGTACTTCGTAACGGAGAAAGTAAAAAGATGGTACTATTGTCAATGTTGCAAATAAACAATGTGATATACCAATAAAAATTATATTCTATTCTAATTGTATGAATCTCTTGTTTCAGAAGGTGAGCAACTAGCATTCAGCGTTTCTAGTAAGGTAAACCAAAAATAATAATAATAAACGTTTTATTATGTTTATATAAACGTAAACTTAAAGGGAGGTTCTCATGTAAATGATAAAAAATAGGCAAATTTTGATTTTTTGAGACAATAGAAAGACACGAAGGAACGGTTTGGGAATTGCGGTTGCCAATGTTTTCAACTTTGTCTTAAAAAAAAAAAAAATGGTGCCCGTTATTTACAGGTATTTGATGATTTGTTCTGGGACTATGACGCCCAAAAAACGATGTGAAATCAAAAATCGACTACATCATCCAAAATTATACTAAATTTGTGGGGCCTTATACCTAAGCAAAGTGAAATAACTTTAAATTTGACGATACGGTGCACACTTGAACTTTTGGTTTGTGTTTTTCACTTTGCATGGCTCTAAAAAAATAGTTCATATTGAATTTTTTTTATATATTATAGGTATAAGGTCCCAGGAAAGGTGTTTTCTTTAAGAGGGTCAAAGTTAGAAGAAAAAGAAAACAATAGTATATTACATACCAAGGTGGAAAGTATTTCATTATTGCCGAGAGATTAGAAAATTTAACTGTGTCTCGTGACGGGAATGAAACTTTTCACTTTCTGCTCGAGCATATTATTTGACTTTGTACCTAGTTGTCGGGTTAATATTAGTGCCAGTTGAATAACAATTTAAAATTAGCAAGTGTGAGCTTTGGCGTGCCCTATATCGTGATTTAAGCTTTTCTGGGGACCTTAACAGCGTAATAGCTCCATATCACGTTGTTAATGCACCGCAATTTATTCACTGTCTAGACTTTAATGACCTGAATATAGCAAGCGCCGATTTATTGCTTCGGCCAAAATGTGTCCGACGCAGGAATACTAATGACGGCAAGTGTTCTTGGACAGTTATGTAAGCATACGTTTTTAAATAAATGCGAAGCTTTACTTGTTTCTTATTCGGGCGAGTTTGTAAACAAAACATACAGATTATTTCGTTCAACACAAAATTGTTTGCCTATCAGAATACCTACAGACCGGTTTCGACCTTTCAGGTCTCATCAGTGTAGTTAGTTGTTGATGGGGAAACGGAGATTACTATTGGAATATAAATACATATTCCAAACACCGTTAAAGGTAGAAACGCCAAACGTCGGTGTTAAAGCCACCCGGATTTGGTTCAGTACAGGATTCAGGCAATAGATTTCGCCACTTTGGCGTTTCTACAAATTTGTGTATTGATAACTGAAAACACGAAAATTATAAATATTGATGATCACCACACCTAAAAGTCCTTCAGTTCGCTAGATTGGAGACAACGCCGAAACAAAATAAACTCGCTTCAGTCTTTCCAATATCGAACAACGAAAGTGAATGCATTCACATTTCGATTCTGTTCGAAATGTAGTTTTTTTTGATTGGCCAACACATTGCAGGAAAATTCAACAAGCAACACTCCAGACATTTAAACAATCGATAATATTGAAACGACCAACAAAAGCCAATAAATCATGACATATTTCAAAAACATACCTTATCGCGAACACGAGGCAATAATCAGCAGCAAATACATACGTACGCTTGAATGGTTGCAATTAGCCATTGTTCCCACTTCTCCCGTCAAAATCGAACAGAAGCACAAAGTGTTTAAATTTAAAATATTCGTTACGCAACTGCAGCGTGCATAATGGGAGAAGATGACAATAACTGATACGGACAGCCGGGCGATAAATCAAAAGCGATAATGCGCTAAAAGTGATTACTCACCTCGGCGCCAATTAATTAGTTTCTGCGCATTTAAGAATCGGGACGAAAGATCGATTATCGGATATAAAACCGAGTTGTGCAATATATAGGTTAACAAAAGCAAAATGATATTGTTGCGTATTAATGTAACCTTTACGTATAAATTATTGCAGCTGGTATATTGGGTCGGTGATTATTAATGCACACAAGCTTTCGATCGAAGCTGTTATAAATTGAAGAATCTCATTTGTACGATGAATTGTTCGTATTCTATATATACGCTAGGTCGTTTAAGCGATGAACTGATTACAATTAGTTTTGAGATATTGTAGAATTTTGTATAATCAAAAATATCGAAACTGGAAAGATCAAATTTTAATGCCTTTATGGTGAATCGAGTCGAAATTTTTTTTCCAATTTCGTAGATATCGTCAAAGTTGGACATGGTTTCCAGAAAAAACTTTTTTTTACAGGGGCGCTAGAGGGGGCGGAAGGGGTTACGCTTAAGCTCGCATGCATGACTTTACAGAAGATACTTCAAAGTTTTTCGCCCTCAAAGATTCATCAAAATCGATTGAAAATACTCCAAGTTATGGCGGTTTGAAAATGGTCGAAATTTCACGAATTTCAAGTGTTTTTTTTCCTCCAGTATACATGGGCGCGGCAGGCTAGAAGCGAGTATTTTGCGGACGCGGATCTCGATGCAGACGCATAAGTGTAACTTCAATTTATAAGATATCCATTTCTTTGGTGTTTTTAATATTTGTGTAAATGTTTTTGTAATATTTTGCACATTAAAAAAATTATCGAAAAAAAAATACTGTTAAGGTAAACACTCGCTTCCTGCGTACGAAATTTTACTAAAAGATTCTCAATTTTTCGTATTATCAAATAAAGCTTATATTCCAAGTTTCATGTTAATTCCTGTATTAGTGTTTGAGATACATCGCACATTTTCTTTTTTAGAAATCGTTGATATCGCCGCAAGGAACCTCAAAACGGATATTTCCGTTAGAAACATTTTCACGATCACGCTTTCTCGTACTTGAAAAGTAAAAACATAAAAATTCTGGTTATCGATATAAAATTATTAAAAAATTTAAAATAAGTATGACATTCTTTCAAAATCAGTTCGGTGTTTAAGAACACAACGACTTTCCTGCTAGTTCTGATTTTTTAAATGCTTACTATCAAATATTCACACTTGAGTTTAAGAATTAATAAAAAATAAAAATAAAAAAAGGCATGCGCAAATGTTTTTTCTATTTTAGTTTTACCTCTGAAAAAACGCATCTTTTGAAAGGTTATTTGAAAATTCCCCAGAAACTCCATTAAATAAAAAAAATTATATCATTCTTCCAAAATAACTTGTTTTTCTTAAACACGCCGATTTTCCAGTTAGCTGATTTTTCTAACGTTTATTAGAAAAGTTTCGAACTCTTAAATTTAAAAATTAAAAGAAAAATATTAATAAATGCAAATGTAAAATTCCACAAAAATGACATTAATTAAACACTACATCGTTCTTCTATAAATAACTTAGGTTTTTGTAAATGCATTGATTTCCTAGCTAGTTGTGATTTTTTTTAACTTATCAAATTTTTAGTCACTCGGGTTTAAAAAATATTAAATCTGAATAAAATAGAAACTACCTTACTTATTGCAGAGAGTATTAAATAAATTCAATTGAATTTATTAAATCTGAAGATAAAATTCTTCAAAAATTAGATTTAATGAACGATATATCGTTATTTTAAAATAGCTTTGGTTTTTATTATAAGTAAATGGATTTCTTATCTGGTTGTGATTTTTTGAAATGATTATCAATTTTCTAAACTATGAGATTAACAAAATAGAAAAAAAAATTAAATGTACAAAGACATTCCCAAAAATTATATTTTTTCAAAACAGCCTTAGTTTTTGAAAATGCAACTATTTTATAGCTAGCTATGATTTTTTAAATGTGAATTGACAAATTTTCCAACATTTGATTTTAAGGAACAGAAAAAAAAATTAAATGCAAAAGTAATATTCCACAAAAATAACAATACATTGTTGTTTTTAAATAACTTTGGGTTTTAATAATATACTGATTTTCCCAGTAAGCGGTAAGCAACGGTAAAAAACACATTCATTGTCAAATTTTCGAACCTTTACGTTCAAAAAGTTAAAAAAAAAATAATGTAAACGTAAAATTCCATAAAAATTCCATGAAATGAACAATTATCGTTGTTTCAAAAATAACTTCGGTTTTTGCAAAAGCACATATTGTCTATAGCCCGTTCTCTGGAATCTGGCGGCTCTGGTCGTAAAAGAGGGTCGGAGCTCGGTAAGTAAGGGACGTAATATTTTTTTATATGAAACAGATATTTGTTTAGAAGTACTGGTATAAAATACCAATAGGAGCGAAGGACAGTAATAAATGTATGCAATTAGACGAACCATCAATGCCTTTTCTTCGAGGGTGCGTCGACCGTTTTACGACCTCAGCCGCCAGATTTCAGCGAACAGACTATAGCTGTTGTAACGTTTATTATCAAATTTTTATACACGAGTTTAAAAAATAGAAAAAAAAACATTAAATCTAAAGATAAATTTCTACAGAAATTAAATTTATTTAACAATATGTATATTGTTAATTTAAAATAACTTTGTTTTTTACGAGTAAACTGATTTCTCAGCTGATTGCGACTTTTTTGAAATAATTATTATGAAATTTTCGAACCCTTTAGTTCAAAAAGTAAAAAAAAAATATTAAATTTAAATGTAAAATTCTACAAAAATTACATTAATTAAACAATATATCGTTCTTTTAAAAATAACGTTGGTTCTCATTTCCTAACTAATTGTGATTTTTTTGAAATGTTTATTATCAAATTTATTATCAAACACGATTTAAAAAAATAGAAAAAAAAATTAAATGCAGAGGTAATATTCCACAAAAATAACAATCAATTGTTATTTTAAAATAACTTCGTGTTTTTTACGAGTAAACTGATTTCTCATCTGATTGCGATTTTTTTGAAATAATTATTATGAAATTTTCGAACCCTTTAGTTCAAAAAGTTAAAAAATATATTAAATTTAAATGTAAAATTCTACAAAAATTACATTAATTAAACAATATATGGTTCTTTTAAAAATAACGTTGGTTCTCATTCCTAGCTAACTGTGATTTTTTTTTATGTTTATTATCAAATTTATTATCAAACACGAGTTTGAAAAATAGAAAATAAAAATTAAATGCAGAGGTAATATTCCACAAAAATAACAATTAATTGTTATTTTAAAATAACTTTGTTTTTTTATGAGTAAACTGATTTCTCAGCTGATTGCGATTTTTTTAAATGAATATTATGAAATTTTCGAACCCTTAACCTCTTCACGCCCAGGTTGCCACATGTGGCAACAAGTAAAAAAAGACAATAAAAACATCGAACAAAAAAATTACTCCTTTAGCGCCATCTATGGAATATTTTTTCATATTTTTTTGCATAAATGGGTAAGTGACAGTGAAATAATATTTCGTAGAAAAAGGTAACAACAACAAAGAAGTAATTTTTCATCAACTCTGGGATTAAATCAAAGCAGCATGGGCGCGAAGTGGTTAAGTTCAAAAAGTAAAAAAAATATTAAATTTAAATGTAAAATTCCACAAAAATTACATTAATCAAATATAAATCGTTATTTTAAAAATAACGTTGGTTTTTGTTAATGCACCCCATTCTTAGCTAATTGTGATTTTTTTAATATTTATTATCAAATAAAAATAAAAAAAATAAAAATTTAATGTAAAGGTAATATTCCACAAAAAAAGAAATTAATTGTTATTTTAAAATAAATCTGAATTTTAAAAATACACCGATTTCCCAATTAGCTGTGATTTTTTAAATTTTATTATCAAATTTTTGAACCCTGAAAAAAAGTGAAAAAAATTTAAAAGTAAAATTCTGCAAAAATTGCACTGATACAATATATCGTTCTTTCAAAAATATCTTTGGTTTTTATAAACGTGCAGATTTTCTAGCTAGTTGTGATTTTTTTGAAACGTTTATTATCAAATTTTTAAACACGAGTGTTAAAAAAATAAAAATTAAATTAAAAAAAAATTACATTTAATGAATGATTGTTATTTAAAATAACTTTGGTTTTTTATATGTAAACTGATTTCCCATTTTTGGTTGCGATTCTTTGAAATGATCATAGTTAAATTTTCTAAACCATTGGATTAAAAAAATTTAAAAATTAATGCAAAGGCACACGTTCACAAAAATTGTATCATGAAATATTGTTTCAAAATATCTTTGGTTTTTGAGAATACATCTATTTTATAGCCAGTTTTGATTATTTTAAATGTTAGTTACCAATTTTTCGAACACTCGAGTTTAATAGTATATTGTACAACGAGCATATAATGATTGTAAATATTTTGTTGATATAAAAATAGCGTATTATTATTATTTATTAATCATATAATAATCAAAATATATTGTTTAAACATGCCCTTTTCTTAAAATACAAAACAAATCACATTACTCATAACAAACACAATTTCAACCATTAATATTTAAACGTATTATTGTGGTATAATACATGATGACTAATTATAAAATATTACACATCATTGTTAACCTTACAACTTGAACTCGTGTTTTGTTTGGCGCGCTATAAACGGGCTGAAGGTTGTACTTCCTCGTGATAAATATGATTTCTTAATAATAATAATAAAAAATTCAATCCGCACTTATCCTTGATCTCGTACGCTCGATTCACTATATTTATATAAAACCGCATCGCAATGTCTACGGATGTATGAAGGTTGTGATATGATTGAAGCGAAATTTTGAAGGCGAGACCCGAGCAAAAGTAAACAAACGGTGGTTTCCTTTAAAAAGTGAAACACGTTTTAAAAGCTGCTACAAGTTTCACTGCACTCGCAGCACACACGAAATGGTCATTATTTTAAATTACTCCAATCTAATAATTTATGGGCGGTAAATTGGATTCCTGTTAGATCTTAATGAAAGTAATAAATTAATTGCAGCAGATCTGTTATTGTCTACAGGTTTAAAGCTGCACACCTGCACGAAATTATTGCTAATTATTATTAGCTAACCTTGTACCAAATAATCCAGAGTACGAAATTGTGCAGTCACAGTCCATCGACCTTAGGCATTGCAAGGACGGGCTGGAGGTAATAATGGCTATTATTGCAACAAGTAGAGACACTTCTTAGAGTTGGAAGTACGCGTATGCAAATGGTGATAAGTTAATGTTGAGCGAAATCGCGTGGGGTATCCTTTCAATTCAGTGCCCACAGATGTTTAAAGGCATGTGGACTTGGAATATTAAACCAATGACATATCAAATTGTTTAAATACAGAAAGTATTGTCATGTTTACTGGTGGTCCCAGTCTGCACATACTTTATGGATTGGTAAAACGAGTCGTTATTTATTGGCAGGATCATTACACTTTATTGTTTGTTGTGTTTTGCAGTCGTCGGTGCTTTGCGTTTTAGCAATTAAAATAGGGCATTATACGAATGTATGATTCAACCGTTGGTCATGCAGTTGCGGCTGTGGTATTTTAGTGGTTGTTAACATGACTACTGGCACTAATTTACAAACCTATGAAATGCGCACATTAAAAAAAGTATAGTCCGCAAATCTGTTTTCTAAATTTATAAATAAGTCCTAACATCATAAAACAGGGATCGGCAACCTGCGCCCACATGATTTTTTTACTGCCCTCAAAAACAACAGAGGGAGATGCGATCGAAATTTTCCGCCCGGTTGCATGGCATACAGAGCTTTTTTTTAGTTTTTCTTGGTGCATTGTAATGTACACAGACTTTTCTGGATCCAGAAGGAATCAGTTTAACTCCTTTAGACATTATTTCGTTTTTAACAAGAAAAAAAAAATTAAGTGCTTTGGAACATATATATTCAATACACAAAGATTGATCAGGTTGTACATTACAAAGCAGGGGCGGCTCGTCATATAGAGCCAAGCAGCCATGGCACTACCTCTAGTTTCGATCTTAGCAAGAATTTTTAATTAAATAGTGTTTTACACGCGTTCTGAACGTGCATTTGGAGCCAAATAAATTCTGTCTCATCTCTTTACGAGCGACGACGATGACACTTGTCGTATTTTCCGCGCCATATATGATGAGTAAAATTAGTTCATTACGGAATAAGCATTTTTGCTCATGTACTATCGAGTACATATATGAAACAATTAGGCAGGCCTCTGTTTGATGAGATTACCGTAAAAAATACTGTGGGATGTGTCGAACATTTTCCAGAATGTTAAAAATACAATATTTCTGGATGGATTTGAGAAGTTTGAAGCTAATTCTGGCGATCACAATTTTTTTAGAATTTGTTAAATCACATTTTGTTTCCAGTGGGGGTATATCGATTATTTTCCAGTATGTTAAAAACACTATATTTCTGGATGGATTTGAGAAGTTTTGAAGCTAATTCTGGCGGTCATTATTTTTCTAGAATTTTTTTAATCACAAGATGAAAATATCGTTTTTCCAAAAATCAAGTTTTGAGTGTTGATATTTTGTTTCCAGTGGGGGTACGTCGATCATTTTCCAGTATGTAAAAAATTAAATCACAAGATGCAAATTTCGTTTTCCTAAAAATCAAGTTTTGAGTGTTGACATTTTGTTTCCAGTGGGGGTACGTCGATAATTTTCTAGTATGTAAAAAATGCAATATTTCTGGATGCATTTGGGAAATTTGAAGCTAATTCTGGCAGTCACTATTTTTTTAGAATTTTTTAAATCACAAGATGCAAATTTCGTTTTTCTAAAAATCAAGTTTCAAGTGATGACATTTTGTTTGCAGTAGGGGTATATCGATCATTTTCCAGTATATTAAATATGCAATATTTCTGGATGGATTTGAGAAGTTTTGAAGTTAATTAAGGCAGTCACTATTTTTTTAGAATTCTTTAAATCAAAAGATGCAAATTTCGTTTTTCTAAAACTCTAGTTTCGAGTGCTGACATTTTGTTTCCAGTGGGGGTATATCGATTATTTTCCAGTATGGAAAAAACACTATATTTCTGGATGGATTTGAGAAGTTTTGAAGCTAATTCTGGCAGTCACTATTTTTTTTGGAATTTTTTTAATCACAAGATGAAAATTTGGTTTTTCTAAAAATCAAGTTTTGAGTGTTGATATTTTGTTTCCAGTGGGGGTACGTCGATCATTTTCCAGTATGTAAAAAATTAAATCACAAGATGCAAATTTCGTTTTCCTAAAAATCAAGTTTTGAGTGTTGACATTTTGTTTCCAGTGAGGGTACATCGATCATTTTCTAGTATGTAAAAAATGCAATATTTCTGGATGCATTTGGGAAATTTGAAGCTAATTCTGGCAGTCACTATTTTTTTAGAATTTTTTAAATCACAAGATGCAAATTTCGTTTTTCTAAAAATCAAGTTTCAAGTGATGACATTTTGTTTGCAGTAGGGGTATATCGATCATTTTCCAGTGTATTAAATATGCAATATTTCTGGATGGATTTGAGAAGTTTTGAAGTTATGTAAGGCAGTTACTATTTTTTTAGAATTCTTTAATTCAAAAGATGCAAATTCTGTTCTTCTAAAACTCAAGTTTCGAGTGCTGACATTTTGTTTCTAGTTGGGGTATATCGATCATTTTCCAGGTTGTTAGAAATACAATATTTCTGGATGGGTTTGAGAAGTTTGAAGCTAATTCTGGCAGTCACTATTTTTTTTTAGAATTTTTAAAATCACAATGCAATTTATATTTTTCTAAAAATCAAGTTTCGAGTGCTGATATTTTCCAGTGGGGGTATATTGATTATTTTCCAGTATGTTAAAAACGCTATATTTCTGGATGGATTTGAGAAGTTTTGAAGCTAATTCTGGTGGTCATTATTTTTTTAGAATTTTTTTAATCACAAGATGCAAATTTCGTTTTCCTAAAAATCAAGTTTTGAGTGTTGACATTTTGTTTCCAGTGAGGGTACGTCGATCATTTTCTAGTATGTAAAAAATGCAATTTTTCTGAATGCATTTGGGAAATGTGAAGCTAATTCTGGCAGTCACTATTTTTTTGGATTTTTTTAAATCATGACATGCAAATTTCGTTTTCCTAAAAATAAAGTTTTTTGGAATTTTGTTTCCAGTGGGGGTATATCGATCATTTTCCAGTATATTAAATATGCAATATTTCTGGATGGATTTGAGAAGTTTTGAAGTTATGTAAGGCAGTTACTATTTTTTTAGAATTCTTTAATTCAAAAGATGCAAATTCTGTTTTTCTAAAACTCAATTTTCGAGTGCTGACATTTTGTTTCTAGTTGGGGTATATCGATCATTTTCCAGGTTGTTAGAAATACAATATTTCTGGATGGGTTTGAGAAGTTTGAAGCTAATCCTGGCAGTCACTATTTTTTTAAATTTTTTAAATTACAAGATGCAAATTTGGTTTTTTCAAAAATCAAGTTTCGAGTGTTAACATTTTGTTTTGGGGGGCCGCGGTAGCCCTGTGAGTAGAGCTCCTGCTTACGGGCCTCGTGGTCGTGGGTTCGAATCCCATCCACGCGGTCACTTTTTCGGAACGAAAAATGACCGTGCGGGTCCATGGGTGTTTAGTGAATGTCCCTTTCATCATTATAAATGATTATTATACAAATTATCGGTTGTGGCAGAATACCCTAGTTGGCTACATCAATTCCCAAATCATCCGTGCTTGCTCAACCCGAATTCCTGTCAACCATCCTTCCTTAAAAAAAAAACATTTGGTTTCCAGTGGAGGTACGTCGATCATTTTCCAGTATGTAAGAAATGCCATATTTCTGGATGCACTTGGGATATTTAAAGCTAATTCTTTCAGTCACTATATTTTTGGAATTTTTTAAAACACAACTTGCAAATTTCGTATTTCTAAAAATCAAGTTTCGAGTGTTGACATTTTGCTTCCAGTGAGGCTAAGTCGATCATTTTCCAGTAAAAAAATACAGAATTTCTAGATGGATTTAAAAGTTTTGAAGCTAATTCAGGCAGTCACTCTTTGTTGATGCAATAGCTTCCAGCTTTAGTGCGTCGATTTCGAAAATTCATAAATACGAACGAGAAAATTTAATCGAGATATATATACACTTAAGACCCGGCGCTACCCGACCGAAAATTTAAACGTAAACAAACCAACTTCTCTCCCCTGTATCGAACCCGCGCAAGCCTTAGAAGAGCGTATCCAATTTTAAATGGAAAGACCACTGTAGTAAAAGAGTAATAAACATATATAAAGTATACCTGTCAATTAATAGAAGAGCCAAGCCGCTTGTTGGCGCCGTATGCTGGGTCCAAAGTTACATTTTATTAGATTTATCAATTAACACCCAAAAATAAGCAAAACGTTACTAATATAATAAATTAAAAATAATAAATACCAGAACATACCGTCTAGATTTTCTCAATGTTATTATTTTTTCTAAATTATCTTTGTTATTATTATTAATTCGTTAGAAATCTTCACGGTAAGCCTTAGACAATTGGAGATAATGGAGAACTAATGCAGAGATTTAAAAAAAATAATAATTAGTTCAGGAGATATCGAAAAAAATAATTTAATGAGTGTAGCGCCTCCCCTTAAGAAACAATTGGCTTTAAGGGTGTAAGGAAGAAAACGTATTTTTTGTTTTCCATGTGTTTTGTTTGGGGGTGAGGTTACGTGGACCAAGAACGGTATTACAGATTTAGTGCACATCAGGGACAAAATTAAAATACACGACAAATCAAAAGTACATATAAATAATATTTTCATTCTTTCTTCAAGATATATTGTATGCTAAGTGGCTCTGCTATTAAAATGTTCCATGAGCCGCCACTGTTACAAAGTACATGTTGTTTCTAATGCTGCGGCCACACTGTACAGGGCTTTTATTTTTTAACTCTAAACATATGATTGTAAATGCATATGTTCAATCGTAAAATAATAATATCAACGCATTAACAGATAAGCAACCATATTTACTCAGTTTTATTTAATTGTCAAAATTGTGTTCATAGAAATGTATTACACCACCGAAGAATGAATACAAATAATTAATTGGTATAGTTATCAAATTTTGTAAGATGTTGAAGCTTGTGTACATTGTAATATGCATGAAACTGAAACATTAATATACATCAGTTTAGTAATTCTCTGAAAAGCCGTAGAACTTTCATAGAACGCACGAGTTTATTTGTCAAAAATGTATTTATTTTGGGCACTGAAATCCGACGAGTAATAGTGAAAAGAAACGACCAATATTTACATTACATCCACCAATACTCCGAAATTCAATAAAAGGAAGAAATTTATAGTGACGTAAATAAAACTTGTCCCATATTTCATTCTCGGTCTTGATTTAAAGGCGCAATTCTTTTATAGCTTTATCGGATGTAAAATAAAGAAAGAAGCCTCCCTAAAAGAAGTCAATACTAGACATGAAATAAATTACGCATTCATGAGACCCACCCCTGTAAGTAGGGTAGGCACACAAGAAACTCCCCACACAATTCCCGAGGATCGGAATACTATTTGCACTTGACGGGGGTCAATGGCGCGAAGCGTCCGCAATTTACTTTCCTCTCAGGTACACGTCTTGGGAAATTGGTGCAAGTAATGTTCTAAATTACTTGACAGGTGGATGAGGTCAGTAGACATGATTATGGGAAAATTACTTTTTCTAATGTGGTGATTAGTTAAGTATTGTTTATCTTATACAAATAGGATTAGCTAAGTGTAAAAAGTGAATGAACGGAGAAGTCTACTGTAGATAAAGTAAACTAGAAAAAGGAGCTTTTGTATATCTAGAATAATTTTATAACTTCATATTTTTTGTATTTCTTTGAGGATGGTTTGCGAAAACTGAAACTGTATTTAAAAACCTGAAACATAACTTGAACTCTGTTTTATCAAGTGTGAAGCGTTTATTATAATAATTAAGATGTTCCTCAGAAAAATGTGTTCGATTTAAACACTTTTCTTTTATAAAAATTCCACGAACCATTTACCACAAATGTCTACCGCTAGGCGTACTTCCACAGCGACCTCAAGCAATTCGTGTAATGTAGCAGCACAACGTTTCTTACTTTACGCGAATGCCTTAGGGCAACGGTTGCACTTGCAGAAAATGCAGCTTCCATTAATCTTCACAAGAAGCGCTGCCTTTCTTACATAAACACTCCAGCAAAAACTGTGCATTTTCCTGCGCCAGCGGAACAATCCGGCAATGAACTGATCCAATTATCCGGGGCGGGAGGTCTAATAAGAAAGACCCTAAGTGACGATGATTACTGTATACATCTCCGCGAGATTGGCTCCATTACGTAAACGTTGCACGAGGCGTATACAATTAGATCTGAACTGCAGCACATAAATCTGCCTATGAGTAATGATCTACCAATAATTCCACACTCTGAAGGTTTATTTATAGTGGAGTGAGTTTGGTCGAGTATAGATTGTTTCGAAGAATGAGCTAACGACAGGATTCTGGCCAACAACATTACAACACATATTGAAGACAGCAAAGAAATTAACATATTTTTCATAAAAAACATTGTTTTTCGTAAAAAAAATCATGTTATTTCTCCGCTACGAAGTACGAGAAAGTAGTACAATCGTGAAAATTTTCTTAAATTTTTTTAACGAAAATTTCCGTTTTGAGGTCTTTCAACAATTTCTGTAAAAAAAATTAATTGTGTATGTGTGTCTGCATGTGTGGCTGCTGTGTCTGCTGTCTGTGCGTGCTGTATCTAAAATAATAATACAAATTAACATGAAACTTGGAAGATAAGTCTTATTTGACAATCCGAAGAACTGAAAATATTTTGGTAAAATTTCGAAAACCGGTTTACCTTAACCGTTTTTTTTTTTGTTTCTTTCCAGTTATTTTTTTAATATGCCAATTATTACAAAAACATTTAAACAGATATTGAAGACAACTAAGAAATGAATATCTTTTGTTTGAAAATATTTTTTTTCTACATCCGTTATAAATTGTACAGTTTTTTTCATTAATTTGGGTTCATAAAATATGTGATTCCTGAACCCTACAAACAGCTTGAAAAAAAGTGCCATAACGGTTCATTTTTTCACTCTTTTGCGGGAAAAAAATTGCCGTAGTGGTTTATTTTTTAACGCTACTATAAAATTGTTTGCGCAAAGTGTGTCATGAACGCTTCGCAACACGCCGCGAGTTTCTTCCGATAAATGTCAAACATTCGTTTCCGATCAAGAAAACTTGATGATCATTATTTTCTTCATTAAAAAAGAAAGTATTATTACTTATAAAAATTGATTAAGGTTTTATCGAATTTATTTAAAGTTACGGACGTAGAAACAATTTTGTATGAAACTCGAGAGTAAAGCAACTTTTTTTCACTTGTAGGAATTGCCGCACTCGCCTTCGGATCGTGTGTCAATCTTTCCTACTCGTGAAAAAAAGTACTACTTTACTCACTTGTTGCATAAATAACTATTATATCATTGTTTTTCGAAAAAGAGTTTTTTTTTAAATTTTTGGTTTTAATTATGAAACGATAATAGTTACATCAAATTTATATGAATTATGATTGTAGGGATTGCCGAAATGAACAACTTCTAAGGAACAAGTGTATTTTTCAAAATCTTTAGTTTTTGAAAATGAATACGATTTGAAAAATTGTAAAAAAAATCATTAATGAAGGGATTTGCTTGAAAAGCTCACGATTCGAAAAAAATAATGCATTTATCATTTCCTGTAAAAATCATTGCCTTATCCTAAGTAGAAACAAAACAACAACAAGCCAAACTTGACCAGGAAAAACGAAAAATGCATTCAACGATTTGAAAAATTGCAAAAAACTAATTAATGGAGAAATTTGTTTGAAAAGATCAAGACACATGAAGAAATAATGTATTTATCATTTCCTGTAAAAATAATTGCCTTATCTTAACTAGAAAGAAAACAACAACAAGGCAAACTGGACTTGGAAAAACGAAAAATGCATTCAACGATTTGACTGCCTCACCTCCAGGGGCTGGGGCGGGGACAACTTTGAAATCTTAAATAGGAACCCCAATTTTTTATTGCAGATTCGGATTATACGTATCTCTTGTACTTATAATTTTTTTTTCTTGTCGTGATGTCGTGATAGACGGCGCCGTGTTATTTTAATGTGAAAACCCCACATTGGATACACCAAGTTGAACATGAGCGTCCGTGGTCTGTCAATGTGTGGCGTTGAATAATTTATGACAAACTCATTGGTCCATTCGGGTCCGGGACAAAGTGCCGAATGCCCAAAGTGCTGAATCGGTATTTTGCCCAAAGTGCCGAATTTCATACTACCGACCATGCCCAAAGTGCCTAACGACGCCAAGCGACGTCGCGTCGCATCGTTCGTAGACAAGGCGTCGGAGCCGTATGCGAATCGGCAGTTTGGACCTTCGGCACTTTGTCCTTGCGCCGACCTCTCAGTAGGGTCCAAACAGCCGAATGCACGCTGATTCGGCACTTTGGTCCTTGCACACACCTACGAGTAAGACCCAAAATGCCGAATATTTATGTTACAATACGTTTAAAAACGTTTAAAACAAAAATACTATTTGTTTTATTTTAAATAAACATTCTCCAGCCCTGAAATCTACATTCCATTAATAAACTTCAATTATCAAAAATTATTTTTGTACATGAGGTGCGCATTCGGCATTTTGGGCCTTACTCATAGGTACATCTGTCGAATGACCAAAGTGCCGATTCGCATTCGGCTCCGACGCCTTGTCTACGAACGATGCGACGTCGCTTGGCGTCGTTCGGCACTTTGGGCATGGTCGGTAGTATGAAATTCGGACAAAATGCCAATTTGGCACTTTGGGCAGGCCCCGTCCATTCTTTATCGATGGCAACTTAAATGGTGAAAAATATCGAACATTCTTGGAGGACGATCTTCCTGTACTGCTTGCAGACCTCTTGTCCTTGCAACAAATAATGTGGCTTCAACATGATGATTGTCTAGCACAATATTTTTTAGCAGCACTTGAAGTGCGGAATTGGTTTTCATGATGCTGATACGTATTGAAAGTTGTCTTTTAAATAATGGCGTGCGGAAAACACTTTTCACGCCGACCAAGATAAAGTTAGAGAATATGGTTTAGTTAGAACTTGATTTATTAATATGTACTTGTATTTGGCAATGCATGTTGTTATTAAAATTTATAGTTGTTGAAAGCTACTATTGCTACTATTTGGATTTATAGAAGCGCTTTCTCGTACCTGATTCGGCAGTCCTTTCGAGGCCCTCCTTTTTCGTTTTCCTCTGCCCAGCACTTTGCTCCAGGCCTCAACTTCCCCCCATGATGTGGGTATCGTCATTCTCACACTTGATCGCTCCATACTCGACTTTCTTCGTCGACGGCAGATCCGCCGACGTGGAGCACACACCACGCCCTGGGCTATTTAATCTGCCGCTCTCATTTGCACTCGTTGTCGCTCCTCTTGGCATCCGGTTCTCAATCAGCTTCACCCTCGGTGACAGCCCCATCACCTCTAATCTAAGCTCTTCCGCCAGTTTCATTGCTGTTGGATCACCTTTACCCGTTTCGAACATATCCGTCTTCTCCTTGTTACACACCTCAATCGCACCGATCTCCCTCAGCCCCTGCGTCTCTCCTTGCACCTTCATGCCCTCCTTGATCCAACCTTCCACTTGCCGCTTCCATGTCTCGACTGCCACAGCTTCCTTCAGTGTCAGCCTCTCCACTTGCGCCTCAATGCCCTCTTTGATCCATCCTTCTACTTGCCTCTTCATCCTGTCCTCTAAGTTCTGTGCCACTCAAGATCCCTTCTCACCGTTTGGTACAGGCCCTTTATCTCTTTGGTCAGCTCCTCGACCGCCCCGGTCTCCTTCTGTATCAGCCTCTCGACTTGCACCCTCACGCCCTCCTTGATCCATCCCTCTATTTGCCTCTTCATTATCTCTTGCAATTCCCATTGCTTCCTCGCAGCCTTGAGCCACTCAGTTGCATTCTTGATGCAATATCTCGTGTCACTATTCTCATGTGCCTCCCGATATTCTCCACAAAATGACAGAGTTCTTCTCCTGCTTCCTCGCCAACTGCATCTTCCAGGGCCATGGTGTACTTATATAACTCATTGTGCAAATATAACAAACCATCGAGCGCAGTCTTACAGTGTGTCACGTCGACCCCTCCAACCCGCTCACAATTATCCTGATATTCCTGAATTTCCACCTTGAATTCTCTCTTCCCTTCTTTGGTTTCCCCGTTTCCATCTGTTCCAGCTATCTTAAAAGCCTTGAAAACAGCAATTCGCCCGGGTTTCTCTATGAGTTCCGGGCAAACTTGCTCAGAATGCCCGTGGCTCTCGTCGACCACTTTCCACCAATTTGCGCTGATATCGCGCGAAGATTTACGCTGCTACGGCCTTTTCCGTAATTCCGCAAGACCATATTACCTGCACCGAATAGCTTATAATTATGCTAAGGGGCCCGAGGTTACCCACCACCATCCAAAATTTTGAAAAACTTTGAAAAATTTACCTGTCCTGTTCACCTAGTCCAATTTACCCTTTAGGTAATTACGCGCGACGAATTTACCTGCACCTACTTTAATTAAAAATTAACAATGTCCCTTGCACCAAAAAATATTATGCGGCCCGGCTCAACCCACATACGGGGAGCACACCCTGAAGATTTCTCAATCTTAGGGCTACGGATTGCCCAGATATCCCTGGATTACTGGCTAACCTTAAACACGTGGAGCACGTTTCGCCTCAAAGTCCCGGATTTCCCCGCGAGTTCCGGTCGGATCCTGCCCAAATTTGGACAGAATGTTCCTGACGCCTCTTCACACTATTCCACCAATTTGCACTAAGATCGCCTGATAACTTCTATTACCACAGTCCATAATACCTAATTCTAAGTCCATAAGTCTATACCATTAAGTCGTGAATAGAATGGCTAATCGTCGGTAGTAAACAACCTGCAAATTATACCCATTGTTAATTCCGATCTGGTCCAAAGGAGTAAGTCGCATTTTAGGCCATACTTATAGGTCGGTGTACTTTAGGCACAGGTCGGCGATTTGGTCACCGATACGATTCGCCAGTTTGGGCATGGTCGGTAGTGCAAAATATCTATTCGGCTTTTTGAGTAAAATATAAATTCGGCAAATGACATTCCGGCACTTTAGGCAGGCCCCCAATAATTGTAGGACTCCCGTTACATCGAGTCGTATCGTAGTACTTTCTTGTTGTCTTGTTGTTTACATTGAAAATGTAAAACCATAATTTTTCATCTACCTGTTGAAGCCACTGTGTGGTGAAATAATTGTTGTAGAACAATAAAATTAATTTGAAACCATACACTGTGTTAGTGTTTTATTAAATGATACCATGGAGTGTCAACAAGTAACAGCCTCATCGATCCAATACTTTCTTGTTGTATTACTATAAGTAGCAAGCAATCCTAGAGTTTAAAAAGTCTTCGAAAAAACTCGTCCAACCCCTTCGAATGTATGCACGTTATATAGAAAACATCGAACGTCAAACTAGTGCAATCGAAAGCGTTCAAAATACCACAGTATCTTCGGCTGGATGCTTGCCTTTTCAAACTATAGAGTAAAACCTTCCTACGACTACTTGAATTTGCAACATAACTCCCAACTAATTGGGGCTAGTTCGTTGAACTAATTTGGAACTAACATAACTCGTGTTTGTTTTGTTTCTGCTTAAAACACTTGTATAACCTTTCAAAACTTGTTATTTGTTTGCTTCACATTGATTAATATCTCAACCTATAAAGCTTATTTTAGCATTGAAGTCCAGATATAGATTTTCTGTTCCAAATATAAATTTTTGGCAAGGAATTAAATCTGCAGAATTTATCAATTTAGTTGGCATCTCTGCCAAATATTGGTCGTAAGTCGTACAAGGACGGCCATTGTGTTTTCCTGTTTCTGCTACAATGTCGTATCATGGCCACTTCCTTCATCGTTGAAATCCTACACATATGTACCTTGCACGACTTGTTGTCGTCAATTTGTTAGCCTTTTGGCAAGTTCATGCCCTCGGTGTCTTAGTAAGTGTCAACACATAAATTATTTTTTTAAGCGATTGATCATCTGGATCATTTTGCAACCTTTTGCAATCCTTTACTGTCTAAAGGTTTACCACTTGAAATTTTAGTAAGTGTCAACATAAATGATTTTTTTAAGCCATTGATTATCTCGATAATTTTGCAACCTTTTGCAATCGTCTTTAGTCTAAAGGTATCACTTGAAATAATTTAAGATCATCTGCATACAACAAGCACTGCCCAAATTCCACGAGATTAGTAATAAATAACTAGTTTTTCAAGCTTAAGTTGCTGTATGTGAAATTGTGTGAAATAGTGAAATATAAAATTAAGGAAATTAACTGGTGAGGAACGATTTGCCGGCGTCAGATTTTTAATTTTCTAAAAATAAAAAATCGCAAAATTCTTCGAAAAATTCCCCGAAAACAATCGAAAATTGGCCGTAGATCGTAAACGGTGAGCCCCACGAAAAATATGGCCGCTACCTTTTCGACGCAAAATAAAATTCCGAATGGCATGCCGTTTAAATTTTTCGCGTGGGATTAAAAATGGCCGCTCTAGAATTTTTTTATTGAAGTCGGGGGTGGTTTTCTTTGAATAACTCTTCAAGGGGTGGAGATATCAAAAATTCGCAAGAGACATAAAATATAGAGGAATAAAAATCTATGAAAGTGAAAGTCGCTACTGTAAAGGGGGCGCGGCCCCGCTCGCTGAAGCACGAAAAAAGCGACCTCTGCAGAGAAAGCGTTGCAGCTCGCGAACGCAGAGGAGCACTTCCAACACAGAAGTGGCCGTTGTGCCCCCATGTATTTGGGATTTTTTGAGCCGTATCCGAACCTTCCAACTCGAAAACCCAAAAAGCCTTAGCATTTGGCGTAAACCTCTGCATCGCGAAAAATCGATTTTCGAAAATTCACCTCCGAGTCTAGGGGTGAGTTGGAAAATTGCGGTTTTCACGGGACCCTAGAGGATGTTTTCGGCATTCAGGAAAAAAATTAATATTGTAAAAAAAAAATTTTTGTGGGGTTGGCAACACTTTTTTTGAGGGGGTAGTTCTAGGGGGTTTAAATTTTAATAGTATTTGTCTTGAATTTTTTTTTTTTCATAAAAATTTCAAATCGATATCTATAAGGGTTTAGAAAATATTTGAAAAAACGTGATTTTGGCCTTATGCGTTTAGTATATACAGGGTGTTTCAAATTCGACGCTCACCATGGGGATCTCGCTTATTAGAAGAGATAGAGGGTATGTTTAAATTTGGCACTTTTGCAGAATTTGGTGCTGATTAATAATCCACTGAAAAAAATTACTTAAATTCTTTTGTTTTTGAGTCCAAAAAAGTGAAAAAACTGATTTTCGTTTTTTCTTTATATCTTCGTTATTTGAGGCGATATTTAAAAACGGTAAAGACCTTCTTATGGCACTTTTTTACTCTCTAATAGATGGCGTAAGAATTTTCTTTGTAACATGTTTCGTTTCTTTTCAACCATCATCAACTTTCTTATTTCATATGGACGCCATATTTATTTTTTGTCACATCTGAATGCTCAATTTTTTGTGATGACAAAAATATAACACAACATACATTTAATTTCATAAATTGACATATAATCGTTTAAACCACTTTTATTGGAAATCTCTGTAGCGCTTACTAAAAATCATCCGTGCCATGGAATTAAAAACGATTCAAAATCTGAATACCTCTTTGGTTGTCAAACATTACTATTTTGTATGAATAAAAATGTCGTTCGACAATTCAGAAAAGCGAGATGTTACGTATTTTTTATTCAGTAAACAGAAATACAGAATTTGCTAGTCAAAAATATTTACAAATGTATACAGAAAGAAGGCAACTGCATCGAACAATTTTTTATGCAAATGAACAATTATTTTGGTCGATATAGATGATACACAATTAAAAGGACTTAATAAATAAAATAATATACAATATTAATAACTATAAGACAAATATGGAGCTTATTAATAATAAGGGCGAATCCATGTCAACTGTCGTGAGGTTAGTGCGTCATAATTTTTTTCCCAAACAAAACTATTTCATTCTATTGTAGGTTCGATACAAGTATTATCCCAAATTTTCAGCCAAAAATATTACTCCTAGCGTTTTTTACGGCCAATTTTCGTTTTTTTGCGTTTTCTGTTTTCGATGACAAATTTTCTCCAAAACGTTACCAGAAACACATCGTACGCTGGAAAATTTGAGAGTACCTATAATCGATGTAAAATTCTCCAAGGAATCCATTCCCAGAATTGCTCTAAAATGTTTCCATTTGCAAAAAATCCCAAAAAAACATTTTTTTTAAACTTGCTCTAAAATTAAAGAATTAAGATACATTTAGTATTACCATTTCCAAAATATAATTGCTATCTTCTTGGGTAATTTTACTATCGTATGCTTTGTGATGTTGAATCATTGATCCAAACTCTCCTAAATTTCTGTCCATCCGTAGAAAAAAATGTTCGATGAGGTTGTCTTGTTTCTGGATACATTTGTAAATACCGTATTTCTATTTACTAAATTATCGAACGACATTTTCATTCATAAAAAAATAATAATGTTTGACAAACAAAGAGCTATTCAGATGTTTAATTGTTTTTAATGCCATGGCACCGATGATTTTTAGTAAGCACTACAGAGATTGCCAATAAAAGTGTTTTAGAAGATTATATGTTCATTTATGAAATTAAATGTATGTTGTGTTATATTGTTGTCATCACAAAAAATTAAGCATTCAGATGTGACAAAAAATAAATATGGCGTCCATAAGAAATAAGAAAGTTGATGATGGTTTAAAAGAAACGAAACATGTTACAACTAAAAATCTTATGCCATATATTAGATAATAAAAAAGTGCTATAAGAATGTCTTTACCATTTTTAAATATCTCCTCAAATAACGATGATATAAAGAAAAAACTAAATTCAGTTTTTTCGGTTTTTTTGACTTTACTCGAAAACAAAAGAATTTAAGTGATTTTTTCCAGTGGATTATTAATCAGCATAAAATTCTACAAAAGTGCCAAATTTAAACATAGCCTCTATCTCTTCTAATAAGCGAGATCCCCATGGTGAGCCTCGAATTTGAACACCCTGTATATTAAATTAAAATTAAAATAAAATAAAATTAAAATAAACATCGAATTGGGCCAGTATAAGTACCTTGAGGCACCCCTGGTGTGGCTGATATTGGAAATGATAAGAAGTTATTGATTTTTACTTGTTGAGTGCGATTTGAAAGGAAATGAATTTAAGCAAGACAGTTGAGACGTTGAAACCTAGTATTTTCAATTTGTGAAATAATATCGAATGGTTCACAGTTGGACAGTTTTTTTTATAATCGCGCGTTGCCGTACTGGAGATAAATAGTAAGTTATTCACAAAAAAAAATGTTTCCAATCTTCGAAAACAGAACAAAAATTGCTCATTCAGTGAGATTTCGAAAAGCTGTCCGGATTATTTAAGGTCGCAGGTTGCAGATTTTATTAATTTTTTTATTTAATCCTTTCCACTATTTTTTTTTTTTTGGTTGCACCATCCCTAAAGCAATAAAGACTGTTTTGTGTCCATATTTGTTACAAAGCACCGTAGTACGTTATTATCATTTTTTTTTACTTAGGCATGTGCCATTCAGTCACATCGAATATGTAATTTTGTATTTTTAATTTTTGGTTTGAATAAATAAATAATGTCAGACGTATACACAACAACCATGGAGCCGACCGAATACTTCTCAATCCCCGAAAAATCTTTCGTCCGGGCTGGGATTCGAACCCACACGGCACGCGGTGCAACCGGCACGAGTGCTCGCCTGTACCCCCTTATTATCATTTCCATCTTAAGAAAACTAATGTTTGTATTTGAAATTAATTCTACTTATAGATGAGGGAGTAATGCAAATAAGCAAAATCAAAAATCCCCTCATATTTTTGCAGGCAAAGGTATATTTACTACAGTTACTAATATAACGCAAAGTATATAATTCTGGCTTGGTTTATTCCGAAAATACACCACAAATGATAAATAGAGGACTACTTATAACCTGAGCGGATTTAGCATATTCGTAAACCACGTAATTAATCCAAGTTTTGCATAGTCAACGATTATTTTGGAATACCAGGATATTCACCTGCGTTTAAATGATTACGGGTTTAACGCCCTACCACCCTAACAGCTAATTTCCATATCATCCACTTAATCCTCGCGTCTGCAATTTGATTAACTCGTGTAAAAATTTTTAATCATTGAAAGTGGTAGGTGCGGCCTGCAGACGAGACAAATGATGCAAATTTTATTTACATTTAACTGCCGAGCTTTGTTCGCGCCCCGAGGGTTTTAGTGGCGTTATTTTCACTGGAATCGTAATTAGTGAGTAGTTGCTGTTTAATGAACAAACATAAATTAAGCGCCTGTTTACTTAATGAACAAGTTTTATGTCTGTACACAAATAAACCCGCTTTATTATCCTTAAGGTAGTAATCTCGGAATGGACTTTCCGAAGAAGCGTACGGAGATTAAAGTTATTCACTGTTTTGCTAACTTTGTGGGATTAACGAAACAAAACTACCAACGAAGTTTTGTTAGTCATGGCAGTAATTCCAACTGCATAATTGTTTAATGCTATTGTATCGCAACGACGAATAGAAAGAAAACTACTATTTTATTAATGATTGAAATGGATTTACTTCCCTCCCTTGTGAGGGAAGTATATCCATTTCTCCACTAATGGATTTACTTTCCTCACTAGTGATGCAAACATCTACAATCTTCTCAAAATTGAGTGATGGTCATTTCTGAAAATGATGTAAATAAATTGAATTGAATTATACAGGGTGTATTTGAAATAACGAACAGGCTCGTAACCACAAAGAGATTATATTATTTTTAAACAATATTCGCAATTATTTTGTTTATAACTGTAACAAAAAGCCCGCAATTAATTATTAAAGTTAATGAGTGAAAATACGCAACCCACAGTTAATTTATTTTAATGATTTCTTTTTTTATTTCAGGTAAGACACACGACTGGACACCTTCATCAATTCCCGTATTAATGTAAGCAAATATTTGTCCATTAAATTTATTCCTAGTTCAGCATTACACGAAATCTCAACACCTTCAATCATTTCACTCCCGAAGGTCGGGCCAGGAAAGTGCTGACACAGACTTGACGTGATCGAGTGGGCGTACTGATTCGACTTTAATTACTCCGCCAGGCATTGCAGAAATTTGAATAATTTAATTAAAGCCCCAATCGATCGTCCGACGACGTAATGTTTAACACTGACCTCAAAAAAAAAATCGGTGGGTGGTTTTGCAAAAAAACAAAACGTAACAGGCGGTCGCGTTGCGTTCGATCGGGTTACCATTTCTGGGCGAGTGAAAGAGCAATTCTGGCGGTCTTCACCCACAGCATTAAACTGCTTTATTATACGTCATGATAGATGTTGAAATTGCTCCGTTGGAACACTAAAGAGCTGCTTGGGTCGCAAAAGGGCGATAAAGGGAATTAATTATTAGTTAAACAGGATGCCTTGGTCCTTACTAGTTAATTAATGCTTACGTGCTAAATTTGAAGTTAATGCATTACTGCAACACGTATCATTCGAAAGATGCAAATAATAATAACTTCTATTCCTTACTTATCTATTGTAAGGTGTGAGCCATGGAATTTTGTTTCGGAGTTGGCCATGCCTGAAAGAGAGAAACATAGCAGTCATGTCTGAGATTAATTCATTTTTTTAAATCTAATCTAGTCTCATGACATACCTCATTTATCTCACTGCGAACTCTGAAACAAAATTTTGTGGCTCACACGATAAATTAGAAGCGTTCACTTTTTGGTAGATATTGAAGATTTTGGACTAAAACTTTGTTTAAAACTATATATGGAAGACTTGTCAATATTCAACTAAAACAAGTCTTTAGATGATGTAGAAATTGTTTCATTAAAGAAATAGTTGATGTTGTCATCATGTTACTTCCTCCAATTTGATGGCATAGAAGAGACTTTTCTGATATTTTCCATATTCATCGATTTTTAAAAAATGCATTCTTGATTGTTCATATTGGCATTTCCTACAATTTTTGTTTATTTAAATATTGATTGATGGAATAGATAATAGAAAAAGAGGGGGAAGAGATGAAAACCAGCAATAAAGAAAGAATAATCCAGCTATGTATTGAAAACTACCTAATAGCTAACACAAAAGAAAAGGTAACCAGAAACAAAGAAATCAGAGATCAGAGAAAAATTAGACTACCACCTTCAATGGCTTTCCATCCGGTAATTTTATTTTGCGTTAAAATTCAAAGTAGTGGGTAGCGTTCCTGCTTCTGTGCCTCGTGGTCGTGGGTTCGAATCCCATCCGTGCCGTCACTTTTTCAAATAGTCAGCAAGTCCATGGATGTTTAAGTGGTTGTCCTTTCATATTTATATATGAAGATTATTACAAACAATCGGTTGTGGCAGAGTTCCCCTAGATGGCTACGATTCCCACTATCATCCGCACTTCAACCATCATTCCTTAAATGTATTTCTTCTTCAAATTTTCAAGGGGAGTCTTCATTCTTTTCTTTACGTTTCCAATACATTCTTCCTTGATGATAGTGCAGTCATTCCCATATAACTTAACTTGCTTAACTTGCTGCCGTTGAAGATGTATCAAGACAGGCAGAAATAGGAAATGACCACGTATTACTAAGGGTGGTCATGAAATGGAAGGAACAACAAAAAAAAACAGACAAAATGAGGAAAAAAATTGAAAAAAAGCATACTAACTAAAAGAAACGCAAATACAAGAAACGTACCAAAAGATATTACGAAGGAAATTTAGAGTTTAAGATGAAAAGACAGACATAGAAGGAAAATGGGAAACATTTAAAGGAATTATGGAAGCGGCAAAGGAGAGCTGTGTAACAGCAAAAATGGGGAAAAAAATAATAAGAAAAACAGATTGGTGGGCGGAAGAAGTCAACAAAGATATAAAATAACAAAAAGGAGAAATGAAAGATACTTACAAACTACGAAAAATACAAAGAAAAGGGAAACGAAGTAAAGAGAACAAAACAAAGGGAAAATCATGGGCAAAATTCGGAAAAGAATTTAATGAGAACTTCAATCTAGAGGTGGGCGAAATAACTCTTTTTGGTAAGTTGCCTCCGCGAAAAGACTATTGTAGAAAGTGAGAAAGTGATGAGCAAAGAAAAGACCTCATCTTCAAAAAGCAAAACTTCTTCAAAATTGAAGAAACTTTTACGAGCAAAAAAAGGTTCTCACTTTTCAAAAACTTTTCGTGACTCTAATTGAGCTGCAAATTTCCACCAGGACTCGCCACTTCGGGAAGTTGACTCTTTAAGTCGAAAAAAAAGGTCTTCACCTTCGAAAACTTTTCGTGACTCTAAATTGAGTTGAAAATTTCCACCAGGAGTCGTCACATGAGTCCGTGACTCACTTCGGGGAGGCTTCTTTGAGTCGATTCGCTCATGAGTTATCCACCTCTACTTCAGACGGAACCAAAAACAGAACACTGTGATGAACATAAAAGACAAAAACGGAACAATACTCACAAACGAAGACATGATAATGAAAAAATGGGGGCAATACTTAGCAGGGGCGGCTCGTTATATAGAGCCGAGGAGCTGAAGTTTCAAGCTCAGCAAGAATTTTTAATTAATTCTTAAAACATTTTTTCGCCAGTTACTTTTGGAGGGGTTATACTGTATAAGTGGCTCTACCATCAACATGTTCCACGAGCCGCCACTGATGTTAGGTACGGCCTTTAGCAATGCGTTTATGATAAAATATTTCGAAAACATCTGCGCTCCGTTTGTCCGGAAAAAAAATTGTAAATTGTGTTGTCTCGTGTTTTGTAGTTTTGCAATTGTTTTAAGATTATTTTTTTAACGCCAACCGGTGTAACTCGTTCTTCTGATGAAAATAAGGTATAACATAAAGCTCAAAAAGTTGATTTTTTCAATTTTTTCCATTTACGAGTTTTCTTTGCTGACGCATCACGGGCTTCAAATAGACATTTGTGGTTGAGCAAGTACATTTTCCAAAGCGTCTTGAAGGGATCTTTCCGGTGACTTATAGAAACCCTGAATCGAACCAGTGGTTTCTTCAGAAAATCATTTTAAATGCAATTTTTGAGCAAAAGTAAGAAGGGGGGGGGGGGGCTAGTTTTTCAAGTTTTCGTCAAAAATTAAAAATCGCCTGTTTGAATTGAATCCGACTAATTTGCACCCAAGGAGCACAGATTTGAAAACCGCGTTCGATTTGATTCTTCGTTTAGCCGCTTCTGCCGTTCAAAATCTGAAAAAATCGACTTTGTTCCAAATTTTCCATAATGACCTGGTCAGGGGAGGCTCGTTATATAGAGCTAAGGAGCCATGGCACTACCTGTAGTTTTAAGCTCTGCAAGAATTTTTAATTCATTCTTAAAACACTTTTTCGCCAGTTACTTTGGTCTAGGAAGATAAATAAAAAGGGGGGGGGGGTATATTTGTATGAGTGGCTCTGCCATTAATATGTTCCACGAGCCGCCACTGATACTTAAATGAACTAACCTAGCAAGAAGAAGGAGAAAACAAAACAAGAGAAGAGGAGGTAGAAGAAACAGAAGGCATAAGGACAGAAAACATGGAGGAACTAAAAGAAGCAATGAAGAACTAAAAAAAACGGAAAGGCACCAGGAACAAACAAAATACTCACAAACGAAGAAGACAAGATAATGGAAAGTTGGAGGCAATACTTCTAAGAATTAACCGAGCAAGAAGAAGATAACGAAGTAAGAGAAGAGGAGGAAGATGAGATACATTGCATAAGAACAAAAAAAATAGAGGAAGTAAAAGAAACAATAAAAAAAAACTAAAGAACGAAAACGCACCAGGAACAAACAAAATAACGCTTCAGATGATGAAATAGCTGTCAGAGGAGGGAACAACTCAAATAAATGGTATAGCAAGCATTTAGACCCCTTACAAAAATTTTGAAAATAACAAAATTGCCGGGCATTTGAAGAAATATTCAATAAATAATCAACAAATGATTACGAAGTGCGCTAACTGTTCACATGCAGTTTCTATTTTTTGTTTTGTTTTTTGGATTCAGGTGAAGCGCACATGGGAAATTTGCTGTCACCGTTACAATACCTTGGAGGTTTGCATATTTACTAGTGATGGGCAAGATCGAGTATTTCAAAGATCGATCAATCGGTGATCGATCAGTTGATGTATCGAGCCGCTCGATCTGCTAGAGCGGCTTGTGAAGATCGAGCCGCGTTGATCGATCAAAAGATCGAGCGGCGTTAGGGTGGATATACACTAGAGCATTTTCTCGAGCATTTCAAGGTAATGTAACGTTCTAACGAATGGTACAATACAAGAAAATGCTCAGTTTCAAAAGCTGTCGTCAAAAGACGTCTGGTTCGTGAGGGTGATACACTAGAACATATCATAGAGCGGCTCGTTGTTCTGTTACTAGTAAATGCTCTAGTCTATACTCACCTTTAATCGATCAAAAGATTGAGCGGCGTTGATCGATCAAATGATCGAGCGTCGATGATCGATCAAAAGATCGAGTGGCATTGATCGATCAAAAGATCGAGCGGCGTTGATCGATCAAAAGATCGAGCGGCGTTGATCGATCAAAAGATCGAGCTGTGTTGATCGATCAAGAGATCGAGCGGCTTGAAAAGATCGAGCGGCTCGATCATTTGCAAAGATCGAGTACTCGATCTTTTTTGATCGATCTTACCCATCACTAATATTTACCGTAAATCAGCGAGATTTAAAAAAATATTCGTTAATTGTTCATATATTACAGCTTATTTAATCATTATCAGCAACGTGTAATTACGTTAAAAAGCTGTGCACTTGACGTGTTATCTCTGCAACGTCCGGTGTTTATAACGACGTTGCATTCTGCAGAATGACATCAGAGGAAGATGCGAAAGTAGAGCCGCCGGACAAAGGATACTCCTGCGAGTTGCAAGCTTTTTTTTTATCAATTCCCAGAAGTTTCGCGTGCTGCAAGAGTAATGAAAACAATCGCGTTTTCTACTCGGATAATTGCGAACAATCAATGGAAGCACTAATTGCTGATTGCTTAGTGGAATTCATCTATCGTAGATTCATGGTTTCTTATATTGTCGATTCTTCGAATTCATTTGGAATTGTTATTCTAATCATAAGTGTTGGCATCTATATATATATATATATATATACATGAACTTTATTCCAACATACATACATACAAAATATACATATGTTAGAAAGGGCCATCGACCTAGTCCTTCAGCCCGCATCTTTATATTTCCCGGGAAAAAAAAATGATTTGCCTTTTAAATATGCGATTGGAATTACGAAACAAGGCTTAAAACGTAGTCTGTTCTATATATATGATCTTTTTTTTCGTAACAATGTGAGGCCTGGAGTGCAGAAGCCTCTTGGCCTACCCCCACGGTTTTTACTCATGTATATTCTTAAGATGGATTTAATTTTTTTTTCCGTTGCTCGTTAGTTAATGGCTAACTTTAATGTACCCAAATGTATCAAAAATCGTTCATTAATGACCCCTCTTAATGAACGATTTTTCATTAATAAACGATTTTTCATTAATGAACTATTTCTAGGGCCGCGGTGGTCTAGAGGGTAGAGGTCCGGCCTCTGGACCCCGCTGGTGCGGGTTCGAGTCCCGTCCGGGCGGTCACTTTTTTTTACTTTTGAAAATGTCTCGATCATTAATCTCTACCATTAACACACTTGTTGGTTAAATAACTATTCAACCTTTAATGTATTATTATTTATTTTATCATCCATGCGTGAAATCACTTTGGCTATCTGATTAATTTCATAAGTCTTGTATGAGGTGAAAATATATGCTTCGTCATTCTAGAAGCCGTGTTAGCCTATGTGATGAATTACAGGAATCATGAAAATGTATAAAACTGCCATTTACGTTCGAGTTTATTAAAAGACGACAATTACGTTGATAACTGCCCCCTTTTAATAAACTCGAATGTAAATAGTAGTTTTATAATCGGTAAAACAACCGATTCGGTGTCTTGGTACCGAGTAAGAATATCATGAATTAAGTAGGAATATGAAAATCAACACAGCAAAATGTGCGCTCCACTGTATCGGACGATATGCATGGTGCGTGCGCAATCTTACAGTAGGAAGCGATACATAATCGGCGCTAATCGTACGCGATTTGCTTAAAATGACGCTAGGTCTGCACTCTAATTATTACACATAACATAACTATTTTTACTTGTTATTATAATTAGTTTCGGTTCTTTACAACCATTTGCTACATCATCCAAATGAACTTTGAGCTTAATTACTACATTACCTCTAATAAATTCTAGCCAAAATCCGCACAGTCACAAAACTATCTTTAATCATCCGGCTGGCAGCGACCCAGCAATTGTCTCAGACTAGCACCTTCTGAACGGAGAGTCGTGAATCTTTGGAAGCCGCATTATTTTCCTTACGCAACAGGCGACACTGAAAAAAAGCACTTTCATACTTGAACCAGTTCCACGCAGCTAAGGTTATTTCCATTATCCTAATATCACACCAATTTGCGAATGGATAATACAAGAGAATCTCCGGTAATGTCAACTAGTCAAGACATAATCAACATAATTCGCCGTTGCACGCGATGTTCTAACACGTCGTCGGCAGAAGTAATTGCCATCATTAGATTTGTTTAGTACGTATTCATCATTATCCGTCAGGTACAGTTATCGGACCAACCCAGACTGCATTTTGGTAATAAATTGCTCGAGGAGAATTAATGATACCGCGCGTTTTTGATGCATATTTCCGACGGAGCTTTTAGGTCAGATCGGCAGAGGCTTGAATTTAATTGGTAAATAAATTGAAATTTTATGCGCCCGCCCAGCGGGTTATCTAAATTGATTATCAATTAATGTAAAGTAATCGGAATTATTTATTTCGAAACCGCCCGATACGTCTGTGTTCACCTGGCGTTTATTTCTTGGCCGGTTACGCAACGCGAGATGTTATTTTGAAGCACCTTGAGCTTTCAACTGGCTTGGAAACTTTTAGACATCCTGATTGGCAACGGGTTTTGATCTGACGTTGATCCCTAATTAATATTCCGGTTTCGGGTTTGGTGAAGAATTTTGATGATATTGTTTATTTTCTGGCCACTTGAACAAATATGTAAGTTGTACCTGTACTTGTTTAGATTTGTTTAAACGATGAATTATTATTGCAGTGATTGCTAAATCGATTGAAATTGCAGAATGTCTTTCGACATTAAATTCGTTTGTGCATTGTCATAACTGTATGATTTGGACCATTTTTACACACAATTTTCATATTCCGAACCATATGTCGTCATTGTCATTATGTATATTGTAAGAAAGACTGTAGAGCCTTCCCAAAATCTGGTGTCACAATGCGCAGTGAACATTTTAAATTTCAAGAGAGGAGACTCATAATTACTCAGCGAGCGCCGCTGAGTGAACATAATGTATATTTTTCATATTCCCAACCATATGTCGTCATTATGTATATTGTAAGAAAGACTGTAGAGCCTTCCCAAAATCTGGTGTCACATTGCGCAGTGAACATTTTAAATTTCAAGAGAGGAAACTCGTAATTATTCAGCGATCGCCTCCGAGTGAACATATGAATACAGACACAGAATCGGTCGCGAAGTGATGAATCATCTTCAATTCGGTGATGCGGCCACGCGTAGATTTTTTACCGCGTTACTTTACCCCCAGGTGACATTTTGGGATGGCTCTACGAATATCAATTCTTCCGTATTCATTTTAGAAAACATTAGCCTGATTTTTTTTAATGTGAAGCCGAATCGTTAGAAATCTAGAAATTTCTTAGATGCAATTTAATTTGCAAAATCCTTTCGCGAGAGCCAACCCCACCGGAACTAATTGCAAATGCACAGTTTCTCGCCCGAAGTAATAACAGGTGTTGAATTCATCACTTTCACGTAATAACCAATATTACTGTAATAATTAGACCAACAATTACCGCGATTTCCAATCAATAAGTATACATTTTGAAATACCGCATTTATCATAATAATAACACTTTATAATGCGTAAATAATGGATTGACAAGACATTATTGACTCTTCTCAAATCAGGTCTATTAAGCTGGTAAAGTCTGGCCGCGCTATGAAGGCATGTGAGGTGCTATCTATAACCTTTTAAAAACATAGAAACCGATAGTGCACCAATAGCTAGCAAGTAAAGTGTAAACATCTGTGAGTGTAAGGTAACAAAATATCCAATCACTTCTGATGAGGGCGGCCCTTCCGACCCTTCCTTAATCACCACAGACGCCTTCATAGCGCGGCCAGAGTATACAGCCACTTTAACATACGTGGGACTTGCTTAGAAATTTAGGGCTCTTTTGTTGCCGTATTCCTGATTTTGTTCCTACAGCCGTTTTCGAAAGCCAACTTTCAAATCATGTTCACAGATTATTTTATTACGAAGCTAATATTACAATGCATGATTGAACCACTCTGTAACTCAACAATAAAGCAAATTAAAATATGTATTTCAGTGATTTGGCTACCAGTGACGGTTCGCGGGCTTTTTTCTGGTACGGCCGAGGAACAAGAGGTGGTAATACAGATAGGTGCGGTCACGCAGCCAGCCGTCTCTGCAACTGACCTTACCTATCTGTATTACCACCTCTTGTTCCTCGGTCGTACCAGAAAAAACCCGCGAACCGTCACTGTTGGCTACGGTTTATGATGTATGACGATTTATGATCTGAAGAAAAATCATAACAAAATCCAGGGATTTGTTAAAGATTTTGATTTGGTTTTCGTCAAAATCTGTACAGGCACTAGATTTTTTGAATAGAAAGTAAAGTTGAAAAAATTGAATTAAATTATATACCTTTAAAAAATATAGAAACAATTGCTATCGACTTGAATTTTTTTTAAATTACTGAAAATCCATTCTATATTAGGTTTTTGTCAAAATCTGTATGGACACTGTTTCTAGATTTTGGGAAAATCTCTTGTGGATAGAGCGTAAAGTTGAAACGAATTGAAATAATTTAAGCACCTTAAGAAAAATATAGAAACAATTGCAATCGACTTGAAAATTTTTTAAATTACTGAAAATCCATTCTATATTAGGTTTTTGTCAAAATCTGTATGGACACTGTTTCTAGATTTTGGGAAAATCTCTTGTGGATAGAGCGTAAAGTTGAAACGAATTGAAATAATTTAAGCACCTTAAGAAAAATATAGAAACAATTGCAATCGACTTGAAAATTTTTTAAATTACTGAAAATCCATTCTATATTAGGTTTTCGTCAAAATCTGTATGGACACTGTTGCTAAATTTTGGGAAAATCTATAGATAGAGCGTAAAGTTGAAAAGAATTGAAATAATTTAAGCATCTTCAAAAAAAAATATAGAAACAATTGCAATCGACTTGAAAATTTTTAAAATTACTGAAAATCCATTCTATATTAGGTTTTCGTCAAAATCTGTATGGACACTGTTGCTAGATTTTGGGAAAATGTCTTGTGGATAGAGCGTAAAGTTGAAAATAATTGAAATAATTTAAGCATCTTTAAAAATATAGAAACAATTGCAATCGACTTGAAATTTTTTTAAATTACTGAAAATCCATTCTATATTAGGTTTTCGTCAAAATCTGTGTGGACACTGTTTCTAGATTTTGGGAAAATCTCTTGTGGATAGAGCGTAAAGTTGAAAAGAATTGAAATAATTTAAGCATCTTCAAAAAAAAATATAGAAACAATTGCAATCGACTTGAAAATTTTTTAAATTACTGAAAATCCATTCTATATTAGGTTTTCGTCAAAATCTGTATGGACACTGTTGCTAGATTTTGGGAAAATGTCTTGTGGATAGAGCGTAAAGTTGAAAATAATTGAAATAATTTAAGCATCTTTAAAAATATAGAAACAATTGCAATCGACTTGAAATTTTTTTAAATTACTGAAAATCCATTCTATATTAGGTTTTCGTCAAAATCGGTATGGACACTGTTGCTAGATTTTGGGAAAATCTCATGTGGATCGAGCGTAAAGTTGAAAATAATTGAAATAATTTAAGCATATTTAAAAATATAGAAACAATTGCAATCGACTTGAAATTTTTTTAAATTACTGAAAATCCATTCTATATTAGGTTTTCGTCAAAATCTGTTAGGACACTGTTGCTAGATTTTGGGAAATTGTCTTGTGGATAGAGCGTAAAGTTGAAAATAATTGAATTAATTTAAGCATCTTTAAAAATATAGAAACAATTGCAATCGACTTGAAATTTTTTTAAATTACTGAAAATCCATTCTATATTAGGTTTTCGTCAAAATCTGTATGGACACTGTTGCTAGATTTTGGGAAAATCTCTTGTGGATAGAGCGTAAAGTTGAAAATAATTGAAATAATTTAAGCATCTTTAAAAATATAGAAACAATTGCAATCGACTTGAAAATTTTTTAAATTACTGAAAATCCATTCTATATTTGGTTTTCGTTAAAATCTGTATGGACACTGTTGCTAGATTTTGGGAAAATCTCTTGTGGATAGAGCGTAAAGTTGAAAATAATTGAAATAATTTAAGCATCTTTAAAAATATAGAAACAATTGCAATCGACTTGAAATTTTTTTAAATTACTGAAAATCCATTCTATATAAGGTTTTCGTCAAAATCTGTATGGACACTGTTGCTAGATTTTGGGAAAATCTCATGTGGATCGAGCGTAAAGTTGAAAATAATTGAAATAATTTAAGCATCTTTAAAAATATAGAAACAATTGCAATCGACTTGAAATTTTTTTAAATTACTGAAAATCCATTCTATATTAGGTTTCCGTCAAAATCTGTATGGACACTGTTGCTAGATTTTGGGAAAATCTCTTGTGGATAGAGCGTAAAGTTGAAAAGAATTGAAATAATTTAAGCATCTTTAAAAATATAGAAACAATTGCAATCGACTTGAAATTTTTTTAAATTACTGAAAATCCATTCTATATTAGGTTTTCGTCAAAATCTGTATGGACACTGTTGCTAGATTTTGGGAAAATCTCTTGTGGATAGAGCGTAAAGTTGAAAATAATTGAAATAATTTAAGCATCTTTAAAAATATAGAAACAATTGCAATCGACTTGAAAATTTTTTAAATTACTGAAAATCCATTCTATATTAGGTTTTCGTCAAAAGCTGTATAGACACTGTTGCTAGATTTTGGGAAAATCTCTTGTGGGTAGAGCGTAAAGTTGAAAAGAATTGAAATAATTTAAGCACCTTAAAAAAAATATAGAAACTATTGCAATCGACTTGAAATTTTTTTAAATTACTGAAAATCCATTCTATATTAGGTTTTCGTCAAAATCTGTATGGACACTGTTGCTAGATTTTGGGAAAATCTCTTGTGGATAGAGCGTAAAGTTGAAAAGAATTGAAATAATTTAAGCATCTTTAAAAATATAGAAACAATTGCAATCGACTTGAAATTTTTTTAAATTACTGAAAATCCATTCTTTATTAGGTTTTCGTCAAAATCTGTATGGACACTGTTGCTAGATTTTGGGAAAATCTCTTGTGGATAGAGCGTAAAGTTGAAAATAATTGAAATAATTTAAGCATCTTTAAAAATATAGAAACAATTGCAATCGACTTGAAAATTTTTAAAATTACTGAAAATCCATTCTATATTAGGTTTTCGTCAAAATCTGTATGGACACTGTTTCTAGATTTTGGGAAAATCTCTTGTGGATAGAGCGTAAAGTTGAAAATAATTGAAATCATTTAAGCATCTTAAAAAAATATAGAAACAATTGCAATCGACTTGAAATTTTTTTAAATTACTGAAAATCCATTCTATATTAGGTTTTCGTCAAAATCTGTATGGACACTGTTGCTAGATTTTGGGAAAATCTCTTGTGGATAGAGCGTAAAGTTGAAAAGAATTGAAATAATTTAAGCATCTTTAAAAATATAGAAACAATTGCAATCGACTTGAAATTTTTTTAAATTACTGAAAATCCATTCTATATTAGGTTTTCGTCAAAATCTGTATGGACACTGTTGCTAGATTTTGGGAAAATCTCTTGTGGATAGAGCGTAAAGTTGAAAATAATTGAAATAATTTAAGCATCTTTAAAAATATAGAAACAATTGCAATCGACTTGAAAATGTTTTAAATTACTGAAAATCCATTCTATATTAGGTTTTCGTCAAAAGCTGTATAGACACTGTTGCTAGATTTTGGGAAAATCTCTTGTGGGTAGAGCGTAAAGTTGAAAAGAATTGAAATAATTTAAGCACCTTAAAAAAAATATAGAAACTATTGCAATCGACTTGAAATTTTTTTAAATTACTGAAAATCCATTCTATATTAGGTTTTCGTCAAAATCTGTTTGGACACTGTTTCTAGATTTTGGGAAAATCTCTTGTGGATAGAGCGTAAAGTTGAAAATAATTGAAATCATTTAAGCATCTTAAAAAAATATAGAAACAATTGCAATCGACTTGAAATTTTTTTAAATTACTGAAAATCCATTCTATATTAGGTTTTCGTCAAAATCTGTATGGACACTGTTGCTAGATTTTGGGAAAATCTCTTGTGGATAGAGCGTAAAGTTGAAAAGAATTGAAATAATTTAAGCATCTTTAAAAATATAGAAACAATTGCAATCGACTTGAAATTTTTTTAAATTACTGAAAATCCATTCTATATTAGGTTTTCGTCAAAATCTGTATGGACACTGTTGCTAGATTTTGGGAAAATCTCTTGTGGATAGAGCGTAAAGTTGAAAATAATTGAAATAATTTAAGCATCTTTAAAAATATAGAAACAATTGCAATCGACTTGAAAATTTTTTAAATTACTGAAAATCCATTCTATATTAGGTTTTCGTCAAAAGCTGTATAGACACTGTTGCTAGATTTTGGGAAAATCTCTTGTGGGTAGAGCGTAAAGTTGAAAAGAATTGAAATAATTTAAGCACCTTAAAAAAAATATAGAAACAATTGCAATCGACTTGAAATTTTTTTAAATTACTGAAAATCCATTCTATATTAGGTTTTCGTCAAAATCTGTGTGGACACTGTTTCTAGATTTTGGGAAAATCTCTTGTGGATAGAGCGTAAAGTTGAAAATAATTGAAATCATTTAAGCATCTTAAAAAAATATAGAAACAATTGCCATCAACTTGATAGTTTCCAAAATTACTCAAAATTCAATGTAGATTATGATTTCATAAAAATCTGCATACATGTCTCTACATTTTGAGATAATCGCACGCGAATCGAGCTTGAAGTTATGAAAAAAAAGTTGCAAATTTGGAAAAATAAATATAAGAATAATTGCTAATGATTTGGTAGGTGGGTGATAGTGTAGTGGGTGGAGCCTATCGGAACTACCAATTATTGGTAGTTACTCACATAATCTAGTTCGCGGAGAAAAACAAATTTGCATTTTTTTCGGCATTATGGCCTTGGTGCTATGACCATTAGCCATCATCAATTGTTATGTATACAGGGTGCCCGGATTTTGTAGGGACAACATGGGCAACTTCTGCATTTGAAGAGATAGAGAGATGGTCAAATTAGCAAAAAGGTGCAGGTTCGAGGGCTCATTAAGAATCCACCCCCCAAATCCCACTTGTCATGGCCTCCACAATCAAAATTAAAAGAAAATCTGAAATTGGGAGATTTTGTTTTAATATTTATTTTGAACAAGTAAGCCATGACAAGTGGGATTTGGGGGTGGATCCTCAATAAGCCCTTTTTGCTAATTTCACCATCTCTCTATCTCTTCAAATGCAGAAATTGGCCATGTTGTCCCTACGAAATCCGGGCACCCGGTATATTTAAGTTATAAATTAAATGAATAAGTGAACAAATAAATAGTGAAATACGTTTACAAACAACCACGGACCCGAACGAATACTTCTCGAAACCGAAAAGTCTTTCGTCCGAGCTGGGAATCGAACCCACACGGCCGCGGAAATTTGAAATTAATTATTTTGTTTACTTAAGACTTGCAAATGTAAAACCCTTGACTTTTGCATTAACTTACGGAAAAGTGAGATAGCGTGATATTTTTACTTCAACTGGAAACAATGATTTTGGTGATTTATCCATTAAATTTATTCGACAAGGAAAATCCATTTATCAAAAGATACAAGTTGGAGGATGGTGGGTGGGCCCTGTAATGGTGGGTGGGCTCTATCCTAACCACCAATCAGTAAATCACGCTTACATTGTCTGGTTGACATCGAATAACAAAATTGCAATTAATTTCTAGGTTTATTATTTTTTCGCATCTTGATTGTGGATCACCTGATTGAAAGCTGAGTTAGGGCCCAACAACAATTTTTCGTGAAATTGGGATGTTTCAGGTGAGGTCTCCAAAATGTTTTTAATTGTAGCGCTAGGTGCGGCCTTTGGCAATGCCACCATTTGAAAACATTTTTACGATTTCACCTTCTCGTACTTCGTAACGGAGAAAGTAAAAACCATATATTAAAAATGTTTGTATGACCATGAGTCTGTCTGTCTATCTGCGGGCCCGGTATCTCAAAAACTATCACATATTTTTTAAAAATTAAACTTTGAACATAAGCTATAGTCAACAATCGGTAGAACTGAAAATCCGTTGGTAAAATGTTGTACACTGGAAGTGTGTGCTTACTCTAACCATTTTTTTGTTTTTTCCGATTTTTTTTTTTAAATATGAATGATATTAAGAAAACATTTTAATAAAAGTTGAACACAAAGAAAAAATAAACGTCTCTTTTCGCCTTTTCTGTATTTACTCTCAAGCTGATAAGAGTTCAACATAGTGACGCCCCTAATTCGAGGGTTATTCGTTTCGCCGCTTGGTGGCAGATTATTACGGATCGCTAATTTCTAGAAACGCGATCGCACTTTTCTCATCCATTATACAATTTAGAAAAACATGTTACAGGAAAAATATATTCTAAATAAAGGTAAAAAGGGCAACCAAGAGTTATTTTAAGTTAATTTTTTTTTTTTTAATTTTTACTTTGTTATTACAAAAAACAAAAAATATAACTCTTGTATACCCTCGGTATAATAATTTTAGAAATAGCTGTAAAAAGAGATTACATTTTATAAATTCGTAAGTGATAAATCTGAGTTTTGGATATGTGCATGGTATCCAGAACTCTTAAGCTTTATTTAATAATCTCACGTCTGAAAAGCTTTTGGTATATTTTTTTAAACTAGATGTTTTTCTTTTAAAACAATTTTAAATGTAAAAAATTTTACAAAAATCTTGAAAAAATTATGCAAGATAACAAAGAACTGCACATTCTCGAAAAAATATTAAAAATAGATTTTTTTACTTTATTGGTCTATAATTATTAAATGATAAAAGACACGTCTATATTTAAATAAACAAAAATTGTAGAGAATGCCAATATGAACAAGTAATAAATAGTACATTTAAAAAAAAAGATCAATATGCAAAATATCCGAAAAATCTTTTATACCCTCAAATCGATGAAAGTTGCATGATTACAACCCTCAAGGGAAATGTTTTTTTTTATCCAAAAAATATTGATTACCAAATTGGTGGACGGGTGGTCGTAACCACCCTGTAAATTGAAGACTTGGTTGTAGTTTGAGATTGACAAAGTCTTCTAAATACACTGTTGAAAAAAAACGAAACACTCGAAATTCGTGAAATTTCGACCATTTTCAAACCGCCATAACTCGACGTATTTTCAATCGATTTTGATGAATCTTTGAGGGCGAAAAACTTTGAAGTGTGTTCTTTGAAATCATGTATGTGAACTTAAGCGTAACCCCTTCTACCCCCTCTAGCGCCCCTGTAAAAAAATTGATCACATCGTCAAGGTTGGACATGGTTTCCTGAAAAAAAAAAACATTCTTTTTTTCACATGGGTGCTAGAGGGGGACGTCAAAAAAATGTATAGTAAAACAATGCACGCAAAATACGGATAGATCAATTAAGAATTTGGCCAGAGCAGTTCAAAAACCTACTTCAAATAGCTTCATTAACATTCAATAAATAAAGTCAGAAGTTTTAGAAACTTCCACGAGGTATAGCTTATATTTTAGAATTTTTTTATTTTAGAACATGTAATAAATAAACTTGGATAAGTTTTGGAGACTACCACGAGGTATAGCTTATTTGAGTGGATGAAGATTAAATAAACGTATTTCGTCCGTTACACTTTTAACTTGCTAAACAATTTTTATTTATCAGGTATCTACAAATAAATTATTCTACCTACAGTACATTTAGAAAAAAAAAATGATAACGGACTTTCAACCTTGGGTCTTTCTGCCCCGTTTCCTACTTTATAATTTTTATTTTCATTGAAGTTAGGTAAGGAGGATTAAATAAGTAAATTAATTCGAATGGTATTGTAACTGGGTTTTTAATTTTTTTTTAAATTTCAAAATTGTTTTTGTTCTTTCTTTCGTGTTAAATTTTTTATTTGAACAATAGTTACAACGTAACAAAGCGAAATAAACTAAACTTTATTTTATTTAGACACCTTGATTTATGATCTACATTGATCCAACATAGATTGGTCGGTAATTAATGTCTTGTCGTAATTTTAATACCACATCAAAGTGCCATAATGGAGTGAATAAATCACACACAAAAGACCACCTTCGCACCGCGTTACCTGACTTGTCATTAATTAGTCAATGGCACGTCTGGTGTCTTAATCCCGCCATATTTATAGCCGCAATTAATCCGGTCTGCAACCGCCGAGTTCTAATTTTAAACGGCGTGAACTTGCCTGGCCATACTAAAAACGACTTTACAATTCGCGTGGACGTTATTTTTGTCAGTTCAAGTATATACTTAGTTCAGGTAAGTCCGATAAATAAGAGTGGGTTCAAGGACGCTCCTACAGGTGCCAAAAGAGAGAGTGCTCTATTGGCTTTTATGGAATCTGGACGGCGGCGCGCGGCGCGGAATTGCATAACGAGCTAAGTGACTCAAATTTTATTGACGAGTTTATTTGTGACGCGTGCGATTTATATCCGCTCGTTTTTGGTGATTTTATTTTGATGGGTCGCACGTGGGATTTTTGGCTTTAAGTTGTCGGGTTATTTTCGGCCATTCATTTACAGGAAGTCAGGCAGATTATTTTTGAAAATTTCGATGTTGTTGAAGCAAGGGCGTTTCCAGCCAACTAGTGGGGGGGGTGTAATAAAAAAAGATTAATAAACTGGTGCTTCCGCTCTCATACACCTCCTTATCCTTTTCCAACGTTTTAAAGCGCTGAAAAAATGTACTGGTTATATTATTTATTTGGAATATGGAATATCGGTAATTCTTAGCAATAAAAATTGATAAGCAAAAAATTCTTAGGGGGGTAATTACCCGATTACGATGTTGGTGGCAACACCTATTTCCTTCACTGAAGTGTTCTTATAAAATTGATGACAATCATATGGCCATGTTAATTTTGAAAAACACAATCATTTTGGGTAACTGACAATTTTTTCAATCAATAAAAAACCCCTAAACTGGCCAAAAATATTTTTTAAATTTAAATAATCTATTAAGTGTCCGTTACATACAATTTAGCTTAATCTTCAACACCAGTTACATTCTAATCAATTCGAACATATGATCAATTTCTTTATTGATCCATCTATATTTTGCAAAAATGAGCAAATACTCATTGTTCTGATCAAATTCTTCATTAATTTCGTATTTTGCAAAAGAGAAACAATTATATCCCCATGTCGTGGAGAAATAATTACCACTGGAACAACATACTCATCTGACGCAATCGTTTTATTTACCGTGTCCGAGTGTGTAATAACAGGCATTACAACTTTTACTGGAGAAAAGTGAAACGTGTTATAATTCCACCTTTGCAGACAACCGACGGGCACTTAACAGCGATTTCCTCCGTAACGATTGCTAATTTAATGGCAAGCAATTCATAATCGCAGCTTCTAGGGGCAATCAATACATTTCATAACGCAAATTATTATACTCGCGGAAATCGACAGCCAATTTCAACAGATGCGATTCAATTGATCAATTGACCACGATGAGAGAGATTGGATGTAATTGGCGGCTAGTGTCCCTAAGAAGTATTTTGATTTAATGAGGTAATACTAGATGGTACATTTTGCATTTTGCACTAATGCAAAAATTTTATGTGTGTTCAAATATTTTAAACAAAAGTAATTTTGCGAATCTTCGTTCACGGAAGTCCCACAAAAAATTTTACAGGAAAATAGTGTTCAGAATGAGCTCTTACACTTTCGGTTGTTTAAAAAAAAACTAGGGATTTTGAAAGAACAGCCTTTCGCTAATTGCTTGTAATTTTTTTGGAATTTTAAACCCACGTTTTATATTTTTAATTTTTTTTTTGAAAATGAAAATGAAAAAAAAAAGTTATTACTATCGTGAAAATCGGTTGTTTTTTGACATTTTTGACATTTTGAAAGAACAACCTTTCGCCAATTGCGCATAATTTTTTTGGAATTTTAAACAGACGTTTTTTATTTAAAAAAAAATTAACTACTCGCGTAAAAATCGATAATTTTTCGAAAACCTAAAGATTTTGAAAGAACAACCTTTCGCCAATTGCTTGTATTTTTTTGGAGTTTTAAAGCCATTTTATATATTTTTAATTTTTTTTTTTGAAAATGAAAATTTAAAAAAATATTACTCGTGAAAATCGGTTGTTTAAAAAAAAAACTGGTGATTTTGAAAGAACAACCTTTCGCTAATTGCTTGTATTTTTTTTGGAATTTAAAACCCATGTTTTAAATTTTTTTCATTTTTTTTTTGAAAATTAAAATTTAAAAAAATTATTACTCTCGTAAAAATCGGTTGTTTAAAAAAAACTAGGGATTTTGAAATAACCTTTCGCTAATTGGTCGTAATTTTTTTGGAATTTTAAACCCACGTTTTAATTTTTTTTAATTTTTTTGAAAATTAAAATTAAAAAAAATTATTACTCTCGTGCAAATGGGTTGTTTAAAAAAAACTAGACATTTTGAAATAACAACCATTCGCTAATTGCGCATAATTTTTTTGGAATTTTAAACCCAAGTTTTATATAAAAAAAAATTAAATTGAAATTAAAAACAAAAGATTACTCGCGTGAAAATCGATTATTTTTCGAAAACCTACGGATTTTAAAAGAACAACCAATTCGCCAATTGCTTGTATTTTTTGGAATTTTAAAGCCACGTTTTATATATTTTTAATTTTTTTTTTAAATAAAAATTTAAAAAAAATATTACTCGGTTGTTTTTCAAACAAAAAAAGAACTGGTGATTTTGAAAGAACAACCTTTTGCTAATTGCTTGTAATTTTTTTGGAATTTTAAACCTACGTTTTATATTTTTCTAAATTTTTTTTGAAAATCAAAATGAAACCAAAATTATTACTCTCGTGAAAATGGGTTATTTAAAAAAAAAACTAGACATTTTGAAAGAGCAACCTTTCGCTAATTGCGCATAATTTTTTTGCAATTTTAAACCCACGTTTTATATTAAAAAAAAAGTTAAATTGAAAAGAAAAAAGAATGATTATTTTTCGAAAACCTAAAGATTTTGAAAGAACAATCTTTCGCCAATTGCTTGTTTTTTTTTTGGAATTTTAGAGCCACGTTTTATATATTTTTAAATTTTGTTTTTAATGAAAATTTAAAAAAAAATATTACTCGGTTGTTTTTCAAACAAAAAAAAACTGGTGATTTTGAAAGAAGAACCTTTCGCTAATTGCTTGTATTTTTTAAGCCACGTTTTATATATTTTAAAAAAAAATTTTTAAATGAAAATTAAAAAAAAATATTACTCGGTTGTTTTTCAAACAAAAAAAAAACTGGTGATTTTGAAATAACAACCATTCGCTAATTGCGCATAATTTTTTTGGAATTTTAAACCCACGTTTTATACATAAAAAGAAAAAATTAAATTGAAATTAAAAGAAAAGATTACTCGCGTGAAAATCGATTATTTTTCGAAAACCTAAACATTTTGAAAGAACAACCTTTCGCCAATTGCTTGTATTTTTTTTGGAATTTTAAACCCACGTTTTATATTTCTTAAATTTTTTTTTTGAAAATGAAAATGAAACCAAAATTATTACTCTCGTGAAAATGGGTTGTTTAAAAAAAAAACCTGGACATTTTGAAAGAGCAACCTTTCGCTAATTGCGCATATTTTTTTGGAATTTTAAACCCACGTTTTATATTTAAAAAAAAAGTTAAATTGAAATGAAAAAAGAAAGATTACTCGTGTGAAAATCGATTATTTTTCGAAACCCAATTGTTTGTATTTTTTGAAATTTTTAAAGTCACGTTTTATATATTTTTAAATATTTTTTTTGAAAATGAAAAAAAAAAAATATTACTCGTGAAAATCGGTTGTTTAAAAAAAAAACTGGTGGTTTTGAAAGAACAACCTTTCGCTAATTGCTTGTATTTTTTTTGGAATTTTAAACCAACGTTTTAAATTTTTTTATTGTTTTTTAGAAAATTTAAATTTAAAAAAATTATTACTCTCGTGAAAATCGGTTGTTTAAACAAAAACTAGGGATTTTGAAATAACAACCTTTCGCTAATTGCTTGTATTTTTTTGGAATTTTAAACCCACGTTTTACATTTGTTTTAATTTTTTTTGAAAATGAAAATAAAAAATATATGTTTTTAATCGTGATTTAGGCGTTTCTAGTTGATCTAATCACTATTTACAACAAAAGCAATTGTGCGTTTCTTTGTTGCCGGAAGTCCCACAATTTTTTTTATAGGCAAATAGTGTTCAGAATGAGCTCTTAGACTTGAAAAAAATAAGAAAAAAAGTTGTTTTTTTTTCTCGTTATTTAGTCGTTTCCAGTCGATTTTTACGACAAAAGTCATTTTGCTTATCTCCGTTTCCCGAAGAAGTCCAACATTTGTTTTATAGACAAAGTGTTCAGAATGAGCTCCTAGACTTGAAAAAAATAAGAATTTTTTTTTTAAATTTTGTTTTGTTTAATCGCTATTTAGGAGTTTCCAGTCGTTTCAAGCACTATTTACGACAAGTCATTTTGCGTATCTCCGTTCCCGGAAGACCCACAAATTTTTTTATAGACAAATAGTGTTCAGATTAAGCTCTTGGACTTGAAAAAAATAGTAAAAAAGTTATTTAAGTGTTTCCAGTCGGATTAAGCACTATTTACGACAAAAGTACTTTTGCGTATCTCCGTTTCCGGAAGTCCCACAAAAACAATTACAGGAAAATAGTGTTCAGAATGAGCTCTTACACTTGAAAAACAAATAAGAATTTTGTTTTTTTTTAAGTATGTTTTTAATCGTGATTTCAGTCGATTTAAGCACTATTTACAACAAAAGCAATTGTGCGTATCTTTGTTCCCGGAAGTACCTCAATTTTTTTATAGACAAATAGTGTCCAGAATAAGCTCTATTGAAAAATATTTAGAATAAAAAAAACTTTTAAGCGTTATTTGAGCGTTTCCAGTCGATTCAAGCACTATTTACAACAAAAGTCATTTTGCGTATCTCCGTTCCCGGAAGACCCACAATATTTTTTATAGGCAAATAGAGTTCGGAATGAGCTCTTTGACTTAAAAAAATATTTAATGCGTTGAAGTACAATTGACATCAAATTGTACTTCAACGCATTAAATTTTCTTCTTCGAATAAACATAGACATCGGGATCATTATCCCTTACGAAGTCAGCACGCTCTAAGCAGATGTTCGTAATTACGATTTTATACAATAATATGGTTATTTCCTACTCGAATACCTCCGTCAATTACACACGTGTCTGGTGGCAACGGCTCTTGTAATTGCATCCCAGCGTCCACATATCCATCCTCCAGAGACTTTACGCAGTGTCTGCAGTTTATCGCTACAATTTTCTAAACGGCGGAGTCGGAAAATAATTAAATTCCGCAGAATAGATCGCACTGTGTGCTTTAATATCCAGTTCGTATTATGTTTGTGTTTTATCTGCGTCGCTTTACAATGTACAATTGCGGCCAAAAAAAAATAGGACACCTTTGTAATCCTGTGCGTTTTTTTTTTTCTAAAATTTATTCACGTAAATTGGGTTTCAATGCCTTATCATCATTATTAAATGTCAATGATAATATCTGTACCTATAGAGTAAAAGAAGCAAATGCCATCCATTCGTGCCTGCATGCTTTCATGTTATAAATAAAATTGACACACGTTGCAGGTATAGCTGCCTACTATTAAAATTCAAACAGAGCTTGATACACACCAGACAAAAAAAGGTGTCCTATTTTTTTCTGGCCGCAACTATACATTATAAAAACCTTATGTGGGCCGATGAAATGTATGTATGTCTGTGACAACTAATGTAGTTAGATCATTATTGACATTTGCATTGAGATGTATCGGTTTGAAATTTCCTTGCCTGCTGCAGTTGGTGAGATACAGCTAGTTTTACACGTTTTGTAATAGGCTTCATAAGAAGTTGTTAAAATAGTGAACACAATGATGTAGTTGCACGCAATGATAGGCAGGCGGTGTTAAAACCGCAAGGTGCATTATATTCCGTTACCGGACGACTTTAATCGTCATCGTCATGGCCTTCGTCGGTTTTTTGCCGGTTGCACGACTCGTAAATTATGTAAGCACGATCGTTGCATTCGGTCGGAATCCGTGAGGAATAGTTTTATTGTTAATAAATAAATTGATAGAGGAGCGTGCGCAGATTAATTAAGACTGTTGCAACCGGTTTTTAGTCAAAATTTTAATGAAGAGGCATTATTTTTACCGAATGGACATTATTCTATAAGTTTTAGGTATATGCACTTATTTTCAAACACCTATAACTTGTGCCAAATCGCCGTAGGAACTTCGTTTTTTAAGTCCTGCATAGGGTGGGTATTGACCAAATTTTAATGTCTTTATGGTGAATCGAGTCGACAACATTTTTCCAACTCCATAGACAGGGGTGCTAGAGGGGGCGGAAGGGGTTACGTTTAAGTTCGCATGCATGACTTTAAAGAAGACACTTCAAAGTTTTTCAAAGTTGGTTAAAACCTTCATTTGGAAATACAATGAAAGACCCAAAATTTTCTACAATTTTGCAGATTTATCTGATGCCTTTCAAGAAAAATCGTATTATAAAACTGACTATCCAGATATGATGCACATTGCAGGGAATAGAGAGGCTTGACAGAAATAGACATTATTATCGACCACGTGGTCCTTGTACCCTATGATTTTATCTTCCCATTAATTACATACCTGAAATGGCGGATGCTCCCGTATTCGTATGTGTTCTCTCCTGCTTAATTAATGAACCGTTGCCAAAAGGGAAGCCATTTATATCGATTTAATAAGTTGATGATTTGTGCTTTCCGCTGTTCATATTTATTTACTGCATTTATTGACGGGTAATTGAGTTTACGATATATTTACTTGTCGTGTATATTCTGTGTAATGACATCGTAAATTGATGTCTAATATAATGTTCAACATGAATAGTACATTCAAATATTCCATAAAGTTTTCCTTATGATATTGCAACCAAGAAATTAGTCGAAAAATATTTGGTTAATATGTAACGGATAATTTTATGATTTTGTTTGTTGTCGGCGACTTTTATTGAGAAGACGATTACACAATATACATGGACCAGAAACATTCTGTTCGATGTGTACAAAAAACTTTAATTCAATATTTCTAGTAGATGATTTTTGTTTTATTAAATTTGCACCTATATGAACAAAATTTTGTTGTAAATACATTTTTCATGCAAATGTTTTGACATCTCTCTGGATCGATTTTAAAAATCCAAAACTATTTAAATCCAGCTGATTCCAGGAGAACTGGCCAATTTTCCTTGGACACTTTTTTGATTTTTGACGAGCAAAAAGTTTTTAGTCCAAAATCTTTAGATCCTGCTGGTTATGATGAGCAGGGATTCGTTAAATTCAATTTTCCTTTTAAACACTTTTTTTAATTTTTGGCGAGCAAAGAGTTTTTAGTCCAAAATCTTTAGATCCTGCTGGTTGCAGTGAGCGGGGATTCGGTAAATTCAATTTTTCTTGGACACTTTTTTTGATTTTTGACGACCAAAGAGTTTTTAGTCCAAAATCTTTAGATCCTGCTGGTTGCGATGAGCGGGGATTCGGTAAATTCAATTTTTCTTGGACACTTTTTTAATTTTTTACATGTAAAGGGTATTTGATTCAAAATTTTTAGAACCAGTTGGTTCCAGGAGATCTGACGATGAGCGTGGATTCGGTAAATTCAATTTTCCTCAGACACTTTTTTGATTTTTGGCCAGCAAAGGGTTTTTAGGCCAAAATCTTTAGATTCTGCTGGTTCCAGGAGATCTGGTGATGAGCGGGGTTCGGTAAATTCAATTTTCCTTAGACACTTTTTTTGATTTTTACGTGCAAAGGGTATTTGATTCAAAATCTTTAGAACCAGTTGGTTCCAGGAGATCTGGCGATGAGCGTGGATTTGGTAAATTCAATTTTCCTTAGACACTTTTTTGATTTTTGACCAGCAAAGAGTTTTTAATCCAAAATCTTTAGATCCTGATGGTTGCGATGAGCGGGGATTCGGTAAATTCAATTTTCCTTAAACACTTTTTTTGACGACCAAAGAGTTTTTAATTTAAAATTCTTAGATCCTGTTGGTTGCGATGAGCGGGGATCGGGTAAATTCAATTTTTTGATTTTTGACATGCAAAGGGTATTTGATTCAAAATCTTTAGAACCAGTTGGTTCCACAAGATCTGACGATAAGCGTGGATTCGGTAAATTCAATTTTCCTTAGACACTTTTTTGATTTTTGACGAGCAAAGAGTTTTTAGTCCAAAATCTTTAGATCCTTCTGGTTGCGATGAGTTGGGATTCGGTACATTCAATATTACTTGAACACTTTTTGATTTTTGGCGAACAAAGGGTTTTTAGGCCAAAATATTTAGATCCTGCTGGTTCCAGGAGATCTGGGGATTCGGTAAATTCAATTTTCCTTAGACATTTTTTTTTATTTCTGACGCGCAATGGATATTTGATAGAAGGTTTTGATGAGCGAGATTCTGAACTGAATCCATTTGAAACTACTAATTGGTGGCTTAGCTATTTATGAAGCATCATAGGAACTCAAATTTCATCAACGACGTAATTCCGTGTAATTTAACCCTCTATTGCATACTGTTCCCAAATGGGAACATAATTTTTGTTAGGCAAAGTTCTGTTATCTGACAAAATAAATAATTACTAAAATAAATGACACAGATTCGAAAATTGTAAGAGATCCTCAACAAAATTTATTTTTGAGGAAAACTTTCAGAAGACTTTAATTTTTTTCTTTATTTCTCAACTGGTAGAGCAAACATGTTTCGTACAGCAACAATTACAAGTAACTCTAAGGAAATGGAGCAATTATGAGGAATATTGATTGGGATGTCCTCTCATCAGACAACTTTTCTCAAGCAGGTAGACCAGTAGAACCATAATGGTTCAAATTACAGATGTTATGCCTCTAAACAAGTTTGAAGAACTCAAACGCTTTCTTCACTTCTTTGATAATTGTGTTGCTGCCAAAAATATTGATAAAATTCTAACCAGTACTAAACGAAACAAAACATTAACACATTTTATAAAAATATATAATTTTGCCTTATTTAACCATATAATATAAAAACTTATATTTTTATGTTTAAATAAATCATGCAATAGAGGGTTAAAGCAAAACTTCTCGGCAAAAGAGGCGATCCAGAAAAAAGAACCACGCTTTAATATCCTCAATTAAACAGAAGTTATCTGCTATGCAGTGGCGTCTGGCGGACGAAAAATCGAACTAATAAAATATTCGTTAAAATAAAAATTTCATGACTTCTTGTAGAAAAATACAATCAAATGAGAAATACGATACTTTTCGTCTTCTACAATTTAAGAGTTTCTAAGAGACTACAATTAACAAATTATCTACCGAAACAACTTCTTTCCTGGCTAATACCACGACAAATATTGAATCATACAGTCGATAATTTGCGTGTTAAAAATATCAGACACAAGTTTAAATGTATTTATTACTGCACAAAAACACTAAATAAACAGAATTAATTAAAGGTAGAAACGCGCAAGTGGCGCAATCTATTGCCTGAATGCTGTATTCAGTACAGCATTCAGGCAATAGATTGCGCCACTTTGGTGTTTCTACCTTTAACGGTGTTTGGAATACTTATATTCCAATAGTAATCTCCGTTTCCCCATCAGCAACTAATTACACTGATGAGACCTGAAAGGTCAAAACCGGTCTGTAGGTGTTCTGATGGGGGAACAATATTTAATGTTCACTTTAGAATTCATTAAGATCACAGAATTGAGTTGTTAATGTTGGCCATCTATAAACGCGTTTCGAGGTTTATCTCTCATCAGTATAGCTTGCCTTTGACCTTGTGTTAATTTCATATCTTTGATATTTTTAACACACAAATTATCTACTGTATCATTTCAATATTCGTCGTGGTACTAGCCAGGAAAGTGGTTGTTTCGGTAGATGATTTGTTAATTGTAGTGTCTTAGAGACTTGGAAATTGTAGAAGACGAAAAGTGTCGTATTTCTTACTTTAATGAAATATTGTTGCCAATCAAATTTTCTATCGTATGCATTTTTTTTTTAAATCAGAATAATGACTTTTGTTTCGAAATCCACTATTTTGCAAATCGGAAACAGTGTGCGGCGTGACTTACAGTACGGCCACGGAAGTAGAGATTGATGCGGACAACGTATCTCTACCGCACTGATAGAACTATTGGATTCACTTAGTTAATCGACCCACACCCATCTTTATTGCCATCTCTGCTCCACAGTAATACCATGCGTCATGTCACCAGCCATTACTGCATCACATAAAACTTCTGTATTATTGATCCGATGAACCGTCTTTCTTTTTTTTCTGAACCGGCTCCTTTGCTGGGAATCGAATTATTTGAGCGGTTTCTGAACCGTTTCTCTGTCCCAATTAGAGTGTTCCAATATAAACTAAACTTTGTTTTTGGTGCCAACTTCGGTTCACGTTTCTTTTTCGTTCTTTTATTCTCAGTTCTCAGACAAGGATTTAAATCGTGTTGGGCTCATTTAAAATACTCTTTGTTACTTCTGAGTAATAAATAAATTCAATACAACGAAATGTAGCCTGAATATATGAATATTCAACCTGTTCGTAACTCTGCAAGCAAAATTAAGTCTTACTAATTGTAAGACTATAAACAAATAACTTATTGAAACAACTACTTCCCTGGCTAGTGCCACACCGGATATTGAGTAATAATATCACTAGAAGCGATTTTTTGGGTATGTAAGTGCACTTTGGATTTTTTTTTAATAATGTTAATTAATCAATACGCTATCTGACATTTCCACTGTGGAACGGTTGTTTGTTTCGTTATTACATCATACTTCAGGAATAAAAGATTTTTTCAACATCGCGGATCGTAATTACTTCAAACAATCCCTTTACTACGGTTTGGTGTAATCCCGCGAAGAAAGGCTTAATTACCTCGCTTACAGCAAGGCGCTCGGTCGAGGATTATTTTTCGAGTTTGTTGCCCGTAAAAGGAAGATAAGTGCAATTAATTCTGTAAAAGCTTGATCTGCAACGTATTGTACAAGATCTACGATTACGTGGCTTAATTGATTTAACAACAACACACTGTAAAATATATTCGTTTTCTGTCCATTATTCTCACCATAACACGACATTTGTCAAAGTCATGGCAAGGGTTTTTATTAAATAGTAAATGGTTAAACTTATTTTTATTATTTCTGAGGTGGATTCTGGTACAAACGTAAATTAAATGGATGATTTTACAATTTTAAATTCTCTAAAAAATATTCCTTGAATAGGGGAGCTAATAATTACACATATTTAATTTTACATCTTAAATCCCTATGTTCGCCCCTTATCCCAGACACTCGGTATAGAAACGTGATTATAAATTTGTATACTTTGATCAATGGATCTTTGCGTGCTGAACCTAGCTCCGACACTTTCATGCGTTTACTCTCTCTACGATTAAATTAGACGCAATCATATGTGTACATATCTCGTCCAAGGCCAGAAAACTCGGTCTTCGGTAATCACGCACACGCAAAGATCCATTGATCAAACTATATATTCATGCAAAATATGTTTTAAAATCTGAAAAAATGTTACCTATAAGTAAGCACGAGTCAATATCAAAACTACAAATATGTAAAATTGTGATACGCATTATCGTCCAGGTTTAAATGATGAATGTGAGTGGTTGTCGTTTATTCGTTCGCGAACGACACCAGGGCCAAAGTTGGTTATAAATTAGTACGGCCCTGTAAAAAACAACTATTACATACATGTATGCATTTATTTGGCAAATATTTATAGTACATTAATTTATAATACAATGCATTAGTTGAAACCAATTTGGCTAGCGACCTGCGGTCTTTCGGCCTTGGCTTCAATTATTCTTGAAGCGTGAAATGGATTATTATTACATTTTGCGATAAATAATTTAATTTACTACACACAGTTCCTGTCGATGTTTGCTGTATTTTTCACGGTTGACATGGATTGTATTGTTTCATAGTCGACTGGATGCAATTTTTTTGTTTGACTTAGGCATGTGCCATTCAGTCGCATCGAATATTTGATTATATATTTAATTTAATTTTGGGATGAATAAATGAACAAATGAATAAATGAAGAATGTCAGACTTATACACAACAACCATGGACCCGACCGAATACTTCTCGATCCACGAAAAATCTTTCGCCCGGGCTGGGATTCGAACCCACACGGCACGCGGTGCAACCGGCACAAGCGCTCGCCTGTACCCACTACACCAACGGGCCGCCCTGAATGCAAATTAAAACTATTTAAAAATTACATTCATATTCTAGTAACTCAAGACTAACAAAGTCTAGTCGACAGACAATCTCTTTATAGGATAACCGTGGAAAATACAGCAACACATCGTGAGGAACTTTGGCATTGGTTGCTTAAAAATCTTTTTATTTTACACAATGAGTTCATTTCTTGTGCAATTTTTTACAGGCAACTAAAATCAGCTCATTACGAATTTATCTTATGGTGGATGCACCGGGAACGGCAACATGTTTTATTATCGCGAATAAGACTGCATTCGTTAGCTAGTGGTTAAGATTGGCAACAATTGATAAACGCCATATATCTTCAAAACTAATCAGTATAGCCTTAAATTTTAATGTCATTGTTTATTTCTGAGAAAGGAAAGTCAGAACTTGACTATCAGATTTTGCCTAACTGCCGAAGTTATCGAGATACATACCCTATAAAAAGATTGAAAATGGGTCACCCTTTTTTAAAAGTACATGACGTGGTTATTATCAACACATAGAAACTTACTAATTAAAATCGCATGTGTCTTCCCCAAAAAATTAAAAACAAAATTTTATCCATCTAGTTACAAACAGGTTGAATATTCATATATTTTCAGCCACTTTTCGCCATTATCTATATTAATTTCAATTATGATATCTTATATATTTTTTGTAATCAGCAATTAATTTTAGAAATCAACGCGTAATTCACTTGCATTTAATATCGCTTGTTATCTACTTCAATCGCCATTAAATTTCTATAAGTGTCTATTTCCTCAGTAAACATGTAAATAGCTCATAATTTAGTTGGCCGAAACATCCATCATTTCTTCAATTATCCTGCATACCGACTTTAATTGCGATTCGCTACAAAATGGATTTAATTAGCGTGTAAGAGTTCCATTGACGAGAGTATATCAGGATGAGAGTTATTTCGCTAAGAAAGTTGAACCATTAGAAGATAGATAAACCTCCATTTAGCACAATTTAGACTCTAATTGCGTATTTCGAGTTTTTTCAGTTCTAATTAGAATCTTTCTAAAAAGAAATTCATATTACCGATGTGAAGATAGCCACGGATTTCCTGGCACCTCCACCACCAAATAAAAATTTCTTCAATTTTAATGATTTATAATAAATCAAACGCTGAGAATGTAATTAACATTAGCCTATAGATGTACAGTCAATTCACAATTTCAATTATTTTTTCTCAAGTCCACGGGATCTCTCTTTTTAAAATGACCAGAATTTAAAGTCCAATATGGCACTGTTTGACGCGTTTTAAATTTGATTTTTTAACATCAACGTGTAGATAAGAGTCTACTTACACGATTTAACACATTAAATTTTGGGTAAAATTGTTTATAACTTTCTTATGATTTTTTTTTCTCGGGTCCACCCGAACTATACATATAATATAGCAAACATTCAAAGTCCAATATGGCACTGTTTGACGCGTTTTAAATTTAATTTTTTAACAACAACGTGTAGATAAGAGTCTACTTAAACGATTTAACGCATTAAATTTTGGGTAAAATTGTTTATAACTTTTTATGAATTTTTTTTCTTGGGTCTTTTACCCAAAATTTCAGGCGGTAAATCGTTTAAGTAGACTCTTATCTATATGTTGTTGTTAAAAAATTAAATTTAAAACACGTCAAACAGTGCCATTATGGACTTTGAAAGTTTGCTATATTATCTATTTAGTTTGGGTGGACCCGAGAAAAAAAATTCATAAACAAGTTATAAACAACTTTACCCAAAATTTCATGCGTTAAATCGTTTAAGTAGACTCTTTTCTATATGCTGCTGTTAAAAAAATAAATTTAAAACACGTCAAACAGTGCCATTATGGACTTTGAAAGTTTACTATATTATCTATTTAGTTTGGGTGGACCCGAAAAAAAAAATTCACAAAAAAGTTATAAAAAATTTTACCCAAAATTTCATGCGTTAAATCATTTAAGTAGACTCTTATCTATATGTTGTTGTTAAAAAATTAAATTTAAAACGCGTCAAACAGTGCCATTATAGACTTTGAAAGTTTGCTATATTATCTATTTAGTTTGGGTGGACCTGAGAAAAAAAATTCATAAAAAAGTTATAAACAATTTTACCCAAAATTTCGTGCGTTAAATCGTTTAAGTAGACTCTTATCTATGTTGTTGTTAAAAAAATAAATTTAAAACGCATCAAACAGTGCCATTATGGACTTTGAAAGTTTGCTATATTATCTATTTAGTTTGGGTGGACCTAAGAAAAAAAATTCATAAAAAAGTTATAAACAATTTTACCCAAAATTTCATGCGTTAAATCATTTAAGTAGACTCTTATCTATATGTTGTTGTTAAAAAATTTAATTTAAAACGCGTCAAACAGTGCCATTATGGACTTTGAAAGTTTGCTATATTATCTATTTAGTTTGGGTGGACCCGAGAAAAAAAATTCATAAAAAAGTTATAAACAATTTTACCCAAAATTTCATGCGTTAAATCGTTTAAGTAGACTCTTATCTGCATGTTGTTGTTAAAAAATTAAATTTAAAACGCGTCAAACAGTGCCATTATGGACTTTGAAAGTTTGCTATATTATCTATTTAGTTTGGGTGGACCTAAGAAAAAAAAATCATAAAAAAGTTATAAACAATTTTACCCAAAATTTCATGCGTTAAATCGTTTAAGTAGACTCTTATCTGCATGTTGTTGTTAAAAAATTAAATTTAAAACGCGTCAAACAGTGCCATATTGGACTTTGAATTCTGGTCATTTTGAAAAGAGAACTCCCGTGGAGTCGAGAAAAAATAATTGAAATTGTGGATTGACTGCACATCTATAGGCTAATGTTAATTACATTCTCAGCGTTTGATTTAATATAAATCATTAAAACTGAAATTTTTATTTGATGGCGGATGCGCTGGGAAATCCGTGGCTATCTTCACATCGGTATTCATATTTAGTATAGGAAATTTGGAAGTAAGGACTGTATTTTGCTCTTCACTACATTTTCAGGGTTAATTATAAAATTTTCGAATTTATTGAAGGGGTTTTCATAAAAATTTAAGAAATCCAGTCAAAAGTACAAAAGTTTACATTTTGCAAAATAGCGTTTTCGATGAAAATTTCAGGAAAAACCTGTGATAACCTAATTTTGAATGTTTATCTATTTTATAGTCGCAAATGCCGAGAGAAAATTTATCAAAATTTATTATAAATCCACAAATGTCGAGAATGTTTCCTGAAAAATTTTCGAGAAAATTTAAGAAATCTAGACAAAAGTTTACATTTTGCAAATTAGCGTCTGGAAAATTCTAGTGATAACCTGTTTTTTGATTTTTCTTAAATTTTATAACCACAAATATCCAGAATGTGTCCTAGACGTTTTATCAAAATTTATGGAGAAAATGTAAGAAATCCAGGAGACTGTTCATTTTTCGCAAAGTAGCGATTTTGATGGGAAATTCAAGAAAAACTAGCGACAACCTGTTTTCGGATTTTTTTTTTGTTATTTGTTACCATAAATGTCTAGAATATTTCTTGGGAAATGTATCAAAATTGATGGAAGGATTTTCGAGAAAATTTAAGTATTCTAATAAAAAGTTTACATTTTGTAAAGAAGCGTTTTCGATGGAAAATTCAGAAAAAACTAATGACAACCTATTTTTGGATTTTTCTTTTGTTATATATCCACAAATGTCGAGAATGTTTTCTGAAAAATGTATTAAAATTGATCGAAGGGTTTTCGAGAAAATTGAAGAAATCTAGACAAAAGTGTACATTTTGCAAATTAGCGTCTTCGGTGGAAAATTCTAGTAATAACCTGTTTTTTTGATTTTTTAAAAATTCTATAACTACAAATGTCCAGAATGTGTCCTAGACGTTTTATCAACAATTGTAAGGAGAAAATGTAAGAAATCCAGGAGATTGTTCATTTTTCGCAAAGTAGCAATTTTGATGGAAAATTCAAGAAAAACTAGCGACAACCTGTTTTCGGATTTTTTTTTTGTTATTTGTTACCATAAATGTCTAGAATATTTCGTGGGAAATGTATCAAAATTGATTGAAGGATTTTCGAGAAAATTTAAGTAATCTAATGAAAAGTTTACATTTTGCAAAGAAGCGTTTACGATGGAAAATGCAGAAAAAACCTGTGATAAACTAATTTTGGATGTTTATTTATTTTATAGTTACAAATGTCCAGAAAATTTATCAAAAGTTATTGAAGCAATTTTTAAAAAATGAAGAAATCTAGTCGAATGTTCGCTTTTCGCAAAAATTAGCGATTTTGATTGAAATTCAGGAAAAATTAGCGACAACCTATTTTTAGATTTTGCTTTTGTTATACAGCCACAAATATTTAGAATATTTCCTGGAAAATGTATCAAAATTGATCGAAGGGTTTTTAAGAGAATTTAAAAAATAATTTTGCAAAGTACCGTTTTCGAAGGAAAATTCAGGAAAAAATAGTGATAACCTGTTTTTGGATTGAAAAGGTGTCTATTTGAAAATGTAAAAATATACAGGGTGTCCCGTTTAAACTAAAAAAGTTGAGGGTATTTCCGGTCAAATCGGAAGTACAGTAGAAACAAAACGTATGGCATCAGATGCGTTATGTGTCATTATACTTGCCTGCAAAGTTTCATAAATTTAGCCCTTCTTGTTTTAAAGATATTTACTTGGTTCCATACCTGTATGACCACAAATATCTAGAAAGTTTTCTAGAACATCCATTAAATTTATCAATAATAGAAGGTGCATGCAAAGATTTGACTTTGTAAGTGAGCACTTTTTTTGCTCTCCACTAGAATTTCAGGGGGAAATTTACTTTTCACGACCTGACTCACGGAATCGACTCTCGGTGAGGAATCTCGCAAAATAGAGTCATTCCGCCCATCTCTACTTCACATCATACAAGATAAATCCTTCGTAAATTCCCAAACTAGGTTTGTGAAATTCTTAGAAATCCGACTTAAAATGGCAGATTAAAATTTCTAGACACTAAAAGCATTAGATAGAAAGTACCAAGCATATATTTGGGTTTGAATGAGTGCATTTTGCAGGCTATTCGGGTTTATTACCTTCATAAAATCCACCAGCAACTCGAGATGCAAGCCATTAAATTCGATAATAAAAATCAATCAAGCCGAAATGATCGGGCCAAAAGGAAACAATAAACCATTTAGAAGAATTACGTGTGGTGGTAAAATTTGCATAACATGAGAAAACCACCCGGAGGGCTTCCCGTATTCAGGCTTTACATTAATCTAATAAAGCCTTATTGTATGCAATCAAATGCAAATTGTGTTACCATAAAATGGATTTATTAATATCCCCTTACGCAACTGTGTCATGATGCATGAATTCCACTTCTTCTGGTAATTGGACTGTGCGCATTCTTTACGCTAAGACAACGGCACATTACAATGCAGGCAAATCGAAATGTAATTAAGGTTGTGGTGTAGCAAAAAGTAAAGATGTTTTATAAGAGCGTTGTTTATTATTTTAGTATTTTACACAGGTTAAGTGGAAGAGCAGCATAAGTTGATCTCAACTTAGCTGAACTGCGCTTGTCCTTAAATACTCTATTTTAGGTATTGTGTTTGCAACAATAAATACAATTTATTATTGTTATTATTATTATTTATTTATAATAAATAAATTGGTGAAACATAATGACTATTAAAATTACAACGCTTAAGGGGGTAAGTGCCGCGTCGAAAATAGATGCATTTTTGATGGTCGGCATATACATAATTCTGAAGTTAATATCAAATATTAAGAAATGATATTTTGCACACTTGGAGGGAAAGGGTTAAACTATTCGTCTATAGAATTTGATTTTTTTTTTAATCATCAGACAAACTATATAATTTATCCTGAACATTATCAATATTGGATGGATATCTGGAGCTTTTCTCTGCAAATAACTAAAAATGTAATGCTACAGAAAAATAGTTTATACCTTTGAAAACAATATGTACGTAATAAAATTGTCATTAGTTATCAAATAAAGTCGCAAAAACGTAAGAGCTGCACCTCTACAAACACGAATTTGCTTCATTTTCGCCGTTGTAATGAACGCCACCTGCATGAAACATTTTGTATCAACCTTGGAGGCGTGTACAACAAATTTACGTTCTCGGTAAAATTTCAGGCCCAAGATTGTGGCGATTATCATTTTCTATTAGACCACTCTGGCGCAAGGCACTTACCCCCTTAACTCTTGGTTGTTTCACTCATGAAATTTACCATATTTGTATGATATTTTATCTTCATTTTTAATATGTAATACGGTTGTGGGGAGGAGCCGGAACAAATTAATCAATTTTTAATTAAATTTTATGGGAAATCACGCCTTTAATAACGACCGCTTTGGTTAATGACGGTAATCCTGGAACGTCGTTAACCAAAGCATTACTGTGTTTTCAATCCTTTAAAAAAATTTTTCATTAGTAAACTTCATAGCGTATCCATATTTTCGTTTTAGTGCAAGATGAGAAATCAATAATCACAAAATCAATAATCCGATTAATTACGCAATACATTAACTCAACCGTCAAACACGCGTTAAGATCAAGACGTTGATGTTAATTCAGACCGACTAGATTAAATCTACATCGAGCAAACAAAAATACGACAGCCGGCTCCATTCAGAGTGGAATAGTATGACAGTGCAACAATTCACTACCGGTTTTCATTGACAGATACGAGCGGCTAATTAAATTATGCGTGACCGCCTCTCGGACGTCGACTTAATTTGCAAACTGTTAAATAATCTCCTACAAACTCATCCGGACACAAATCATCAAACAGGTCTTTAAAGGCAGCCAATGGTTTTACAGATATTAATCGATTTCGAATTAGCGTCGCGGACTCGACTCGGTCGTATGATTAATGAGTTTGTAATTGGTGTAGATACGTTTTGTAATTAAATAGTGTTGACGGATGGCACTTTTTTGTCCTCGATTTGAAGTGTTTTTTACCTTTTGGAACAAATCCTGCGGTGTTGCTTTCAATCATCAAGTTTTAATGAGAAACACTGACCATAGAGCAAGCAGCAGCAATGTTTTTGGGTTCCAAACGGTAGAAAAAAAATCAGGTGGAAACACAATTGCTACAATCATTACAATAGTTTATTTTTCCTGTATAAGGTGTGAGCCACAGAATTTTGTTTCTGAGTTGGCCATGCCTGAGAGAGAGAAACATAAGAGTCATGTCTGAGATGAATTCGTTTTTCTTAAATCTAATTCAATTGAACTCATGATGTAATAATATGGGACATACCTCATTTATCCAACTCTGAAACAAAATTTTGTGAGGCTCACACGATTTAGTACTTGAAAGACCCCAGGGGCAATTAAATTTTGAAACCCTCGTCTAAATTTTCACTACCCCTACGGTGTGCATTCTACGCGGAAATCATAATTTCCAGATAGGAAATGTGTTCAAGAAAAGAGACTAAGAGATAGATTGGGCCATGAACTGTCTTGGTCGTCATAAAGTTCAATCGAATCGTCTTTCCGCAAACATAACAACAAAACGAGTTGCCCTGAGTGAAGGCAGACGTCACTGACAAAAGATGCATTTCCAGATCTTTTGTCAATATCGTAGAATAAGCTTAAGGGAAGTTGAAAGAGGATCACGGAACCTAAAGGGATCGAACCAAAGGAATGATAGTAGATGGGAATAACCAATTCTGGGCCAGGAAGTATTTTCGGAAGTCTTGTCGGAAAACTGGAAGTAAAAATGGTAACGTGTTAAATGGCTGCCAACCCAGAAACATCTGGGGAATTTAGTGGCGGGAAATTCAAATCTGGGGGAATGTGGCAGGGGTACATTTAAATCTGGGGGCATTTGGGTGGCCAGCAAATCTTGGAAAATTTATATCTGAGGGCATTTGGGAGGTGGGAAATTCAACTCAAAATCTTGGGAAATTTAAATCTGGGGAACTAAAATGGCAACACCTATGGTGATGGGCTACTGCATCTCTGAGATGTTGATTGCAGAAAACTGACTCTATTCCATCTCGTCAAAGAAGTTGCAGGAGTATAAGCTACCCAGATTTTCACAATTGAAGTAATTCCTGCTGCGGGACTTATACCCATGGACACGCTCTTTGTTCCAAATTTATTGAAAGGATAAGTTGATTGGCCTAGAAGAGTCTAATCCTTTTTGAAGGTGTTATCAAACACGTAGATGTGTTTTTCTAACGGATCGGCGAATGCTTCACTTTCTTGTTCCAGGCGTCAATGACCTTGGCTGTCGATGCGCCTTAAACCCAAAATTCATTAATTCTTGTTTAATTGTATCATATCTATAAAAATTATTAAGATAAGGCAATCACGGTCTTAGATTAGTTCAGCACGTGGGTACCTGCAGATTATGCGATGAAGACGTGATGCGACGTATCAAACCTGCAACGTACGTTCCGAAATACAAAGCCACCCTTTATCTAAATAATTTTTATACATATGGTACAAATAGACATAGTGATTGCTTGACTACTTCTCCTGCCGAATTATTACTCTTTCAGAGCAACCTTGAATTTATATATTGACTTGTCCTCGGCTTTTATCAGATTCTGCGCACAATATCATTAAAAAAAATTTGCCGCCAATTCATCTGCATATTCTATCATAGATATCCTGTGTTGAAAAAATCACGTCTACTGAATCCTCATCAACAAAATCTGAATCTCTGTTTTGTATTGGAGTCTCAAGCATGGGAATTAGGTCCGATGATGTTACAGGCAGTGGCGGCTCGTGGAAGATGTTGATGGTAGAGCCACTTATACAATACCCCCCCTCCTATACCATTTTTGAAGAAAGAACGATTCATCTTCGTAGACGAAAGTAACTGGCGAAAAAGTGTTTAAGGAATTAATTAATTTTTTTGCGTAGCTTGCTCATGCCATAAAAAAAATGATTGGAATTTAAAAAGTTTATATATAAGATTATATTCTCAAAATATGGTAATTTGAGAGTTGCTTGGAATTATTTTAGAATTTTTAAACAATTTCTACTATTTTTTATTTATTTTAAAAAATGCTCAATTTTGAACGCAATTAAAAAATGCATGTTTAACTACGAACAGTTATAACCCATTAAAACATTATTAGAATTTAGGAAGTTGATTATATTCTCAAAATATAGAGTTGCTTGGAATTATTTCAGAATTTTTAAACAATTTCTACTATTTTTTATTTATTTTAGAAAATGCTCAATTTTGAACGCAATTAAAAAATGCATGTTTAACTACGAACAGTTATAACCCATTAAAACATTATTAGAATTTAGGAAGTTGATTATATTCTCAAAATATAGTAACTTGAGAGTTGCTTAGAATTATTTCAGAATTTTTAAACAATTTCTACTATTTTTTATTTATTTTAGAAAATGCTCAATTTTAAACGCAATTAAAAAATACATGTTTAACTACGAACAGTTATAACCCAGCAAAAAATGACTGGAATTTAGAAAGTTGATTATATTCTCAAAATATAGTAATTTGAGAGTTGCTTGGAATGATTTATTTCAAAATTTTCAAACAATTTCTACTATTTTTTTATTTATTTTAGAAATTTTCAAACAATTTCTACTATTTTTTTATTTATTTTAGAAATTTTGAACGCAATTAAAAAATGCATGTTTAACTACGAACAGTTATTACCCAGCAAAAAATGCCTGGAATTTAGGAAGTTGATTATATTCTCAAAATATAGTAATTTGAGAGTTGCTTGGAATTATTTCAGAATTTTTAAACAATTTCTACTATTTTTTATTTATTTTTATAAAATGGTCAATTTTGAACGCAATTAAAAAATGCATGTTTAACTACGAACAGTTATAACCCATTAAAACATTATTGGAATTTAGGAAGTTGATTATATTCTCAAAATATAGTAATTTGCGAGTTGCTTGGAATGATTTCAGAATTTTTAAACAATTTCTACTATTTTTTATTTATTTTAGAAAATGCTCATTTTTTAACGCAATTAAAAATGCATGTTTAACTAAGAACGGTTATAACTCAGCAAAAAATGACTGGAATTTAGGAAGTTGATTATATCTCAAGATATAGTAATTTGAGAGTTGCTTGGAATTACTAACAGTTATAACCCATTAAAAAATTATTGGAATTTAAGAAGTTGATTATATTCCCAAAACATAATAGTTTGGGAGTTGTATGGAATTATTTCAGAATTTTTAAACAATTTCTACTATGTTTTATTTATTTTAGAAAATGCTCAATTTTGAACGCAATTAAAAAATGCATGTTTAACAACGAACAGTTATAATCCATTAAACAATTATTAGAATTTAAGAAGTTGATTATATTCTTAAAATATAATAATGAGGGAGTTGTGTAGAATGATTTCAAAATTTTTAAACAATTTTTACTATTTTTTATTTATTTTAGAAAATGCTCAATTTTGAACGCAATTAAAAAATGCATGTTTAACAACGAACAGTTATAACCAGTGGTGGCTCGTGGAACATCTTAAACAATATACCCCACCCCCTCCATTTTTGAACGATTTATCTGCCTAGACCAAATTAACCGGCGAAAAAGTGTTTTATAAATTAATTAAATTACCGAGTTTGAAACTACAGGTAGCGCCATGGCTCCTTGGCTCTATATAACGAGCCGCCCCTGATTACAGGTATCAAAGTAGAGCATCCAGAATCTTCTTGTCGGGACAAATAGTGAACGGGCTTTAGTGGTGCTGCTTCTGAACCTAATTTTCTTTTCTTGGCAGAATTGGTAATTCTGTTTCTTTTGTCGATCAAGCCCGTTTTAGAAGACGTTATTTTCTTGTACAGGAAAATTGTAGTAGAATATGTGACTAAAAAAATATTTGCTATAAAGAAATCTACCTTTTTCATCATATATAATGGTACAAAAAAATTATCCCGGATCATGCGCAGAATTGAAAAATTTTAAGTTGGTATAAAACATTTAAAACTTTGGTAATCCATATGTTTTACAAGATACAATACATAATCGGTTTTCTTGATATCCCTCAATAAGGCTCGTGAGTTCCTCTGTTGTCTAAGTAGTCATCGTTAATGAAACGGCATAAACTTAACTCACGTGCTACAATTTTAGGTTATGTCGCAGACGAGCGATATAAATCCATTCAAAATGCGCATGCTCGCCTACTAGATCTAGGACGGAAATAGAGCGTGTCCTATTTTCATTCAATTTATTGTTCAAGATTTGATTTCTTGTATTACACGATACGAGAAAAAGGTATAAAATTTTCTTGTACAAGAAAATAACGTCGACTAAAACGGGCTTTATATGTAAAAAAATATTCGAATGTTACGTATTTACACACAGCACAAAATTTCCTAACGTATGACGCATAAAATAAGTGTCCACAATTCGTAGAATACTTTATCGCATTCGTTAGACAGACTGGACATCTTTATATTCTAGGAACGTAATAAAATCTAATAACTTCGATTAAATTTCATTTTTTTAGATACATTTTCAGCTAAATCTGACGCATTTCTTGTTATTAACTCCGCAGAACATAGCGACATTTTCATCCTTCAGGTTGAAGGACATGGGAAGAATGACCCCAACTTTGTTGCAAAATAATTATGATTTTGTGGTCAAGATATATTTAATTACCAGGAATGTTTCGGATTAAAATGATTCATTCCTCGAATTTATTGAGTCACACCTCCAAATTATGTACAAAAACAAAGAATAAAATTGTGAAATTGTTTTCATCTGTGGTACTAACACAGACTAACGGCCGCGGTACACACGATGATGACGACATCTACAAAACATCGAGGTTACAGATCCCGGTACCAACATTACTGATACCATCAGTGACGGTTCGCGGGTTTTTTTCTAGTACGGCCGAGGAACAAGAGGTGGTGATGCAGAGACAGTCGTCTCTGCAACTGACCTTACTTATCTGTATTACCACCTCTTGTTCCTCGGTCATACCAGAAAAAAACCCTGCGAACCGTCACTGGATACCACCAACATTACAGGAAACCACAGTCAGTTGGTACGCCCTTAAATCTTAAAGCTCGAGTTGTACTAACACAGACCAACGGCCGCGACTCGAGCACACACGGTGATAGCGGCATCTACAAAAGAGAGCCCGGTACCAACATTAGTGATTACATTACAGGAAATCACAGTCAGTTGGTACGCCCTTAAAACTTAAAGCTCGAACAGCGTTGCCGTTTTGGGATAAAGCCGGATGTAATGTCCGGAAATCGGATGCCTTTTTGTAACAGTGTATAACTTAAATCTCCGCTGTTGCCTTTTTAATTCCTCAGATTTAAATTTCCCGCCACTAAATTCCCCAAGATTTAGATGATGGCTGGACTTTTTCAGTTGAAAATTTCTTAGATTTGAATTTCCCGCTTCCGCAAATCTCCCCAGATTTGAATGTACCCCCGCCAGATTCCCGAAGACTTGATTTTTCCGCCACTAAATTCTACAGATTTTTCTAGGTTGGCAGCCATTTTGCGCTAACAATATTGACATTTTGACTTCAGGTTTCCCGGGCTCAGAATGGGCTATTTCCGTCTACTTACGATTATTTAGGCAACAAATGACAGAAGATACTTCAAACCCCCGCCAGATTCCCGAAGATTTGATTTTTCCGCCACTAAATACCCCAGATTTTTCCAGATTGGCAACCATTTTGCGCCAACAGTATTGACATTTTGACTTCCGGTTTCCCGGGCTCAGAATGGACTATTTCTGTCTACTTACGATTGTTTAGGCAACAAATGACAGAAGATACTTCAAACTCAGATGCCTCTCAGATTGAGTTTAGTACAACATTCAGGCAATAGATGCCGCCACTTGGCGTTTCTAATTTAAGAAAATACTTCGTCTTGGTTTCAAATGTCTTAGTGAACATATTAAGTGATATGAGAACTGAGAAAAACCAGAACGCGAAAAAAGCTCGATGTAAAAGGTTGGTAGGTGGAACCCGTGGAAGATATAAACCAGGCACCATCTTCTTCAAGGAAGCAGTTCCAACCCAAACGTTTACGAAATAGCTATAATGACCAACCTGAAATTTCTAATGACGAAAAAATGGTAGCTCTTATCGGTGATAAAGTAGACGAGGAACATATGACAAAAGCATTGAGGACTTGCCATTAATTAACCTTATAGGAAATCCAATTCCAAAAAAGCCAATAGTTGTTGTCGAAAATTAAACAAATAAGACAAGAAACTATCAGCGAGGTAAAAAATTCTTCTGAATCGACTTTGCATATACAGTGAAACATCTTTTCTGATAGTTGTGTATTTTCCATACTCCCACCCCTTTGCGTAATGACGTCATCGTCATTTTTTTTAAATAGAAACCATTTTTTTATTTCACTAAAGGACCACGCACAAATCTTATGGAAATTGAATTTCGGTCAAATGACTTGAAATTTTCAGAAGAGTTTCTTCAACTCATGCCGAGAAAAAGTCCTAATGGGCACAAAGTTCCTAGATGCTTTGGAGCTGACATGTAAGCGATGGAAAGTTGAAAAACGCGTTTTTTATGTCTCAGACACCTATAATTGGTTTTGCGGAATTTTAACATTTTTACTAAAAAAAAAAAACGTATAACTCAATAAATGCTTACGTATTTTCTATAAAAAACTATTTTTTATCTCGGCTTCAAAGCATCTAGGAACTTTGTGCCCATTAGGACTTTTTTTCGGCATGATTTGAAGAAACTCTTCTAAAAATTTCAAGTCATTTGACCGAATTTCAATTTCTATAAGATTTGTGCGGGGTCCTTTGTAGCCCTTTTTATTCTCTTTACGACTGTGTAAAAATATTTTGTTTTTTTCTTTTTTTATTTAAGAAATTAATTTAATGAATTATTATTTAAGAAATGAGACAAATTCCACCAGAAATATTTCAAAATGTAAGGAATGGGTTTTATCACAGATTGGCTTTTTGCCAAGAGTGGAACGGTGCGCATTTTGAACATTTGATGTATTAAAAAAACATTTTTTTCAATTTCTGAAATAAAAAACAAAAAAAAAACAAAATATTTTTACACAGTCGTAAAGAGGATAAAAAGTACTACAAATTTAGTGAAATGAAAAAAAATGGTTTCCATTAAAAAAAAATGGCGATGACGTCATTACGCAAAGGGGCAGGGGTATGGAAAATTGACAACTATCAGAAAATATGCGCGTTCAAAAAATAAGGTTGATGTTTCTGAGGATTTTGGCAGCAGATGATCGGGGAATTTTTTATTTGGAGCGTTCCACAGCCAACGTTCGCACTGTAGAGTTTAAAAAAAATCCAACAAGACTATTTATTTATTCACTTAAAATAATATGTAATAATAAATTAACACTTAAGTCTTAGCGTTACGAATAACATGTTCTAACAGTACATTGAACGCACAGTTTGTATCGTTCTTGCATATTTGTGACCACATTTGAAAATAGAGGCTGTTCGCTTCCGTAATTTTCTCTTTTAACTGTTGTATTATCGACGGAAGAAAACACATAATTTCAACATACTACAAACATGCACCAATGATGTTAAGTCTGGCGAGTGAGATAGAAAAGAAAAATCGGTGAAATGTGAAATTACATTGTTTCCAAACGTCTCCCGCAGAAAGGTTTTTGTAGCATGTGTTGTGTGGCACGTTGCCCCATCTTGCTGAAAAACTGGCTACCGAAGGGTAAGTTTCTTGCTTTGCAAAACCTCCGAAGGTCAGCTACAAACGGTGTGAGAACTTGAGTAAGAGCGCTCTTGATTAACATTTTTTTAAGTAGTTTTTGAGTTATCCGTACCGCCAGTTTAGAAATGTTTGTTTTGAGAAAAACGGGTTTAAAGGTTTCGTTTGAGAAAAATATTAGTTTTTAGATGCTTACAGTTAGTTTAAGCTGATCGGCAATTCCAGGGCCATGTAGTAAGCCTTCCGATTCTTCAAAAAATTGCTGTTGTTCTATTTGCTGCAGTCTACGAACCGCATGAGCTTTCTTGCTGCTGCTGAGGCTGACTCGCTCTGAGCGCTTGATTCGCGCGGCATCGTATGAATCGGCATATTTTTTTAGATTGCGGTCCAATTTTTAGCTCCAGCACATCCATCATCTTTAAGATGACAAAATGGCCCTCATTGAAAAAGCTCGCGACAATATAAGTCGCGATTTCAACGGTTTTTATTCCCGAGTGCAAATGTTTGGAGGTTAGACGCCAAATGGTTCAGTTCAAACTTTCATTTGCGTTTTGGGTGTGACCTCCCAAACATCTCTCCAACAACCCTGGTTTTGACAAATCTTCATAAATAAATTTAATTCATTTTTCAACATCTATGTGTAGCGGAGCTCGGTGATCAAAATTTTTCATTTTTCCAGTGGCTTTTGCAACCTGCCATTTGCACCAATTGCCCTGTCCAGACGGATGTTCGTTCGTTGAGCACAAATGCTTAAACGTCGCCCACAAAGCTTTTTGCATATTTTCGATGAAATCTGGGTGCCACCGAATTGCCAGACCATAATATTTTGTTAGTTTTTTAATCAAGGTATTGCTTCCCCTTTCCACCAAGCTTTTCTGTTTTTAAAGGTTTCTTAATTGAGTGCCCGCCCTCGCACTTTTAATTTGCTGCTCACGCCCAGCTTTAAATTTCTTTATAATTCCGATTAGAAACGAGATATTGATTTAAAACTTGGGGAATAAATTCTGCCAAATAGGTAGGTATCGATTTATGCCACAAAAAAAATCGATTTTTTGAACTGGTTACACGAGAATCCCCCCTTAAAAGTGGTAGTTATTCAATTTGTAATGTGATTTACACTAAATCCTAAATATCCTCACCTTATAGGGCAATTCGGGGCAAGTATAAAAAATATATATCTCCTCCATCATTCCAAATAAGAGGCATCTGGTTTTATTATAAAGATAGATACTCCCTATACCTTTTCAAAATTATAATTGGTATGCGGTTATTTAATGCAACTAAAAAAATACTTTACCAACATGTTTAAAAGTTATTCCAAATGACCCCGTAACACATATTACAACGAATTAAACGATCAAAGCGAAAATAATCTGTTTCTGGTTAGGTTGGCGGGATTTGAGGTTCTGCATGGAAACCTAATTATAACCACCGTCGACATCCATAGATATCACACAATAGAATCTTCTACATCCAATATATTTTTGCGCCATTTCACCTCACCATTTCTAAAAATATGTATACATTCAAGGTCTTGTCGCGACCCACCAAAAAACTACCCGCATTCCACCAGTGGGTCCCATAGTTTGGGAAACGCTGTCCAAGAAATTCCTGGTTTAAACAAATCACCTAAACACCGGAGGAAAATTTGACCTATGATGCAAATATGTACAACGATGTGCCTCGGAATAATCCACAGAGAAGAAAATGTTCAGAATTTTTTTCTGGCACAATGATGTTCTAAAACTGTCACCCATGAGGAATTATCCCGGACTCGTTTTCCAAGGAATATACTTTTTGCTCTATTTCTCCATATCTAAAAATATACATTCAAGATCTTGTCGCTACCTACCAAAAATCGACCCCCCTTCCACCAGCGGGTCGCGACCCATAGTTCCAATTACCAATTTGAACAAATCACTTAAACACTGGAGGGAAATTTGACAGTCTTGACAGATGACTGTTTTCGCATCGCATCTATGGTTACAAATATGTACAACCGGCACGATGTGCCAAATGTTCTAAAACTGTCACCCATGAAGGATCCATCCCGAACTCTTTTTCCAAGGAACACAACTAAGGCATTTATCTACACGTAAGATTTATTCATAATAAGCAACATTTATATGAATATTGTTCACACTTACTCTTCTCAGAACTTCACGATTAGTCATCATTTCCAGTTATATTCGGAGCATCCTTCTGCGTATTTCAAATATTCCGTCGATTAATAGTATGCAATTCGATCGATCGACAGTGGTGCAATTATCAGCGTCCTGCACTTTGAATGCCGCACCGTAAAAAGTCCTTAAGTAACCTTTGATAACAAAGTGTGTATTTGTCCGGCGTAAAAACGTCATTTAGACCATAACGCGAAATCACGACCGAAACGTCAAAGTGAAGTGCGCTGAAATTGTTATTATTAATGGATCCACGTGGAACGTTCGCAATAGCCAGGTAACTTTTATACACTTCCTAGCGTTTTGCAACTTTGAAAACGTGCCGCGCAGATCGCGATCATTTCAAAACCTGCCAATCACATTTAGGGTAGTACTCCGCTCGGCGATTTATCTTCTGGTCGTGTGTTGCCACAGCCGAGCCGTGGCGTGATGTATCCTTGTTGCGACAATTTTTCCATCTTTGCGATAGGAAATTGAGTTGTAGTTGTGAGATGTTGCTTGTGAGTTCGTGTCAATGGGGTATTGTGATAAATGATGTAAGTTATCACGACTGGATTATAAATCAATTTCTTGGTTATCGTTACTGCATTATGTAAGTTTTTCATTTTCTTTTATTGCTTACGAACGATGATTAATGCGCATGGAGTTTGGCAACATAATTCATTCATATTTGTTAAACTTGCTTACAAGATATTATTTATAAATTTGTAAAATGCAACTGGCAAAGACGTAATGAACGACTTTTGCCCAGCTGTGGAGTAGTATTCTGTTTCTGTCCCATTTCAATAAAATACTAGTACTAGCCAGGAAAGTAGTTGTTTCAGTAGATGATTTGTTAATTGTAGTCTCTTAGAGACTCTTACGAAAAGTATAGTATTTCTCATTTTAAACTAGCTAGCTATTTTAAATCATAATTTAGTATAAGATATTCCAACGAGAAATAATAGCCAGTCTGTGGATGTTACGTTGTAAGAAACCGGCCCTAGAGGGCAGAGGCAAGTTCGCTCTGTGCTTTGAATAAATAATTTTTACAGCTATAGTTTTTATTTCTCATAGCTAGATTTATTAAACGCTTTGGCAACTTTAATCACCTGCGCTTTAGGTTAATTTATCTTAATTACCGAAAGTTAAGTTACAAAAATTCACAACTCGCGAAATAATCGGTGGATTTTCAAAAACTCCATTTCATCTGATAAAACCATGATTTGTAAATCTAATTCAATTTTTGTAGAATTAAGTCGACACGTCTTATATATTTTTTTTATTTTTCACTCGAGCATTACACAATTGTAAAACTGAAATTTTCAAAAATTCATAACTCGCGAAATAATCGGTGGATTTTCAAAAAATCCATTTCATCGGATAAAACCATGATTTGTAAATCTAATTTAATTTTTGTAGAATTTAGTCGACACGCTTTATATATTTTTTTAATTTTTTTGCTAGAGTATTACACAATTCGAGAACTAAAATTTTAAAAAAATCGCAACTCGCGAAATTATCGGTGGATTTTCAAAAACTCCATTCCATCTAATAAAGCCATGATTTGTAAATCTAATTTAATTTTTGTAGAATTTAGTCGACACGCTTTATATATTATTTTAATTTTTCACTCGAGTATTACACAATTCGAAAACTAAAATTTTCAAAAATTCACAACTCGCGAAATAATCGGTGGATTTTCAAAAACTCCATTCCATCTGATAAAACCATGATTTGTAAATCTAATTTATTTTTTGTGGAATTTAGTCGACACGTTTTATATATTTTTTTAATTTTTCACTCGATTATTACACAATTCGAAAATTAAAATATTCAAAAATTCACAACTCGTGAAATAATCGGTGGATTTTCAAAAACTCCATTTCATCGGATAAAACCATGATTTGTAAATCTAATTTAATTTTTATAGAATTTAGTCAACACGTTTTATATATTTTTTTTTATTTTTCACTCGATTATTACACAATTCGAAAATTAAAATTTTCGAAAATTCACAACTCGTGAAATAATCGGTGGATTTCCAAAAACTCCATTCCATCTGATAAAACCATGATTTTTAAATCTAATTAAATTTTTGTAGAATTTAATCGACACATTTTATATATTATTTTAATTTTTCACTCGAGCATTACACAATTCGAAAACTAAAATTTTCAAAAATTCACAACTCGCGAAATAATCGGTGGATTTTCAAAAACTCCATTTCATCGGATAAAACCATGATTTGTAAATTAATTTAATTTTTGTAGAATGTAATCGACACGTTTTATATTTTTTTTAAATTGTTTACTCGAGCATTACACAATTGTAAAACTAAAATTTTCAAAAATTCACAACTCGTGAAATAATCGGCGGATTTTCAAAAACTCCATTCCATCTGATAAAATCATGATCTGTAAATTTAATTTAATTTTTGTAGAATGTAATCGACACGTTTTATATATATTTTTAATTGTTTACTCGAGCATTACACAATTGTAAAACTAAAATTTTCAAAAATTCACAACTCGCGAAATAATCGGTGGATTTTCAAAAACTCAATTCCATCTGATAAAACCATGATTTGTAAATCTAATTTAATTTTTGTAAAATTTAGTCGACACGTTTTATATATTATTTTAATTTTTCACTCGATTATTACACAATTTGAAAATTTTTATTTTCGAATTGTGTAATTCACAACTCGCGGAATAATCGGTGGATTTTCGAAAACTCCATTCCATCTGATAAAACCGTGATTTGGTAATCTAATTTAATTTTTGTAGAATTTAGTCGACACGTTTTATATATTTTTTTAATTTTTCACTCGATTATTACACAATTCGAAAATTAAAATTTTCAAAAATTCACAACTCGCGAAATAATTGGTGGATTTTCAAAAACTCCATTCCATCTGATAAAACAATGATTTGTAAATCTAATTTAATTTTTGTAGAATTTAGTCGACTCGTTTCATATTTTTTTTTATTTTTTCACTCGAGTATTACACAATTCGAAAACTGAAATTTTTAAAAATTCACAACTCGCGAAATAATCGGTGGATTTTCAAAAACTCTATTCCATCTGATAAAACCATGATTTGTAAATCTAATTTAATTTTTGTGGAATTTAGTCGACACGCTTTATATATTTTTTTTAATTTTTTTGCTGGAGTATTACACAATTCGAGAACTAAAATTTTCAAAAATTCACAATTCGCGAAATAATTGGTGAATTTTCAAAATCTCTATTTAGTTTGATAAAATAATAATAATAGTTTTCCTAGACCAAAGTAACTGGCGAAAAAGTGTTTTAAATATTTATTAAAAATTCTTGCTCATCTTGAAACTACAGGTAGTACCATGGCTCCTTGGCTCTATATCACGAGCCGCCCCTGAACCCGCTATCACAAAATAACATTCTTTCCTTAAGATAAAAATCCTGCTTCTTCACACTGCTATTAATAGCACACCATATGTTTGTAATTCAAATTTCATACAATCAGTTTCGATTGTTAACCGTTCGCTCGCGATTATTACTCCATCTACTATTTGCATTGCATAATCTCCGATCGCGTCTCAATCGTTGCATAATATTGAGCGATTAAATTTTATGTATCCTAATAGACTATCATTACATTGCTTAATTGATAATTGAAATTACTGCATTGCCTGGTATTGGTATTGATGATTCATTGCGAATAAACACCGCAAAAAGTTGTTATGGAAATTGTGCCAATTACGTCCCGAGATTGTACTAATTTACACACTCGCTGGAGTGTTTGTTGATATTAATTAATATATACGGCGAGGCTTTAAGCACAACTACAATTTGTTTTTTTAAGGCACTTGACCATTGGATGATTCAATTATCTTGTGCGGAAGACATGAAGGAACATTTTTGATCAGTTGTTCAAGAAATTCTTTAACTCGAAAGTTGACCAACAGTAAAACAATTCAAGGAATTGTTTTTAGACATAATAGCAATTTGTTTTTTTAAGTCTGACAATTGAGCATTTGACGATTCAATTATCATGTGTGGAAGACGGCAACATTTTTGGCCAGCTCAGGAAATTCTTTAACCAATTCTTTAACCAACAGAAAAGATCTAGGTATTGTTATTTTTAGACACAATTGCAATTTGTTTTTTAAATCTGTCTGGTCAATTGAGCATTGGATGATTTAATTATTGTGTGCGGAAAACAGTAACATTTTTGACCAGTTGTTCAAGAAATTCTTTAACAGGTTGATCAACAGAAAAAACTTCAAGGAATTGTTTTTAGGCACAATTGCAATTTTTTTAATTCTGACTAGCCAATTAACCATTGGATTATTCAATAATCTTGTGCGGAAGACGGGAAGTTGATCAAGAAATTCTTTAGCAAGTTGACAAACAGAAAAAGAACTTCAAGGAATTGTTTTAGGCATAATTGAAATTTGTTTTTTAAGTCTGACCGTTCAATTGAGCATTGGATGATTCAATTATCGTGTGCGGAATACAGGAAAATTTTTGACCAGTTCTTCAAGAAATTCTTTAACAAGTTGACCAACAGAAAAAAAAATCAAGGAATTGTTTTCAGGCACAATTGCAATTTGTTTTTGGTTTGATTCGCGGTTTCTATACGTTATTGGAAAGTTCTTCTTAAGACGCATCAGAAAAAGTACTTGCACAAAAACAAATGTCAATTTCAAGCGTGTGGCGCGAGAAAACTTGGAAATGATAAAAATCGAAAAAATCAACTTTTTTAATAATCATCCCAGATCGTCAAAGTGTACTTTTTCTTCACCAGAAGAACGAGACAAATCAATTTTAGGTCTGACCAATTGACAGGAACATTTTTGACCAGTTGTTCAAGAAATTTTTAAAAAAAAAAACCTTCAAGAAATTGTTTCAAGGCACAATTACAATTTGTTTTTTTAAGTCTGACTGGCCAATTGAGCATTGGATTATTTAATTATCGTGTGCGGAAGACAGAAACATTTTTGACCAGTTCAAAAAATTCTTTAACAAGTTGAATTTTTAATTCATTCTTAAAACACTTTCTCGCTAGTTACTTTGGTCTAAAAAGATTTATCGTTCTTTCATTCTTCAAAAAAGGAGGGTTGGGTATATTGTATAAGTGGCTATACAATTAACATCTTCCACGAGCCGCCACTGGTTATAACTGTTCGTAGTTAAACATGCATTTTTTAATTGCGTTCAAAATTGAGCATTTTCTAAAATAAATATAAAATAGTAGAAATTGTTTAAAAATTCTGAAATAATTGTACACAACTCCCGCATTATCATATTTTGAGAATATAATCAACTTTCTAAATTCCAATAATTTTTTTACTGGATTTAACTGTTCGTAATTAAACATTCATTTTTTAATTGCGTACAAAATCGAGCATTTTTTAAAATAAATAAAAAATAGTAAAAATTGTTTCAAAATTCTGAAATAATTCTACACGACTCCCACATTATCATATTTTAAGAATTTAATCATCTTCTTAAATTCTAACATTTTTTTAATGGGTTATAACTGTTCGTTGTTAAACAAGCATTTTTTAATTGCGTTCTAAATTGAGCATTTTCTAAAATAATTTAAAAATAGTAGAAATTGTTTAAAAATTCTGAAATAATTCTACACAACTCCCACATTATCATATTTTGAGAATATAATCAACTTCTTAAATTCTAACCTTTTTTTAAGAGGTTATAACTGTTCGTTGTTTAACATGCATTTTTTAATTGCGTTCAAAATTGAGTATTTTCTAAAATTAATAAAAAATAGTAGAAATTGTTTAAAAATTCTGAAATAATTCTACACAACTCCCACATTATCATATTTTGAGAATATAATCAACTTCTTAAATTCTAACAATTTTTTAAGGGGTTATAACTGTTCGTTGTTAAACAAGCATTTTTTAATTGCGTTCAAAATTGAGCATTTTCTAAAATAAATAAAAAATAGTAGAAATTGTTTAAAAATTCTGAAATAATTCTACACAACTCCCACATTATCATATTTTGAGAATATAATCAACTCTCTAAATTCCAATAATTTTTTACTGGATTATAACTGTTCGTAATTAAACATTCATTTTTTAATTGCGTACAAAATCGAGCATTTTTTAAAATAAATAAAAAATAGTAGAAATTGTTTAAAAATTCTGAAATAACTCTACACAACTCCCACATTATCATATTTTGAGAATATAATCATCTTCTTAAATTCTAACATTTTTTTAATGGGTTATAACTGTTCGTTGTTAAACAAGCATTTTTTAATTGCGTTCAAAATTGAGCATTTTCTAAAATAAATTAAAAATAGTAGAAATTGTTTAAAAATTCTGAAATAATTCTACACAACTCCCACATTATCATATTTTGAGAATATAATCAACTTCTTAAATTCTAACAATTTTTTAAGGGGTTATAACTGTTCGTTGTTTAACATGCATTTTTTAATTGCGTTCAAAATTGAGTATTTTCTAAAATTAATAAAAAATAGTAGAAATTGTTTAAAAATTCTGAAATAATTCTACACAACTCCCACATTATCATATTTTGAGAATATAATCAACTTCTTAAATTCTAACAATTTTTTAAGGGGTTATAACTGTTCGTTGTTAAACAAGCATTTTTTAATTGCGTTCAAAATTGAGCATTTTCTAAAATAAATAAAAAATAGTAGAAATTGTTTCAAAATTCTGAAATAATTCTACACAACTCCCGCATTATTATATTTTAAGAAAATAATCAATTTCTTAAATTCCAACAATTTTTTAATGGGTGGTTGATTAAAAATTGTTTAAAATTCTGAAATAATTCTACGCAACTGCTTAATTATTATATTTTAAGAATATAAGCAACTTCTTAAATTCCAATATTTTTTTAATATGTTATAACCAGGGACGGCTCGTTATATAGAGCCAAGGAGCTGTAGTTTGAAGCTCAGCAAGAATTTTAAATTAATTCTTAAAACACTTTTTCGCCAGTTACTTTGGTTTAGGAAGCTAAATCGTTGTTTCTTTCTCCAAAAAAGGAGGGGGGGGGGATATATTGTATAAGTGGCTCTACCAACAACATGTTCCACGAGCCGCCACTGGCGGACGACAGAAACATTTTTGACCAGTTGTTCAAAAAATTCTTTAACAAGTTGACTAACAGAAAAAAATGCAGGGAATTGTTTTTAGACACAATTGCAATTGTTTTTTTAAGTCTTTACTGGCCAATTGAGCATTGGATGATTGAATTATCGTGTGCGGAAGACAAGGACATTTTTGCACAGTTGTTCAAGAAATTCTTCAACAAGTTGACCAACGGAAAAAAAAATTCAGGGATTGTTTTTAGACACAATTGCAATTGTTTTTTTAAGTCTTGACTGGCCAATTGAGCATTGGATGATTAAATGATCGTGTGCGGAAGACAGGAACATTTTTCCACAGTTGTTCAAGAAATTCTTTAACAAGTTGACCTACAGAAAAAAACTCCAAGGAAATGTTTTTAGGCACAATAGCAATTTCTTTTTTTAAGTCTGACTGGCCAATTGAGCATTGGATGATTGAATTATCGCGCGCGGAAGGCAGGAACATTTTTGACCAGTTGTTCAAGAAATTCTATAACAAGTTAACCAACGGAAAAAAAACAAGGAAATGTTTTTAGGCCCAATTGCAATTTGTTTTTCAAGTCAGACTGGCCAATTGAGCATTGGATGATTTAATTATTGTGTGCGGAAAACAGTAACATTTTTGACCAGTTGTTCAAGAAATTCTTTGACAAGTTGACCAAGAGAAAAAACTTCGAGTAATTGTTCATTGGTAATGTTTAATCCATTTTTGGTCAATCGATTTTTTTTTCAAATATCCATATTTTCTGTGCAGTTTCTTATCACAAAAGATTCAAACGGCAAATGTGCGTTTTCCTTTAGTCCACTATGATCTTACCGATAATAAATTCTGCAAAGTCAAACGACGCTGAACGCTGGTACACGTGCAATTCTTTGAAAATATAGATGTTCCACTTATGGTGGGCAAAAGGGGTTAAAACTATCGGACTATTTTAAATTTTGACTTCTGCCCCAAACACCACGTTTTCACTGAACAAACCAAGCTTCAAATTCAAGTTGATCTTTTCACCATTGGACAGGTAGATCGTGGTGTAAGAATAACGGGGGAATTTTTTGGCCAATATTTTAAGTACTTTAATCGTGAAAAAAAAATAAGTCTGTTAGTGTCAACTAAGAAATCATTAAAATCTAAAATATTTGCAGACGACACCTTAACGTGTTTACACGCACACATGTGATAAACGGTGGACAAACAAAGCAATCATTGGTCTCGAGTCCGCCGTATCGTTGTTCTTTTCCAGCAATTATAAATTATTGTCCGGTGATTCATCGGCTCACGTTTTATCATTTTATCAGCCCGTTTATTGTTGACCAAAGTCTAAAATGTTTTGTTTCGTTTCTTGCAGTTAGTTCCTAACCCTGGGTCGCAAGGATAACACCAGCGCCGCGATGGTGGACTACTACAGGGTCCTTGAGGTACCACGCGGCGCTTCCACCGCTGATATAAAGAAGGCGTAAGTATTTTTTTTTAACTTTTACAATATTATATAGGATTATGTATTAGTTTTGCGTTAATAAATAATATCGATGTGAACCAGCCAACTTGAATCGAAAAACTACCAACTTCTTATTTAACTCCGGCTATGTTTACTGCTTCTATCAATTCATTAATATTATTGGGCGAGGCTTGATGCTGTGATGTAATTGAGCAATGTAAAACCCTTCAAGGAATTGTTTCTAGGCTCAATTGCAATTAGTTTTTTTTTAAGTCTGACTGGCCAATTGACCATTAGATGATTCAATTATCGTATGCGGAAGACGGGAACATTTTTGATTAGGCTAACTTAAAAATTGAAAAATATTTCAAAACAAATGACCGATATCATGGAACATTGTTTTTGATTCTAGGCTTCGGAATTTTGCGCTACAACATAACAACTGCATTGGCCACTAATTCCCATTTTTGACCCCTGACGATCTTGTCTCAATCGCTAGCTTATCAAAATCCATATACACAATCTATTAGAGTTGACAAGAATCCAGTTACGAAACTCCTAGAAATACCAATAATACGTATCAAGTTACTCGACATAGTTTCCCCAGCCAGCCACATTATTGATATTGTTATGTAGAGCGAATTAATTTGAAAGCTGCGTGCAAACATATCATCAACGATCTACACACAGTATAACTTTACAATGTCAACATTGCGACGGTTTATATATTTACTGCGATGGTGTAGATGTTATTTACGACATACAAAACGATAAAATATTCATCAATGATGATTAAATTACAGAATAACGACGCGACTCTGGAGAATTCCGTTAATGGCTTGATAATAATCGTTTCTGGAATTAATGGGTACTGTTTTAAACCACGAAAGAAACAAATACGTATATTATTTCATACATCGTAACACTTGCAATGAATACTAACCAGGTTGTAAAAGGGTCATGTACTATGTATTTTCAGAATTTTTCTATACGTTTTGAGCATTTTTAAATTATCTGTAACCTGATTGATTATTGAAGCCATTATTTTGTGAAACTAAGGAGGTTGAATTAAACACTTTGCTGGTATCACGAATGTTTCACTTTATTATCTATAACCTATTGATGGCTTGTACTTCCACCTAGGGGTCATAATAATTCGAAGATTTAAAGTTAAGAGAACTTCAAATATCGAAGAATCGAATTTTTCGAATATTATATATCTCCGGAACGAAGCCGTAAAAAACAAGTTTTTTAGGCACACTGTAGGAAGATTAAACTTTCATTTGGTATCAAATTTTCCGCGCTATCTACATTTGTTATGCTAGGCCCTCGAGCCTAACATTCTAACAAATCCAAATTCAAAACTTCGAAAATTCGAAACTTAAACAATTCGAATCTTCGAAACTTTGAATCTGCAAAACTTCAGCCTTCGAAGATTTTCAATGAATATTCGACTTTTCGAAACTTCAAATCTTCGAAAATTCAACCTTCGAAGATTTTCTATGAATATTCGACTTTTCGAAACTTCGAAGAATTTCTATGAATATTCGACTTTTCGAAACTTCAAATCTTTGAAAATTCAACCTTCGAAGATTTTCTATGAGTATTCGACTTTTCTTAACTTCAAATCTTCGAGAATTCAACCTTCGAAGATTTTCTATGAATATTCGACTTTTCGAAACTTCAAATCTTCGAAAATTCAACCTTCGAAGATTTTCTATGAATATTTGACTTTTCGAAACTTCGAAGAATTTCTATTAATATTGGTCTTTTCGAAACTTCAAATCTTCGAAAATTCAACCTTCGAAGATTTTCTATGAATATTCGACTTTTCTAAACTTCGAAGATTTTCTATGAATATTCGTCTTTTCGAAACTTCAAATCTTCGAAAATTCAACCTTTGAAGATTTTCTATGAATATTCGACTTTTCGAAACTTCAAATCTTCGAAAATTCAACCTTCGAAGATTTTCTATGAATATTTGACTTTTCGAAACTTCTAAGAATTTCTATTAATATTGGTCTTTTCGAAACTTCAAATCTTCGAAAATTCAACCTTCGAAGATTTTCTATGAATATTCGACTTTTCTAAACTTCAAATCTTCGAAAATTCAACCTTCGAAGATTTTCTATGAATATTTGACTTTTCGAAACTTCTAAGAATTTCTATTAATATTGGTCTTTTCGAAACTTCAAATCTTCGAAAATTCAACCTTCGAAGATTTTCTATGAATATTCGACTTTTCGAAACTTCAAATCTTCGAAAATTCAACCTTCGAAGATTTTCTATGAATATTCGACTTTTCGAAACTTCGAAGAATTTCTATGAATATTCGACTTTTCGAAACTTCAAATCTTCGAAAATTCAACCTTCGAAGATTTTCTATGAATATTCGACTTTTCTAAACTTCAAATCTTCGAAAATTCAACCTTCGAAGATTTTCTATGAATATTCGACTTTTCTAAACTTCAAATCTTCGAAAATTCAACCTTCGAAGATTTTCTATGAATATTCGTCTTTTCGAAACTTCAAATCTTCGAAAATTCAACCTTCGAAGATTTTCTATGAATATTCGACTTTTCGAAACTTCAAATCTTCGAAAATTCAACCTTCGAAGATTTTCTATGAATATTCGACTTTTCGAAACTTCGAAGAATTTCTATGAATATTCGACTTTTCGAAACTTCAAATCTTTGAAAATTCAACCTTCGAAGATTTTCTATGAGTATTCGACTTTTATTAACTTCAAATCTTCGAGAATTCAACCTTCGAAGATTTTCTATGAATATTCGACTTTTCGAAACTTCAAATCTTCGAGAATTCAACCTTCGAAGATTTTCTATGAATATTTGACTTTTCGAAACTTCGAAGAATTTCTATTAATATTGGTCTTTTCGAAACTTCAAATCTTCGAAAATTCAACCTTCGAAGATTTTCTATGAATATTCGACTTTTCTAAACTTCGAAGATTTTCTATGAATATTCGTCTTTTCGAAACTTCAAATCTTCGAAAATTCAACCTTCGAAGATTTTCTATGAATATTCGACTTTTCGAAACTTCAAATCTTCGAAAATTCAACCTTCGAAGATTTTCTATGAATATTTGACTTTTCGAAACTTCTAAGAATTTCTATTAATATTGGTCTTTTCGAAACTTCAAATCTTCGAAAATTCAACCTTCGAAGATTTTCTATGAATATTCGACTTTTCTAAACTTCAAATCTTCGAAAATTCAACCTTCGAAGATTTTCTATGAATATTTGACTTTTCGAAACTTCTAAGAATTTCTATTAATATTGGTCTTTTCGAAACTTCAAATCTTCGAAAATTCAACCTTCGAAGATTTTCTATGAATATTCGACTTTTCTAAACTCCAAATCTTCGAACATTCAACCTTCGAAGATTTTCTATGAATATTCGACTTTTCGAAACTTCGAAGATTTTCTATGAATATTCGACTTTTCGAAACTTCAAATCTTCGAAAATTCAACCTTCGGAGATTTTCTATGAATATTCGACTTTTCGAAACTGAAAATCTTCGAAAATTCAACCTTCGAAGATTTTCTATGAATATACGACTTTTCGAAACTTCGAAGATTTTCTATGAATATTCGACTTTTCGAAACTTCAAATCTTCGAAAATTTAACCTTCGAAGATTTTCTATGAATATTCGACTTTTCGCAACTTCAAATCTTCGAAAATTCAACCTTCGAAGATTTTCTATGAATATTCGACTTTTTGAAACTTCAAATCTTCGAAAATTCAACCTTCGAAGATTTTCTATAAATATTCGACGTTTCGAAACTTCGAAGATTTTCTATGAATATTCGACTTTTCTAAACTTCAAATCTTCGAAAATTCAACCTTCGAAGATTTTCTATGAATATACGACTTTTCTAAACTTCGAAGATTTTCTATGAATATTCAACTTTTCCAAGCTTCGAATCTTTGAAATTGGAAATCTTTGCTTTCACATTTTTATTGAACAAAATTGCAAATGAGGAATAACTAAGGTGCTATATTTCGCTCTAATATTTCTTCAATCACCATAATTAGTTAACGCCTACACAGAAAGAGAGCGATCAATCACGCTACAATAATAATTGTTTCAAACTTCAACTGATAGATGGATTCACGCCACGTCGAACAGAACCAATAAATCTCAGCGTTTACGTATTTTCTTCACAAACACGACAAAGTGGTTTAATCCATGCCCGCAAAGGGTTGTGTGTCGGCACGAAAGCAAGAGCACTGGGGAAAATTCAGCACTGACCCAAATTAATGTTTTATAATTCCCGAGAGAAACACTCGACATAGTTTACACAGAAAATTCCTCGAATAACACGCCGCAGGAATTCAATTCCACGAGGAAGGCACGTGAGAGGAACACACAAAACGTTTTAAAAGGCAGAAGTTATATTTACGCAAACGTGGAGTTGTGTGAAGAAAAGGTGATATTTTAAATTACGTAATGATGTGTTTAATTATAACGTTATCCGTACCTTGGCTTGATATTATTACATACATCTGTAGTAAGCTGTTTATTTTGTATAAATTTAGTAATGTGTTTAGTGTTTTCTGTGCTATTCATTAGGGGTCCTAATAATTCGAAGTTTCGCAACTTCGAAAAAACGAAGAGAACATTGAATATACACTATTTCGAAGATTCAATTAATTGAAGTTGCGAAGTTTCAAAGTTGCGAAGCTTCGATGTTTTCGAAACTTCGAATATTCGAAACTTCACAACTTCAATTAATTGAATCTTCGAAATATTGGATATTCAAAGTTCTCTTCGTTTCTTCGAAGTTGCGAAACGTAACTCATTTAGAACCGAATTATTTTTTTAGACGCGAATCTATAATTTTTGGTATATATTTATTTAAAATATGACTACTAAAAATGATTCTGTAATTAACTTATTAATTTAGATTGTCTACTGTTACGTTGACCACTAACATCTTAGAACATACAATCGAACTAGGAAGTTTACAAGTTTGTACATATTGACGTTTAAAAGGACGGTGGCGCCATCTGGGTTAAATTTTAAACGAAGAGAATTTTGAATATCCAATATTTCGAAGATTCAATTAATTGAAGTTTCGAAGTAGTCAAGTTTTCGAATATTCGAAACATCGAAATTTCAATCTTTGAAGATTTTTTATGAATCTTTGAAGCTTCGAACCTACCAAATGGGAAATCTTCGAAAAAAATTCCAGCCCTACTATTTATAACCATATCCCATATGGTTTCATCAGGATGAGGCATCAGCACTTCCAAGAAACGTATTCCATAATATCGTTTATCAATCTCCTTCGACATCTTCCAAACTACTGCGGCGCGTGAATCGTTATTACTCTGGAGGAACGTTGCCACTATATTATTCCTTTGCATTTGCAGCCATCTACCACATGGTTTAGTCAGGATGGGGCATCAGCAGGGGCGGCTCGTTATGTAGACTACCTGTACTTTCAAGCTCAGCAAGAATTTTTAATTAATTCTTAAAACACTTTTTCGCCAGTTACTTTGGTCTAGGAAGATAAATCGTATATTGTATAAGTGGCTCTACCATCAACATGTTATACGAGCCGCCACTGGGCATCAGTAGTACTTGCAAGAAACTTTAATACCACATCATAAAATATATCAATCTCCTTCGACTTCTTCCAAATCGCTGAGGCGTGTGCATCGCTATTGTTTATAAATGTCATTGTCGTTGCTTTATTCCTCTTCTATTTATAACCATATACCACAAAGTTTCATCAAGAGATGGCACCAGCAGTTGCAATAAACTTGAATACTTAATTTTGTTCGTTAAACTTCTTCGACTTCTTCTAAACTGCTGCGGCGCGTGACTCTTTAGTATTTTGGAGGGATGTTGTCATTAAGGCTGGAATTTTTCTTCGAAGATTCGAAGAGTCGAAGTTTCATAAAAACTCTTCGAAGATTGAAGTTTCGAATTTTCTGTATTTATCTGAAAAAAGAAACTCCCAAACTTCCATCTCTCTTTACAGCTAAGTTCAACCGTCAAAAGTACTTTATAATACAACTTTATATTATTTTCCCAAAGAAAAGTTTTAATATTATCGATGGAAATTAAACGGAAGCATTAAAAATTAATCTTTTGGCATAAAATTGCATTTGTCTGAAAAAAAAATCTGTCAATCTTCCATCTATCCTTGGAGCTACGTGCAACTGTCAAAATCACTTTATAATACAACGTTCTGTTCTTTTATTTTTACAAAGCAAAGCTGAAATATTTACAATGGAAATGAAACTGGAAGCATAAAAAATAGTCTTTTGGCACAAAATTGCGTATCTCTGAAAAAAATTCCGTCAAATCATTGGAGCTACTTGCGACTGTCAAAAGCACTTTATTCAACATTCGTTTATTTTAAGAAAGAAAACTTTAAATATTTTCCCTGGAAATCAAACTGGAAGCATTAAAAGTACAGAAAAAAGAATCTGTCCAACTTCTATCTGTCATTGCAGCTACGCCCAACTGTCAAAATAAATTTGTAATTCTAAGTTCCTTTATTTACCGAAAGAAATGTTCAAAATATTTTCACTAAAAATGAAAGTGGAAGCATTCAAAGTTAATCTTCTAGTAGAGAAAAAAAATCTATCAAACTTCTATCTCTCATTGCAGCTACGCTCAACTGTCAAAATAAATTTGTAATTCAAAGTTCCTTTATTTACCGAAAGAAATGTTCAAATATTTTTACTAAAAATGAAACTGGAAAAATTCAAAAAAAATCTATCGAACTTCTATATGTCATTGCAGCTACGCCCAACTGTCAAAATAAATTTGTAATTCAAAGTTCCTTTATTTACCGAAAGAAATGTTCAAATATTTTCACTAAAAATGAAACTGGAAGCATTCGAAGTTAATCTTCTAGTACAGAAAACGAAAAAACTTCTGCCAAACTTCTATCTGTCATTGCAGCTACGTGTAACTCTCAAAATCGCTTTGAAATTTAAAGTTTTACTTTACCGAAAGAAATATTCAAATATTTTCACTGAAAATGAAGCTGGAAGCATTTAATTAAATTTAATCTTCTAATACAGAAAATGTATTTCTGTGAAAAAAAAATCTGCCAAACTTCTATCTATCATTGCAGCTACTCGAAACTCTCAAAATCACTTTGTAATTTAAAGTTCTTTTATTTGCCGAAAGAAATGTTCAAATATTTTCACTCAAAATGAAACTGGAAGCATTCAAAGTGAATCTTCTAGCACAGAAAATGTATTTCTCTGAAAAAAAATGCTGTCAAACTTCTACCTGTCATTGCAGCCATGCGCAACTGTCAAAATCACTTTGTAATTTAAAGTTCTTTTATTTGCCGAAAGAAATGTTCAAATATTTTAACTGAAAATAAAATTGGGAGCATTAAAAGTTATTCTAGTACAGAAAATGTAGTTCTTTGAAAAAAATGCTCTCAAACTTCTATCTGTCATTGCAGCTACACACAACTGTCAAAATTACTTTGTAATTCAAAGTTATTTTATTCACCGAAAGAAGTGCTTAAATATTTTCACTGAAAATGAAACTGGAAGCATTCAAAGTTAATCTAGTGCAGAAAATGTTTTTTTTTAAAGCCTTCTGCCAAACTTCTATCTGTCATTGCAGCTACTCGAAACTTTCAAAATCACTTTGTAACTTAAAGTTATTTTATTTGCTGAAAGAAATGTTCAAATATTTTCACTGAAAATGAAACTGGAAGCATTCAAAGTGAATCTTCTAGTACAGAAATTGTATTATTCTGTCAAACTTCGAGTTTTCGAAGTTTTGAATTCTTTGTCAATTTTTCTCAAGAGCACCGAGCACAAGGAAGATGGTTCTTGCATTTAGGTCAAATGCAGGTAGCCCCGAAAATTTGATACCAAATGAAAGGTTAATGTTCCTAGAATGTGTTTGAAAAATTTGTTTTTTTACGGCTTGGTTGCGATGATATTTGTTCGAAAACTTTGCCAATTTTACATGGTGATAATAGCAAAAGAAAGGTCAGATCGCACATTCATGGAATACGTTCGTACCTCTCGTCTAGAAGAACGAATAAAAATAAGTAGATAATTCAAAATTATAACGATAGTAAAAAAATGGTTGATAAAAAACTGTTAATGGCGGATAATTTACTTCGAAAACTTCGATGTTCGAAGTTCCCTTCGTTTCTTCGAATTCTGCGAAACTTCGAAGTTGCGGATCTTAGGACCCCTAGTTGTCACTGCTTTATTCCTCTTTAATTTATAACCAACAATTCGAAACTTTGAAACTTCGCAACTTCGATTCTTTGAATCTTCGAAAAATTAGAAAACTTTAAAACTTCGCAACTCGATTTTTTGAATCTTAAAAAAATTCGAAAACTTTGAAACTTCGATTCTTTGAATCTTCGAAAAATTAGAAAACTTTGAAACTTCGCAATTGTGATTCTTTGAATCTTCAAAAAATTAGAAAACTTTGAAACTTCGCAAGTTCGAAAACTTCTATATTCGAATTTTTCTTCGTTTCTTCAGATTCTTCGTAGCTTCGAACTTGCAAACTTCGAATTATTAGGACCCCTAGGTCATTTCTTGATTCTTCTTTAATTTATAGCCATTTTACTACAAAAAAAAACAAAAAAGTACTTCAGACTAAAGTTTCTCTCAGAATAAAAAGAAAGTTTCTGGTAAAAATGTCCATCGAGAATATCTAAAAAAAAATGTTTAGAGCCATTAAATAGAAAAGTGCTAATTATTTAAAAACACAATTTATATAGTGAAGCCCCAAAATAGAAAACTGAAGTATTAATTTTACAATTACAATAAACGAGTTGATAATTTTTCAGAAAGCGAATTTCATTTCGGAACGACTCGATTATAATATAATTTGTAAAGCGTTCCCCGAATGAAAAAGAAATCAACCTTTTGAATATGCAATTCAATTACAAACCCCCATTCAAAATCGAACAGTCACATCCTTCCCTCGAAAAAAAAAACTCAATAAAAACGTAATTACGGACAGGACGAGAGCGCGAGCACTCCCTTTTATAACAATTTGGGTCACGTTTCCATTCCGTAATATATGCCGGCGTAAAAATGAAATCCGCCTTTTTTCTGCTGCGGAGATCCTATCGGATAAAAGGTGAATAGAAATTTTTCTTTCCAAAGACGTCCTCGGGGAAAACCGTTCCGATAAATACACTAACGCGACCACTTTTCATCTGGAAGCACTGAATGCGGGCATGAAATCATTTCGACTTTTTGCTGTTAGATCAGAAGTGAACGTGAGAAGTTGATAGGTGGATATTACTCCTTCGTCGGTCTGCTCCCATAAAAGATGCTCATGCCGTGTCGGAGATAATTGCGAAGTGTCTTCATCTATTTGAGATCAATTTCTAATGGAAAGTGTATAAATTACGTGTCTATCAATCGATGGTTTTAATTTAAGGTCAGAGTTTATGTTCGAAAAATGAGATTTTGGTTTTATAATTGACTGGATGGGTTCGTCCTGATTAGGATCATAAGTGTGACAATCTGAAAGTTAAGGCTGATTGTGGCGTGATCGATAAAAAATTATGTAATAATATTGTACACAGGTTTACATAAAAGATTAATGTTGGTTTCTACAGAATTATATTTTTTGTAAGTGTTTCTAATAATGTGTTAAAAAATAGGTATTTTCAGCATTCAATAAACACCGAAAGTCTAAAATGTTTTACTATAGAGGCACAGATTGATTCTTTAGTAATAAAATCCATTAAGCCGAATTAGTTTTACCTGAAAAATAAGGAAGCAATTACGTATGAGCCAGACCCTTCCGCGAGATATTTTAGTTATTTGTAGAAAATAGTTATTTTTCTGCGAGAACGGCGTCGCGAAAGAATTTTTAAGACATAAGTATATGTTTTGTCAGCTCCGTCTTACCGTAGCCCTGCAGGAAAAATTGTTCGTTGCGGGACGAATAGCCTTAAAATATCACATTTTCGAACATAAAAAATTTCAGATGTACAACTACGAATTTTCAAATGAAAAATTCAGATCTTAAACAAAATACCAATAAAACAAGCTAATCTAAAGTTGTGTCCAATAATAACAGCACTTAATATCAGTGGCGGCTCTTGGAACATGTTGATGGTAGAGCCACTTATACAATCCTCTTTTTAAATAGTTTGTTTTTCTCGGATAGCCCTTAAACCAGCGGCGGCCCGTGGATGTTCGGCGAGGAGGCTGCGGAAGAAAATTTTACCAAAAACAACAGCGACATATTTTCTTCCCCTATAAGATAAACTCTCTACAGATCCACGAGCCGCCGCTGCCTTGAACGAATGATGAATGAAGTATAGTATTGTACTAAATTAGACATTGAATTGTTTGATGCAAAAAATCCGAAATTCCAACAAATATTAAATGTTAAATAATTCCTTAAACATCCCGCAGATTATATTTTCCAGATAAATATCAAAATAAATTAATTTTATCTAAAAATAAACCCCATATTTAAATTAAACCCCACGAAACCAAACAACATAAAATTAAATAAATAACCTGAAATTAAAACAAAAAACCTTGAAAATACAGGCCAAAAAATTCAAAAATTTAGGTTGCAAAATCTAAAACAAAGGACAGAAATCAAAAACTTACACAAAAAAAAATCCGCGTAAAAATCAATCATTCAGGTTAAAAAATCTAAAATGTAAATGACAAAAAAAATTAAAAAATTTAACCAATACGTCGGGCCTGAAAATGCGGAAATATTGAAAATTGTAACAAACTAATCAAAAATGTAGGCCAAAATAAAGAATTATTGATTTATATGCGAGAAGTTCGTTGAAAATTATTTTTCTTTTGCCTGTATTTTCAAGTTTTTTGGTATGCATTTTTATTTTTCGACCAGGATTTTTGATATTTTTGGCCGACATTTTAGATCTTCGGTTATTTTGCTCCAAATTTTTGATTTTTTTGGCCAAAATATTCGATTTGTTTGTTGAAATTTTGGATATTTTAGTCTGCATTTTTCCTTCTGGCTCCAATTTTCGACGTTTTGTCTAAATTTAAGCCAAAAGATCGAAAACTCAGGCCAAAAATATAAAATGCAAACCAAGAAATCCAAAATTTCAAGAAACGCTTCTAATATTTTGACTAAAATAAATCCTGGTCTAAAAATAATACTTTTTAGCTTAAAATAAGTTCCGACGGGAAATTCGAAAATAATAGCAAACAAAATTACAAAACCGCACAATAAAATCATTAATTCTAAATATCCGGCGTGGCACTAGCCAGGGAAGTAGTTGTTTCAATAAGTTATTTGTTTGTAGTCATAGTAACTAATAATAATAATAATTAATTGATTGTCGTACGGAAAAAAAAGCATTTTATTATTATTATTTTTATTATGAATTTTGCAGAGTTACGAACAGTTTGAATATTCATATATTCAGGCTACTTTCGTCTTTATCGAAATCATTAATTCTAGTTGAGAAAATCTAAAATATGTGACAAATAATAAAAAATCTAAAATTCGTACCCAAAAATCTATGTGGGTGGATCAAAAAATTAAAGTCAAAATAAAGGATAAACAAATTGGGGTTAACCTTACTTGTTGCAGAAAGCATTAGATAAATACAATAAAACGAAATGTAGCCTGAATATATGAATATTGTATTTATCAAAATAAAGGTGTAAAGATAAAAATGCAGACAACAAAAATCGAAAATTTTGGTCAAAATAAAGAATATTTGGGCCAAAAATTTAAGAAAATGGAAAATAAGGTAATCTAAAATATGGGTCAAAGAATCAAGAATCCGGATAAAAACGCAGACAAAAAAATCGAAAATTTAGGTAGAAGCAAAATAATTTACCACTTTTAGCCCCCAAAAATGAGTTTCCAACTAGAAATTTGAAAATAATAGCCAAAAAATCGAACAATAAAATCAAACATTCAAGTTAAAAAAATCTAAAACAGGACAAAAAATTCAAAATTTTGACCAAAAATCTAAAATTCGGCCCGAATTTCGATGAAAAAGTAAAAATGGTGGTCCAAGAGTACAAAAAAATAACAAACAAACAAAACACAATGATAATAAATAATAATAATAATAATAAATGGCGACCAAAAAATCAAATATTTCAGCAAAGAAAACTAGAAAAAAAATAAATATTGAAAATATAGGGAAAACATCTAAAAATTAAACATTCGGCCCGAAAAATCAAAAATGCGGACAAAAAAATCGAAAATTTAAAACAATTAAATCAAAAATTTAGGTCAAAATAAAGGATATTTAAGTCAAAAGATAGAAAATTCAGACCCAAAAATCGAAAAATTAATAATTCGGCCCGAAAAATTTAAAATGCGGAGCGAAAAATCGAAAATTTTAACAATGAAGTTGAAAATTTAGGTCAAAATAAAAAATATTTCGATCCAAAAGAATCGAAAATACAGGCTAAATGATAAAAAATGCAGAATATTCTAGTAAATTAGTCTCAAAAATCACTCTATTGTTTAAATTTTTTTTTTTTTAATAGCAAAACTTTTTTTTTAAATTTGCAGGCGTTTAATATTTAAACTGACGAAATGTGTTCTCTTTTCGACCAGGATTTTTGATATTTTTGGCCGACATTTTACATCTTCGGTTATTTTGCTCCAAATTTTTGATTTTTTTGGCCAAAATATTCGATTTGTTTGTTGAAATTTTGGATATTTTAGTCTGCATTTTTCACCTTCTGGCTCCAATTTTCGACGTTTTGTCTAAATTTAGTCCAAAAGATCAAAAACTCAGGCCAAAAATAAAAAATGCAAACCAAGAAATCCAAAATTTCAAGAAACTCTTCTAATATTTTGACTAAAACAATAAAAACAAAAATGCAGAATATTCTAGTAAATTAGTCTCAAAAATCACTCTATTGTTTAAAATATTTTTTTTTTGAATACCAAAACTTTTTTTACTTTCTCCGTTACGAAGTACGAGAAAGTATTGTGATCGTGATTTTTTTTTCAAAATTTTTTTTTACGGAAATATCCGTTTTGGGGTCCCTAGATGCCATTTCAACAATTTCTGGAAAAAAAAAAATTTTTGTGTCTGTGTGTGTGTGTTGTGTGTGTGTGTGTGTGTGTGTGTCTGTCTGTGTGCGCTGTATCTCAAAAACCAATAGAGCAATTGATATGAAACTTTGAACATATGTCTTATTTGATAATCCGAAGAACTGAAGAGCTTTTGGTAAAATTTCGTAAACCGGAAGTGGGTGTTTACCTTAACTGTTTTTTGTTTTTTGCCAATATTTTACTTAATATAAAAAATATCACAAAAATATTTAAACAAACATCGAAGACAATAAAGAAATGAATAGCTTTTGCTTGAAAATATTTTTCATAAAATCATTGCTATTCGAGAAAAACATTTATTAATTTTTTTAAATTTTTGGTTTATAATTATGAAACGATAATAATTACAGCAATTTTATGTAAATAATAATTGTAAAGAATGCTAAAATGAACAACTTCTAAAGAATAAGTTTTTTTCGAAATCTCGTTAGTTTTCGAGTAAACCTAGTTTTTGAATTTGAAGTATAATTTTTCCAGCTTTCATGATTTTGACGTTTTAAACGTCAGTTTCATCCGAGTTTACGCAACGCTCGATGTACATTTAAAATATGATTTCAATTGAAAATAAACCCATGAAAACGTAAATATAAAGTCGGAGAAAGTAACATGATGGCCACATCACCATTTTTTAAATTTGCAGGTGTTTAATATTTAAACTGACGAAATGTGTTCTAGGAATTAACTACATTTTTTTACTGAGCTTGAAACTACAGGTAAGGCCAAGGCTCCTTGGCTCGACATAACGAGCCGCCCCTGCTTAATATATTTAAGTAACAATATTATGCTAGTCCTCATTCACCTTTATTGATCGACATTGCACCCTCGAGTCGTGATTGCAGTCAGTAATCGAATTACTGCCTAGCTCTAAACATCTACTCCTCAACGCGATATAAACGGAGGCTGCAAAGTATCACTTTTCATGCCTAGTTGTTTTAATTTTGTGTTACATTGCTTGCTGTTCGTTTTGAAGCGAACGCAGAAATTGCAAGCATTTTCGATTTTCGAACAGCTCAATGAATTTCGAAACTGGTGCGCTGTTTTGAAAACGTTACGAAATTTACCAAGTGCACAACATTATAACCTTTGTCTTAAAAACCTCCAATTGGCGGTCTTAGTGGTGACTGGACTTTTACAAAAACAATAGAGCGTAAAATCGCGGTTTTGTGAAAAACAAGGTCGATATATTTCATCGGACAAGTTACAAATCCGCGTGATTGTCCATGCGGAAAGTTAGAAACCATGTAAAAGTATAAATTGATTCGTTAAAAATTTATTACGAGAGTACTTACTTATATTTTGCAATATATTGTGAGTTAATGGATTGCAAAATTACGTTACCAGTTTAAACGTTTATGCTTGGTGAATTCAAGACACTGCAAAAAAGTCTCGGATGAATGTCAGTGTATACATTTAAAATATAACAGTTTTCATAATCACATTTTTACTTCCTCCATGTGAAACACGGGAATAGTAAGCAATCAATTGTCCATTTTCCCATCAGCGACTCTACTGCACTAATGAGGTCTTTGAGTCCGAAACCGGTCTATAATTTGTCATCTGATGGGGAAATAATAATTGTTTGCTTGAAATATTATTGTTTTTAAAACCATTGATATCTCGCCAGTCAGATTGGACAACTGCGGCGCACAATGCAGCGAACTGTAGAAATTAGTGGACATATCTGAATATAAAAGTTGTAGGCTTTAAAAAGATCCATTTACTAATCTTATTAGTTTGACCTCGAGCGGTATCGCCAAGGTCAAGGCAAGCTCACCTTAATATTTTTACTTTCTCCGTTACGAAGTACGAGAAAGTATTGTGATCGTGATTTTTTTTCAAAAATTTTTTCTACGGAAATATCCATTTTGGGGTCCCTAGATGCCATTTCAACAATTTCTGGAAAAAAAAAATTGTGTCTGTGTGTGTGTGTGCTTCTGTGCGCGCTGTATCTCAAAAACTATTAAAGCAATTGAAAATCGAAGAACTGAAAAGCTTTTGGTAAAATTTCGTACACCGGAAGTGGGTGTTTACTTTAACTGTTTTTTGTTTTTTGCCAATATTTCCTTAAATGTGAAAAATATCACAAAAATATTTAAACAAATATTGAAGACAACAAAGAAATGAGCTTATTTTGTTTTTTTGTTTTTCTTAAATATTTTTTTAAAGGAAAAATATTACAAAAACATCTAAACAAATCTTGAAGGTAACAAAGAAATGAGCATCCTTTGTTTGAAAATATTTTTCAAAAAACAAACGTTTTATGAAAAAATAAAATTATCATTTTTTTTGTCATTTTTGGTTTATAATTAAGAAACGATAACAGTTCAAATTTATATTAATAATATTGGTAGGTAATGATAAAAAGAACAACTTATAAAGAATAAGTTTTTTCGAAATCTCTTTAGTTTTTGTGTAAACTGAGTTTTTGAATTTGAATTATAATTTTTCCATCTTTCATAATTTTGACGTTTGAAACGTCAGAATCAACCAACACTACAACACGTTAGATGTACATACATTTAAATTGAAAAAATATCATCAAAATTTCAGGACTTTTTTTAGGTCTTTTTTAAGAACCTTTCTCTAGAACTTATTTTGCAGGACTTTTCTTCAAGACCATATTTTCAGGAAACATTTTTAACGATGTTTTTTTCAGGACTTTTCTTTTCTGAATTCTTTTCAAGACTTTATTTTGAAAACTTTTTGCTTTTGAGACTTCTTTTCTGAATTTTTTATCAGGACTATTTATCCCGATTTTTTAATGCCTTCTTCAGTCTTTTTGCAAGACTCTTTTGGTTTTTTTTGAGGTGCGATTTTTTCAAAGCTTTTGTTAAGAGTTGTTTTAGAACTTTTTTCAAGACTGAAAAGTTTTTGTTTGGGGCCCGTTTTGGGACTTTTTTTTAGGATTTTTAATCTGAATTATTTTTTTAATGCCTTTTTTCAGGTCTTTTCTTAGGCTTTTTGGGATTTTTTACAGGACAATGTTTTCAAAACTTTTGCCATGACTTTTTTCAGGAGTTTTTGTTTCAGAATCTATCTTTTTCGATTTTTTTTTTCAGGGCCTTTTCTTAAGATTATTTAAAAACTATTATGTTCACGACCTTTTTTTTGGCTTTTTTATGCCTTTTATCAGATCTTTTCTAAGACTTTTGTCAGGACTATTTTCTGGGGTCTTTTTAGGACCTTCTCAAGGACTCTTTACAGGTTTTTTTTTCAGAATTTTATTAGGACTTTTTGCGGGACTGTTTCACAGGCTTTATTCAGAACTTTTTAAGGTTTTTATTCTGACTTTTTGTATGCTTTTTCAGTACTTTTCTTCCGGCCGTTTTATCAGAACTTTTTCTGGGGCCTTATTTTCAGGAATTTTTATTACGATTATTTTTTCAGGATTTTTTATCAGGATTATTTTATCAAGACTTTTTTAATGCCTAATCAGTTCTTTTCTAAGGCTTTTTAATGACTTCTGTTGGGACTTTTTTCTCGACTTTTCCGGTCTTTTTTAGGACCTTTGTAAGGACTCTTTGCAGGACTTTTTTTCTGGACTATTTTACAGGTTTTTGTCAAGACTTTTTCGAACCTTTTTAGGACCTTTTTCAGAATTTTTTTTGTGACGACTCTGTTTTCGGCACTCAGGTCTTTTTCAAGAACCTGTTTTTCAAGACATTTCTTTGACAGAGCACTTTTTTCTAGACTTTTTCACTGGACTTTTTAATCAGATTTTTCAATTCAATTCTTTATTTCACGTAGCCACCATACACAAAATACAAAAGGCCAAAGCAAAATGCATTTGCAGTGGATGTGAGCGTCGAGATATATAGTCTAAATAGATAAAATAATTAAATACAACATATTAAAATCATAATAAAATTAACGACAACATTGTTTCAATTATAAATAAATACAATACATTCAAATCAGAGTTAAAATCAAAAACAATATTGTTACAGTTATAAAATAAGCGCAACACTTTAAAATCAAAGTTAAAATCAAAAACAATATTGTTACAGTTATAGAATAAATACAACACATTAAAATTAGGTTTAAAATCAGTAACACTATTGTTAAAATTCATCCTCAGTGGCCGAAGAATAGCTAATTCAAAATCTCTTTGGTTTTTGTAAATTCAACAATTTTCAATAGAAATATGAATTTTTGAAGATTTTCGTTTTAATTTTTTGAGCACCTGAATGAAAGCATCGCTTAAAAAAAATATAAAACGCGTAGAAAAAATTCCTTAAAACTATATCCTCAATAGTCGAAGTATCGCTTATTCAAAATCAATTTGGATTTTGTAAATTCAACAATTTTTAATGGAGATATGAATTTTTGAAAATTTTATTTTTATTTTTTTGAGCACTTGAATGAAAACATCGCAGAAAAAATATAAAACGCGTAGAAAAAAATCCTTAAAACAATATCCTCAGTGGTCGAAGTATCGCTTATTCAAAAATAATTTGGTATTTGCAAATTCAACAATTTTTAATGGAGATATGAATTTTTTGAAAACACTTCTAAGTTTTTGGCCCTCAAAGATTAATCTACATCGATTGAAAATACGCCGAGTTATGGCGGTTTGAAAATGGTTGAAATTTTACGAATTTCACCACACATTTTTTTCCACCAGTGAAGTAACCGAATTTACCACTCCCTCAAGTTGTGAAATGTTTATTGTATCGTTTGTTTCTGAACTTTAAAATTCTTTATTGGGGGTAAATTTTGACCCAGGGGAAGACTTAATTTTGCAGAGTCACCAACAGGCTGAATATTCATTTTTTCGTCTTTATTACTAATATTAATTCCGATTATGTTAACAAACGATTAAAATGATTTCTTTAATTCTAAATGGTTGGTGTTACTAATATTTTTATAAAATCTAAATTCGGAAGGAAATGACCCACAAAGAACCAACTCAAACGAAATCTTCCAGCAATGCAAAAATTACCACATCGAACTTGAACGCTCAAACCAAAATATACACAACCTTAGCCAATGTCATATCCTTGTAAACATGATGAGAGGACGTGAAAAATCCGGCGTTAATGCCACTAAATCACGGCTGGATTGGGGGGAGATCAATAAAAAACATCTGAGATGTTTGGCGTTAAATCACATTTAATCGTGACACACAGGGAGTATTGTAAAGAAAATAGTATCCCGCTGATATTTTGACGGCTATGTTTAGGAACTTACTCACCTGCTCCGCATATGATGGGCGTCATTTGGACGCTCAAAGCGCCAGGCTGTATTTTTGGAAATTAATGTAAACGATCGCTGCGAACTGCCGCGTGAAGCTACGCTAAGATTTAATATAAATGTAACGTTTTAAACCTATACAGAAGCGTTTCAAAATAATTAAAACCTAATTATCAGATAATTAATTAAATAATAAACGAAGATTTTCCGTATATAGCTAAATCAAAAGTGTGAACATGCCTCCGACATAATATAATTATCAGATGTTTGACTAAATTTAAACACTTGGAGAAACATTTAAAAATCGTTTCTATCCATGTGACAACCGAGGGCCGGTTTCGATAATTGGCGCTAGTTGACGGTTCATTATTGTCCATGGATTTTTCCATGCAAGTAAGGAATTTGTGCAATGTTTAGATAATAGATGTCGTCTTTGTGGTGTATCTATACTTTAATCAATGGATCTGTGCGTGTACGTCACATAGATAGCTGAACCTAGCTGCGACAACATCTTCATGCGTTTACTCTTTCTACGTTAAGTTGAATTAGGTGTAATCATATGTATGTCGTCCAAGGCTAGAAAACTCAGTCGTTGTGACGCACACGCAACGATCCATTGATCAAACCATATCTGAATTTATTTCCTGCAATGGTATTAAATCGAATTTTACTATTTTTACAATTTTACCAAATAAATCAATATTCTCATAACGTAAAGTTGATTGCATTTCTTCTAGAAATGACATGAAATAGTTTTGGAAATAGAATTAAAAATATTTGTTTTGTAGGAAGCTTTTACTTCGTTATACATACTTTTATATGGAATAAATCACTTTTTACTTTTTATTTTTTTAATTGCACTTTCGTCAGCTCAGCTTGCCATTATCAAAACTAAAATCTTTTAATTCATATAGAATTAAAAAAATATATATATTTAATTTAAAGTTGTATATCTTTCTAAAAAATTACATCAATTTGTCTTTCCTCCGAAAATTGAATACATTTGAAGTGTACATTGATATAAAACGGAAGTCAATAATTTAAATTTTGTTACTTTAGTTTACAAACATTTTCACAATGAAAACAAAGCTGTTTTTATCTTAATGTAATCATAATTTGCATGCATGGTGTTTTTGTATATATTTTTTTTTCAAATTATAACCGCAATACATATTTATTTGGAAACATTTCAATAATTCATCAGCCTCGAGTTACAATATTAAGGCATCTGTTAAAAACACGTGAATAAATCATACAAAAATAAGCACCTCGTGGGAAGACTAGCGCAGAAATAACTTTTCAGAAAAAAAAACGCATATTTTCACAAGTTACTCAAATACTTTAGCACGAGAATTCGCAAAAAAAATGTACTTTAAAACTACTGTTTGTTTTTGTGACCTAGTAAAATAAATTAACACCGATAATAATGAAAATACGAAACTCTTGGTATTCGTTAACATTCGGAGGACTATCTTCCTTCCACTTTGTTTAATTTTGTTTTTTGTTCGAGAAATGCGTAACATTCGAAAATATGGCTAATTTGAAAAAATCAAAAGTTATTGTTTGGCTCCACTTGCAAACGATTTTGATGGCCACAAATGTTCTTCATAGTTCTTTTAATAATATTAGTTAACAATTGGAGGAATATCTTTGTTCCACTTTGTTTAATTTTTTTTTTATTCAAAAACATGGCTAAATTGAAAAAATCAAAAGTTTCTGTTTGGCTCCACTTGCAAACGATTTTGACGGCCACAAATGTTCTTCATAGTTCTCTTAATAATATTAGTTAACAATTGGAGGACTATCTTTGTTCCACTTTGTTTAAATATTTTTTTTCATTCAAAAACATGGCTAAATTGAAAAAATCAAAAGTTACTGTTTGGCTCCTCTTGCAAACGATTTTGATGGACACAAATGTTCTTCATAGTTCTCTTAATAATATTAGGTAACAATTGGAAGACTATCTGTGTTCCACTTTGTTTAAATATTTTTTTTCATTCGAAAACATGGCTAAATTGAAAAAATCAAAAGTTTCTGTTTGGCTCCACTTGCAAACGATTTTGACGGCCACAAATGTTCTTCATAGTTCTCTTAATAATATTAGTTAACAATTGGAGGACTATCTTTGTTCCACTTTGTTTAAATATTTTTTTTCATTCAAAAACATGGCTAAATTGAAAAAATCAAAAGTTACTGTTTGGCTCCTCTTGCAAACGATTTTGATGGACACAAATGTTCTTCATAGTTCTCTTAATAATATTAGGTAACAATTGGAAGACTATCTGTGTTCCACTTTGTTTAAATATTTTTTTTCATTCGAAAACATGGCTAAATTGAAAAAATCAAAAGTTACTGTTTGGCTCCTCTTGCAAACGATTTTGATGGACACAAATGTTCTTCATAGTTCTCTTAATAATATTAGGTAACAATTGGAAGACTATCTGTGTTCCACTTTGTTTAAATATTTTTTTTCATTCGAAAACATGGCTAAATTGAAAAAATCAAAAGTTTCTGTTTGGCTCCACTTGCAAACGATTTTGACGGCCACAAATGTTCTTCATAGTTCTCTTAATAATATTAGTTAACAATTGGAGGACTATCTTCGTTCCACTTTGTTTAAATATTTTTTTTCATTTAAAAACATGGCTAAATTGAAAAAATCAAAAGTTTCTGTTTGGCTCCGCTTGCAAACGATTTTGATGGCCACAAATGTTCCTCATAGTTCTCTTAATAATATTAGTTAACAATTGGAGGACTATCTTTGTTTCACTTTGTTTAAATATTTTTTTTCATTCGAAAACATGGCTAAATTGAAAAAATCAAAAGTTACTGTTTGACTCCACTTGCAAACGATTTTGATGGCCACAAATGTTCTTCACAGTTCTTTTAATAATATTAGTTAACAATTGGAGGACTATCTTTGTTCCACTTTGTTTAATTTTTTTTTTAATTCAAAAACATGACTAAATTGAAAAAAATCAAAAGTTTCTGTTTGGCTCCTCTTGCAAACGATTTTGATGGCCACAAATGTTCTTCATAGTTCTCTTAATAATATTAGTTAATAATTGGAGGACTATCTTTGCTCCACTTTGTTTAAATATTTTTTTTCATTCGAAAACATGGGTAAATTGAAAAAATCAAAAGTTACTGTTTGACTCCACTTGCAAACGATTTTGATGGCCACAAATGTTCTTCACAGTTCTTTTAATAATATTAGTTAACAATTGGAGGACTATCTTTGTTCCACTTTGTTTAATTTTTTTTTTAATTCAAAAACATGACAATTGAAAAAAATCAAAAGTTTCTGTTTGGCTCCTCTTGCAAACGATTTTGATGGCCACAAATGTTCTTCATAGTTCTCTTAATAATATTAGTTAATAATTGGAGGACTATCTTTGCTCCACTTTGTTTAAATATTTTTTTTCATTCGAAAACATGGCTAAATTGAAAAAATCAAAAGTTACTGTTTGGCTCCGCTTGCAAACGATTTTGATGGCCACAAATGTTCTTCATAGTTCTCTCAACAATATTCGCTAACAATTGGAGGACCATCTATTTTCCTCTTGGTTTAAATATTTTTTCCCGAAATGCGTAACATTCGAAAACGCGAGTAAATTTAAAAAAAAAGCAAAAGTCACTGTTTGGCTCTATTAATAAATTATTTTAACGGCCACAATTGTTCTTCATAGTCCTCTTAATATTATTAGTTAAAAATTAGAGGAGCATGTAATTTTTTTTTTCCAGAAATACGTAACATTCGAAAAGATGGCCAAATTGAAAACATCAAAAGTTTTGTTGATATTTGTAATATATTTAGGAATGGTGGAGGCGCCTGGATATTCGTGGCTAACTTCTCGTCGGTCCAAATGTTTACAGATTAAGTTGTTGCCAATCTTTATCCGGCCGTGATATGTGGTTATTTTCGGCCCCGATTGAAAAAAGTGGTTTCAACAAGTCGGCGCCAAGTGTAATGGAACTGAAGCGCCACCACGAACGCGAATCATCAAGAAATCGAATCAAGGAATCAAATTATTGCATGAGCAGATTCGGTGTTATTTAATTCAAAAATAAATTTTTGTACAGTGGTTGAAATAATTTTCAAAAATTTGTTCCTTCTGAAATTGAACAGAACAAGTAATTTATTTTAGCCATAACAGTGATTGCCTAAGCAGAGGCATAATTACAAAATCGGTTGCCTATAAATACTTCGTACCAAACATTCTCCATTTCAATGTCAGTGCCTTATTATTCAACAACAATTTCCTCTTTTCAGGTACAGGAAGTTAGCATTAAAATGGCACCCCGACAAGAACCCAGACAACATGGACGAAGCCACGAAGCATTTCAAGGAAATTTCCGAAGCCTACGAAGTACTGTCAGACGGTGAGTAGAGATTCAGCTTAAAAATATAATGGAACACACCTTTGATATACCAACACAGAATCTGCATACATTTCCATGACTATTCACCGCCATAGATAACGAGATTGTGTTTTAATGCAAACATAGAGTCGAAGCGGAAGATTTACGACAGCAGAAGCTCCCAGCGATCTAGCAGCTGCAGGTCAGCTCGCTCCTTCAGGAATTACTTCGATTCTCACACTCCCTTCCACAGATTTTTCGGTAGTAGAAACTGTTTGAGTTGAGTGTGTGACGCCCCACCCCGTTTTTTTTTTTTTTATTAACAAAATCGTTTTGGGACTGATTTATTAAAGAAATTTCATCCGTTCTTAAATTTATAGTAATTAGGAATCAAAAACTAAATACTTTTGTAGTCCAATTTCTCTCTGGTGAATATTAGAAGATGTTTCGTGATAGTTCGGTAGAGGAGGTTACGGAAGAAAACTGTTGCTCAATATTTGCTTCCTTTATAAGAGTAATAAGTGCATCCCGAGGGTAAGATTACATTTTCCTAAATATTTTTATAGATGGGTGGTGTTAATCTTTATTCTATTCTAAAACATATGCGCCTTGATCTCACGTTTACCAAATTTGACAGGGAATACAAAAAATTGATTTATAAATTTCGAGGAAAATTAATTTCGTAGACTTGCATTTAGATATGCAGACTATATTTTGTTTATATTGAATACTTAATGCATCTGCAGTGAGAGTATCCAAATTTGTTTAATCATTGTTTTATTTCTATCAAGTTGTATCTTCTATTTCATTACGGATTACTTTGTGAAATTTAAATTCAGAACTTGATGAATTCATCCTATGTTGTTAATTAATCAAATGACTTTTATAAAATAGCCCCAAAATGTTTGATCATCCTGAACTAATTAAATGTTGCTTTATTTATAGTTGTAAACAAGTATATTAATCTTCATCAATGTTGTTCATATTAATCGAAAAATCATCGTTGTGTTGTCTTGCTTTGCGGTTTATGAAAATGGTTTGATGGCATGCTTGTGTTACAGAAAAGAAGAGGCGTATGTATGATCAATACGGTAAGGAAGGACTTATCAACGGGGGTACTAGGACTCGCAGCAGACACGAGGATGACTTCGACATGGGCTTCGGCTTCTTCACATTCAGAGATCCGGAGGACGTCTTCAGGGAATTCTTCGGAGGATCTTCACCTTTCGCTGATCTCTTTGGAGGTAAGTTTAAGTTGGTACTTGGTTGGCCTCACGCTAGCAAGTGAGCCTCGATCAGAAAAGTTTAAGAAACACTGGTCTAGGATATGTCCACCATTGTTAATTGTTAAAAGGACATCCTGTTTTCTTTCTCTGCTTCAAGATAAGCCTTATTTCCTCTCCCACTTTCTGCATTATTATATAATACTCAGAACTAATAAATATTTGCAAATTACTATTATTTAAAAAACAATTCTCTTTGTTGTCTAGAATTACAACAGAGCCACGGACACAGGGACAGGAGGCGCAATCGTAATTCACACCCTTCAACAGCGATCAGTTCCCATTTGTTCAGTCCGTTCGGTATTAGCCTTGGTAACAGCATCATGGATGATTTCTTCAGTCCTCAAGGTGGCGGCTTCACATCATTCAGTAGCTTCAATGGAACATTCACCAACGGTTCTGGTAGCAATGTGAACATGAAGAGGACATCGACGTCTACGAAATTCATCAATGGAAAGAAGATAACCACAAAGAAGTAAGTATATTTTATTTGATGATACCTTTCTTGGTTGAAACCTAACATTCCGGTTTCACCTTCACTTCTCCCGATGATACATTTTTTATTTTATGATATTTGACAAATTATAAACATTCACCTACCAAAAATGATGTAATATTTTATTTGTGTTGCAGAGTATACGAAAATGGGAAGGAAACTGTAATGTCCTACGAAAACGACGTCTTGAAGTCGAAGACGGTGAACGGCGTGCCGCAGAGTATAGGCTACAGTTAAGTGAATAGGCCACATAACGAAACGTGAGACGGGAATTATTTTCGAGTGTGTTTGGAACTGAGAGTGTGTGGCCAGTAGTCAAAATTATCAGTTGATTCGATTAAAAAAAGACTTGATGTAATTGTTACTTTTATTTCTTATTTAAATCGTTCATTTTGTACGAATAAATTAACTATAATTCTGATTTCAGAATTGTTTTAGTATCTTTATTAATAAGATAAGCACAATGTGTTGTGCCGAAAATGTCGATCGCCTCATTACTTTCATTGTTGTAGTTCTTAATTTTGATTCGTTTGTGTATGCTTCCGATTTAATTTTAATTTTGTAAGCATTTGTTTCTCTTAAGTTATTTTTATTTATGAAACACTAGTGTGGATCGTCTTTAGTTTGTCCCACACAGGAAACGATGTTCCAAGCGGAGATGTTTCACTTTTTAGAGAGTAGGTAATACAAAAACTGAAACCGTTTGACTACCCTAACTTCTTGCAGCGACAACTCAATTATGAAAACAGCACGATTTAATGAAACTAAAATGTAACCATCCACAAACTGTATTTATAGAGATTCTAAATGTTAGATACTAAAGAAACAAAAAAGATTATAGAAGAATATGTGTAAAATTTTGAAAATGCAACCCCGAAACCTTATTATTCCTTCAAGTTTTTGGTCTGTAATAAGAGAAATATTTAATTGTTTTTCTATTTTTTCAGAATGGTAAAAATTAGTTTAAATGTTCTAGAGATTCTAATGATTTATTTAATCCTTTTAATTTGTGGATTATATGCAAAACTTACTCTTTAATTAAATGCAGCACACTATTGTTCATAAACAGGAAATTTTGCTCAAAATTACAGCCCAAAAATATTTTTTAACAAAACCCAAACATCCCTTCATTGTTATTGCACTGCAATTCTTAGCACTGAAAAAACTAAATACTCATAATTTGAGATAAAGCTGCTGGATTAATAATTTACTTTTTGCAAGACTGCTAAATATAAGAGTCTTTGAATAAATCTTTTACTAAACAAAAGCCAACACTGTTCAGATTTAATTTAAACATATTTGTAGCTTTAACTGGCAAAAGCCAACTCTGTTCAGATTTAATTTAAACGTAAATTGTAGCTTTAACTCGGCTCAATGTTGTATAATTTAAACCCTTACCAATTAATAATGTTTGTTTTTAACAAATGTTTATGTTTTGAACTTGCTATCGATGTTAAATTTTCCTGCTGTGTAAGAAATGTGTATCTGCACTTTATTTTTTTTTTGTTGCACATGAACTAAAGAGTACTATTTTTAATTCATAGCGTGTAAGTTAATTTTAGGATGTAAGTTTAGCGTTTTAAGATGCGCAGAGTGTGGGGGAAATTTTGGGGCGAACGCCCCCGCGTATTTGTGTTGTGCAGATTTTAGAAATATTGAAAATTCCCCAAAAGTTCCGGCACATTCTGGGCGGATATACTTGCACACTGAAGATGTATATGTTAGCAGTTTAGAAGTGTGCTTAGGTAACCATATGTTGTACAGTTTAATGTTTAAAATGAATAAAGAATTACATATATAACAAAATTTTTAATGATTTTTTTTTACCTTGAACTTACCTCTTACCTTCCCTTACCTCTTGTGAGTGAGCAGACTCGAAGATTCGAGTCGGGTATTTATTTTAGTGGAAAAATACCTTAAAATTTGATCAAAAATGCGAAATTATTTTCGTGCCAAATTACTCTTGTCGTTTCTGCGATCCTGATACGAAATCCGAAAAATTTTGATTGAAAAATTTGAACAAAAATGCGAAATTATTTTCCTGGCAAATTACTCTTTTCGTTTCTGCGATCCTGATACGAAATCCGAAAAATTTTGATTGAAAAATTTGAACAAAAATGCGAAATTATTTTCCAGGTAAATTACTCTTTTCGTTTCTGCGATCCTGATACGAAATCTGAAAAATTTTGATTGAAAAATTTGAACAAAAATGCGAAATTATTTTCCAGGTAAATTACTCTTTTCGTTTCTGCGATCCTGATACGAAATCCGAAAAATTTTGATTGAAAAATTTGATCAAAAATGCGAAATTATTTTCCTGGCAAATTACTCTTTTCGTTTCTGCGATCCTGATACGAAATCCGAAAAATTTTGATTGAAAAATTTAAACAAAAATGCGAAATTATTTTCCTGGCAAATTACTCTTTTCGTTTCTGCGATCCTGATACGAAATCCGAACAATTTTGATTGAAAAATTTGAACAAAAATGCGAAATTATTTTCCTGGCAAATTACTCTTTTCGTTTCTGCGATCCTGATACGAAATCCGAAAAATTTTGATTGAAAAATTTGATCAAAAATGCGAAATTATTTTCCTGGCAAATTACTCTTTTCGTTTCTGCGATCCTGATACGAAATCCGAAAAATTTTGATTGAAAAATTTGAACAAAAATGCGAAATTATTTTCCTGGCAAATTACTCTTTTCGTTTCTGCGATCCTGATACGAAATCCGAACAATTTTGATTGAAAAATTTGAACAAAAATGCGAAATTATTTTCCTGGCAAATTACTCTTTTCGTTTCTGCGATCCTGATACGAAATCCGAAAAATTTTGATTGAAAAATTTGAACAAAAATGCGAAATTATTTTCCTGGCAAATTACTCTTTTCGTTTCTGCGATCCTGATACGAAATCCGAAAAATTTTGATTGAAAAATTTGATCAAAAATGCGAAATTATTTTCCTGGCAAATTACTCTTTTCGTTTCTGCGATCCTGATACGAAATCCGAACAATTTTGATTGAAAAATTTGAACAAAAATGCGAAATTATTTTCCTGGCAAATTACTCTTTTCGTTTCTGCGATCCTGATACGAAATCCGAAAAATTTTGGTTGAAAAATTTGAACAAAAATGCGAAATTATTTTCCTGGCAAATTACTCTTTTCGTTTCTGCGATCCTGATACGAAATCCGAAAAATTTTGATTGAAAAATTTGAACAAAAATGCGAAATTATTTTCCTGGCAAATTACTCTTTTCGTTTCTGCGATCCTGATACGAAATCCGAAAAATTTTGGTTGAAAAATTTGAACAAAAATGCGAAATTATTTTCCTGGCAAATTACTCTTTTCGTTTCTGCGATCCTGATACGAAATCCGAACAATTTTGATTGAAAAATTTGATCAAAAATGCGAAATTATTTTCCTGGCAAATTACTCTTTTCGTTTCTGCGATCCTGATACGAAATCCGAAAAATTTTGATTGAAAAATTTGAACAAAAATGCGAAATTATTTTCCTGGCAAATTACTCTTTTCGTTTCTGCGATCCTGATACGAAATCCGAACAATTTTGATTGAAAAATTTGAACAAAAATGCGAAATTATTTTCCTGGCAAATTACTCTTTTCGTTTCTGCGATCCTGATACGAAATCCGAAAAATTTTGGTTGAAAAATTTGAACAAAAATGCGAAATTATTTTCCTGGCAAATTACTCTTTTCGTTTCTGCGATCCTGATACGAAATCCGAACAATTTTGATTGAAAAATTTGAACAAAAATTCGAAATTATTTTCCTGGCAAATTACTCTTTTCGTTTCTGCGATCCTGATACGAAATCCGAAAAATTTTGATTGAAAAATTTGAACAAAAATGCGAAATTATTTTCCTGGCAAATTACTCTTTTCGTTTCTGCGATCCTGATACGAAATCCGAAAAATTTTGATTGAAAAATTTGAACAAAAATTCGAAATTATTTTCCTGGTAAATTACTCTTTTCGTTTCTGCGATCCTGATACGAAATCCGAAAAATTTTGATTGAAAAATTTGAACAAAAATTCGAAATTATTTTCCTGGCAAATTACTCTTTTCGTTTCTGCTATCCTGATTCGAAATCCAAAAAATTTTGATTGAAAAATTTGAACAAATTTCGAAATTATTTTCCTGGCAAATTACTCTTTTCGTTTCTGCGATCCTGATACGAAATCCGAAAAATTTTGATTGAAAAATTTGAACAAAAATTCGACATTATTTTCCTGGCAAATTACTCTTTTCGTTTCTGCGATCCTGATACGAAATCCGAAAAATTTTGATTGAAAAATTTGAACAAAAATTCGAAATTATTTTCCTGTCAAATTACTCTTTTCGTTTCTGCGATCCTGATTCGAAATCCGAAAAATTTTGATTGAAAAATTTGAACAAAAATTCGAAATTATTTTCCTGGAAAATTACTCTTTTCGTTTCTGCGATCCTGATACGAAATCCGAAAAATTTTGATTGAAAAATTTGAACAAAAATTCGAAATTATTTTCCTGGCAAATTACTCTTCTCGTTTCTGCGATCCTGATACAAAATCCGAAAAATTTTGATTCACAAGTTTGAATAAAAATTCGAAATTATTTTCCTGGCAAATTACTCTTTTCGTTTCTGCGATCCTGATACGAAATCCGAAAAATTTTGATTGAAAAATTTGAACAAAAATTCGACATTATTTTCCTGGCAAATTACTCTTTTCGTTTCTGCGATCCTGATACGAAATCCGAAAAATTTTGATTGAAAAATTTGAACAAAAATTCGACATTATTTTCCTGGCAAATTACTCTTTTCGTTTCTGCGATCCTGATACGAAATCCGAAAAATTTTGATTGAAAAATTTGAACAAAAATTCGAAATTATTTTCCTGGCAAATTACTCTTTTCGTTTCTGCTATCCTGATTCGAAATCCAAAAAATTTTGATTGAAAAATTTGAACAAATTTCGAAATTATTTTCCTGGCAAATTACTCTTTTCGTTTCTGCGATCCTGATACGAAATCCGAAAAATTTTGATTGAAAAATTTGAACAAAAATTCGACATTATTTTCCTGGCAAATTACTCTTTTCGTTTCTGCGATCCTGATACGAAATCCGAAAAATTTTGATTGAAAAATTTGAACAAAAATTCGAAATTATTTTCCTGTCAAATTACTCTTTTCGTTTCTGCGATCCTGATTCGAAATCCGAAAAATTTTGATTGAAAAATTTGAACAAAAATTCGAAATTATTTTCCTGGAAAATTACTCTTTTCGTTTCTGCGATCCTGATACGAAATCCGAAAAATTTTGATTGAAAAATTTGAACAAAAATTCGAAATTATTTTCCTGGCAAATTACTCTTCTCGTTTCTGCGATCCTGATACAAAATCCGAAAAATTTTGATTCACAAGTTTGAATAAAAATTCGAAATTATTTTCCTGGCAAATTACTCTTTTCGTTTCTGCGATCCTGATACGAAATCCGAAAAATTTTGATTGAAAAATTTGAACAAAAATTCGACATTATTTTCCTGGCAAATTACTCTTTTCGTTTCTGCGATCCTGATACGAAATCCGAAAAATTTTGATTGAAAAATTTGAACAAAAATTCGACATTATTTTCCTGGCAAATTACTCTTTTCGTTTCTGCGATCCTGATACGAAATCCGAAAAATTTTGATTGAAAAATTTGAACAAAAATTCGACATTATTTTCCTGGCAAATTACTCTTTTCGTTTCTGCGATCCTGATACGAAATCCGAAAAATTTTGATTGAAAAATTTGAACAAAAATTCGAAATTATTTTCCTGTCAAATTACTCTTTTCGTTTCTGCGATCCTGATTCGAAATCCGAAAAATTTTGATTGAAAAATTTGAACAAAAATTCGAAATTATTTTCCTGGAAAATTACTCTTTTCGTTTCTGCGATCCTGATACGAAATCCGAAAAATTTTGATTGAAAAATTTGAACAAAAATTCGAAATTATTTTCCTGGCAAATTACTCTTCTCGTTTCTGCGATCCTGATACAAAATCCGAAAAATTTTGATTCACAAGTTTGAATAAAAATTCGAAATTATTTTCCTGGCAAATTACTCTTTTCGTTTCTGCGATCCTGATACGAAATCCGAAAAATTTTGATTGAAAAATTTGAACAAAAATTCGACATTATTTTCCTGGCAAATTACTCTTTTCGTTTCTGCGATCCTGATACGAAATCCGAAAAATTTTGATTGAAAAATTTGAACAAAAATTCGACATTATTTTCCTGGCAAATTACTCTTTTCGTTTCTGCGATCCTGATACGAAATCCGAAAAATTTTGATTGAAAAATTTGAACAAAAATTCGAAATTATTTTCCTGGCAAATTACTCTTTTCGTTTCTGCTATCCTGATTCGAAATCCAAAAAATTTTGATTGAAAAATTTGAACAAATTTCGAAATTATTTTCCTGGCAAATTACTCTTTTCGTTTCTGCGATCCTGATACGAAATCCGAAAAATTTTGATTGAAAAATTTGAACAAAAATTCGACATTATTTTCCTGGCAAATTACTCTTTTCGTTTCTGCGATCCTGATACGAAATCCGAAAAATTTTGATTGAAAAATTTGAACAAAAATTCGAAATTATTTTCCTGTCAAATTACTCTTTTCGTTTCTGCGATCCTGATTCGAAATCCGAAAAATTTTGATTGAAAAATTTGAACAAAAATTCGAAATTATTTTCCTGGAAAATTACTCTTTTCGTTTCTGCGATCCTGATACGAAATCCGAAAAATTTTGATTGAAAAATTTGAACAAAAATTCGAAATTATTTTCCTGGCAAATTACTCTTCTCGTTTCTGCGATCCTGATACAAAATCCGAAAAATTTTGATTCACAAGTTTGAATAAAAATTCGAAATTATTTTCCTGGCAAATTACTCTTTTCGTTTCTGCGATCCTGATACGAAATCCGAAAAATTTTGATTGAAAAATTTGAACAAAAATTCGACATTATTTTCCTGGCAAATTACTCTTTTCGTTTCTGCGATCCTGATACGAAATCCGAAAAATTTTGATTGAAAAATTTGAACAAAAATTCGACATTATTTTCCTGGCAAATTACTCTTTTCGTTTCTGCGATCCTGATACGAAATCCGAAAAATTTTGATTGAAAAATTTGAACAAAAATTCGACATTATTTTCCTGGCAAATTACTCTTTTCGTTTCTGCGATCCTGATACGAAATCCGAAAAATTTTGATTGAAAAATTTGAACAAAAATTCGACATAATTTTCCTGGCAAATTACTCTTTTCGTTTCTGCGATCCTGATACGAAATCCGAAAAATTTTGATTGAAAAATTTGAATAAAAATTCGAAATTATTTTCCTGGCAAATTACTCTTTTCGTTTCTGCGATCCTGATACGAAATCCGAAAAATTTTGATTGAAAAATTTGATCAAAAATGCGAAATTATTTTCCTGGCAAATTACTCTTTTCGTTTCTGCGATCCTGATACGAAATCCGAAAAATTTTGATTGAAAAATTTGATCAAAAATGCGAAATTATTTTCCTGGCAAATTACTCTTCTCGTTTCTGCGATCCTGATACAAAATCCGAAAAATTTTGATTCACAAGTTTGAATAAAAATTCGAAATTATTTTCCTGGCAAATTACTCTTTTCGTTTCTGCGATCCTGATACGAAATCCGAAAAATTTTGATTGAAAAATTTGATCAAAAATTCGAAATTATTTTCCTGGCAAATTACTCTTCTCGTTTCTGCGATCCTGATACAAAATCCGAAAAATTTTGATTGAAAAATTTGAATAAAAATTCGAAATTATTTTCCTGGCAAATTACTCTTTTCGTTTCTGCGATCCTGATACGAAATCCGAAAAATTTTGATTGAAAAATTTGATCAAAAATGCGAAATTATTTTCCTGGCAAATTACTCTTTTCGTTTCTGCGATCCTGATACGAAATCCGAAAAATTTTGATTGAAAAATTTGATCAAAAATGCGAAATTATTTTCCTGGCAAATTACTCTTTTCGTTTCTGCGATCCTGATACGAAATCCGAAAAATTTTGATTGAAAAATTTGATCAAAAATGCGAAATTATTTTCCTGGCAAATTACTCTTCTCGTTTCTGCGATCCTGATACAAAATCCGAAAAATTTTGATTCACAAGTTTGAATAAAAATGCGAAATTATTTTCCTGGCAAATTACTCTTTTCGTTTCTGCGATCCTGATACGAAATCCGAAAAATTTTGATTGAAAAATTTGATCAAAAATGCGAAATTATTTTCCTGGCAAATTACTCTTTTCGTTTCTGCGATCCTGATACGAAATCCGAAAAATTTTGATTGAAAAATTTGATCAAAAATTCGAAATTATTTTCCTGGCAAATTACTCTTCTCGTTTCTGCGATCCTGATACAAAATCCGAAAAATTTTGATTCACAAGTTTGAATAAAAATTCGAAATTATTTTCCTGGCAAATTACTCTTTTCGTTTCTGCGATCCTGATACGAAATCCGAAAAATTTTGATTGAAAAATTTGAACAAAAATTCGACATTATTTTCCTGGCAAATTACTCTTTTCGTTTCTGCGATCCTGATACGAAATCCGAAAAATTTTGATTGAAAAATTTGAACAAAAATTCGACATTATTTTCCTGGCAAATTACTCTTTTCGTTTCTGCGATCCTGATACGAAATCCGAAAAATTTTGATTGAAAAATTTGAACAAAAATTCGACATTATTTTCCTGGCAAATTACTCTTTTCGTTTCTGCGATCCTGATACGAAATCCGAAAAATTTTGATTGAAAAATTTGAACAAAAATTCGACATTATTTTCCTGGCAAATTACTCTTTTCGTTTCTGCGATCCTGATACGAAATCCGAAAAATTTTGATTGAAAAATTTGAACAAAAATTCGACATTATTTTCCTGGCAAATTACTCTTTTCGTTTCTGCGATCCTGATACGAAATCCGAAAAATTTTGATTGAAAAATTTGATCAAAATTGCGAAATTATTTTCCTGGCAAATTACTCTTTTCGTTTCTGCGATCCTGATACGAAATCCGAAAAATTTTGATTGAAAAATTTGAACAAAAATTCGACATTATTTTCCTGGCAAATTACTCTTTTCGTTTCTGCGATCCTGATACGAAATCCGAAAAATTTTGATTGAAAAATTTGAACAAAAATGCGAAATTATTTTCCAGGTAAATTACTCTTTTCGTTTCTGCGATCCTGATACGAAATCCGAAAAATTTTGATTGAAAAATTTGAACAAAAATTCGACATTATTTTCCTGGCAAATTACTCTTTTCGTTTCTGCGATCCTGATACGAAATCCGAAAAATTTTGATTGAAAAATTTGATCAAAAATGCGAAATTATTTTCCTGGCAAATTACTCTTTTCGTTTCTGCGATCCTGATACGAAATCCGAAAAATTTTGATTGAAAAATTTGAACAAAAATTCGACATTATTTTCCTGGCAAATTACTCTTTTCGTTTCTGCGATCCTGATACGAAATCCGAAAAATTTTGATTGAAAAATTTGAACAAAAATGCGAAATTATTTTCGAGGTAAATTACTCTTTTCGTTTCTGCGATCCTGATACGAAATCCGAAAAATTTTGATTGAAAAATTTGAACAAAAATTCGACATTATTTTCCTGGCAAATTACTCTTTTCGTTTCTGCGATCCTGATACGAAATCCGAAAAATTTTGATTGAAAAATTTGATCAAAAATGCGAAATTATTTTCCTGGCAAATTACTCTTTTCGTTTCTGCGATCCTGATACGAAATCCGAAAAATTTTGATTGAAAAATTTGAACAAAAATTCGACATTATTTTCCTGGCAAATTACTCTTTTCGTTTCTGCGATCCTGATACGAAATCCGAAAAATTTTGATTGACAAATTTGAACAAAAATTTGACATTATTTTCCTGGCAAATTACTCTTTTCGTTTCTGCGATCCTGATACGAAATCCGAAAAATTTTGATTGAAAAATTTGAACAAAAATTCGACATTATTTTCCTGGCAAAAATTACTCTTTTCGTTTCTGCGATCCTGATACGAAATCCGAAAAATTTTGATTGAAAAATTTGATCAAAAATGCGAAATTATTTTCCTGGCAAATTACTCTTTTCGTTTCTGCGATCCTGATACGAAATCCGAAAAATTTGATCAAAAATGCGAAATTATTTTCGTGGCAAATTACTCTTTTCGTTTCTGCGATCCTGATACGAAATCCGAAAAATTTTGATTGAAAAATTTGAACAAAAATTCGACATTATTTTCCTGGCAAATTACTCTTTTCGTTTCTGCGATCCTGATACGAAATCCGAAAAATTTTGATTGAAAAATTTGAACAAAAATTCGACATTATTTTCCTGGCAAATTACTCTTTTCGTTTCTGCGATCCTGATACGAAATCCGAAAAATTTTGATTGAAAAATTTGAACAAAAATTAGACATGATTTTCCTGGCAAATTACTCTTTTCGTTTCTGCGATCCTGATACGAAATCCGAAAAATTTTGATTGAAAAATTTGATCAAAAATGCGAAATTATTTTCCTGGCAAATTACTCTTTTCGTTTCTGCGATCCTGATACGAAATCCGAAAAATTTTGATTGAAAAATTTGAACAAAAATTCGACATTATTTTCCTGGCAAATTACTCTTTTCGTTTCTGCGATCCTGATACGAAATCCGAAAAATTTTGATTGAAAAATTTGAACAAAAATTCGACATTATTTTCCTGGCAAATTACTCTTTTCGTTTCTGCGATCCTGATACGAAATCCGAAAAATTTTGATTGAAAAATTTGAACAAAAATTAGACATGATTTTCCTGGCAAATTACTCTTTTCGTTTCTGCGATCCTGATACGAAATCCGAAAAATTTTGATTGAAAAATTTGATCAAAAATGCGAAATTATTTTCCTGGCAAATTACTCTTTTCGTTTCTGCGATCCTGATACGAAATCCGAAAAATTTTGATTGAAAAATTTGAACAAAAATTCGACATTATTTTCCTGGCAAATTACTCTTTTCGTTTCTGCGATCCTGATACGAAATCCGAAAAATTTTGATTGAAAAATTTGAACAAAAATGCGAAATTATTTTCCAGGTAAATTACTCTTTTCGTTTCTGCGATCCTGATACGAAATCCGAAAAATTTTGATTGAAAAATTTGAACAAAAATTCGACATTATTTTCCTGGCAAATTACTCTTTTCGTTTCTGCGATCCTGATACGAAATCCGAAAAATTTTGATTGAAAAATTAGAACAAAAATTCGAAATTATTTTCCTGGCAAATTACTCTTTTCGTTTCTGCGATCCTGATACGAAATCCGAAAAATTTTGATTGAAAAATTTGATCAAAAATACGAAATTATTTTCCTGGCAAATTACTCTTTTCGTTTCTGCGATCCTGATACGAAATCCGAAAAATTTTGATTGAAAAATTTGATCAAAATTGCGAAAACATTTCATGTTTACTTACCTTCAAGAATACCATCTCATTAAACGCACACTAAAATATGTGGTAGACAGGCAGGGATTAAATAAATAAAAGATGCATAAAATGTACATACGAATAGTATAATTTTATTAATAAATACTATTACACTAAACAATATTTAAAATACATAATATATTCTTATTCTTGAGGGACATCGATATATAATTTTTTTTATTTATTATTATATTCAAAAAGGTGAGACATAGTCTAACAAAACATTCAGTAAGTACAATACATTATTATGGATACACAGTTTAGTCCATCATAATATTTACATAGCGAAAACATGTATGCAGTTTGCGATAATTAATAATCGGGGAGGGTGTCGGTAATCTCTTGGCAGATAATTAAACAAACACCATGATGACAAATCACGGTTTACAATTCCATCGAGCTTAATCAGAGATAGAACAACAATTAAGTGAGTATTGTTCGCGTATGTGCGGCTTATCAAAAGTCGTATCCTATTACATTTTTATTGTTTCCTGCGCTCGAGGATCGGCGTTGGCCGATTTTATTCACTTGTTGAGTGAACGTGTCTGGAGAAACATCGACTGATTCTTCGGTGAGTGTTGCGTCCGTTCAATTATTATTTTTTTTACTTTACTCGAATGAATTATATATATATATATATATATATATATATATATATATATATATATCCGCTTACGGTGCGATACTGACCTCCCGCAATGGGTTCGATTCCCGTTCGATTTTCTATATACATTAGAGTTTGGTGGAAAGAAACAGACATAACCAATTACTGTTAAATGAACAAAACACAGTATTCGGTTTTTTTTTTAAATTTTGAAACCGAAACACACTTTCATTATGGTTAAAACCAACCGGTTTCTCTTCAGTGTGTTGCGATGCGGGGGATCTTTTTGATTTAAATAAAAGGTGGTTGAAGAAAATTGACAACTATGGATTTTTTTTTGCTTTGGCTTATAAGCCATTCAGCCACTAATGATGGTAATATTTAAAAGAATAAAAAGGGGGAAAATGAATGAATATAAAGGCAAAAACGTTACAGGTTTATACCACACGTTTCCAGGTAGCGAACTAGTAATTGAAAGATGTTAATGTCATTTCTTAACTATGGAATTAATATACAAAAATAAATTAAATAAAGAAATCTTTATTTAATGCGATAATTGTTGCGATATAATTTCCCTACGATAAAGTTTCTTGCTATGTATTTTCCCTAAATTAATTATCTCTCGATGAATTTTCCTACTGTGAATATTCCACGTTGAATTTTCTGCAATGATTGTCAGGAAAAAAATTGAATTCCTTTATTTATCGCTGTCCTACGATTAACTCTTACCTTCTGCAACAAGTGAGGGTTTTTCTGTTGTAATTATTAAACATAAATTGTATTACGTGTTTTTTTGTTACACTGTCTTAGAATTCGCACATGTAATACAAACAACTTTTTTTCTAAAACTGTCACAATGTGAATAAAACACCTACGTATTGAGAAGCGATAATAGATACAAGGATCCAGAAATGAATAAAATTATTATGCAAATATGAATAATAATTAAAATCGCATTAATTCACAAGAATAATATTTTAATCCGTAAAACTTGAAAATAGTGGCTTGTGTAGTTGAAGTGTTTCACACCAGAGGGCAGCAAAAACAATGGACGCGTTCGTCAACATGTTTATTTTCATATATCAGTTCAAGTGCGGACTAGTTTCGACGTTTCAAGTCTCAACAGCGCGGTTAAAATCTGACAGGGAAACGGACATTACTATTGGAATATTTATACACAGTTAAAGGTAGAAACACCCAAGTGGCGGAATCTGTTGCCTAATTGTTGTACTAATCCCAATCCGAGTGGTTTATTTTCATTCACGCTTACGTAGTTGATGAACGCTACTTCGGCCATTTTGATTGCAGTATTTTGTGTACTTTTAATGAATCTGTTGCCTAATAACTAATCCCAATCCGATTGGTTTATTTTCATCAACGCTAAATGTTGGTACTTGATGAACGCCATTTTGATTGCAGTATTTGTGCTATTTACACAAAAGCATTTACCAACAGCAATTCGTGCATTTTCTCACTCTCAGATAAATTACATTTTTATATCCATATGACTTAATAATCTCTATTACTTCAACAACTCCAGCGTTAAATTTCAACATCACTCGGTCCAATTTGTTGGCGACCGCTGGACGAACTAATGCTGTTTGATACCTGCACATGCGCCTAACAGATCAAAATTAATTTAGGAGCATTTGGCGAACGTCGTTGCCATTCGCGAAAGATCGAGAACCATCGGGAAAATGTTGATGTGACTTTTGCGTTTTAGTTTGCGGAACTTTTTAAAGCGTGTTTAAAAAAAGGTAGGTAACTGTTAATTAACAGGAATTATTGTAAAATGTAAGTTTAGAGACAAGACACGACGCGGCACACATGAATTGTGCGAAAATTCAGTTCGAAAAAAAGTGAGGTTAGGATTTACGTTATTTTAACGACATCTTTTACAGCGTTGCAATATTTCTGTAATAAAAAGACGCTAATTGACAGAGGCCATTTAAATAACGTCAACTTTTAACCCTAACTTAAGCACGTTACACGTTTGTAGTGCAACTGATTCTAATCCAAGAATAAACACTTTTAGTTCGAAATTTGTACGCAAGGGGCGCCGTAGTCACAAGACAGCATTCTCAAGTTTAGCCAAAATCGCAAGGGAAACCAATTTTGTACTAATTTGCTTTCAATTTTGTCGAACACAAATTATTAGACAGAACCTTCACCAAAATTCATTTTCTGGTAATTGAAATCAAACATCTTTCCACGTTGTATTCCACTTGATAATAACCTGCAAACGTCAAAACTTTAGTTGTGTCAGTATTTTTTTTACTTTTTCCGTTACGAAGTACGAGAAAGTATTGTGATCGTGATTTTTTTTTTCGAAAATTTTTTTACGGAAATATCCGTTTTGGGGAGTAGATTTGGAAAGTCTCGCACGTGCAGCAGTTGTTTTAATATTTTTTTAATCAATTTAAAAATTTTGCAATTTCCAAATAATATACGATCATTCAAGTGGATTTACTCGAAATCTGGTGAAGGGGTGCCTTTAGATTTTGACAGAAACATAAAGTAGAATTAGTTTTTAGTAGATTTGGAAAGTTTCGCACGTGTAGCAGTTGTTATAATATTTTTTAAATCAATTTAAAAATTTTGCAATTTCCAAATAATATACGATCACTCTCAGGTGGATTTACTCGAAATATGGTGAAGGGGCGCCTTTAGATTTTGGCAGAAACATAAAGTAGAATTAGTTTTAAGTAGATTTGGAAAGTTTCACACTTGTAGCAATTGTTTTAATATTTTTTAAATCAATTTGAAAATTTTGCAATTTCCAAATAATATACGATCACTCTCAGGTGGATTTACTCGAAATATGGTGAAGGGGCGCCTTTAGATTTTGGCAGAAACATAAAGTAGAATTAGTTTTTAGTAGATTTGGAAAGTTTCACACTTGTAGCAATTGTTTTAATATTTTTTAAATCAATTTGAAAATTTTGCAATTTCCAAATAATATACGATCACTTTCAGATGGATTTACTCAAAATCTGGTGAAGGGGTGCTTTTAGATTTTGGCAGAAAGATAAAGTAGAATTAGTTTTTAGTAGATTTGGAAAGTTTCACACTTGTAGCAATTGTTTTAATATTTTTTAAATCAATTTGAAAATTTTGCAATTTCCAAATAATATACGATTACTTTCAGATGGATTTACTCGAAATCTGGTGAAGGGGCGCCTTTAGATTTTGACAGTAACATAAAGTAGAATTAGTTTTTAGTAAATTTAGAAAGTGTTACACTTGTAGCAATTGTTTTAATATTTTTTAAATCAATTTGAAAATTTTGCAATTTCCAAATAATATACGATCACTTTCAGATGGATTTACTTGAAATCTGGTAAAGGGGCGCCTTTAGATTTTGACAGAAACATAAAGTAGAATTAGTTTTTAGTAAATTTAGAAAGTTTCACACTTGTAGCAATTGTTTTGATATTTTTTAAATCAATTTGAAAATTTTGCAATTTTCAAATAATATACGATCACTTTCAGATGGATTTACTTGAAATCTGGTCAAGGGGCGCCTTTAGATTTTGACAGAAACATAAAGTAGAATTAGTTTTTAGTAAATTTAGAAAGTTTCACACTTGTAGCAATTGTTTTGATATTTTTTAAATCAATTTGAAAATTTTGCAATTTCCAAATAATATACAATCACTTTCAAGTGGATTTACTCGAAATCTGGTGAAGGACTGTTTTTAGATTTTGGCAGAAACATAAAGTAGAATTAGTTTTTAGTAGATTTGGAAAGTCTCGCACGTGTAGCAGTTGTTTTAATATTTTTTAAATCAATTTGAAAATTTTGCAATTTCCAAATAATATACAATCACTTTCAGGTAGATTTACTCGCAATCTGGTGAAGGGGCGCCTTTATATTTTGACAGAAACATAAAGTAGAATTAGTTTTTAGTAGATTTGGAAAGTTTCGCACGTGTAGCAGTCGTTATAATATTTTTTAAATCAATTTGAAAATTTTGCAATTTCCAAATAATATACGATCATTCAAGTGGATTTACTCGAAATCTGGTGAAGGGGTGCCTTTAGATTTTGACAGAAACATAAAGTAGAACTAGTTTTTAGTAAATTTAGAAAGTTTCACACTTGTAGCAATTGTTTTAATATTTTTTAAATCAATTTGAAAATTTTGCAATTTCCAAATAATATACAATCACTTTCAGGTGGATTTACTCGAAATTTGGTGAAGGGGCGCCTTTAGATTTTGACAGAAACATAAAGTAGGATTAGTTTTTAGTAAATTTAGAAAGTTTCACACTTGTAGCAATTGTTTTAATATTTTTTAAATCAATTTGAAAATTTTGCAATTTCCAAATAATATACAATCACTTTCAGATGGATTTACTCGAAATATGGTGAAGGGGCGCCTTTAGATTTTGGCAGAAACATAAAGTAGAATTAGTTTTTAGTAAATTTAGAAAGTTTCACACTTGTAGCAATTGTTTTAATATTTTTTAAATCAATTTGAAAATTTTGCAATTTCCAAATAATATACGATCACTTTCAGATGTATTTACTCGAAATCTGGTGAAGGGGCGCCTTTATATTTTGACAGAAACATAAAGTAGAATTAGTTTTTAGTAGATTTGGAAAGTTTCACACTTGTTGCAATTGTTTTAATATTTTTTAAATCAATTTGAAAATTTTGCAATTTCCAAATAACATACGATCACTCTCAGGTGGATTTACTCGAAATATGGTGAAGGGGCGCCTTTATATTTTGACAGAAACATAAAGTAGAATTAGTTTTTAGTAGATTTGGAAAGTCTCGCACGTGTAGCAGTTGTTTTAATATTTTTTAAATCAATTTGAAAATTTTGCAATTTCCAAATAATATACGATCACTTTCAGGTGGATTTACTCGAAATTTGGTGAAGGGGCGCCTTTATATTTTGACAGAAACATAAAGTAGAATTAGTTTTTAGTAGATTTGGAGAGTTTCACACTTGTAGCAATTGTTTTAATATTTTTTAAATCAATTTGAAAATTTTGCAATTTCCAAATAATATACGATCACTCTCAGGTGGATTTACTCGAAATATGGTGAAGGGGCGCCTTTAGATTTTGGCAGAAACATAAAGTAGAATTAGTTTTTAGTAGATTTGGAAAGTTTCACACTTGTAGCAATTGTTTTAATATTTTTTAAATCAATTTGAAAATTTTGCAATTTCCAAATAATATACGATCACTTTCAGATGGATTTACTCAAAATCTGGTGAAGGGGTGCTTTTAGATTTTGGCAGAAAGATAAAGTAGAATTAGTTTTTAGTAGATTTGGAAAGTTTCACACTTGTAGCAATTGTTTTAATATTTTTTAAATCAATTTGAAAATTTTGCAATTTCCAAATAATATACAATCACTTTCAAGTGGATTTACTCGAAATCTGGTGAAGGACTGTTTTTAGATTTTGGCAGAAACATAAAGTAGAATTAGTTTTTAGTAGATTTGGAAAGTCTCGCACGTGTAGCAGTTGTTTTAATATTTTTTAAATCAATTTGAAAATTTTGCAATTTCCAAATAATATACAATCACTTTCAGGTAGATTTACTCGCAATCTGGTGAAGGGGCGCCTTTATATTTTGACAGAAACATAAAGTAGAATTAGTTTTTAGTAGATTTGGAAAGTTTCGCACGTGTAGCAGTCGTTATAATATTTTTTAAATCAATTTGAAAATTTTGCAATTTCCAAATAATATACGATCATTCAAGTGGATTTACTCGAAATCTGGTGAAGGGGTGCCTTTAGATTTTGACAGAAACATAAAGTAGAACTAGTTTTTAGTAAATTTAGAAAGTTTCACACTTGTAGCAATTGTTTTAATATTTTTTAAATCAATTTGAAAATTTTGCAATTTCCAAATAATATACAATCACTTTCAGGTGGATTTACTCGAAATTTGGTGAAGGGGCGCCTTTAGATTTTGACAGAAACATAAAGTAGGATTAGTTTTTAGTAAATTTAGAAAGTTTCACACTTGTAGCAATTGTTTTAATATTTTTTAAATCAATTTGAAAATTTTGCAATTTCCAAATAATATACAATCACTTTCAGATGGATTTACTCGAAATATGGTGAAGGGGCGCCTTTAGATTTTGGCAGAAACATAAAGTAGAATTAGTTTTTAGTAAATTTAGAAAGTTTCACACTTGTAGCAATTGTTTTAATATTTTTTAAATCAATTTGAAAATTTTGCAATTTCCAAATAATATACGATCACTTTCAGATGTATTTACTCGAAATCTGGTGAAGGGGCGCCTTTATATTTTGACAGAAACATAAAGTAGAATTAGTTTTTAGTAGATTTGGAAAGTTTCACACTTGTTGCAATTGTTTTAATATTTTTTAAATCAATTTGAAAATTTTGCAATTTCCAAATAATATACGATCACTCTCAGGTGGATTTACTCGAAATATGGTGAAGGGGCGCCTTTAGATTTTGACAGAAACATAAAGTAGAATTAGTTTTTAGTAGATTTGGAAAGTTTCACACTTGTAGCAATTGTTTTAATATTTTTTTAATCAATTTGAAAATTTTGCAATTTCCAAATAACATACGATCACTCTCAGGTGGATTTACTCGAAATATGGTGAAGGGGCGCCTTTATATTTTGACAGAAACATAAAGTAGAATTAGTTTTTAGTAGATTTGGAGAGTTTCACACTTGTAGCAATTGTTTTAATATTTTTGAAATCAATTTGAAAATTTTGCAATTTCCAAATAATATACGATCACTTTCAGATGGATTTACTCGAAATCTGGTGAAGGAGCGCCTTTATATTTTGACAGAAACATAAAGTAGAATTAGTTTTTAGTAGATTTGGAAAGTCTCGCACGTGTAGCAGTTGTTTTAATATTTTTTAAATCAATTTAAAAATTTTGCAATTTCCAAATAATATACGATCACTCTCAGGTGGATTTACTCGAAATCTGGTAAAGGGGTGCCTTTAGATTTTGACAGAAGCATAAAGTTGAATTAGTTTTTAGTAGATTTGGAAAGTCTCGCACGTGTAGCAGTTGTTATAATATTTTTTAAATCAATTTGAAAATTTTGCAATTTCTAAATAATATACGATCACTTTCAGGGGGATTTACTCGAAATCTAGTGAAGGAGTGTTTTTAGATTTTGGCAGAAACATAAAGTAGAATCAGTTTTTAGTAGATTTGGAAAGTTTCACACTTGTAGCAATTGTTTTAATATTTTTTAAATCAATTTGAAAATTTTGCAATTTCCAAATAATATACGATCACTTTCAGATGGATTTACTCGAAATTTGGTGAAGGGGCGCCTTTAGATTTTGACAGAAACATAAAGTAGAATATCCATCCATTGCTAAACCATATGACGGTCTACCAAAATAACCTAATAAATTTAGACAACTGAGTTTGGAAGAGTGAGAAGCAAAATTTCAACAGTGGTCTGAGTTTATCCAGATTTGTTCATCTAGAGTGCAAAAAATGGTTGTCCTGATTCTTCTTCCTATCGCAGAGGCCGGCTTTTAAAATCTAGATGCAGGCCTAGAATGGCTGTTGAAAAGGCTACAAGCCATTTCTGTAAACTTGTCATTCGTCATTTACTGTCATTATTTACTATAAAAAAAAAACTAGGTTAAAGACTTGTATTAGGGCGAAATGGGCCAAGCAAATTTAGACAACTGGGTATAAAATCTTAGACCTGGGTCTACAACATCTCCAGACTAGTCCTATTATATTGACAGCCTGTTAAAGTTATTGGTTATCTATTCTCACCCTCTCAAAATTATCTGCTGATGAAATGAATAGTTTCAAAATTTCCGCACAAGAAATCTAATACCGTCTTTTCCATTTCAAGGTTGCAAAAATGTCGGTCCAAAAATTCAGCAACAAGATCATCGAACTGATGAAGAACGTCATGTCGGCGTCCCAAGCCGTAGACGAAAAGCTGGCGGTTCAAAGCGAACTGGTGAACCAGATGCTGGTCGCCTATTTACGCTACATGAAGATGATGTCCCGCGTCGAAGTCAAAGTCCTCGTTTCCGCTTTGGAAAAGCACACGGCCAGAGTGAACGATTTCCGCAACGAGTACAGAAACGACAAACTGTTCAACTACTTCTCCGCCTTCGTCGAAGCCGCGCACATCTTCTACTGGCACCGATCATCAGACCCGAACAACTACGTCATCTTCACCATGAATTCGGTCAAGAATTACACCGACAAAATTTTTAAAGAAGGAGCGAGCACCAATCAAGTCAGGTGGGTGAAGGAGTTGAAAGCGTTTTTGTTGGAATTTAAGGTGTACGTGGATGACACCGTTCGCCTTCTACCGCCGAGGCCGACGGCTTCCACGCGCTCGGTCGCAAACATCGGAACCATGTCCGAGGCGATCCTTTCCCTGGGATTGAGTCCGGTTTTCCAGCACCCCGAGAGAAACTGGTACATCGAGAATAAGAAGAACGAGGAAACGATTGTGGTCGAAAACGCCGATGTAACTACCACAGTGGTTATCAGAAACTGCGAGAACACCAGCTTGAAAATTATAAACAAGCCCGCCGCCATCATCATGGAGAAGTGCATCGGGTGCTGTTTGATGTTGGATGACGTTCGCAGGGATGTTAGGTTTGATGATTGCGTCGGGGTTACGATGCAAGTTAACGGGGTGTTGGCGAGCGTTTTCGTGAACAACACCAAGGGTTGCAAGATGTATTTGAACGAGGCGTCTTTGAAGGTCGAGGTTATATCGAGGAATTCAACGGATATGAGTTTCATGGTGCAGAATGATAGCGGGGACTTTGTGGAGTATCGTGTTGAGGATAAATTCAAGACGGTGTTTGTTCAAGGAAGAGGTGCTGTTACTGAAGTTATACCCAATGAGTTTTAAGGTGTACGCCTAAGTTTACCATTTTTTTCTTTAATATTTAAAAATCCGCTCCGGATGTTGGCAACCATATTTATTATTTTTACTTTGCAGTCTTGAATAATTGCGTTGTCGTCATTGAGAACCATGTTTTAAGATTTTTGAGCGAAGATATTCGTCGATAATTTAAAATTACTTGAAACATATTTAGCAGCTGATGAATTGTTAACCATAACAAACTCTAGTTTTTGAATTTTTCTTTACACATTACTATCAGTGACGGTTCGCGGGGTTTTTTCTGGTACGGCAGAGGAACAAGAGGTGGTAATACAGATAGGTGCGGTCAGGCAGCCAGCCAGCCGTCTCTGCAACTGACCCTACCTATCTGTATTACCACCTCTTGTTCCTCGGCCGTACCAGAAAAAACCCCTCGAACCGTCACTGATTACTTTAAATATTGCCACGAAAGCTGAACAATGGAATGAACTTTCCGCGTATGATCAAACCTATTGTTGACGTTTTGTGGGTTTTAAAACCTTTCAGCTAGTTGTAGCAGCTAATAATTAACTTTGAAAAACAATTTTGGATTGGAACCGCCACCATGAAGATAAACTGCGGTATGAGTGGTAGATCATCAATGTAATGCACTCTGCCATTTCCTCTTATGATCAAAACTGTTGTTGATGTTTTGTATAATAATTACTTCAAAATCGATTACCTTTTGGGAGATTTAAAAACCCTTCAGCTAATAATTGATTTTGAAAAACAGCAAATTTTAGTTTTCAAAATTTGTACAAACGTCACCAATGGATTCTTAGAGTTTGAAGTTGAAGCGGATAATTGCCGAGTTTTATAGGAAGTATGCAAAAGTATGCGAATGTTATAAATTTATAATATTCCATGTTTGTAAGTTTTTCTTCAATGTCAAAACTTATTTCATTCATTTTCGTTTTAGTTTAAAGCAAAAAAAAATGTATATTAAGCTAGTTTACTTACGTAATTTTTTCTTCAATACCAAATGTTTTTTTTTATTATAATTTTATTGTTTCAGTTTAAAGCAATAAAAAAAATGTATATTAAATCAGTTTGTTTTTGTTCTTTACTACTTTGGCCTGTGCTGTTACTGGCGATGCATTACTTTCTTTATGAATGCACGATTTTGTTGCTTCAAAACAAAAATATCAAACTGTTAGTTCGAAGAGAACTCAAAATTGTTTGACCTTGATGAATTTACTAAGAAACTAAGTAGGTGTTACTTTGAGTTCATTTGAATAGAGAACCCCTGCGCACGAACCCCAATTGCTTTGATGGCGTCAGCCGAGTTTATTATGCCGATTAGGGTGTAGCAGTGTCCCATTGGCGTAGTTCTTCCTTTTGCTTTTATTTGTTTTTTATGATTGAGAATGTTATTATGTAACACATGTGTACCACCAAATAGTTCATGTGTAAATTAAAACTGGTAAACCCCAAATATAATTTGCATTTTTACATACCGGGTGACCCAGGGATCTGTAAAAGCCCCATAACTTATTTGCTATTTGAGATATCGACTTCTAGTTTTCTTAAACTGGTACCCACACTTATTCTACATATTTTAAAAATATGTATGTTTTTGTACAGGGTGTCCCAACATAGAACATCCCGTGCGGTTGTTATGAAGACGCGCTAACTTATTTCTCTCACCCTCCTCTATGGAAGTTCCATAAAATTCTCCACTCTACCTGATGTTTAATACATCAGATAGAAACGAAATACAAAGTAATGTTGGTATTACTGTAACACGGTTCATAGAAAATTTATTGCAGAAAATTCATCGCAGAAAATTTAACGCAGAAAATTCGACGTGGAATATTCATCGTAGGGTAATTAATCGCATGTAAAATTAATCGTGAGATGATTCATCTACAGAAATATAGGATAAGAAGATAGTTCACGGAAAAGGCATGGCAGAAAAATCATCGCAGAAAATTCACCGCAAAAAATTCATCGCAAAAAATTCATCGCAGAGAATTCAACGTGGAATATTCGTCGTAGGAAAATTAATCGCAGGAAAAATTCATCGTGAGACGATTCAACTAGAAAATAGATAGCAAGAAAATTCATCACAGAAAATTCAACGCAGAAAATTCATCGCAGAAAACTCAATGTGGAATATTCATCTTAGGAAAATTGATCGCATGTAAAATTCATCGTGAGACGATTCATATAGAGAAAATAGATACCAAGAAAATTCATCGCAGAAAATTCAACGCAGAAAATTTGACGTGGAATATTCATCGAAGGAAAATTAATCGCATGTAAAATTAATCGTGAGATGATTCATCTACAGAAAATATAGGACAAAAAGATAGTTCACGGAAAAGTCATCGCAGAAAATTCAACCTAAAAAAATCATCACAGAAAATTCAACGTGAAAAATTCATCACAGAAAATTAAACGTGGAATATTCATGGTAGGAAAATTAATTGCAGGAAAAATTCATCGTGAGACGATTCAACTAGAAAATAGATAGCAAGAAAATTCAAGGCAGAAACTTCAATGCAGAAACTTCAACGCAGAACTAGAAAATAGATAGCAAGAAAATTCAACGCAGAAACTTCAACGCAGAAAATTCATCGCACAAAACTCAATGTGGAATATTCATCTTAAGAAAATTGATCGCATGTAAAATTCATCGTGAGACGATTCATCTAGAGAAAATAGATAGCAAGAAAATTCATCGCAGAAAATTCAACGCAGAAAATTCATCGCAGAAAACTCAATGTGGAATATTCATCTTAGGAAAATTAATCGCATGTAAAATTCGTCAGGAAATGATTCACCTGCGTAAAATACATAGTAAGAAAATAGTTCACAGAAACATCATCGCAGAAAATTCAACGTGAAAAAATCATCACAGAAAATTCAACGTGAAAAATTCATGACAGAAAATTCAACTTGGAATATTTATCGTAGGAAAATTAATTGCAGGAAAAATTCATCGTGAGACAATTCAACTAGAAAATAGATAGCAAGAAAATTCACCGCGAGAAAATTCAACGCAGAAAATTCAATGCAGAAAATTCATCGCAGAAAACTCAATGTGGAATATTCATCTAAGGAAAATTGATAGCGTGTAAATTTCATCGTGACACGATTCATCTAGAGAAAATAGATAGCAAGAAAATTCATCGCAAAAAATTTATTGCAGAAAATTTAACGCAGAAAATTCAACGTGAAAAATTCATCACAGAAAATTCAACGTGAAAAATTCTTTACAAAAAATTCAACGTGGAATATTCATCATAGGAAAATTAATCCCAAGGAAAATTCATCGTGAGCCAATTTAACTAGAAAATAGATAGTAAGAAAATTAATCGCAGAAAATTCAACGCAGAAAATTCATCGCAAAAAATTCATCGCAAAGAATTCAACGTGGAATATTCATCGTAGGAAAATTAATCGCATGTAAAATTTGTCATGAGACGATTCACCTGCGTAAAATACATAGTAAAAAAATAGTTCACAGAAAACTCATCGCCGAAAATTCAACGTGAAAAATTCATCACAGAAAATTCAACGTGAAACTTTCATCACAGAAAATTCAACTTGGAATATTCATCGTAGGAAAAATACATCGTGCGATGATTCAACTAGAAAATAGATAGCAAGAAAATTCATCGCAAGAAAATTCAACGAAGAAAATTCAACGCAGTAAATTCATCGTAGAAAACTCAATGTGTAAAATGTGTAAAATCGCGTGTAAAATTCATCGTGATACGATTCATCTAGAGAAAATAAATAGCAAGAAAATTCATCGCAGAAAATTCAACGCAGAAAATTCAACGTGGAAAATTTATCTGAGAAAATTCAACGTTAAATATTCATCGTAGGAAAATTAATCACATCTAAAATTCATCGCAAGAAAATGTATTGTGGGGAAATTACATAATTGTGTAAATAGCGTTTATTTTTTCAATATAGCCAATTTTTATTGGTATGGCATTGCCCAAACTGAATCTTTATTTATATTTTATTGTGAAATTTCTCTGCGATGTAATTTCTTGTGATATTCATGCGTCGATTTTTTCTTGCGATGCCCTCTCTTGCGATGAATTTTCCCGCGATATATTTTCTTCCGATCAACTTTCTACGATGAATTTTCTGCGATGAATTTTCCACGATGAATTTGCTTACCTTATAAATACACGATTTTGTTGTTTCCAAGCAAATGCATCAAACTGTTAGTTCGCAGTGAACTCAAAATAGTTTGAACTTGTATTTCGTGATTTATTTATTAAGGAACTAAGTAGGTGTTACTTGTATAACTAATGTAGAGTTGAAAATTTCAATATTTCAAAGATGACATTTGCAGTGAAATTTTACTGCGATGAAATTTCACTGCGGTGAAATTTTTTGCGATGTAATTTCTTGTGAAGAATATTCATGAGTTGAATTTTCCTTGTAATGACTTTTCTTGCGATGAAATTTTCCGCGATGAATTTCCATGATGAATGGCGATGAAATTTCACTACGGTGAAATTTCTCTGCGATGTAATTTCTTGTGAAGAATATTCATCAGTTGAACTTTCCTTGCGATGAAATTTTCCGCGATGAATTTCCATGATGATGGCGATGAAATTTCACTGCGGTGAAATTTCTCTGCGATGTAATTTCTTGTGAAGAATATTCAAGAGTTGAACTTTCCTTGCGATGACTTCTCTTGCGATGAAATTTTCCGCGATGAATTTCCATGATGATGGGATGAAATTTCACTACGGTGAAATTTCTTTGCGATGTAATTTCTTGTGCAGAATATTCATGAGTTGAACTTTCCTTGCGATGACTTTTCTTGCGATTAATTTTTCCGCGTTGAATTTCCTTTGCTCTACCTTTTGCTACCATAAGCGCGGCCGTCATTTTTTTTATTGAGTGGAACGAAGAAAAATAATATCTCGATCGGAAAAATCCACTAATTCCCCTAATTAGTGGATTCTGGTTGGTTCTTTTTTGGGTGTGATTTGATCTAAAAAGTGTGAGGACCTGAGTTCATCTCGTACATCTAGGATTACTACCCGCATCCGACTAATTCAGCAGTTAGTTTTTTCGTGAGCCGCCACTGGATCTAAACAGTATTTTTTCTTTAACCAGCCTAAAAATCCTGGCGAACAAATTACGTCAACCGAAATGGCTTGGAATGCAGTACAGGGTTATTCTTATCAAATTGCGCATTGTGCTGTAGTTAATGGCCAACAATTTGCATGTGATGTTAAACACGATTTGCAATTGTTTTAAAGTGATTTAATTTATTTTTACGGGCGTTTTAAGACTACGGCTAATGCACGTAAAAATCTAAATATCTGATGTCGTCACCGAAATAAAAACATTGCCTCTCAATAAAACGATTCTAGACAGAAAAATAATGTGCAAATTTGATTACATGCAAATATGGATTATAATATAAATAAATTACATTAAAGGGGCATTACGGTTCAAACAATTGTTTTGAGACTCATTTTTTAGGAATCAATTTTGCAAAAACTGTTAAACCTACATTGCTATACTCGGCGCACCAAATCCGTGGTATATTGGATGTGCGTGATCTTCGCGTGATGTTCGCTGATTGGTCAGCGCAAACGCATGTGAAGCGCGTGTCACGCAGCCGAAATGTAGTGATTACGTTATATCCATAAGTCTTTTTCAATTACAACTAAATGGGAAGTGGTAGATAGTTAAAAGAAAAAAAAATATTTGCATATTCTCGTGTTGTGTTATATTTCCGGCACAGAACTAAAATGTGGCAAGGCAGTGTGAATCAGGCTTTTCATATCGTCTCGACGAACCACCAATTCGGTGCGCCGAGTATAGTGTTTTCAAAGTGTATTATCAACGAACTGCACTGCAATGCAAATCACGCTATAGTCTGTCCACGGTACACATAGAGTTGTAAAAACGCCCACAATCGCCATTTGTTCTGAGCAAAAGTCTGATTTACACTATGTAAATTTATTTAAACAGAGCTAGTGGCTGTTAGGAACAGTCCAAACTGTAAAAGTTCAGTTTTTGTCTTGGTCGTGCTCTGCATGTTGCTTAGTATATTGTTTCGTAGAACGTTTTTAGGAGGCTGAAATTTATTTGCCGATTGATGTTCCCTGAGTATGTTATAAACGCTGGTCACACAAACACCTACAAATATATTAATGCAGCCTATGGAACCAGTACATTTAGAAATGAAGAACGTGCCTCCTGGATTTGCGGTGAATACCACATTTTCAACTTTGGTGCGTTCAGGATAATTTTCCTGACACACCTTAAAAATATTAAGTATAGATTCCTTGATGGACACTGAAAAATGCTTCGCACGGCGTCGTTTTGATGGAGATAGAGCCATTATAATTAAACAAGCAGAAAGGTACTCGATCGCAAACAGACGCTAACAGCTAACACAATACGATGAGGCAATCAGCTGACGATCGCGTCAACCATTTGCATTCGTACTGCGTGATTTGGACGTGCGGATTTCCCGCAATTTTTTGAATCGGCCAGTAAGAATGATGCGTTGGCGATTGTGGGCGTTTTTACAACTCTATGTGTACCGTGGACAGACTATAGCAAATTTGTGAATCATCTGATTATGAGTGACGAAGCACACTTTTAATTGTCTGGCTACGACAACAAACAAAATATGCGTTTCTGGGACAACGAAAACCCACGTGAAATTTTCGAAGAACAACTGCATTCAGAAAAGCTGACTGTTTGGTGCGCAGTATTTTTTTTTTGTGATGTCTACCGTTAAACACTTTTTGGTCAAACAAAATATGCGTTTCTGGGACAATGAAAACCCACGTGAAATTTTCGAAGAACAACTGCATTCAGAAAGGCTGACTGTTTGGTGCGCATTTTCTGCTCTCGGTGTTACCGAGCCGGATTTTTCTGTGATGCCTACCGTGATGTGATTAAACATTTTTTTGGTTCCACAATTGAATCGTTTTGAAGGACAAATGTGGCCTTAACAAGATGACGCCGCTGCACATACCGTCAGAGCAATAATGGATAAATGTGGTTTTAACAAGATGAGGCCACTGCACATACCGTCAGAGCAAGAATGGATTAATGACGATCAATACTCAGAAACTAGTATATAGTTATCACTGATTAGAAATAATAATTTATGTTTTTATAAATAAATTCGAGACAACCTCACTTTTTTTGCTTCCACAATTGAATCGTTTTGGAGGACAAATGTGGTTTTAACAAGATGAGGCCACCGCACATACCGTCAGAGCAAGAATGGACAAATGTGGTTTTAACAAGATGAGGCCACTGCACATACCGTCAGAGCAAGAATGGATTAATGACGATCAATACTCAGAAACTAGTATAAAGTTATCACTGATTAGAAATAGTCATTTATGTTTTTGTTTAAATAAATTCGAGACAACCTCACTTGTTGCAGATGCATTAATTTAAAGTAATAAAGACGAAATATAGACTGAATATGTGAATATTCAACCTGTTAAAATTAATTCTTACTATGACTATTTGTTCCTAGTAAGACTTAATTTTGTCACGAACAGGTTGAATATTTACAAATTCAAGTTATATTTCGTCTTTATTACATTTATGTTTTTATATATCAGGTGAGAATGTTTGATTCAGATAGGTTTGACAGATTTTAGGTTAAATGTCATCGGCGTGTTACAATAATCAGTAGCGTGTGATTTTTTTTTTCTGACGCGAACAGCACAATTAACAGCAGCGTGCACGATAAGTTGCATATCACTTGTCATCGCCAATTTTCAATCACCCTATACATTAACAATCTATTACTACGTTTCCATGCAGTATTGAAACCGTTTTGAAAACTCGATTCAGTTTGAATACCGCATGGAAACACTCTTCAAAGCGTATTGAAACCGTATTGAAGTTCAAGGTCGATACGGTACATTTCTGGGATCGTATCGAGTTTTGGATTCAAAACTAGTGCATGGAAACGCACGAGTGTCGAATATTCAATACGATCATGCGAAGACTGAAGCTATGCAAGTGGCACATGCTGATTTTGCTTATTTCGCGTTATAACCTAAAAATTTGTATGATGTTATGATCTAAACACGGTGTAAACAACGCGATAAGGTTATGTTTGTATTTTTCGATATTCGCTTGAACGCGCCCTCTAGCGAGAGTATTGAAATGTATTCCGATACGAGGTCAATTCTAATCATGGAAACGCCTCAATATTCAAACCGATTCGAGTTTTCAAAACGGATTCAATACCCATGGAAACGTAGTATATTACTACGTTTCTATGTAGTATTGAAACTGTTTTGAAAACTCGATTCAGTTTGAATACCGCATGGAAACACTCGTCAAAACGTATTGAATTTCAAGGTCGATACGGTAAATTTCTGGGATCGTATCGAGTTTTGGATTCAAAACTTCTGCATGGAAACGCACGGGTTTCGAATATTCTACACGATCATGCGCAGACTGAAGCTATGCAAGTGGCACATGCTGATTTTGCTCATTTCGCGTTGTAACCTAAAAAGTTGTATTATGTTATGATTTAAACACGGTGTAAACAACGCGATAAGGTTATGTTTGGATTTTTCGAGATTCGCTTAAACGCGCCCTCTAGCGAGAGTACTGAAATGTATTTCGATACGAGGTCAATTATAATCATGAAAACGCCTCAATATTCAAACCGATTCGAGTTTTCAAAACGGATTCTATTTCCATGGAAACGTAGTAATTGATTTTTGTATTGGATTGATAAGGCTGTTACCTGTTGAAACTCAATACTGCGTTGATGAAATTGATTTTTGTATTAAATTAATTCGAAATTAGTTTCCTTTTTCCATCTTTAAGAAACATTAGGTATTAACTGCATTTTGTAATAAATACATTTCTTATTATTATTATACCTATGTAAAAAGTATGTTGTAGAAAAAGCGTTCAGTGGCGTACAATTATTATTATTAATTATATCAAGGTGCATGTAAAAAAAGTGCAGACAAACGTGAACACTGTATAAATGCGTATGACAAAGGTAAAAAAAATGGTCAAATTGGTAATTGGTTGTTTGTCACTGTTATTAGGCTCAAAACGATGGACCATTCGCCCGCTGGTCTGCGCTTTTTGTGATGATGCACCTTAAACGTTGTTCGAATAATGTCCACCTGTTAAGGCATTCTGGTTTTTTCTTTATTGATTTGAATGTTATGTTAAAATGGTGTTTTTTATAGTTTACGCCTATAATAAAGCCATTGCAGTATTCAATATCTCATTGCTATTACGATACGAGTGCTATAATCAGGGCTGGAATTTTCCAATTTCGAAGTTTTGAAGATTCGAAGATTCGAAAGTTAATTTATTTCAAATTATTTCAAAACTAATAGCAACGATTCTTTTTTACTGTTATTATTTTTTACATTGCTAATACGTTGAAGTTAATTTATTATTATTCTTGGGTTTTCGAGGAAAAAATAAAAAATAAACAGCGATGTTATTAACATTGCAATGTTATGTGAAATTGAACAGCGCTGTTAAAAACTGTATTCTGAACAATCCGATGTACACAAATTGGCAACAGTGCAACGTCTGCAGCGCAACCAACTTCATGTATATTATAATAGATGATTAATAATACGTTTTTGAGGATATGGATATTCTTAGTAATAAAATGACTGTTTCATTAAGCATGTCTATGAATATTGGAATAATACTATCCATTTGAGTTTCTTATTGACGAAAATCACAAACCACGAAATAACCACAAAATATGTATATCACCATTAACAATCTCGTAACGTCGACCGTTTTGATAAGTGTTGTTTAACATCGAAAATGTTAATATACATCGATGTTAGTTGACAGATATTGTGTACAGAATCGTATATTCATGTTAGTAAATAACATCGCTGTTAACGCTAACATTTTTGTTCAGAATAACACTCTAAAAAAGTAAAAACTTCGATCCTTTGAAAAACTTCTAAACTTCGCAACTTTTAATATTCGAGAAATTCGAACACTTCGATATTCGAAGTTCTCTTCGTTTCTTCGGATTCTTCGAAGTTTCGAATTATTAGGACCCCTAGCTGTAACAACTGTTGCTATTATTAATCTTACAATTAATAACAAACTCCAAATGTTTTACGTGATATTCAATACAGCGGAAACTTCGGTGTTTTTAAGGAACAAAATTGTTGCACCGTTTTGCAACACGAGTATACAAAGCCTTACCAGATCGACATCATCGGAAAAATCGTACAATAACAGTGCACCCTATGTACACAATTACAAACAATGCATTTCAAATATCGTACACACGTACACAACACTTGTAAAGTCATGTAAAGTATAAATTAATCGATATAAGAAATATTTTGATATCATTTTTTTTTTGTACAGTCTTCAGATATATAAAATTGATATATTGAGGCATATACGAACTATTGCAAAATTGAGCTTCTCATCATAAAAATTATATATAATTTGTTACATTATAATAATTAATTGTGAGTAGTTTTGCTTGGCTATACTCATTATTTTTTTATATCTAGGTGAAACTTATTTTCAAAAAATGTTTCGAAATTGGTCGGCTTGACACGTTCACTGCATTACGGGGCATATATGTCCCGCCATGGATCCGTATTTGGTGGAATATAGGTTGTAAATTCGTCGTACTTTGACGGAATTAAAAGTTTTTTGATACCGATCACAGTTTAATATTAATCTGTCGGTCGATAGCCAATTAAGAATTGCGGAAAAACATAAATGTTTATATGTACCTATGTATATATAATTGTATCAATTCTTAAATAAAGATGTTTGTATATATATTAATCTGTGGTACCGATTAACTCCACTCGGTTTGCAGTAACACAATTTTCAAAAAAAATCATACCCGTACCGCTTATTAGCTCGCCAATGGTGACCCTACTGGTCTGTGAGACCGGGTGTGTCAAATAACTTTATTCTCCGTTATTGTTTTTTGTTGCAATTTCTAATAGCTGTCGCATTACAGAGCTTAAATTGATGAAATATCTTTGTTTTATTGTCAAAGAGCATAAATAAAAAAAAACATGAACCATTAGCAACACGTTTCGAAAAATCTTCAGTTGAAAACCCCGGGGCGTGAGACCGGCATCTCCAATGGCGGATTAAGAAGTCATACAAACACCGTAGCCGCAGTGAACGTGCTAAATTGGCTCTATAAAAAAACAAAAAAAATTATTGAATAAACATTGTTAAAAACGCAACTATATTATGTTATAGTTGTATAATAGTTTCGTAATTTGAATAATTCCTGTTGGATTATTAGAAACGTATATTTTTTAACTTAAATATGTTTTTTTAACCGTTTTGGAATTTTTATTTTTTTAGGAAAGAAATTTTTTACTTTTTTAATTATACGTTATTTTTATATATTTTGTAAACAAAAACAACAAGCATAATACATAAATTTAAAATTTATTACCTATGTGACTGTGGATATAATTCCTATGCCAGGATTATTACATCCAAAACTAAAAAAAAAAACATATCTTTTTCCTATTGATCTGCTGCATGGCTTCCGATCGGACCATAGTTTGAACATATATTTAATATTTCTATTCCTGCTTTGTAGATATTACGAACGATTTTGAATTTAATTTACCTGCAACGTAGATGTTCGACGAGGAGGCTAAAGAAAAGACCCTGAAAGTAATATATTTGCTTCCTCTATAAGAGTAAATAGTGCAGCATGAGCGACATCTCTGCTTTAGCCTCCTCTACTAACAAGGAGAGGATCAGATGTGTGACTCACCGATTTGATCCATCTTTGGCACAAATGTATGTCATGATTAGGAGTGTAACAGGTGCAAGTAATAGGGCGCACTATTCAGCCGTTTTCGAGAAAAAAATTGATTGATTCTAAAATTAAGATATTTAAATACACATGGATTTATAAAAACTATAAAAAGAAAATGAATGAACCCAACTTCAACAATGGGGTTCGATCTCCTTCGACCTTCCGACTACGAATCGGAGGTTTTATCGATGCGCCAAAAGGTCGGTATATGTTTGTTAACGCAAAAGGTATATAAACATACGAAACATACGTTTTTCTCGAAAACGGCTGAATAGTGCGCCCTATTACTTGGACCTGTTACACTCCTAGTTATGACCTACCCGTGTGCCAAAGATGGATGAAATCGGTGAGTCACACATCTGATCCTCCCCTTGTAAGATCCACAAGCCGCCGCTGTAAAATAGATTCAACACGAAACCAAGCGTACAGCAGAAACATTAAATTAAGTTTCCCTACAGTATAACAAGTATTCTATCGTATGCTCCACCTAGATAGTAAAAAGACCTTGCGGTTCACAGTATAGCCCCGAACAGCCTCTGTAAAATTTCTGAACAATCTCATGCCGCTATTCATTCGAGGTCTGCCTCGCACACTCACGGAACCTATCACGTTCACAAATCTAAAAATAACCCTTCTTTACCGTTACCTTATATACTTTTTGTTTTGTTTTGTTCTTAGCCTAAACGCCTAAAATTTACCACACGCTGCACTTGTTCGTCGGGTTCATCGGCGATCCCAGTGGACAGTCGAACGCTTTCGCGAAGTCCCACGAATTCGACAGGGGTCCGACGACCCTGATCGGACCCGGCGAGTGGACGCTGGAACGGATCTTGGTGAGGGCGTCCTCGGGTCGCATCGATCCGCACCAGATTTGGGCGTAGTTCAGGAAGAAGAGTTGGTCGTGCGTCAGGTTCAGGCCGGGCAGGTCGGGTTCTGCTCCGTGTATGGATACCCATTTTCTGTATGCCTGTAAAAAATAATTCATTTAACTTAAGGACAGCTGAAAAATAAGAATTAATATTTGTGAATTTTTTAGTTCAGTTAGGAATTTGGCCGGAGAACGGTAGAGTACGTTTGAATAGAGAAGAACCGTGCGCACGAACTAAAACTGGTTTTTAGCCGTTTAGCCGAGTCTATTATGCAGAATAGGGTGTGGCAGTGTTTCATTAGCGTAGTTGCTTCCGAGTTCCAAGTGTCATTCTGATTTTTATTGTTCGTTGTTTTGCTTTGATTCGTTTTTCCTGTGTTTATAAAAATCAGTTCTTTTCAGAACTTACGAGTTAGTGAACTGTACGATAGTGGTTTATATTGGTCGTTTCATTTTTCATTAAATCATTTATCGCTGCATTCCGATGGCCGTCGAAAGGAAGTGTTTGTTGGGGAAACGTGGACTAGTAATTCACTCTCAATCTCGTGAAATTATCTCTACAGAGTTTATAGAATAGAAGCTTTTAAAGGCGGCACCTATATTGGGATCTTCACGTATTATTTTCTGCCCTCCCAAATATATTTACTTGAATTGCGCACGCCACTCGCACAAGCAACCGTTGAAATCTCGCGCTCTATTCAAACGTACTCTACCGTGGTGAGAGGAACAACGATCCGCTTTCGCGTCAAAATATCGAAATATATAACAGTGTTCGATTCGAGTGAAGCGTCGAGAGGTGAATCCAACTCAACCACCAGGGGGCGTCTTTAGAAGAGTCCTTACTTTACAATAAAAGAAAAAGAGGTAGTGACTCGTAGAAACTAGATCAACTTTTTACTCTCGTGGAGTTGCCTATTCGGAAGGGCTTGCCCATCCAGTTTCCCTCAACGAGTTGAATCTCGCACCCTACCGTGACTCAACTGACAACTGACAACACGAATTTTGTCCTTCAAGGGAAAGAAACAAGTTGGTAGTTTGTACTCTGTTGTACTGGTCACAAAATATTTCCGTCAGAAAGCCAACCTAATCCCACCAGAAGATATGTGAATATAAATAAAGTACGAAATAGAAACAAAATAAAATTATTATAGAAACCTGACAGTGACGGCAGAAATACGCTGCAATACTGCCGGACAATTTATATCATTTTTCCGAGAGTTAGAAGAAATCCAGCATTTGAAGAGGAGCTACCTGCTGCATCCGTACCTATTTATCATTCCTTTAGCTGGGCGCAGATGGATATTTTCGCACCTGTGTAGATTGATCATTTTATAAAATTTGCTAATCCGCCAAAAGAACGTCCAGTATTATTAATACTATGGTTCATTTTTTCCTGCTGTATGGTTGCGCGCGCATCATATTTTGAATTTTAGATCGAAATTTAAAATGAAGTGATTTCATTGGTGAGTTAGAAATCCCGTTTACATGATGTCAATTACAGAATATCCTGCAGGCCCCATATGTTAAATGTCACATTGTGTTGTCATAATAGTGGTTCGTTTATATCAGTTCTCGCCGTTTATTTCTTTCTGCAAGTTTCTGTATTAAAATAAGTCTTTTTCAAAACTCGTCGTGCCTTATTGGCTCTCAAAAGGTATGTGAAAATTATTTTTATAATAGCGATGTTTCGCTGAAACGAGACTTTTTTCTAGGTTATCCACTTGCTTTTAGAGTTTCCCTTTTTTTTTAACCCACGTTAAAAATATACAATTGTTAGATATTTCTCGACAAAATCGGGTGCATATTCTGGTTCCACCACCAGATACATCACACCGACTTGAACCCCTGGACGTATCATTTATGTTTCGCCTCAGTACTCAGTACTACCACGAACAAAAAGTGAAATATTGGTTAAGAAATAACCCAGGCAAGGTTCAAAATGTGGAATTTTTATTTAGGGCATCTATAGTTCAGAATGCCATTGGTGGAACTAAGAATACAGGAATCTGTTCCCTAAATCCCCATATTTTTCCAGATGATTTATTTCAACCATCTGCAACCACAAATAATAAACTACAAGCTACTGCAACTACACCATCTGCTTCATCTGATTTGAATTAATCCCACTTAACCACTTCGCACCCATGAGCTTTGACTGGGCTATAGGATAATCCTGAAAATCACTTTTTTCTTATCGTTACCTTTTTCTACGACATATTATTCCACTGTCACAAATTTACTCATTTATGCGAAGAAATATGAAAAAATATTCCATAGATGGCGCTAAAAGGTGTAATTTTTTTTGTAAAATATTTTTGTTTTCATTATTTTGTGTGGCGACCTGGGCGTGAAGAGGTTAAGGGCTCACGACCTCAGACTGCGTCTATTCACCCCCCCCCACTTTTTATGTAGGGGGCTCGGCTGATGGTCAGCGTGTAGGCCCGCAGGCACCGGTGAACCCTCTTTCGATATGCTCTCCCGTTGCCTGCGCTTAGCGATGTCTCTCCTTCCTCATCGCATCTCTCCCTATTCTCGCTCCGCCAAAATCTGACTCTCCTCCCGCTCCTTGGCTTTAACAAACTGGAAGACGAACCTCTCCAGGGTCCAACCCTCCTCTGACTCGAGCAGGATCGCTCCGAAGTTTTCAGGACCCATCTCCACCTCGAGCTGCCAACGCACACACCGGAACATCGTGTGTTTTAGAGTGTCTATCTCCCCACAGTAGTAGCAGGTCCCCTCGTTGAATCGAGCCATCCGGTGGGGGAGGCCCTGAAGCAGCCGTGCCCCGAGAGCATTTGAGTGAGGTGATACCTGACCTCTCCGCAGCGCCGCTTCACCCTCTGTTGCACCCAAGGTATCAGCACAGCTGTCCATTTTCCCTTGTCAGAGTCATCCCACCTCCTCTGCCACTCCTCCATCGTTCCTCTCCAGGCATCTCTTCTTGATCCCCGACTTGTGCCTATCTGGGTGGCTCCGGGTGTCTTGGTGCACTTGGACGAGGAGGTCTAACGGGATTAGGCCCGCTATCGGCAGCGCTGCATCCGTTGAGGTCGTCCTGTACAGGGCGGCCAACCTATAAACCGACAGAATCCTCCTATTGTTTCTGTCGATATCCAGATATCCAGTGCCTCGTACCACAGCTCTACTCCGTACAAAATGATGGACTGCGTGGCCGACAAGAGCAGTCGCCTTTTGCTCTGTCCTGGGCCCCTCACGTTCGGAATCAGCCACCCCAACCTCCTGCTGAAGTCCGCTGCTCTGGCTAAGACCCGAACCAAATGGTCCACGAAGGAGCTCCTAGAGTCAAAGGTGTCACCCACGCATTTAAAGCTTCTCTGCAGCGGTGTCTTGGTGCACTTGCGTTCTCTCCTTGGCGAGGAGGTCTAGGATTAGGCCCGCTAGTGCTGTATCCGTTGAGGCCGTCCTGTACAAGGTAGCTGTCCGTAGGGCGGCCAACCTATAAACCGACAGAATCCTCCTCTTGTTTCTGTCGATATCCAGTGCCTCGTACCACAGCTCTGCTCCGTACAAAATGATGGACTGCGTGGCCGACAAGAGCAGTCGCCTTTTGCTCTGTCCTGGGCCCCTCACGTTCGGTATCAGCCACCCCAACCTCCTGCTGACGTCCGATGCTCTGGCTGAGATCCGAACCAAAAGGTCCACGAAGGAGCTCCCAGAGTCCAAGGTGTCACCCACGCATTTAAGGCTTATCTGCGGCGTCACGTGGTTCACCACCTAGAACTTGGTGGGCTGGAGGTGCCGCCTTCCGACAGATACTACGGTCTCGGTTTTCTGCGGGGCCAGCTCCAGCCCGTGCTCCACCATCCAGTTCAGAATGCTGCCAAGCGTCTCTCCCGCCTTCCCCATCAGCTCCTCCTCGTTCTCGATTTTCTGCGGGGCCAGCTCCAGACCGTGCTCCACCATCCACTCCAGAATGCCGCCAAGCGTCTCTTCCGCCTTCTCCATCAACTCCTCCTCGGTCTCGATTTTCTGCGTGGCCAGCTCCAGCCCGTGCTCCACCATCCACTCCAGAATGCCGCCAAGCATCTCTTCCGCCTTCCCCATCAGCTCCTCCTCAGTCTCGAGTTTCTGCGTGGCCAGCTCCAGCCCGTGCTCCACCATCCACTCCAGAATGCCGCCAAGCGTCCCTTCCGCCTTCCCCATCAGCTCCTCCTTGTTCTCGATTTTCTGCGGGGCCAGCTCCAGCCCGTGCTCCACCATCCACTCCAGAATGCCACCAAGCGTCCCTCCCGCCTTCCCCATCAGCTCCTCCTCGGTCCTAGCAATTACCACCAGTGACAGGTCATCTCAATCAGCTTCGTTCCTTCCGGGAGTTCCATAGCAACCACCACCTGTGACAGGTCATCCCAATCAGCTTCGCTCCTTCCGAGAGTTCTAACCTGAGAACTCCCGAAATGTTACATAGAGTCTGTCGCAGGACCGATCCCTGCGGGACACACTCGGAGACTTTCACTCTCTCCACCGAACCTCCTGAGCTGACTAGGATCCACCTGTCTCTGAGGTAGCTCTGCATGCATCTGCGGATGTACGGCTCCACCCCCCTTCTTTCAAGTTCGTCTAAGATGCCACCTGGACGCGTTGCGTACGTCCAGTATAATAATGGCGCGCCAACGCCTTGTTCTCCATGTGCCGCTCCACCAAACAAACTAAGCGCCGCTATCTGCACGGAATTCATTACTACCTAAAAGCATCGAATTGAAAGTACAATGTCTCAAGTACAACAAACCCTTCCCGTAATCCCAAAACCTTCCAACAATGTCGATAAAATTAGAGTAACACCAAGAAAGTAAGCACCGCCGTCTACACGGAATCCTTTACTATCAAAAAGTGTCGAATTCAAAGAACAATGTCTTAAGTTCGAAGAACCCTGCCTGATAGCACAAAGGACCAACGTGGCATAAAGGACCAACGATGGCACAAAGTACCAACGATGGCACAAAGGATCAACGATGGCACAAAGGACCAACGATGACACAAAGGACCAACGATGGCACCAAGGACCAACGATGGCACCAAGGACCAACGATGGCACAAAGGACCAACGATGGCACAAAGGACCAACGATGGCACAAAGGACCAATGATGGCACAAAGGACTAACGATGGCACAAGGGACCAACGATGGCACAAAGGACCAACGATGGCACACAGGATCAACGATGGCACAAAGGACCAACGATGGCACAAAGGACCAACGATGGCACAAAGGATCAACGATGGCACAAAGGACCAACGATGGCACACAGGACCAACGATGGCACAAAGGACCAACGATGGCACAAGGGACCAACGATGGCACAAAGGACCAACGATGGCACAAAGGACCAACGATGGCACAAGGGACCAACGAATGGTCTAAGTGCTGCGACCATTTGGTCGCCCTCCACAAACCATCATCATCATCACCCTGCCTGTAATCCTAAAAGATTTTAACAATATGTAGTTAAAAACTTTAAGTACCGGGATATCTCTACCAACAACGCCAAGATCTTCGCCCCTACAACACCAACACCCCACTGACGCCAAGGAATCCCCCATCAGTCATCATGCCCGCGGACACTGACTGGCCAACCATCAACGAGATCTTCAGCCCCAATAACATATTCTACGCGTCAAGCAAATACACAGCAAGCAGGCTGCGTATGCTGATAATTGACTTTAGAAGACTTACCGAAATCGTCGAGAAATACAAGATGACCTTCCTCGCGTTGCAGATGACGGAGGAACAAAGCTCTGAAGGTAGTAATTTGCAGGTTACACCTAGAAATAGGATGGTTCCTTATCAGCTCGTTTAGAATGTCATCAAAATAATAAACTGCAGGAACAAGACGGCCGACACCACCAGAAGTTGTAATGTGGTCTATGTACAACTCACAAGAGACGAAGCCAGCAAGAAAATCTTCCTGCTAATTTAAATTATTGGCCTGGATGTGGCGGGTAAGCCAAAACGCCACGAAGGTAGTCGGCAACAATGAGACTCAAAGTAGGTGGGACATTTTTAGAGGAGTCAAATGCATAAGAGTTTATTGGACGAAGAAGTGCAATAACCAAGAGTGCTCCCGTCATCTGCATCGACTACAACTACCGAGGCTGCCAAAAATGAGATCCAAAACGAAGATAAACCCTCACAGGCCAATTAACTGGCATAAGCTACACTTCTGCCGCTGCCACAAGCCCAATACACTCCAAAATAACATCAGTTCAAGGAATGCCACAGTCCTTAGCAACGCCGACCATGCCGCCATCGTCACGGAAGTCATTATATAATATAATTTGCCATTTAACCGAAAGCGCGAGAATCGGACCACCATAGTTTCTGAGGACGCGCGGTGTTAAGAATATTTGTCAGAATGGTTTACCACAGATTTTAGGCAGGAAAGAACGACAGTAAATTAACTAACTTAACTGCTCGGAGAGTGTTTAGTCGGTATGCGAGGCCGACACTCCTCCCTATTTGTGGTCGGGTATTTTGAAGAATCACGCTCCAAAACTTTTGAAGATTCAAGCCATTCTCCACGATCCTCCTCATACAGATTTCCTCCGAACTCTTGGGCGATTTAAACGAAAGCTACTACACTCTCGATTCCACGACCAGCAATAGAAGAGGCCCCGACTTATTAAATATTATCACTATCAAGCAGCTTAACTGAATTTGCAGGGATGTTGTTGTCGATGCTGCGATTCCTCTACCATCGTTCAAATTCTCGTCACCACATCGCTCCACAATTTCTAAACAGAGCGAGCATGGGAACATTAATCACCAATGATCATATCTTTTTTATTACCCCCTTGGTCGATGCTTTGCCCTCCAGTACGTGGAGGTTAGGGTCACAAAGAACGCCGACTGGAAGCATTTTGCCAACAGCGTCAAGAATTGTAAATTGCTACCGTTGAACCCATTCATCAATAAATACGATAGTGTAAGTGCTAGATTAAGAAATCCAGACATACCGTACTTGCAATTTTTTTTAAATTCTGCTCACAAATTCACAAATTGGTTATATATTTATACACATATTAAGCAATTACATGTTCAATCCACTCGATCCTTAAAATCTGCAGTAAAAAAGGTAATCGACATATCCACTAATAGCAAATCTTCTCAATTCTCGAATTACGGTGCAAATGCCTTTTAAAAATGCAAGCATTCAGTATTGTGGGCCACTTCTTATGAAAGAGGAAAAAAAAATTCAGAAGAGCATATGTTTGCTTTGCAACTTTATCAATTTACATGAGTCAAATATTGATAAAGCAAACTAATATTAAATTGACGACGTAACGCCTGATTACAGACATTTCGATGTTGCGAAAAAACCATCAAACGAGACGTTTTCCCAGCTCTGATTCGAAATCGCGTTTACAGCGGGGAACTTTTATGCGCGCCACATAAAGTTTGAAATGATTATTTTCCGGAGAACTTACCCTGAAGGATTGCTTCAGGCCGCCGTTATCAGCGATATTTTCTCCTTGAGTCATCCTGCCGTTCACATAAAGGCCGACTTCTTCGATTTTATAGCGCGAGTACTGATCTATGATGCACTGCGCTCGCTCCCTGAAGGCCCTCACCGTCGCATTATTCCACCATTGCATCATGTTGCCGTCCTTATCGAACTGACGACCTGAAAGTACCAACACGAAAAAAGGAAATCAATGGCAATCAAAGAGCATATCTACATATTAAATGAAGTCATTAAGTATCAGCATATTTCACGATGAAACTCTAAACAGAATGTATAAATCAGTTCATGATCGTTGATTACATGTACATACAATTTAATGTTATGCATTCAGACATAATTTAATAAAAACAAAATAATGAATTTGGACTCAATAAAATTCCAAATTATCTCTTATATTGTAATGTTTAACAAGGAATCGAATAAAGATATACTCCGTCTACTCATAGATTAGACTTTTTTGATATATTGAGTGGTTGCCGAACAACTCTCGCCACAAAAAGTAATACATGGCGGAAATCAATTGTTAACAATAATAAACTGTTAATAATGTGTCTATTGGCGACGTCGCGTATGAATATATTGAAAGTATACCGGTGCCAACCTAACTTTCTGCAAAATTATATTTTCCTCATAGCAGTGTTGATACTTTTCATTTTTTAGTCAAAACAGTTTAATCTATGAGTAAATGGAGTATAGTTATGTGTATATGTGTGTGTGTTATGATTTTATTTCTGAAATGGGCGCTAAAAAATAACATTCATTTTCGTTAGAATAAGCAGAAATCAAATTTAAATTAGTAAGCAGAAAATCCGTGTTTTGTTAATGTTAGACTAAATTGGTTGATTTAATCATTTTCGCTAAACTGGCATCATGCACTGTCAACATATCCGGGAACAATCAAAGGAACCATCAAGTACACAGATGACGCCAAAAACAACTCAACACAAGTACCGATTCTGGAATCTACGGAGCGAAGCTCCAGGAAAGGCAAATAACGCTGACTCTGGGTAAACACCTGACTCCAAGCCGAATGGTGAGTCGGGATACACAAACAGACCGATTTCAATTCCCTACATGCACCATTCGATTGCATTATTAACAATCCCAAGAGCCCGTATTTACATCAATCGTATGCAACCACATGCACGTAACTGCGAGTTTGTGGTTACATACGATTTATACGATTAGGGGAATCGTGAAAACAAATTGAGCTGCTTAAGGCACACGTATTTTTATTATTTACGTTAACAGAATTAGTAATAAAAAGTTAAATTTTGACTTTTATTTTTACAATTGAAAGCGTCATTTGGTAAATATAAATTTTAAGGTTTTCTAAACTTGAGATACCACCACTGAATATTTAATTTCTTTTCGAATAACACAAAAGCTTCTGTCCTTGAACTTAAGTACATACCATATAACCGTACCATTAAACATTTAAAAATTGACTGCAATAAATAAATTTAATAAAACGAAACATAGCCTGAATATGTGATATATTGAATACTTGTTGTGCTACTTTCTTGATGGAACCATATTTTCAAGTTGGGTAAAGTAAAACGCTTGTTTTGTTCCATAATTTTATTTTCAGTTGCCTGACACGTGTTTCGATCAGTTAGGATCATCAAGTTTAACTTTGAAAATGATCCTAACCGATCGAAACACGTGTCAGACAACTGAAAATAAAATTATGGAACAAAACAAGCGTTTTACTTTAGCCAACCTGAATATGTGAATATTCAACCTGTTTGTCACTGCAAAATTAAGTCTTAGGACTGCAATAAAACTTAAGATCCAAGCATTTACACTCGCATATTTAATTTCTTTTCGAAAAATACAAAAGTATTTGTCCTTGAACTTAAGTATTCACCCATACTATTAAACTTTAAGATTGAGTGGAATAAAACTTAAGATCCCGGAAACGATGACGAAAGGCCGGCACTGCATTAAATTTTAATCCGATTAACATTTTAATTTCCGAAGTTAAATAGCAAGTTATAAAGTCCAACTTAACGTCGGGCACGTACGCACACAATGGGGATTGAGACAAAAATTTTAATCGGACGATAACTTAAAGGCGTCTCCGCATTTAAAGTGCTCTCGAGTGCGGCGATAAAGTTTACTTTAAAACCTTGAAACCTAAATGGTGCCATTAGTAGTTGGAAATTTTACGATATAAACACATTGCCGGCAATAACATCGAATGCGGAAGTGAGTAGATTAAATGCTGTGCCGGTTAAATATTTATCTCTCCCCGGATAGAGCCTAAATTTTCTTGAAAAAGAAACTTCTGCTAATATATTAACTGTGCTGTGCTATGAAAGAATGTTAAATTTACAGAAAGATACATTAAATTAATACGCTGAAGACAGCCTTGTAGACCTGCGCCCCCTCACCGGAAGCAGCAGTTCCACATCTCCAGAGCTACATCCGAAGAGCGGAGGGATGGACAAAACGTATCTCAACCATCCTAGGAAGAAATACGAACCTCTGCCATCAGCCAGTCATACCCAACAAAACAGTAATTTACCTGGTGTTACCCCTGGTAAATCTCGAACTCACCTTCAGAGTTAGGGGCTGCTAAGCAGAGACACTAATATATTCATACAAAATATATATTCAACGAGTAGTAGAATACCAGACGCTATTGCTGATTACGGCCCCAAGCAGATAAATCAGAAACATTACTGCCTTGGAGAGACACATCAGTAGACACTGCTTATTCTTTTACAACCGCCACCCATCTGCCTGTTTGCCAAATTTCAATCGAGGAAAGTTACTAGAATGAATAATTATTCAAAGTTAAGTTGGTAATCTAGCAGAAAGAAAAATATACAGGACGCTATTTTAAATTTCGCGCCAATAGTGAGTTGGCAATGAAGTCACGTAAACATTACAGTAGTACTATAGTCTGTCCACGGTACACATAGAGTTGTAAAAACGCCCACAATCGCCATTTGTTCTGAGCAAAAGTCTGATTTACAATATGTAAATTTATTTAAATGCCGCTAGTGGCGCCACCTGTTAGGAACAGTCCAAACTGTAAAAGTTCAGTTTTTGTCTTAGACGTGCTCTGCATGTTGCTTAGTATATTGTTTCGTAGAACGTTTTTAGGAGGCTGAAATTTATTTGCCGATTGATGTTCCCTGAGTATGTTATAAACGCTGGCCACACAAACACCTACAAATATATTAATATAGCCCATGGAACCAGTACATTTAGAAATTAAGAACGTACCTCCTGCATTTGCGGTGAATACCACATTTTCAACTTTGGTGCGTTCAGGATAATTTTCCTGATACACCTTAAAAATATTAAGTATAGATTCCTTTGTGGACACTGAAAAATGCTTCGCACGGCGTCGTTTTGATGGAGATAGAGCCATTATAATGAAACAAGCAGAAAGGTACTCGATCGCAAACAGACGCTAACAGCTAACACAATACGATGAGGCAATCAGCTGACGATCGCGTAAACCATTTGCATTCGAACTGCGGATTTCCCGCAATTTTTTTAATTGGCCAGTAAGAATGATGCGTTAGCGATTGTGGGCGTTTTTACAACTCTATGTGTACCGTGGACAGACTATAGGTTTTGATGGAAATGTTTAGGAGATTTACATGTATACAAGGTTGCACATATACAAGAAGAGTAGCGACTTTGAAACGTTGACTGGTAGAGACGCGCTGAAAGAGCTTAAGTCGATAGTCCATGCGACAGTAAAAAGTACTGTTTATTTTATCTAGACGGCGTTAAGCAACAAGACGACTATACAAATTGGCCCGCGACTAACCAGCTCTAACCTCGAATAGCCATTTTTACATGGTCGGTTGTGGGAGATTGAATTCTAATTTATTACAGTATTTTAAAAAATGTGGTCAGCTAGAAAATATGATTTTTTGTCTAGCCTCCAAACGCCGGGCAAGGCCCACTATCTCGCTCTCTCACAGTTTGAATGATTATCATTATGCTAAATACGTAATTTTCAAGGAAAATTAATTTTTGTTTTATTGTAAACATTGGCCAGTGGCTTCTACACATTTCATCCATATTTCAGGTAATTTATGAATACCATGCCAGAAAAACTGCTTGTCTTTTGCGACAAACCATTCGTCGAGCCATTTTCCAAGTGCTGCTCTGCGAGCGCGTGCCCCATTGGTGCGAAGAGGTGATAGTCAGATGGCGCCAGGTCTGGCGAATACGGCGGGTGTGGAAGGATGTTCCATCCAAGCGATTTCAAGGTTTCTTTCGCCATTTGCTGTGTGAGACGGCGCATTGTCGTGTAACAAAATCACTTTGCCATGTTTCTGGCCCATTCCGGTCGTCTTTCGATTCATGTTTAATATGTTCTAATCGATGGAGCGTGTTCACCATATGTTTCTACCAGCAAACTTTGACTCTCAGCAGTCTTTTTCTTTTGATTAAATAAGAAAAGCAATGCGTGCCGCAAATGTTCTTTTTCAGGCACAAAACTCGACATGATCACTCAACAATAAAACAAAGACGCTAGTTTTTGGCGACTAATCTTGTGTGTGTGTGTGTTTGTAGTTTAATATCAGACGAACAAAATGTTTTTTCTATTGGTTGTTTAGTTCAAAAATGCGCCATCTCTTAGTTAAACCGGAAAACACTTATGCATACACCTGGTATTATCTGCATGTGTATGTGTTCGAGACGTCTGTAGATATTTCTCGAATATCAGAGGGGTTTAATCAACCTCTTGCGCGGGATCCGACCCCAGTTACTTTTCGGCTAAACGAGCAAAGGGGAAGTGGAAGATAATCAACCTCTTGCGCGGGACCCGACCCCAGTTTTTCGGCTGAGCGAGTAAAGGGGAAGTGGAAGGGGAAAGGAGTCCTGCCACGGTGTAAAACCCGGTGGGCATGACCTCCTCCTTGACTGCAACTCCAGGGATCTCGTATCCAAGACCGCCCATGCGTGGTGAAAAACCACACCTTCACGATATGCCCCTGTTTCAACTAAAGAAGGCGGATCAAGTCCAGAGAAGGTCGAAGAACAATCCTACCCTTTGCTAGTAACCGGCTCAGGGTAGTTTCTGTTTCAATGTCACATTGTTAATTGAGTCACCTCGCTGCACGTACAGCAAGGTTGGCAACACAGTACTTTGGCCAGGATTTCTACTAAACGGGAGCTTCGTGTTTATTCCGACACGAATCAATCGGCTGCGCCGCCCGGTCAGACGGTCGGTAGGATAAGACCTCGGGGAGGGATGGACATGCAGGCAGCCGCAACTGGTTTGCAGACCGGATGCGCCACTGTCTCGTATACTCTGCTGCACCCTGAGAACTATATCCCTACCAACAACCCTGACATAAGAAGGCGCGCATCACAGCGCAGGCTGGGACCAGTCAGCCAGGACCTTCCAAAAACACTGGGGATGCCGGCTCAGTTATAGTTGGTCACCAGACAGTAGCCTCTGGAAAACCAAAGGCATTACTTAAAGCGATCACCAAAGCAAAGGACCCAACTCCACAGAAAAAAGGGGAAGAAGAGGACTAGGTCGGATGACTCTACTACGGAATCTCCTGGAATCAACCTCAGGAAGAGGACAGGCAGGATAAACTAACCCAGAATCCCTGCAACCAGCTACAAGGAGGGTGTCAACAGGTGCCTCCAAGTAGCCCCCTGGGGAAGCTCACGGCGGGGCAGGTCAATACACTAGATGGGAATCTCCTGGAATCAACCTCAGGAAGAGGACAGGCAGGATAAACTAACCCAGAATCCCTGCAACCAGCTACAAGGAGGGTGTCAACAGGTGCCTCCAAGTAGCCCCCTGGGGAAGCTCACGGCGGGGCAGGTCAATACACTAGATGGGAATCTCCTGGAATCAACCTCAGGAAGAGGACAGGATAAACCAACCCAGAATCCCTGCAACCAGTTACAAGGAGGGTGTCAACAGGCACCTCCAAGTAGCCTCCTGGGGAAGCTCACGGCGGGGCAGGTCAATACACTAGATGGGACTCTGACCACCAAACTGATGAAGGCCATTTCGGGTGGTGTCAGTCCCATCTTCAACCGCTGGCTGTACTCAGGAGACATCCTGAGAATAACCTACGCGGACCAACTATCACTGAACTGGCTAACATCGACAGTCCAGAACCTAGATCCAAATTAACAATGGTCCAAATTAACCGCCTCCCGAGGCTGACGAAAGCAACTATTGCTGCCAGGTCAACCTCTAGAGGTGGAGCAAACTATCAAGCTCTTGGCGGGTCAAAACAAGGAGCTGACAGTGGATCGGTGGTGCGTTTTCCACACCGAAACAAAACCGGAGGGAAAATTGGTCGTCCTGGGAGTTCCCGACGAAGAGATCACCCTCCCAAAGGAACGTATCAAGGTTAGAAAGTGCCAACTCCGGTACAACTTATTACGCTAACCCCAACGAAGGCAACTCCGAGTGAAGGCAACCGAGGTAGCTGCCGAGGGAAGTGACGAAACTCGCCATGAGATCCATCTCCCCATGGACAGCACTCAATAACAAATGGTGAGTTATCTTTTACCTAGTTATTCTATTATCCTTGTAATGCTGCAGTTTTTTTTCGGGATCTCGGTGTTTTGTAACGTGTAATGCCTTTCAAAAAGGTAGGTCGGAATATCATGGTCTTGACACTTCCTTAGAAGGATGTTCTTCTGAAACATCCCTTCCAGGATTGCCCCGTGCTTAGTCGATACTGCCTTGGGACACCACAGTCCGATGTCTCTTAGTCTTATGCCGCGTTTATGCCGGGTTTACACGATGCCAATTGGGGAGACAATTGTCAGAGGACAATTTACTGGCATAAAATTATTGGCTACGTGTAAACACCTCTGGCCAATTCTCTTTTATATTTAAATTCTATTAGTCTGTTAATTGTGAGCTTATTCTAAAAGTTTAAGAAACCATCACTTTTAGAATAAGCTCACAATTAAAAGACTAACAGAATTTAAATATAAAAGAGAATTAAACATACCGTAATTGGCATCGTGTAAACGCGGCATTACACGATGCCAATCGAAGAGACAATTGTCGGGGCCAGTTGTCTTGTGCCAGTTACGTGAATGTCTGAGGCCAGTCCAATTGAATGAGAACTTGTTCACACGGTGAAACTATTGCCACGGCAGTTGGTGACGAAAAATGGTGGAGTGCTTATCGTCTGTTGTGTCTCGTGATGAATTGAAAGTAATGTGTGAGGATCTTTGTCGGGAATTTATCGCTGAGGCTTGCGAAGTTCTCGAGGAAGAGTTAAATAAGAAGAGGGAGTGGACAAGGAAATGGCTTTTGAAAAGAGACAGTCACGGAGCGTCATCACAATTGATCAAAGAATTACGAATGAAGGATCCGTTGGAATATAAAGTATGTTTAAGGATGAGACTAAGGCAAACTGGTCCAAAACGAGAGATTTTCTGCCCTACAACATTCACACGGCGCCAATTGTCTAGACAACTGTCTTGATAGAGTGGTGGGGGCATCACTGCGCCCAGCCAATTGTCCTCTGTTTACTCCTGGAGACAATCGAATTTCAGGCAGGGCAGTTGGAACGCCAATTGGCCAGAGGTGTTTACACGTAGCCAATAATTTTATGCCAGTAAATTGTCCTCTGACAATTGTCTCCCCAATTGGCATCGTGTAAACCCGGCATAAACGCGGCATAAGACTAAGAGACATCGGACTGTGGTGTCCCAAGGCAGTATCGACTAAGCACGGGGCAATCCTGGAAGGGACGTTTCAGAAGAACATCCTTCTAAGGAAGTGTCAAGACCATGATATTCCGACCTACCTTTTTGAAAGGCATTACACGTTACAAAACACCGAGAGCCCGAAAGTGACAGACGGAACTGACAACAAGGAAGGAGCAGGAGCTGGCATATACTATAGCATTAGTTTTGTATAATATTGCAACTGATTTATACACCTGAAACATAAATTACACGCCTGGGGGGAGGGGGGGGGATACATAACCAACGGCACACACACACAATAACTAAATCCAATATTTGCAGCCCACGTAATAATTACAAATTTCCATTTTCCAGCTGTTTACAATCGAACCAGCACAATAATTAATCGGCGTACCGATGGGCTAATATTAATTACTCGCCCCCCGAGAGTCCGTGTTTATTTGCAGGGAGAATTGCGGTACGTTTACGTCGCATTTACCACGAACAGAAATGATTACCTTTGTCATCAAAGCCGTGAGTAATTTCATGACCAATTACGACGCCGATTCCTCCGTAGTTGAGCGACTTCGGGAAGTGCTGGCTGTAGAACAACGGCTGCAAAATCCCCGCGGGGAACACTGAAAGCAGAAACAGAAAATTAGCCCGATTCTAATTCCCATCCGTTTCCAGTTGTTGTTTCTAATCCTAAATAATCGGGCGGCGATGTTTAAATTTTCAAAGCCCCCTACCTGAGCCGAGCGGTGTGGCGGGGCTTTAATTATTTAGGGTTTCGAGTTCAATTGCCGCGAAATAATGCACGAGCGCTGGTTCATTCCTGCCGGATTGTTTATTTATGTTGTTTTATTGATTCAGCGGCAAAGGTGTGGATTGTTTAAATTTGAATATTTTTTTACTTTAAATCCATACCGCCATAAAAAATATTCCCGGCGCATCCACCGATAAACTAGCTCGTTAGTAAAGGGTTAATATGCATTGCATTTGGGATGTGGATGTATAATTAAATGGTACATTCGAGAGCTTTTTTTATTAGCGTGACTGTTTCCAATTAAAAGTAGATTATTATCAAGCTGCCAGTTAAATAAACAGTAGTCATTACGGTATTAATATCCCTCTATTGTAAAATATACAACGATTATTAATTTTGAATTGTTCTCTGGGGTATTTTTCCATTGCCATTAAACGTAATATTATATTTTCATGTTTTCCATTAAAATAGAATATTGGACTCCCTGGCTGCTCCCTTTCTCGCATTTCTTTTACCGGGATGAAAATTTTCTAATAAAAATTGCGTACACAATTGTTCTTTTAATTACAAAATAATCCAACAAGAACCAAGTAATTTTCCATTGCTATTATTATTATTATTATTATATTTATTATATTTCCCCGAAGCAGCGCATTTCTTTTACAAGGGTATATTTTTCCTAATAAAAATTGTTCTTTTAATTACAAAATAATTCATATGAAATACCAGAAATATTACAATCAATAGTCGGATCGAAGACACCTGGATTATTAATTAAGATATTAAATTAATCCGGGTTGGATTCGAGTGCCGGATTAAATCTCGCTTAAATTATCACGAAAGCTCCTTCTGAATATTTAGGGTCACAACACTGTTGAATCCGAATGGGGATTTCCATTGATTCCTGATGCGATGTATAAAGTGGATTGTGTAATCCCGGAGAGCATTTTTATCTCAAGATGTGCACTTTAAAATGTATTTGCGGTGCCATCTGATAAAACTTATATTTCGCGGCACAGAAATCTCCGTGCTTATCTTCCAAAGGGCAAACAATAAGCAGAGTATTTGTTGCTTGGGATAAAATCAAGGAGAGGAGGTTAAATTATTGGTTTATACTAATGTGGAGAATAAATTCTAAAAAAATTATATTCAATTGTTAAAATATCACTTTTTCAAAGGAACTTTTGTTTCGTACATTTTCCAACGAGATATTAATGTTTTAAATTTTTGATTTTCGCGTTGTACTACATTTAGGACATCAATGAAAACAATTCGGTAAAAAAATACAAACCCTAGAAAAATAGTAGTAAATTACTAAAATATCACTGTTTCAATTTAACTTTTGTGTTTTACAGTCCACGAATTTTTAAACAAGTTACGAATTTTTGAAAATTTTAATTTTCCATTTGTTGAAAGTTTGAGGAAAAAAATCCAAAAAATATGTACCTTGGACACTAAATTCTAAAAAAATATATTCACTTGTTAAAATATCACTCGTTTAAAGGCACTTTTGTTTTTAAAGATCCATGCATTTTCGAACGAGATATGATTGTTAAAAACTTTTTATTTTCGCGTTGTTGAACATTTCGAAAAGTTAAAAATATAAACCGCAAAATAAATTCTAGAAAATTTGTAGTAAATTACTAAAATATCACTCTTTGAAATTCACTTTCCTGTTTTAAAAATCACCAATTTTTAAACAAGTTGCAATTTTTTCAAAATTTTAATTTTCCATTTGTTGAAAGAAAAAAAAAAGAAAAAAAATCAAAAAAATATGCACCGCGGAGAATAAATTCTAAAAAAATTATATTCACTTGTTAAAATATCACTATTTTAAAGACACTTTTGTTTTTAAAGATCCATGCATTTTCGAACGAGATATGATTGTTAAAAACTTTTGATTTTCCCGTTGTTCAACATTTCGAAAAGTTAAAAATATAAACCGCACTTTTTTTAGATCCATACATTTTCCAAAACGATATGAATGTTTGAAAGTTTTAATTTTCGCGTTGTTAAACATTTCGAAAAGGTAAAAATATAAACCGCAAAAAATAAATTCTAGAAAAATTGTAATAAATTACTCAATAAAAAAAAGAATCACTCTTTAAAATACCCTTTTGTGTTTTAAAATCCACAAATTGTCAAATGAGTTGTGAATTTAAAAAAATATTTTTTTCCGTATATTGAACTTAAAAAAAATCCAAAAAATGTGTAATAAATTCTAAAAAAATATATATATTCACATGTTAAAATATGACTGTTGCAAAGGCACTTTTGTTTTTTAAAGATTCATCCTTTTTCGATAGAGATATGAATGTTTCAAACTTTTGATTTTCGCGTTGTTGAATATTTGGGACATCAGCGAAAACAATTCGGTAAAAATATAAACCGCAGAAAATAAATTCTAGAAAAATTGTAATAAATTACTAAAATATCACTCTTTAAAATTCACTTTTGTTTTTTAAAACTCACCAATTTTCAAACGAGTTACGAATTTTTGAAAATTTAATTTTTCCATTTGTTGAACTTTAGAGAAAAAAAAATCCAAAAAATATGTACCGTAGGTAATAAATTAAAAAAAAAATACATTCAATTGTTAAAATATCACTCTTCCAAAGGCACTTCTGGTTTTAAAGATTTATACATTTTTGAACGAGATATGAATGTTTAAAACTTTTGATTTTTGCGTTGTTGAACATTTGGGACGTAACAGTGGAAACAATTCGTTAAAAATATAAACCGCAGAAAATAAACTCTAGAAAAATTGTAATACATTACTAAAATATCACTCTTTGAAATTCACTTTTGTTTTTTAAAATTCACCAATTTTCAAACGAGGTACGAATTTTTGAAAATTTCATTTTTCCATTTGTTGAACATTTGAGAAAAAAGTTCCAGAAAATGTGTACCACGGAGAATGAATTCTAAAAAAATTCAATTGTTAAAATACTACTATTCCAGATATATTTTCATTTTTAGATATGTACATTTTTTCGAACGATATATGTGTGTTTGAAACTTTTGCATTTCACGTTGTTGAACATCAGTAAAACCAATTCGGTAAAAATATAATCCGCAAAAAGTAAATTCTAGAAAAATTATAATTCATTACTAAAATATCACCCTTTAAAAAACAATTTTATGTTTTAAAATCCACCGATTTTCAAATGAATTACGAATTTTTAAAAATCTATTGAACATTTGAGATGATAAACGTGAAAAAAAATTTACCATCAAATCAGAAAAAGTTATACCACCCTCCCACCCAGTTTTGATTAAATTTTAACAAACCTATTTTTTGAGATACAGTGCATAGATAAAAAAATCCAGCAATTGTTGAAATCGCCGCTGGGACCTTAAAACGGATATTTCCGTTAAAATTTTTTTTTTAATGTTTACGGTCACTATACTTTCCCGTACGTAACGGAGAAAGTAAAAATTATTGGAGAAAATCAAAAAAGCTTAAGGTACACACCCACTTCCGGTATACGAAATGATACCAAAAGCTTCTCAGTTCTTTGGATTGCCAAATAAGGCTTATGTCTAAAGTTTTATTTGAAAATATTTAGTGGCTTCTGAGATATCGCGTGCACAGATTTTCTTTTTTAAAAAATTGCCGAAAATTGCCAAACGAACCTCAAAACGTATACTTTTCACCATCATAATACTTCCCCGCTCTTATTACGCAGAAAGTAAAAACAGATGAAAATTTTTGCCATTTAACTACTGAAATGTTCAATTTATTTATCGAATGTCCCGGCGCATTCACCATTTATTTGAATTGCCAAAAAATATTACTAAATCGTGAAGAGAAAACAGTGGATGAATGAGATACCAGTTCAAAGAAATGTTGATGTGGCCATCATGTAATTTTCTCTTATTTTATTGTATTATAAGAAATGTTTATGATATTTTGTATATTTATCGATTTTTTTTTCTCGAAAATTGTAAAATATTCATTACTTGAGAATTGGCTATAAAATTAATAAAACCTTATTTTTCATTTTCTATAAAAAATAATCGATATATTTCTGCACTGGAAACAAAAACGAAATTCACGAAACTTGCAGTGGAGGGAACAAAAATTGCACTCGACAATTTAAAAAGTTGGAAAAAAGTGAATCTCTTAAAAAGTAGCTTTAAAATTAGCAAAACTATCCAGAAATAGTGTATTATTGATTTCTATGGAAACAATCCACTGAAAGTAAAACAAACTTTTACCAACGGGGAATGATAATTTCTTTTTTAATTGCAATCAATTTTGAAAAAATTATTAAATAATCACTGGAATAATTAGGATGAAAAATTACTAAAGCTTATTGTTCTTCACAGTTATACAAATGTCAGACACAAAAATGTTCAAAATTTTACAAAAAAAAAATTCAAATATTACAAATACATAATATTTAAATAATAATTATATATTTTTGGATTAGTGAAATAACATACAACATATTGTCACCGAAATCAAAAATTGTCGCAAAACTTGCATTCAGAGGAACGAACTATTAAAAAAATTCTAAATAATTGGCTATTTAAAAAATGAGTTAAAAAAATAACAGAACTATTCAAAAATAGTGCATTTTTTGTTTCGTTTTTTTTTTCCACAAAAAATTGCGGGACAGAAAACTGCACTAAAATTTTAAAAATGAAACGGAAAATGTCGCAAAACTTGTATTCACCCAAACGAAGATTGTTAAAAAAATTCTAAAGAATTAGCTACTTAAAAAATTAGTTGAAGAATTTTCAAAACTATTTAAAAATAGTGCATTTTTTGTTTCTTTTGTAAACAAATGACACATTTCCACAGAAAACAAAAACTTGCAATAACGGGACCGAAAATTGCACTAAAAATTTAAAATAGACTATTAAATTCAAATTGAAAATCCTCACTTGTTGCATTAAATTAATTAAATGAAGACATTTAACATCATTTTTTACTTTAGTATATATTCTGGCGACTTTGCTTCTTTATTCAAGTCAAACTAATAATTACTTGAAGAATTAGGTTTAGAATTTGTAAAAATATCCAAAAATAGCACACTTTTGGTTTCCTGTAAGAATTGTTTTTCCTGGAAACAATAGATGCAAAACTTGCGATAAATTGCACTCAAAAATTGGCAAAAACCTAAAAATGTATAACTTAAAAACTTGGCTAGAAAATTACTGAAACTGTTAAACAATAGTGTATTTTGTTGTTTTTTTTAGAGAAATAAAACACATGGGTGCAGAACTTGTACCAACAGGACCGAACATTGCACTCAACTCCATGAAAAAAATCAAAAGAATTTGCAGAATTCACTTGTAATTATTAAAAAATAGTGTCATTAGTTTCACATTAAAAAAATCGACAAATTCACATTGGAAACAAAAAAAAAACGCAAAACTTGCACTGACGTCATAATTGTATTGTCGGAAAATGTGGAATAAATAACAAAAATCAACCTGTTCGAGGATTTTTTTTCGAAAAATCTTGGCAAAAGCGCGTTGGTTCCGTATTTTAAACATATACAGGCTGTTTCAAATTCGATGCTCACCATGAGGATTTTGCTTATTAGAAGAGATAGAGGATATGTTTCAATTTGGCACTTTTGCAGAATTTTACGCTGATTAATATCTTAAAAAAAATATTTTGTTTTCGAGTAAAGTCAAAAAAACTGAAAACACTGATTTTCGTTTTTCATTATATCTTCTTTATTTGAGGTGATATTTAAAAACGGTAAAGCCGCTCTCATAGCAATTTTTACTTTCTCCGTTACGAAGTACGAGAAAGTATTGTGATCGTGATTTTAAAAAAAAATTTTTTTTTTACGGAAATATCCGTTTTGGGGTCGCTAGATGCCATTTCAACAATTTCTGGATTTTTTTTTGTGTCTGTGTGTGTCTGTGTGTGTGTGTGTGTCTCTGTGCGCGCTGTATCTCAAAAACTAATAGAGCAGTTGATATGAAACTTTGAACATACGTCTTATTTGATAATCTGAAGAACTGAAAAGCTTTTGGTAAAATTTCGTACACCAGAAGTGGGCGTTTACCTTAACTGTTTTTTGTTTTTTGTCAATATTTTCTTAAATATAAAAAATATCACAAAAACATTTAAACAAACTTTGAAGACAACAAAGAAATGAACATCTTTTGCTTGAAAACATTTTTTATAAAATCATTTTTATTCGAGAAAAAAATTTATTATTTAAAAAAAAAAAAATTTAATTTTTGGTTTATAATTATAAAACGATAATAGTTACAGCAAATTTATATTAATAATAATTGTAGAGAATGCTAAAATGAACAATTTATAAAGAATAAGTTTTTTTCGAAATCCCTTTAGTTTTTGAGTAAACTGAGTTTTTGAATTTGAAGTATAATTTTCCCATCTTTCATAATTTTGACGTTTTAAACATCAGTTTCATTCGAGTTTACGCAACGCTCGATGTACATTTAAAATACGATTTAAATTGAAAATAAACCAGGAAAGCGTATATATAATTGATACCATCAAGTCGGAGAAAGTAACATGATGGCCACATCACCATTTTTTATTATCTACTAGATGGCATAAAATAATTGTTTGTAACATGTTTCGTTTCCTTTCAACCATCAACTTTCTTATTCTTTATGGACGCCATATTTATTTTTTATGACATCAGAATGCTCAATCTTTTGTGATGACTAAAATATATATTTAATTCCATAAATGAACATATAATCGTTCAAAACACTTTTATTGGCAATCTATGTAGCGCCTACTAAAAATCATCCGTGCCACTGAATTAAAAACAATTAAAATATCGAACTTGAAACACCCTGTATAATTGCAACAACGACTTTTTCATCTTCTATAAATTCGCGTAGTTACGCTCACGATGAAAGGCTGCATCGAATTTTTCCGACGTAAAGAAAATTCCAACTTTTAATCACCTCCAACTAACTTATTCCAATCTTTTTAAAAGTATAATAACAGTTACCTCGTTGTTTCGCGTCCATTCGGAAATTTTTGAAACGAAGGCAATTCGCTAATTGGTTGCGAATAAATTTCCTCCGGCGCCCTCAATTTATCGCAACGAGTTTTATCGCGGTGCGAACTTTACGAGCAATAACTTGTACGCTTATAATTGAAAACTCAGAGAGAGCCTTGCTCTGCAATATAAACTAATTAAATCGATAAATTGAATGTACGCATATATACCATTGTATGATTTATGAGGGCGATGAAATTGGTTATAGCTATTAATACAACAAGAATATTATGCGGTTTATAATAATCAAGGACGTCGGAGATTATTATAAATCGCAAATATTTGAGTTATACTTAAGGGGGTAAGTGCCGCGTCGAAAATCGATGCGTTTTTGATGGTCAGCATATACATAATTCTGACGTTAATATCAAATATTAAGAAAATATATTTTGCACACTTGGAGAGAAAGGGTTAAACTATTCGTCTATAGAATTGGATTTTTTTTAATCATCAGACAAACTGTATAATTTATCCTGAAAATTACCAATATTGGATGGATATCTGGAGCTTTTCTCTGCAAAAGAACTAAAAATGTAATACTACAGAAAAATAGTTTATACCTTTGAAAACAATATGTATGTAATAAAATTGTCATTGGTTATCAAATAAAGTCGCAAAAACGTAAGAGCTGCACCTCTACAAACACGAATTTGGTTCATTTTCGCCGTTGTAATGAACGCCACCTGTATGAAACATTTTGTATCAATCCTGGAGGCGTGTACAAACAAATTTACGTACTCGGTAAAATTTCAGGCCCAAGATTGTGGCGATTATAATTTTCTGGTCTAACTCTGGCCCGAGGCACTTACTCCCTTAAAGTTTCATATCATCGACGAAGCTGATACACGTCCACTTCTATTAATCGAATTGTTTACATGGCGCAGGAACACTCACCTTACACTACGAAAGTATTTCATATTATAGTTAGTTCAGCATGCGAAAAGAAAATACACTCGGTGAAAAGTATACACGATGTGCGCGAATGTTCACGAACTAGCACGTCGTGTATACTTTTTACCGAGTGTATTTTCTTTTCGAATGCTGAACTAACTATAATATGAAATACTTTCGTAGTGTAAGGTGAGTGCTACAAATCTCCTGAATAGCTTTTAGGCGGCTTCAGGGGACGACAACTGATATACTCATTAAAACTTTCGAAAATAAATATTATTATTATTATTATTAAATGACACAAAATCACATTTGAATATTAAATATTGTTCCCCCATCAGTACAGCATCCAGGCAATAGATTCCGCCACTTCGGCGTTTCTACCTCCACATTTCAATACTTAGGTAATACATAATGCGAAAATTAAGTTAGTTTCTTTTAATTTTTCCAACTATAGATAAATAACTATTTTTCTCGAATTATGAGGAAAAACCTGAACAAAACCGTTTTTATCCATTCTCGTTTGATAAATTAATTTACACGCTCCGTTTAACTTCTAAAAAAGATACAATAACGATATTATTATTATCGTAAGATTTGAATGTAAGCAAGTCGAGCCGCTTTCATCTCAAGCCAAATATTATTGCGACTGATTTTCCCGTGGAGGATTTATGTACGTACGGATGAAAGGAAATCGAAGGAAACATATATACAGAGCGCCGGGCGGCGCGGCGAGTGCAGAGCTTCAAACAAAAATAAAGCCAACCCCATTTATTTGTCTAAAGTGTTACTTCTGCGTCAGGGCTTTTCATATCCTTTGTGCCGCTCTCTTTGCGCTATCCATTACACAATTCTTAACACACTTTTTACGGTCGTGCTTCATGTTCCGCTGTGTTGCACAGGCGGTTATTTGCAGATTTAAACTCGCCGTGGAACGAACGGGAGGGCATTTATTCGCCACTCGGCGGTTTTCAGCGGTTTAACGTTTCGCTTTTTCAAGGGCGATAAGCGGGGCATCGTAAATCACTTACCTATATCGTTCTTATTCGGATTGTAGAAAGCGTTAACTACAGCCGGCTCCGTCGACCATTTGTCTTTGTCCACCGGTTGTCGCAGCTTCTGCAGGTTCTGCTCCGCGTCATATTTCAGGACGTTTAATATGTTCGTCATGAATTCGTCGTTGGTGATGTTTAGCTGAAATGTTAAATCAAATTGGAGCGTTAAAAACTGTTAAGGAAATTGTAGTGATGGCATTCGTAAGGCTATCATTCTCGAGATTATTCAACTGTGTCAATTTGTGTAGAGTTTATTTCATGAATGTTGGCGTTCACGTCATCAGTTTCTGAACACATCTAAATCCGGGCCCACACGATGCTACGAACGTTTGCCTCAAATGTTTGCTTCCAAGTGATGAGTTGGACGAACGTTTTGACACATACGCTCCCACACGATAGGCAAACGTTGGATCCAAATGCAGTTGGTTCCAACGTTTGTCTGAAGGAGGTTCACCCCCTTATTAGTTCTCAGAGTCACCGCTAGGGTGACAGTACATATAGTAGAGGTTATTATTCATTTATGTTATGATATTTACTTAATTGTTTACTTTTTTAAATCATTTAATTAAGTATTAAACCCTCAAGTTCAGTTAATTTTATATATATTTTTTTTATAATTGTCATGATTTACTAATTAATAAAATATTATTGCCAGTAGCTGAACTTGTACCTACCTACTGCAATTTTTGTTTGCAATAACATTTCTTACATTACTCTGTTTTTGTATTTCATAGTGATTATTATTTAAAAAAAGCATGTAAAATAAATATTAAAAAGACCGTTACTTATGATACACGGTTGTCATTCGTACAAATGTTTGTGCATGTCGTGTGGGAATGTATCCAATGCCACCAAGTATGCCAACCAATGACAGAGAAAACCCTTTGAAGCAGACTAAAAGACCGACAGCCGGCCGAACACCTTCCAACACGAACGTTTGACGCTGGAAGCTGGCCACTCGTAGTTCGTGGATCTCCCACATGATGCGCCCAACCATCCAGCGTCCAACGTTGGATGGTGTTCGTAGCATCGTGTGGGCCCGGCTTAAGACAAGCGGCTTTCTATCATTTTATACTATTATATGAACATTTTCATGGTCAATCCTAGAAACGTATGTCTTCTGAGCGTTGATACAAGTACCGATAGCAGTACCCACCGCTCGAAAACGTGTTGAATTGGTTAGACGAAGAAACCGTTATAGCGCATGTCTACCTTCACACAACGCTCACCAGAACCGCCAGTCATTCGTCAGTAGGGATAACTAACCGTCTTTAATTTGCAAGTTGTTCGAGTCTTTCTGTTTGTTTCAGTTTTTCATTAGTTCTTTTCATATTTTCGCAGTGTTTTTCGTATTGTGTTTGGTTTCGTTTTAGTGCAAATAAGTGTAAAAATAGTTGTTTCATTAAAATAACCACAAAAGCCCGAGACATGGCACCGAAGGTAAACTAGTACTTCACTAAGGAAAAACATAATGGAAATCCCCTTTTAGTTTTGGATGCAGTTCATGAGGTACATTTTTTGGATCATAATTAAGAAACAATAATAGTTACAGCAAATTTATATTAATAACAATTGTAGAAAATGCCGCAATAAACAAGTATAAGTTTTTTTTAAGAAATTCCTTTAGTTTTTGAGTAAACTAACGGTAAAAATTTATTGAATTTGAAGTATAATTTGTCATTTCCATCTTTTACAATTTTGACGTTTAACGTCAGTTTCATTCGTGTCTACAAAACGCTCGATGTACATTTAAAATACCATTTAGTGCCTTCCAATAAGGTATTCATCGGCATGATTCGTTTACAAGAGTTTGATTAGGTGTTGGAATGTCAGACAAAAAATCTTGGTGATGTTTTAATGTAGAATTCAGTCAAAAAACCAATCCCATTTAACGTTACACCAATGCGCACTATTGTGACCTTGAACGGATTGATTCTGGACTTTGGAATTGATGACGTGAACTGTATCATTCCTGAAAAAAAACTATATTTGTGTTGTTTCGTAACAATTTGTTGCCCGTTTCTTGAGACTGATTCTCCTGCCGTGCTTTGAATTTTAATGATTTTACGCTGTATTTTGATTGATGATTTTAAGGTACGATGTCGTATTCATGTGTAGAACTGACTATCTGTATTGCCACCTCTGCTACCTCGGCCATGCCATGAGTCACCCCGCGAGCCGTCACTGCTTTATGTTTTCCTATCAAATTGGCTCCGCTATCGTAGCCTTGTCCCGGGCATTTCTTAAAATTCAATTTGAATAAAACACGCACAAAAAATTAAATATACAGGGTATTTCAGAGCTCTGGGAACGGTCAATCATGTGCTTATTTTTCAAAATTTCGAAAAATGATTTATACAAAAGTTGTGTATAATAGTGAGCTGCACGCCATAAAAATATTTAAATTTATACAGGGTGTCTCATAACAAAGTTACAGACCAAACTTATGTTTTTTTTTAAATTAAACACCCTGTATTTTTTGTCATTTTTGAATTATATGGAGCAAATAAAGGTGAGTTACTTTAATATTCCCTATACCTATTGTTTGCCGTTTTCGAAATATTTGAAGATTTGTTGAAATGCATGGTACAAATGAAATTTTATATTTGCCCCAGTGATTGACGTTGAACGATTAAAATCATTTCTATTATTTGGTTGAAGGTTCGAACTATAGAGCCAACCATGATTTCATACAAAAGTTATACAGGGTGATAAAAAAATGCGGTAGAAAAACCGAACTATTGTATATTTTTCAAATTTTAGTTTTGATATGTTGAACACAAAGAAAAATAAATTAAAATAAACATAAAACACCGACTTAAAATTCTACAAAAACTAAAATTAGTTCAGAAAACCTCATTCTTTTTCAAAAATCAACTGATTATCTTGTGATTTGTAAATTTTCAGAAATTTTATATTTAATATGTTAACACGCAGTTACAGTAACCAAAAACGCCAGGTAAAAATTGTATAAAATTGAAATTCAGAGCAGAATACGCCATTTTTTTTAATTTTAATTTTAGATTTTGAAAATTTGGAAATTCCACCGATTTTCTTGCGAGTTGCGTATTTTTTGAAATTTTACTTTTAACATGCTGAATATAAAGAAAAATAAATTAAAATAAATATAGAGCGCCGACTCAAAATTCTACAAAAACTAAAATCAGTTCAGAAAAACCTCATTCTTTCGAAATAAATTTGGTTTTCAAAAATCAATTGATTATCTTGTGATTTGTAATTTTTTAGAAATTTTGATTTTAATGAGTTAACACGCATTTATAATACCTGAAAAACGCCAGTTAAAAATTGTACAAATTTGAAATTTAATGCAGAACACGCGATTCTTTAAAATTAATCTTGGATTTTGAAAATTTGGAAATTCCACCGATTTTCTTGCGAGTTGCGTATTTTTTGAAATTTTACTTTTGATATGCTGAATATAAAGAAAAATTAATTAAAATAAATATAGAACGCCGACTCAAAATTCTACAAAAACTAAAATCAGTTCAGAAAAACCTCATTCTTTCGAAATACTTTTGGTTTCCAAAAATCAACTGATTGTAAATTTTCAGAAATTTTAGTTTTAATATGTTAACACGCAGTTATAATAATTATAAAAGCTAGGTAAAAATTGTACAAAATTGAAATTCAACAGAGAATATGCCATTCTTTAAAATTAATTTAGGATTTTGAAAATTTGGATGAGTTGCGTATGTTTTTGAAATCTTAGTTTTGATATGTTGACCACGCAACGAAAAATAAATTTAAATTAATATAGAACGCCGCGTCAAAATTCTTCAAAAACTAAAATCAGTTCAGAAAACTTGAAATAATTCAGTTTTTCAAAAATCCACCAATGTTTTGCGATTTCTAATTTTTTCTAAATTTTAGATGTAATACGTTAACATGCAGTTATAATAAATATAAAACGACGGGTTAAATTTGAAATAAGTTTTGGATTTTGAAAATCCGCCGATATTTTAATCAGTGGGGATTTTTTTAAATCCCATATTTTGAATTGTTGAAAAAAATTGAAATAAATATACATCGTGGAGGTAAAATTCTACAAAAATTAAATTTAGTTCAGAAAACAGCATTCTTTCGAAATAATTTCAGGTTTTGAGAACCCAAAAATTTTCTTGCGAGTTGTGAAGTTTTCAAAATTTGTTGAAACTCGAACGATAAAGAATTGAAATAAATATAAAAAGCAAGTATACAACTACAAAAACTTAATTCAGCTCAGGAAATGCCGTTCTTTCGAAATACTTCTGATTTTTGAAATTCCACTCGCGAGTTTTTTTTTTAGTTTGGACATTTAGTTTTGATCGAAAAAAAAAATAAAATAAATACAAATCTCGGCGATACTCTACATAAATTATATTCAGCTCACTCTTTCAATTTGGTTTTCCAAATTCCGCCGATTTTCTCGCGAGCATTGTTTTATTTTTAGTTGTTTCATTAGAATCCAAAATCATATGTTTACAAATCTGGAAGAACTAACAAATACCACCCTTGTAAACCAATAATTGTACAAGGTTTAAACGATAATGAGCATCAGAGAAGATTGCAGTTTGGCAGGAGGTACATGCAAACTGCGAGGATGATACTGTTTCTTTTTTTAACAAAAGAAACCTGATTTTATGTTGTAGACGACGTCAAGTTCCCCCACTTTTTCAATTAACAACTCCGCTATTCTTAAATTAGCTTTCCCGCTTAATCTGAACTTCTAAACAAAAAGAACCTGATTTTATTCGAAGACAAGTTTTCTCAGTTTTTCAATTAACAACTCCTCCGTTTTAGGTTTTTAGCTTTCCCGCCTAATCTGAACAGTGCGGACAGAAGAAATATGACATCATGTTTCTCAAAAAGATGCAGACACGACAAACAACACCGTGCTATAACCCTACTTAGATTTTTTTTTGTTATAAATTTGGCGACAAATAGGTATACTTTATTTTTTCTCTCTTTAACGACATAAAAAATAAGTTAATATAAATCAACGCGTGGGTCATTTGGAAAGCCTTCGTGGGCCAGTGTTTGACCTGTGGGTTATGGGTTCGCCACCTCAGCACTAGAACATCTTTGGCACTTTTAATTCTGTTCATGTTAAAACCATACAGGGCGATGGTAATTTATTCAAGAAAGACTGCAAATGTTTGCAGTTGTTGATTCGCAAACCTTCTTTATTTTATTTAAAATTGTGGCAAGCAATCTTCAGAACCTTATGAAGCTTCTAAGATTATCAGACGCTTAGTTGGTGACTAAAAAGGTTCCAACCGTAACTTGACTACTGACAATTTGTACATAAGTTACTCTCTAACCAAATATCTTCTTACTAAAGGTGCAACACTTGTGGGCACGTTTAAGAATAACAAAAATAAATTTTCAACTAATAAATAAAAAGATATTGCTTGGTTTGCAAAAGCACGTAAAACTTGTTTCTCGTTTGATGAAATAAAGACTGTTCAGTACTGCACACGATGATGACAGAATTGACCAGGATACGAATAATCCACACGTAATCTTTGATTGTTAAAAATATAAGAGGGGTTGCCCTTCTCCAAACATGATGATGCGCCCAAGTTCGGAAGATATTTCTTTAAAAATACAGCAACTTCAAATCCATCGAAAGTTGTAAGTCTCTTTATCAGGTCACTTTCAAGAGAATTTGAAAATAAATTAATATCTATTTCATATCGCTATCCTTAGAAATATGTCACAGTAGCATGATTTAAGATAAAACAAAACAAACGCGGTGTAAAATATAAGCAACAAAGTGTAATCAGCGAAAAATATCCTATAATCCAGGTTAACTCACCGTAGCGTACTCCCTGATGAGTTCATCCCCGTCGGTAATTAATTGGGGATAGCCTATCCGCTCGTTCATCGCGTCCGCCTTTTCTTTGGCAACGGCCCTCGTTTCATCATCCATCCAGTGATTTTCCGCTAGCAGATCATTGAAGGCCTCCCTTATCGTGTGGATCATCGTTAGGGCGGTCTCCTGTGAACGTTTCAACGACTTAAAAAAAAAGCACAAATTATTAACGCCCGAACGGCCCACCTTGCTCTCGTGATTGAAATTATCCCTTATGAATAGGGCGCCGACGGCCATGCCCAGCTTCTTGTTGGTCCACTCGACGCACTGGGACCACCGGTGGCGCTCGCTCAGGATACCCAGAAGGATCTTCCTGAACTCCACGCGTTCCCTTTGATAGTCGTCAATCATGTGCGGCACCAGGGCCATTACCAACCTCCAGAGGACGTAATTATGGATGACCCTATAGAAACCGGTTAATTAAATCAACGTCTGCTCTTTCGAGATAAACGCCTGAAGGGTTATTAATTCGCTTCATTAATACAATCGAATTAGTTTCACGCAAATTGATCTTCCGCTTCTTGCGTCTAATCGAATTCTAACCTTCTATTTGTGGCTGCGAGGATCTTTCCCATCTCGATGAAATATGACAGTCCGTAGGCGACGACCGGCTCGTGTTCGGTGATGTCCGCGTCCAGGAAGGATTTCAGATATTTTTCCCAGTCGATCTGGGGCACTATCTTCTGCAGCTGACTCAGGCTTAATTTCTTGTAGATCGCGCTGGTGTCGTGTCTGTCCGCCTCGGGGAGTGACGCCTGTAATGGCCCGAGAGGAAATTTTAATTTAAAAGCGATGCCCTATTTCGGCTTACGAACTTACATACTTCATGGCAAACATGAAAGATAAATGATGTTCGATCAGTACTCTGTCATTTTTTTAAATTTAATTTAATTTGATTGGTTCTGATAATACATTCACATTGAAATGTAAATGTATGTTCTGTAATAGTAGTTACCTCTACATTTGTCAACCAGATATCTGCAGAATACAAACAAACAAGCAATGGAAGATTTTGTGTCGAAAAGCATCACGAGCGACGAGGCGCATGTCCACTTAAGCGGTTACCTCAATAAGCAAAATTTTCGCTACTGGGGCACTGAAAATCCGTGTGTGATGCACGAAAAGCCATTACATCCACACAAAGCCACTGTGTGGTGCGGCGTTCACGCGGGAGGAGTGATTGGGCCATATTTTTTTGAGGATGTCATCGGCAAAACGGACACTGTTACTGGCGAACGCTACAAGGCCTTAATAAACAACTTCTTACTGCCAGAATTGGATGAGCGGGGCTTGGTGAACATGTGGTTTCAACAAGACGGTGCGACCGCACAAACAGCACGAACCACAATGGATATTGCGAAGGAAGCGTTTCCTGGTTGCGTAATCTCCCGTTTTGGCGTTTTGGCATGGCCAGCAAGATCGCCTGATTTAACCATCCCAGACTTCTTTCTTTGGGGCTACTTGAAGTCGCGGGCTTATGCCAACAAGCCTCAGACGATCACAGCGCTTAAGGAGAATTTTCGACAGGAATGCGAACAGTTATCACCGGAAATCTTGCGGAAAGTCATGGAAAATTCGATAAAACGGGCACAAATGTGTATCAACACTGGCGGCAGCCACTTGATGGATTTTATCTTTTCCACTTAACAGAAAAAATTGTAAAGGTTCAAATAAAGATTTCCATCTCTCATAAAAATTTAGTAAAAAGTTATTCAAAAACAAAATTGGATGATCAATTTTGCGCCACCTTGTATTATAATTGCGAATAATGGTTATATTAATCCTTACCTAAAGAATTATTCCCACAATACAATAAGTTGAAAACAAGCTAATGTTACAAATAAAATGTGTCCAACAGAAACTTAAAGTTTCCATTTGTCTCTTTGTTTTATTGATTTCTACTCATTTGTGAAATCATTGTTTTTGGTTCAACTGATTGGATTGTAGGATAGTGCCCACCCGCCACCCTCCGTTTTCATTTTTACTTAAGATTAAAATAATAGTTTAGATCAAATAGACTTTCTTTATTTGTTTAGAAAGTTGACAGAAATTGTTTGTTGCTTAAAGGGCCCACCCACCAAACTTCGTTTTTATTGAACTAAAACCAAAGTTTTACGTTGAATTAGAGGAGACTCGTTTTTGTGAGTTGACTCATCGTGAAGAGTCCATCGAAAAGAGTCACTACTTATGGCTCTTTTGAAAAGTATATCTGGAAAAAAAGTCAAAATTTACCCTGAAAATATGGTGAATAGCAAATTCTCTTGTTGATGGCAATTGAGTACGTTCGAAGCTACGCTCATTGTCCAGCTCATTTTTTTTGGACAATGGTTCGCTCCTTATTTGTGACAGCAGAATTTCACACAAAACTTGGAGAAAACGAAATTTGCATTTAGTGATTAGAAAAATTTAAAAAAAAAACTATCACTGGTGAAATAGTCCTGAATATTTTCAAATCCATCCAGAATCAATGTATCTTTATAATATTTAAAAAAAAAATCGCCATAGTCCACCTGAAAACAAAATGGTTCCACTCAAAACTTGTAGAGGTGAAAATGAAATTTGCGTTTAGCGGTTAGAGAAATTAAAAAAAAAAACTATCACTGGTGGAATAGGCCTGAATATTTTCAAATCCATCCAGAAATAATGTATCTTTACCAAATTAAAAAAAAATCGCCATAGTCCACCTGAAAACAAAATGGCTCCACTCAAAACTTGAAGAGGAGAAAACGAAATTTGTGTTTAGCGATTAGAAAAATTCTAAAAAAAAACTATCACTGGTGGAATAGGCCTGAATATTTTCAAATTCATCCAGAAATAATATATCCTTACCGTATTAAAAAAAAATCGCCATAGTCCACCTGAAAACAAAATGGCTCCACTCAAAACTTGAAGAGGAGAAAACAAAATTTGCGCTTAGCGATTAGAAAAATTCTAAAAAAACTATCACCGGTGGAATAGGCCTGAATATTTTCAAATCCATCCTGAAATAATGTATCTTTACCATATTAAAAAACAATCTCCATAGTCTACCTGAAAACAAAATGGCTCCACTTAAAACTTGAAGAGGAGAAAACGAAATTTGCGTTTAGCGATTAGAAAAATTCTCTAAAAAAACTATCACTGGTGAAATAGGCCTGAATATTTTCAAATCCATCCAGAAATAATATATCCTTACCGTATTAAAAAAAAATCGCCAAAGTCTACCTGAAAACAAAATGGCTCCACTCAAAACTTGAAGAGGAGAAAACGAAATTTGCGTTTAGCGATGAGAAAAATTCTAAAAAAAAAATATCACTGGTGGAATAGGCCTGAATATTTTCAAATCCATCCAGAAATAATGTATCTTTACCATATTAAAAAAAAAATCGCCATAGTCAAACAAAATGGTTCCATTCAAAACTTGAAGAGGAGAAAACGAAATTTACATTTAGCGATTAGAAAAATTCTAAAAAAAAAACTATCACTGGTGGAATAGGCCTGAATATTTTTAAATTTATCCAGAAATAATGCATCTTTGTCATATTGAAAAAAAATCAAAATGGCTCCCCTCAAGTTCCTTTATGATTGAGAACATATGCACAAAGCAAAAAGTTTAAGAATAAACTGTTTTAAGAAATAGAGAGGCAAAAGCACAAACGTTTAACGGCGCTAACACTGTAATTTTCTCTTTCCTGATTCTTTTCTCTACTTGGACCTGGTTGAGGATCGTCAGGTTTGACATTTACTAAAAATCCGTCCAAAGAATTTTACTTCTGCCTTCTCTTCAGGATGTTTTGGAAATGAGACATTGTCTGATTATTGCCGACAGTGCTATTACGGCTTGTTTGAGTACTTCACTGCAAAGTTTTTGAAAAGATTTCCTTGATTAATAACGCGATGTCTATATCCTCTTTCTCCGACCTCGAAGAGTTAGTTTTGTGCTCGTCCTTCTCAAGTTCCTGCAGTTGTTCAGTGGTCACCCCTCCACTAACTCCTCCATAACACGATTACTCATATGGATCTGCCTAGGAAGACAATATTCTCTAATATACGCACAGCCTTGCTTTCAGTCACTGCGCCTGACAACAAATTCCTCCAAGCCGTATTTTGTGGGAAGCTTACTGCTAGGCTTTGTCAGTAAGAGATATACAATGAACAAACTCTCAGGGTTAATTCTGTCTGAGGTCACTCGAGTGTAATACTGGTTTAGGTAGAGTTTCTTGACATTACTGATTACTGCTGGTTCATGGGCTAGCTGAATGAGAGGAGTGTCAGGGGCAGGAACTTTACAACGATGAAGTCAAATTTCAGCAGCGGCTTGGAGGGTGAGCTGAAGCATTGTCCACTATGAGAACGGCCTCGTGCAGGTTTTTCTCTAAATAACTTGTTTCTTTCAGCTCGTTATGTTTCTTAAAGGCTCTCCAGTTTTCAGATTGGTAATTCAGTGGAGACTTCAGTTTGCAATGGCCACAGAGTAATACAGGCCTGTTTAGCCACAGTTATGAACTTGTTGAGGAACAACACTCACAGGGCATGCGTCAAAAGCAATTTCTTAAGATGTTCTAATATCAGTAATCTTTGTTTGGTAATTCGCAACGTTGGAAGATTTAATTTCTTCGTTTCACATAATCGTAGATACCATTAATAATAATAATAATAATAATAATCTTTATTTCGGTTAGACTACAGCAAATACAGCATGGGAAATGACAAAATGAAAAAAAAAATATTATTCTCGTCATACGGTATGCAGCCGCTATGTTACGGATATGGGCATCACCTTCTTTTTCTTTTTTCATCTCCTTTCATTACTTGGCTCTCCTCATTAACTTTATTAGAACTCATGCCGCACAAAAATTACCCGGACAAGTAATTTTTCTTTCCAATAAATTCATAAATAAATTTCCTCCTAAACTATTATTTGAAACTAAACCGCATGAGCGGATGCTTTAGCCTCAGAATGAATTAAGCGTAGAACTCTTGATAACTTCCCACTAATCTTATGAAGGAAACAAAGTTATAGCCTATGTAAAAAGGGTATACTACAGGATTTTCATTGTGGTAACATCTATCATAAGAATTTATTGTGGATACTACAGGTCACTACAGGATTTTCATTATGGTAAAACATAAGAATTTATTGTGGATACTACAGGTAGACTCCTGTGTATTAATATAATTAATACATTAAAGAATTTCTTTATGTATTCATAATTCATTCCACTTAGGAGTGTGTGCCTTTGAAATTAAATGCTCGCTCACTGTAAATGTAGATAATGGCTGTATCAACAGGCTGTAATTAGTGCGTGAGGAATTCCGCCAAGATTATAATAAAGCGACGAGCTGCTTAAGGTGATAATAATTGAGATGTTGTACAATGTTTGTGAACACAATACGGTTTCGAGCTCGAAGGCACTTAATTGCTGGATATTGTTAATTAATTTTAAATAGCATACTGCGCAGTAATCGGTTACGATAAAGACCGATTTCATAATTATGTGGTTAAGCTGAAGTAGACTGTAAAACATATTTAACCCTAAATAACTAAACTTTAATCTGTGTTACTCTGTCAGACTGTAACTAATCATTAGGCTCATGGATTAATTCAATTAAAAATGATGATATTTTCTTTATTTATTTCGAACAACTTAACCAAAAAAATTAAGTGGTAAAAGTTGGCACTTGCTACAGATGTTAAAAGTGAGCCTTGAAGTAGTTGCGTACGTCTTTTTTTATTCTGCGTTTCTTAGATCGACAGAAAGTACAAAATCGGTATTTGTTTGGCGTACTTTTAGTCGTGTCATCTATGGGATTTTCAAGAAACAAAATATCTTCAAAATTCATTTTGATGTAACGTCTTAAAGTTACTGTGTTGTAAACTTTTTTTAACGAAGCTGTCGTCTCTTAATCACGAGATAGAAAAATTATCATTATTTTTGAATTAATGTAACCGATGTGGAATGATGTGTTGATGTGACGTAGTATCTAGCAACTCACAATGTCACCACGCAATAATTATTTAGAAATATTTTCAGAAAGCAATTACTGTCAACGTGCCGGTTTTGATCCTGTCGCGTGAAACACACCGTAAAATTGCACTTTCCTCGTTTAATTTTCATTTGGCCTGAGGAGGTCGGGGGTACAAATTATATTAGATGAAATTGCTAATGCTAGGTCCACCTATAAGGGTCAAATTTCCACACCCAAGTAATTCCATCAGAAGTGTACCCTAATAATGCGGCAATACCGCGCAGAAGGACTTTAATTAAAACATGCATTCCTATTTTGTAACAAAAAAGTTAATGCACGCACCGTTTTTTCTCCATGAAAATTTTTCCGAATGTGAATGTTTAGTTACCATTTGTAATTCTGTGCAGTACATATTAATGTTACTTTTGAATCTGTGAAGTGAAGTCTGCTTTCAAAACTTGTCTTCAGTTTTTACATGAACTATAAATGTATTCAGTCTTAGCATCATACTACAAACATCAATTGTCAAAAAATTTGATAAATACATTTCTAATAAGTCGTTGTTTATTAAAGTTGTAAGCAGTGGCGTAGCGTAAAGGGGGCCAGAGGAGGCGATCACCTCCAGGTCCGCGCGCTCCTAAACCGATATAAACTAATTACGAATTTTATTTGACACGAACACCTTTTATTGAAATATATCCCCCGCCCTTTAAGCCACGCTACATCACTGGTTGTAACGATATTTTTTTTAAATTGTCAGGCCTATCATTTTGACATCTTCCGATAGGGTGATTAATTTTGCGACACCTTGTAGTTAAAAGTTAAAGCAAATCCATTCAAATAATTTGAGGTTTTTTTGTATATGATTTTATGAAAGAGCATAAAAGTTATCTGAAGCCAGTGTTATCTACTTACATTAGCCAATCTTCTTTCGAATTCCATCACCTCCTTGAGTTCTCCGCCCGCTGTGGTCTTGTTAGCACCAAGTAAGACGGCAATGTTCGTCATATATTTATGGTAAGCTTGCATGTCTCCTTCGCTGCTGGACTTCAGATAGTAGTCTCTGCTGGGCAAAGCCAGTTGCATCTGATCCAGCTATAACATCATTACAAACAGAAACGCAATTCAATTAAAAAACTTTTCCAAACCTTAAGAAATGATTAATTATTTATTTAAAAGTGGTTTCTATTAAAATCTCGCTAGAAGTTTACAGCCATCAAGTTTAGACAACGATAATGACGGTAACACGTTGAAACTCGAGCCCAGCCACTTTTCCAACTATCAACACCAGCTGATTTTTACGTTGCGTATGTATTTAAATTAAAATTGACTCACCACTGTCAATTTCAAAATTAAATTTTGCTGTCAAACTGACATCGAAGCAGATATACTTTGATCAATGGATCTTTGCGTGCACGTCATAGATCATGCGTTTACTCTCTCTACGATAAGTTAAATTAGACGCAATCATATGTGTACGTATGTCGTCTAACACTATTTGCCCATTAAAAATTTCTGTAAGAATTACAGGAAGCGAGATGCGCAAAATCCTTTTTTTGTGGATGGTGCATAAATTGACTGGAAATGCCTAAAAACGATTAAATTGAAACATTAAATATTGTTCCCCTATCAGAACACCTACAGACCGGTTTTGACCTTTCAGGTCTCATCAGTTGCTGATGGGGAAACGGAGATTACTATTGGAATATAAGTATTCCAAACAGCGTTGTAGCCGAATCTATTGTCTGAATACATTCCGCCACTTTGGCGTTTCTACCGATTAAATTTAATTTTAAGGCAAGAAAACTCGATCTTTGGTAATGACACACACGCAAAGATTCATCGATCAAACCATATGCATAAAAATCTCCAACAACGTACTGCTTTATTTTTCTGTACTAAAGCGCCATCTCTTGACCGTCGCAAGAAAAGTGGCCGGGCTTTTCTTAGCCACTCCGTATAGCGATAAATATCTTTGGATTGCATTTATTTCATGGATGTTCCTCCAAATTATTATTCAAGTGACATTTAATCATTACCCATAAAAGCATTTCTAAAAGCGTGCACGTGCTGTTTTCATTTCTTTTTTCTTTGTTTTGCTATGGGATGCGCCTACCTACTTCTTACTTTGTGCGCACCTGGATGATGTTTACAGAGCTGTTCTTGTCGTCCGGGCCGACCCATTGCTCCACCAGGACGCCCTCGTTGTAGATGCCCCTGATCATCCCCATGAGCTCCTCCACGGAGAAGTCTGGCGGCTCCCAGTCGCCCACCGTCACCGGCCAACCGCCCAGAGACGTCAACATTTCACGAAGAGGATTGTCTCCTATCTTGCGAATCTGGACTAAAATCCGAAAATGGCAGTAAATTTGAGCCATAATCATATAAATACAATAATAATAATAATAATAATTGTGTTCATGTTGTGTGAGCCACAAAATTTTGTTTCAGAGTTGGCTGTGAAATAAATTACGTGACGAGACTAGATTACTTCAATTGAATTAGATTTAAAAAAAAGAATTAATCTCAGACATGACTGCTACGTTTCTCTCTCTCAGGCATGGCCAACTCTGAAACAAAATTATGTGGCTCACACGTTACAATACATACGTAAAGAAATATTACAATCACTTGAGCTGTTAAGCTCCCGTCGTCAGGATGCGATAAGCTCCCGTCGTTAAGTGAACAGTGTAAGCAAACGGTGATTGGCTATTTTAACCCAACGTGGCGTCAAATTTTATTGGGTAATACGATACGATATGAGTGAAATAGAAATTATTCAGGACATCACAAAGTAAATTAAGTTTAAAAGCAGATATTTTCGTTAATTCAATTTTTTACGAAGAAATTTTTATAACGATGTAATGCTCTTCATTCTTCTATGTCATATTTTTATGGCATATGAAAATAAAGAAAACATGATATACTGTTTTGTTAAAAGAGTAAAATTAAGTTTATATTCTTTACAGATGCAGAAATGATACAGGATTTATAGCTCTCATTGATTCACGCTTTTAGGAGCTCACGATTACGTCACAGATGATCAGTATGAAATAATTTTAGAACTGTTTTGTTATAAGCGTTAAATTACGTTAAATTCTAAATAAAAAAACTCCCATTTATTTGCCCAATTCATTCGTGCCTTTATCCATAACAAACATATTAAATCTAAAGCGTACAATATAAAAAAAAATGCGAAATTCCACAACGTGAAAATTATGAAAGATAATTAATGCTGCTGTGTTCCTGACGACCAGCATCCCTTCCGAAGGTACCTGAGGTACTCAGCACCACTCTAGCACGATTATGAATAGAATGCCGACAGTTTAAAAATTCCTTTGACAATCGCAAGGACACGTGTCACGCAAATTACACCAATGAAAAATGTGGAACTAGTGGTATCTAGCGCACCAGGGGAGTATTAAATTTGCGGTGGAATTGGCAGGATTGTGGCAATCCTCTTCAATTATTTCCCGTCCCAATAATTACATTGGGTAATTAATGTAATAATTACACATTGTTGCATAATTAAATTGAAAATGAATGGTAATATTCCGCAATTATTTTACAACGCGTTTAATTATAAAATGATATTAACAAAATGTAATAATTAATTAACTTACGAATATCCATGCAGGTGTTGTAGAATGTTTTGGCTTTTGTTGTGGCATCATTGTCGATATCACTAATTGACTCCTCTAACACACCTGAAACAAAAATAAATTTCAAACTAGCACCCTGAAAAAATACGATACTTTTCGTAAACTAAATATGAGTCTTAACCGCTATAGTGCCGAGCAGCGCCACCGCGTCGCTGCATACTCCTGTCAAAAGTGCCGCGAGCGCTTCCTATGTTTTCCTAACAACATAATCATTAAAACTGCACATTTTTCTTTGGCAATTTACGGTATACCCACAAAAAAATTGTCGGCACTAAAACGGTTAAAATACCTACAATAAATAAATACATTATTTATTTATTCAGACAACTACTTTCCCAGCTAAATCACAACTGTCAAAATAGCTCAAGGTTGAATGTGATTATTACTCCATACAGGCTCTAACTCTAAACAAACTATTTTGGAAGTGGTCTAAACTTATTTCCAAAAAATTATGTATGAATTGAATGGAAGACATGTGTTAAAATCTTAACATAAAATATCATAGTAGGCCAGAATAACATTGATTATGATCGGTGGATTTTTTTATGCAAATATTTATTTTATAATTTGCTGATAGACAAAAGATTTCAATATAATTATTTGTGTCCCTAGTCGCGAAATGTAGGGTTTTCCTTGCCGACAGAAGGGTGATGCGCCAGATTAGCCTGGATACTCAAGGCCCGAAAAACAAAAATTTCTTTATTTTCTATAAAGTGCTGTAAAAATGGCACACAATGGTGTCAAACGGTTAGGTTATGGACATTGCCAGCGGCAGTTATATTTGCCGCCGCTGGCAATGTCCATATCTTGTCGGTGTTAAAGCCACCCGGATTTGGTTCAGTACAGCATTCAGGCAATAGATTCCGCCACTTTGGCGTTTCTACCTTTAATAATTATAATTTCACAATTTTGTTAGGCCCTTAACTCCGAGACACAACGATAATTTGGTCCGATAACTAGGAAAGACCGCAAATGCCTTCTCCAGCAGCGGAATCGTTGAGGTTGTGGACATCTTCAAGAGATACTCCGTGAAATCCAAAGGTAACTTTAACGATGAAGACAAGCAGTTGAGAATAGTCACAAGTCACCTAAGTTTGGAAGCTAAATCAGCAATACCACTTGCATTTAATAGTTCTCCAGATAATGGGAACGATCCTTTGAAGTAACAATAAGCTCAGTTAAATACTTACATGGAGGAAGGTGCTTGTGATCGAAGCAACATTAACCCTTTCGGTCTTGGTGGTGGCAATTGCCACCGTAACATTTACGTGTCTCTACTTACTATGACAATCCATGTTTATCACTAGATGTCACTTCAACAAAGCCTCACTAATTAATTTCTATACTAATTAAGCAAATGAGTTCAAATTTGGTATTTATGGTCTTAAGAAGCTCCCCATCAATAATAATGAACAATTTTTTTTCTCATATTGAAAAATCCAGGGCTGAAATGGTTAAACAAAGTAATAAATAATAAAAGCGTGAACTTCGAATATTATGTTTGCTATTATTTTCAAAAGACATTTAAAATTTAAATTTATTTCACCTTGTAATTAATGTTCACCTCTATATGTTACCTTTAAAATATGGTTAGAATTGAAAATAATTCGCAATAAGTAATTCCATTACTGCAATATTTATGTCTGACCCGGATCGTGCAATTAAAGAGCATTACAAGCTTTTAACTTGAATAATGGACGCTATCGGCTACATTTGTAGGCAATATATATTCTCACATGCACACACACACACACATGCTGCAACTTTGTACATTATATATTCGAGCTACACGATGTACAAATAAATAATTGCCGCAGGATAATTTATACCTAGGATTACAAAACAGAATATTAATCGGAAAAAAATTGTACGGATATTGTACCAAATATACTTAGCACACAATGTACGTTATTTATAGGTCAAAAACCTAACAAATCTCACCCCTACATTTTGAGGAAACTCCACGTAAACGTAGAATAAACTTAAAAAAAATACGTGAAAATCCTCGCGATCAAAAAAAATTATAAAAACAATTGCTATCGACTTGAAACTTATCAAAAATACTCAGCACACATTGTACGTTATTTCTAGGTCTAAAACCAAACAGATCCCACCCCTACATTTTGGGAAAATTCCAAGTAAACGGAGCATAAATTTAAAAAAATACGTGAAAATCCTCGCGATTCAAAAAAATATAAAAACAATTGCTATCGACTTGAAACTTACCGAATATACTCATCACACATTGTACGTTATTTCTAGGTTAAAAACCAAACAGATCCCGCCCCTACATTTTGGGAAAACTCCACGTAATCAGAACATAAATTAAAAAAAAATGCGTGAAAATCCTCGCGATTAAAAAAAAATATAAAAACAATTGCTATCGACTTGAAACTTACCAAATATACTAAGCACATATTGTACGTTATTTTTAGGTCAAGAACCAAAAAGATCCCACCCCTACATTTTGGGAAAACTCCACGCAAACTGAGTATAAATTAAAAAAAATACGTGAAAATTCTCGCGATTAAAAAAAATATAAAAACAATTGCTATCGACTTGAAACTTACCAAATATACTCAGCATACATTGTACGTTATTTCTAGGTCTAAAACCAAACAGATCCCACCCCTACATTTTGGGAAAACTCCAAGTAAACGGAGCATAAATTTAAAGAAATACGTGAAAATCCTCGCGATTCAAAAAAAATATAAAAACAATTGCTATCGACTTGAAACTTACCGAATATACTCAGCACACATTGTACGTTATTTCTAGGTCAAAAACTAAACAGATCCCGCCCCTACATTTTCGGGAAACTCCACGTAAACGGAGCACAAATTTAAAAAAATACGTGAAAATCCTCGCGATCCAAAAAAATTATAAAAACAATTGCTATCGACTTGAAACTTACCGAATATACTCATCACACATTGTACGTTATTTCTAGGTTAAAAACCAAACAGATCCCGCCCCTACATTTTGGGAAAACTCCACGTAATCAGAACATAAATTAAAAAAAAATGCGTGAAAATCCTCGCGATTAAAAAAAAATATAAAAACAATTGCTATCGACTTGAAACTTACCAAATATACTAAGCACATATTGTACGTTATTTTTAGGTCAAGAACCAAAAAGATCCCACCCCTACATTTTGGGAAAACTCCACGCAAACTGAGTATAAATTAAAAAAAATACGTGAAAATTCTCGCGATTAAAAAAAATATAAAAACAATTGCTATCGACTTGAAACTTACCAAATATACTCAGCATACATTGTACGTTATTTCTAGGTCTAAAACCAAACAGATCCCACCCCTACATTTTGGGAAAACTCCAAGTAAACGGAGCATAAATTTAAAGAAATACGTGAAAATCCTCGCGATTCAAAAAAAATATAAAAACAATTGCTATCGACTTGAAACTTACCGAATATACTCAGCACACATTGTACGTTATTTCTAGGTCAAAAACTAAACAGATCCCGCCCCTACATTTTCGGGAAACTCCACGTAAACGGAGCACAAATTTAAAAAAATACGTGAAAATCCTCGCGATCCAAAAAAATTATAAAAACAATTGCTATCGACTTGAAACTTACCAAAAATACTCAGCACACATTGTACGTTATTTCCAGGTCAAAAATTAAACAGATCCCACCCCTACATTTTGGGAAAACTCCAAGTAAACGGAGCATAAATTTAAAAAAATACGTGAAAATCCTCGCGATTAAAAAAAAAAATAAAAACAATTGCTATCGACTTGAAACTTACCAAATATACTCAGCACATATTGTACGGTATTTCTAGCCCAAAATCCAAACAAATCTCACCCCTATATTTTGGGGAAACTCCAAGTAAACGGAGCATAAATTTAAAAAAATACTTGAAAATCCTCGCGATGAAAAAAAAAATATAAAAACAATTGCTATCGACTTGAAATTTACCAAATATACTCAGCACATATTGTACGTTATTTCTAGGTTAAAAACCAAACAGATCCCACCCCTACATTTTGGGGAAACTCTACGTAAACGGAGCACAAATTAAAAAAAAATACGTGAAAATCCTCGCGATCCAAAAAAATTATAAAAACAATTGCTATCGACTTGAAACTTACCAAAAATACTCAGCACACATTGTACGTTATTTCCAGGTCAAAAACCAAACAGATCCCACCCCTAAATTTTGGGAAAACTCCACGTAAACGGAGCATAAATTTAAAAAAAATACGTGAAAATTACCGCGATTAAAAAAAAATATAAAAACAATTTCTATCGACTTGAAACTTACCAAATATACTCAGCACATATTGTACGGTATTTCTAGCCCAAAAGCCAAACAAATCTCACCCCTACATTTTGGGGAAACTCCACGTAAACGGAGAATAAATTTAAAAAAATACGTGAAAATCCTCGCGATTAAAAAATATATATAGAAACAATTGCTATCGACTTGAAATTTACCAAATATACTCAGCACATATTGTACGTTATTTCTAGGTCAAAATCCAAACAGATTGCCCCCTACATTTTGGGGAAACTCCACGTAAACGGAGTATAAATTTAAAAAAATTAGGGAAATGCTCGCGATGCAAAAAAAAAATATAAAAACAATTGCTGTCGACTTGAAACTTACCAAATATACTCAGCGCACATTGTACGTTATTTCTAGGTCAAAAACCAAACAGATCCCACCTCTATATTTTGGGAAAACTCTACGTAAACGGAACATAAATTAAAAAAAAAAATTATACACTCCATCTGCTCATAGGTAAGACATTTTTAATATCTTGAGTGACAAAAATCCCACTCGCCACAAAAAGCAGTACAGGATGGCAAATGTAAGTTGGCCAGACGCGCAGAGAGCAAGCGAAAGCTCTCTCTCTACAGCCGGCCGAGTAAAGTCTATGTAATAAGCAAGCACATATTCTTCGCTTGCGCTATTCATTTACAACTCTATCGGGCGCTGTCACTTTTGAAAATGAATGTACAAGGCGCGCGAACTGTTCACGAAATCTATCGAGAGCGCGCTTCGAAGGTTCCGCCCACAATTTTGCCACTGCGCAACGGCAAGTTACGTTTGCCGTCCTGTACTTACGAAACTTACGTTTACATTTTTCTCAAAGCCGTGTTGGTACTTTTTATTTTCTATTGTTTGTCACTAAAGATGTCAAAAAAGTCCAATCTATGAGTAGATGGAGTATAGTACATGTTTCTTTTGCAAACAGTAGTGGCAGATGACACCGTAGTTGACGACTAAAGATTTTTTTTAAAGTCGATCCTTGCCTATCTATCGGTCCTACCGACCTTTTTGTCAGATTGGAGCGATTTATTTAATTTGTTCGTGCTGATGGTAAGATTAAATCGTATTGTCTACAAGTCTTTGAACTTTGAAGTAATGTTGTTCTATCTAAAGATCAGTGACGGTTCGCGGGGTGACTCATGGTAGCACAAACGGCTGCCGGTGTGACCACACCTGTCTGCATTACCACCTCTGCTACCTCGGCCGTACCATGAGTCACCCCGCGAGGCGTCACTGCTAAGGATGTAAAATTGGAATAAGAATGGCACTTTGTTAATTTTATAAATAGTAAGAGGCAGTGGCGGCTCGTGGAAAATGTTGATGGTGGAGCCCTATAACTATATACTAATGGACTACTATTCCCCCCTCCATTTCCCATGATCACTACTCCAAAAGTTGTCCACGAGCTGGAGCCCGATATAAGTCCCGCCCCGGAGCCGAAAATGGAGCGTAATTTAAAAACCGGAAAGCAAAAAAATATTTCTCGATGTATTCATCAGCAACGTGGAGAATGCGAATGCGGGCATATTTCGGCAACTCGGGTCCACTTTCCTGCCTGTTTTTTACAAGCAAAGCATAAACCCATCATTTGCGAAGTTCCGGATTTGATGGAAATCTAATACAGAATTTTAGGTTATAAGTCAAAAGTCAACTGCCAAAAACTACAATTTCTAACTGTCAATGATGGCCATTGTCAAATGCTAAAAACTACAATTTTCAATTGCAAAAAATGACAACTTCCAACTGCAAAAAACTACAATTTTTAACTGTCAACGATGGCCATTTTAACTGCCAAAAACTGCAATTTTTAACTGCCAAAAATGATACCTTTCAACTGCCAAAAACTACAATATTTAACTGTCAACGATGGCCATTTTTAACTGCAAAACACTACAATTTTTAACTGCCAAAAATGATAACTTTCAACTGCCAAAAACTGCAATTTCTGTCAAGAATGGCCATTTTTAACTGCTAAAAACTACAATATTCAACCGCCAAAAATGACAACTTCCAACTGCAAAAAAAAACAATTTTAACTGTCAACAGTGGCTATTTCCTACTGCTAAAAACTACAACTTTCAACTGCCAAAAACTACAATTTTTAACTATTAACGATGACCATTTTTAACTACAAAAAAATAAAATTTTCATCTACCAAAAATGACAACTTTCAACTGCCAAAAACTATAATTTTTAACTGTCAACGATGGCAATTTTAACTGCTAAAATCTGCAATTTTTAACTGTCAATGATTTGACTACTAACTACTAAAAATTACAATTTTTATCTGCCAAAAATAACAACTTTCAACTGTCAAAAACTAAAATTTTCAACTGCCAAAAATGACAACTTCCAACTGCCAAAAACTACAATTTTTAACTGTCAACGGTGGATATTTCTAACTGCTAGAAACTACAACTTTCAACTACCAAAAACTACAATTTTTACCTATTAACGATGGCCATTTTTAACTGCTAAAAACTACAATTTTCAACTGCCAAAAATGAAAACTTTCAACTGCCAAAAACTACAATTTTCACAGCCAAAAATGATAAGTTTCAACTGACAAAAATTAAAAATTTTAACCGTCAATGATGGCCATTTTCAACTGATAACAACTACAATTATCAACTGCCAAAAATGACAACTTCAAACTTCCAAAAACCACATTTTTTAACTGTCAACGATGACAACTTCTAACTGCCAAAAACTACAATTTTTACCTGTCAATGATGGCCATTTCTAACCGCTTAAAACTACAATTTTCAACTGCCAAAAACTATAATTTTTAACTGTCAACGATGGCTATCGAACACTATAATTTTCAACTGCTTAAAATACTTTTAACAGCCAGAAACTACATTTTTTTACTGTCAACGATGGTCATTTTTAACTGCTAAAAACTACAATTTCAACTGCCAAAAACTACTGGTAACTATGACAATTTTTACTTGCCAGATGTGACCATTTTTGACTGTAAAAAATAACAATTTTCAACTATCAAAATTAAAAATTTTCATTAACGAAAAACTATAATTTTCAACTGCCAAAATGACGGTTGTCAACTGCTAACCATAACGAGTTTTAACTGTCAAAAAATTACAACTTAACTGCCAAAAACTACAGTTTTCAACTGTCAACGATGGCCATTTTTAACTGCTAAAAACTACAATTTTCAACTGCCAAATATGGCAACTTTCAACTGTCAAAAACTACAATTTTCAACTGTCAAAAATGACAACTTTCATCTGCCGAAAACAAGAATTTTTAACTGTCAACTATGGCCATTTTTAACTGCTAAAAACAACAATTTTCAACTGCCAAAAATTACAATTTTTAAGTGGCAACTTTGACAATTTTCAACTGCCAGATGTGACTATTTTTGAGTGTAAAAAATAACGATTTTCAACTACCAAATATTAGAATTTTTAATAACCAAAAACTATCATTTTCAACTGCCAAAATGACGGTTGTCAACTACTAACCATGACTATTTTTAACTGTCAAAAAATGACCCTTCAACTGCAAAAAACTACAATTTTTAACTGTCAACGATGACAGTTTTTAACTGCTAAAAACTACAATTTTCAAGTGCCAAAAACAAGAATTTTTACCTGTCAACTATGGCCATTTTTAACTGCTAAAAAGAACAATTTTCAACTGCCAAAAACTACAATTTTTAACTGGCATCTATAACAATTTTCAACTGCCAGATGTGACCATTTTTGACCGTAAAAAATAACAGTTTTAACTACCAAATATAAGAATTTTCAATAACCAAAATCTATAATTTTCAACTGCCAAAATGACTGTTGTCAACTACTAACCATGACTATTTTTAACTGTCAAAAATGACAACTTCCAACTGCCAAAAACTACAATTTTTAACTGTCAACGATGGCAATATGTAACTGCTAAAATATACAATTTTTAACTGCCAAAAACAAGAATTTTTAATTGTCAACTATGGCCATTTTAACTTTTAAAAACTGCAATTTTTAACTGCCAAAAATGACAACTGTCAACTGCCAAAAACTACAATTTTTAACTGTCAACGATGGTCATTTCTAACTGCTAATAACTACAATTTTCAACTGCCAAAAATGATAACTTTCAACTGCCAAAAACTACAATTTTTAACTGTCAATGATGGCCATTTTTAATTGATAAAAACTACAATTTTCAACTGCCAAACTATTATCTGCCGAAAACAAGAATTTTTAACTGTCAACTATGGCCATTTTTAACTGCTATAAACAACAATTTTCACATCAGCTGACGAGTATTATAACCGCGTTGGCACATATACGTGGACGTATTGCAGCCTTTCGCATAGCAATATTTTGACATAGTGTGAATATTTGACAATATAAATGTTTATATATTCAAAGGTGTGAATAAATTGCAGGGTATCACAATATGCAATGCGAGCTCATAGAGTCATATGTCATAGACACAAAATAGCTACCAATTTAGTAACATACCGCAACCATTTAGGGTCCCGCCGCGCCACCGTTGCTTGGAGACGGACATGAAGTGGCGCTAGCAGTCCAAAAGTATATAGTCAAAGGTGGAGCCACTTATACAATATAAACATGTATCTTTGTTAAATGATCGAAGTGTGTTTCGCAATCTATTTTCGCGTTATCCATTCTCAACCGTTAAAAATTCTTGCTTAGCTTGAAACTGCAGGTAGTGCCATGGATCCTTGGCTCTATATAACGAGCCGCCCCTGGGCAGAGGAGGCTTCAACGAGATGCCTCTTTAATAATCCGCTAAATGTAATTTATAACGTGGCTAGAATTAAAAATGTTAACCTGAATATATGACTATTATAAATACCACAATGCATATTTCTAAGAGTATAAATATTTAAATCCTCCCCTACTCTAAAAATTCATCCCCATAAAACTGCATTTCCAATTCAATGCCTGAACGCGAAATGCCCCCCGGGCTAGAATAAAAATCACGAAATACATCCCTTCCGCCACAGTATTCCCAGCTAATACCTTCCCATTGTCCCTATTGTATCCACTCGCACAAGTATATCGCGGCTCCCGGTTACCCCCTCCCCCACCACCGCCCCGGGGTTTCTACAATTTTCTTTTTCATTTATCCGCCGGATTGCCCCCCAATTTTTATGCCTTTTCCGCGCGGCCTCATAACTATGCACCCTTTGAATAATATCTCTCCTTCTTGCCTCGCCGCGTATTCCACATAATTGCTTTAGAGGCATTCCTGTTTCTGCATTTCGCGTCCGTTTGTTTCGAATATTTTTCCTTTTCGGGTTTTATTCCGCCCTGGGGGGTAGTAATGAATTGTAAGAGTCGGCGAAACTTGAAATGCATAAATGTAATCAGTAAGCTGAGGATGATACAATTTGTTTCCTGCGTGTTACTTCGGAGTTAAGGAATTCTCGGAAATTTAAATAATGTTTCTAAAATTAGCAGTGTAAGAATGTATTCAAATATTCAATAAACAATTATTGTTTTCCTATGCAGACCGCTTTGGGTTGTAATGTTTCTAAAATTAGCAGTGTAAGAATTTATTCAAAAATTCAATTTTCCTGTGGAGACCGTTTTGGGTTGTAAGTCTTTCCCATCAGTAAACTTCAGTCAGATGATGGGGGATGCGGATTATTAGAGGTGTTATATTCCACTCTTGAGCTGAAATTGGTAGATTATGCGGCTTAAAGCCATCTCGTCGAACGAAGCGCAAGGAAATCTTTGGAGTTCATCCCCAAACAAGACCTTCTACAGCTCTACAATATTTTCTGTTCTAATATCTCTAACTTCAATCAACTTTATAATAACCCATCCAGTTTGCGAATGCTACCTCTTTTGCTTCTCACTCCACTATCCGTACTAAAGCTTTTCAACACTAACAGCAACTATCTTGGGGCCTTATGGGAAACGTATACTAAGACCCTCGTTTGAAGGAACGAACCTTGGGCCATGGATATGGTAGATGGTTGGGAATGAAAGTAATGGATTTTAGATGGGCATAGCTGCAAACGTATGTCATATCATCCGTATCTGTCTTGTGAAACTACGCCAAAAAAATCCCAAAATCAACCAAAATTTCTGGCCAAGTTCCGATTGCCCGCTCTGAGGGACAAGGTAGGCCCTCATTACTTCTCTACATAATCAACAAAATTAATAAATCTTGCCAAAACAAAGGTATGGATTTCAGTGCCGCTGGGGTCACCGGTGACCACCAACAAGATGAAGACGTCACACTTTAACTTGTCTACAATAAATAACTGTGATACGAGTAAATCGGAAAAAGTTACAGAGATGGCCACATCACCATTTTAATTTGAATGTTCTAATGCTATAAATTGGATTATTTACAATAAATTTGGACTAAGTTTAACTCATTGTAATAGGATAGGGCCCACCCGCCCTCAGGCTCATTGTAGTAGGATAGGGCCCACCCGCCCTTAGGATCAACTTTTACTTAAGTTGCAGACCGTGTTTTTCATTAATAATTAAACTTCAACATCTCAACTCAAGTGATTTAGAGAAAAATATTTTTCAACAAAAACAGTTTTGTAGGTTAAGTTAGAGTTTACTCAGAGGGTGGTGAGTGGGGGCCTTATCCCACAATCCAAACATGGGTTTCACCCTGTGCAAGAAATTAAAACAATCCCAATTTTTTTAATTTTAATTTCTTATTGTTATAAATTATATTATATGCAAAAATCATGGGTTAAGTAAGGTTAATTGATTGGACAGTAGGATTGTGCCCACCCACCATCCTCCCGATCAACTTATACTTAAGTTGCAGACCGTTTTTTTCGCTAATAATTAAACTTCAACATCTCAAGTGATTTAGGAAGAAATATTTTTAGTTTTGTAGGTTCAGTTAAAGTTTATGCGAAGGTTGGTGGGTGGTCCGTATCCGACAATCCAAACAGTTAACACCGACAAGGGTTGCACCCTACTCAATAAATTAAAAAATCAGAAATTTCTAAATTTCAATTTCTGCTATAAATTATATTATTTCCAATAACCATGGGCTAAGGATAATTGATTGGATAGTAGGATGATGCCCACCCACCATCGTCCCGATCAACTTATATTCAAGTTACGGACCATGTTTTTCATTCATAATTAAACTTTCAACATCTCAAGTGATTTATGAAGAAATATCTTTAAGCAAATACAGTTGTGTAGATTAAGTTGTCTAAGAGTAGTGGGTGTGCCCTATCTCCCAATCGAAACAGTTAAACATCGACATGGGTTTCACCCTGTGCAACAAATTTAAAAAAATCAGGATTTTTTAAATTTTAATTTCTTTTTTCTTTAAATTATATTATTTGCAAAAACTATGGGATAAGGTTAATTGATTGGATAGTGGGATAGTGCCCACCCACCACCCTCCCGACCACCTTATACTTAAGTTACGGACCATGTTTTTCCATTTATAATTAAACTTTCAACATCTTAAGTGATTTATGGAGAAATATCTTTAAGCAAATACAGTTTTGTAGGTTAAATTGAAGTTTATTCGAAGGGTGGTAGATGGGCCCTATCTCACAATCCAAATATCGACAAGGGCTTCACCGGTGGAACAAATTAAAAAATCAGATTTTCTTAAAATTTCAATTTCTTTCTACAATAAATTGTATTATTTCCAATAACCATGGGCTAAGGTTAATTGATCGGATAGTAGGATAGTGCCCACCCACCATCTTCCCGATCAACTTATACTCAAGTTACGGACCATGTTTTTCATTCATAATTAAACTTTCAACATCTCAAGTGATTTTTGGAGAAATTGTGTACAGTTGTGTAAATTAAGTTGTCTAAGAGTAGTGGGTGTGCCCTATCTCCCAATCGAAACAGTTAAACATCGACATGGGTTTCACCCTGTGCAACAAATTTAAAAAAATCAGGATTTTTTAAATTTTAATTTCTTTTTGCTATAAATTATATTATTTGCAATAACCATGGGCTAAGGTTAACAGAGTGGATAGTAGGATAGGACCCACCCACCATTCTCCGAATTAACTTTTACTTAAGTTAAGGAACGTGCTTCTAGCTAATAAATTAAACTTTCAATTTCCCAAGTGATTTAAAGAGGAATATATTTAAGCAAATAGGGTTTTGTTGGTTAAGTTAAAGTTTACTCGAAAGGCGGTGGGTGGGCCCTATCCCACAATCAAAACAATTAAACATCGACAAAGGTTTCTCAGGTATAACAAATTAAGAAATCAGATTTTTTTATTTTAATTTAATTTAGCTGTAAATTAGTTTATTTGTAATTACCATGCATCAAGGCTAACTGTTTGGATAGTAGGATAGGGCCCACCCACCATTCTCGGATATTTGTTTGCTTAAGTTACGGATCCTGCTTCTCGGTAATAATTGATCTTCCAACATCAATTTTGTACGTTAAGTTAAAGTTTATTCAAAGCGCGGTGGGTGGGCTATTTTCTACAATCCAGACAGTTAAATGTCGATAAGGATTTTACAAGTATGTAACAAATTAAAATCTATTTTTTTAAATTTCAATTTCTTGTTGCTATAAATTAAATATATTATAGGCTAAGGTAAACTGATTGGATTGTAGGATAGTGCCCACCCACCACCATCTGGATCAACTGTTTCTCAAGTTACATTTTGATGCAGATAACAAGTCATATTGCCATTTCATGATTTTTGCCTATTTGACAGATTTTTTCCATAATTAGTCAGGAAACAAAACGTCAAAAATGAGGAAAAATCTGAAAAAAATCACATCAGTTCTTAATGACGTGAAAAGCGTTATTTTCTCGAAAATAATATCTAAGGCATTTTTTACCAACCGAAAATTAACAAGGGGCCTTATGGAAGGCGAATACCGAGATACTGCAGATTGATGCTAACGAACAACGGCTTCTTCGAAGGTATGAATTTCTGTTGGTAGACATGGCATATGGTTGGGAATGGAAGTAATGAATTCTAGATAGATGCACCTAATTTTTTTTATATCATCTATATCTGTCTTGTGAGACAGCGCCAAAAAATTCTCAAAATTGACCAAAATTTCTGGCAAACTTTCGAGTGCCCGCTTTGAGAAAGGACAGCAAAAAAAAGGACAGCAAAAAAGACAGCAAACTGCAAGCACAATCAGGCTGAAAATTCAACCACTTATTCCCCATTTTTTTATGAACATTTTGATGCATATTATATGATTTTCGCCTATTTGACTGTTTTTTTTCGATGGCCAAAAATTTTGGGTCTCAGAAAAATCTGAAAATAATCATAGCGGTTCTTAATAACGGGAAAAGGAGGGAATAATAAATATTCTGCCGAAAAAAAAATCTTTAATACCATTTTTCACTAAACAAAAATTAACATGGGACCTTATGGAAAGCGAATGAGGCTGACGTACACCATCTCGTTTAAAGGAACGAATCTCGGTTCATAGATATGGTAGATAGTTGAAAATGGAAGTAATCGATTCTAGAGGAATGAAGATAGAAACATATGTCATATCATCTATTTCTGTCTTGTGAGTCCACGTCAAAAAAAAAAAAAAAAAAAAAAAAATTGCAAAATAAACCAAAATTTCTGGCCAACTTTTGAGAGCTGTCAGCAAGAAAAATGCAAGTACAATCAGGCTGAAAATTTAATCACTTTAATCACTTATTCCCCATTCTTTTGTGAACATTGAACAGCGGAAGTTAGACCAACGATATGGAAAGTTTTGTGTCAAACTTGGAGAATCCGCGAGTGTGACGTTTGAAAAGTTGAAGCAGGCTTATAGGAAACATTCCTTATCAAGAGCACAAGTTTTTCGCTGGCACAAATCATTTTAAGAAGGCCAAGAACACGTTGAAGATGAACCTCGCTCAGGAAGACCTTCAATTTCAAAAACCGAAGACCGATGTTTAACTTGCATATTACAAGCCATTTGATGATGTCATGATTTTCCATGTTGGTCCAACTATATCAAACATTTTGGGTCTTAGAAAAATCTGAAAAACATCATCGCGGTTCTTAACAACGGGAAAAAGCGTGTATAGTAAATATTTTCCCGAAAAAAATCGATTTGATTTTTTTGAGGCAATCACGCAAAATTACACATTTGTTCAAAAATTGCATTTCAAATTACTTTTCTAAGCAATTTATTTGTTTTTTTAGAAAGTAGGCGCGTCTGACTTTTTATTTACCCTACATAATTACCAAAATTAATTATCCTTACCTCTTAATATAACTTGTAACTGATCTGCCATTACTTCAAACGTACTAATAGAACTTCTGTCCTCCGGAATCATGTGTTTCTTGTTCCACGTCCCGCAGGCGTATTGAAAGAAGTTGTCGCAAGGGTCCACAGCGTGATCCATTGCTGATAATAAAGATGAAGCTGAAAAAAAGACATTCGTTTAGTGTCTGCGGTCACAGGAAGTAATTAAGTGAAACGTCAGACTATACATTAAATTTCATGGATTGATAAATATAGTAACTCAGTCATGGCAATAGTAATTAAATTCGTTAGGGAATAAATTATGAGATCCTTCAGCCATGTAACAAAGTTTGTTACTTCTAATCATAACAGTTACATCAAACTTATATGAAAAAAAAAATGTTTTGTGTTTTTTAAATTAAAAAATGGCGATGTGGCCATCATGTTACTTTCTCCGACTTGATGGAATCGTAGTCATTTATATTTACGTTTTCATGGTTTATTTTCTATTTAAATCATATTTTAAATGTACATCGAGCATTTTGTAGACTCGGATGAAAGTGACGTTTATAACGTCAAAATTATGAAAGATGAAAATGTCATTATAGGTAAAGGAGAAAGTAAAAACGCAATAATTTTAACCACAACTAATTAATATTAGCTTGGATTTAGTTTAATTATGAATTACCAAGTAAAAACGGTCGCAACCACCACCTGTATTAACCTGTAACAATTTTCTAATTTGCTATAAAATATTGTCCACTTTGATATTTAAACATTCACAAGCAATATATGGTGAATTACAGTCGTTAATAACATCAATTACATAAATAACTCCAATCAATTTGACATGAAGTAATGTCTGTGCATTAATGGCCAATTGCTTTGATTGATTTGTTTGTGTAATTAATTACTGAAACGTATACGCCGCAGAATGCTTACAAATTCTTAAAACTCAGCTCGACAAATCCAGCCTGCGTAAAACCAGTGGCGCGCCTTCATATTTTGAGCTGGCCAGCAATTTTTTCTTAGAGGTTCTTCAAGAAATTTTGATGAGCGAGTAATAAAACTAAATTGGCTTTATTTTAACCTTTATATCATCGGCTTTTCCGGATTCTTCCCAAGACCCGATAGGTTCCCGCGAGTATTAGGAAATAATTTTCAAGAAGTGTCTGATTCCAAGGTTCGTAATACAATACTTAAATTGAAAAATAAAGACAGTGAAGAACTTATGAATAATAAAGGGATAATTGATTTAATAATTGGCCCATTGACGCACCTAAAAAATCGGGGACATTCCCACATGCTCCAAAAATCGCGAAATGTATCCCGATATTTAAACAAATGGTGATGTGGCCATCATGTTACTTTCTCCGACTTGATGGTATCATTTATATTTACGCTTTCATGGTTTATTTTCAATTTAAATAATATTTTAAATGTTTTGTAGACTCGGATGAAACTGACGTTTAAAACGTCAAAATTATGAAAGATGGAAAAATTATACTTCAAATTCAAAAACTCAGTTTACTCAAAAACTAAAGCTTATTCTTTATAAGTTGTTCATTTTGGCATTCTTTATAATTATTATTCACATGAATTTGCTGTAATTGTTATCGTTTTATAATTATAAACAAAAAATGAAAAAAAAAATTCTCGAATAACAATGATATTTTATGAAAAATATGTTTATTTCTTTGTTGTCTTCGATATTTGTTTAAATGTTTTTGTGATATTTTTCATATTAAAATTTTTCTTTTATGGAATTTTGCCTGCACGTTTTATATTTTTTCTGCGATGCTTTTGTTCAAGTGCTCAAAAAATTAAAAAGAAAGTTTTCAAAAATCGGTATCTCTACTGAAAACTGTTAAATTTACAAAAACCAAATTGATTTTGAATAAGCGATACTTCGGCCATGGAGGATGATTTTTTATAGAATTTTGCCTGCATGTTTTATATTTTTTTCTGCAATGTTTTTGTTCAAATGCTCAAAAAATTAAAACAAATATTTTCAAAAATCCATATCTCTATTGAAAATTGTTGAATTTACAAAAATTAAATTGATTTTGCATTGGCGATACTTCGGCCATTGAGGATGATTTTTTATGGAATTTTTCCAGCATGTTTTATATTTTTTTAGCGATGTTTTTCTTCAAGTGCCCAAAATATTAAAACGAAAATCTTCAAGAATCCTTATTCGTATTGAAAATCGTTGAATTTACAAAAACCAAATTGATTTTAAATAAGCGATATTTGCCTGCATGTTTTATATTTTTTTCTGCGATGTTTTTGTTCAAGTGCTCAAAAAATTAAAACAAATATTTTCAAAAATCCCTATATGTATTGAAAATTGTTGAATTTACAAAAACCAAATTGATTTTGAATAAGCGATACTTCAGCCATTGAGGATGATTTTTAATGAAATTTTTCCTGCATGATTTATATTTTTTCTGCAATGTTTTTGTTCAAGTGCTCAAATTTTTTATGGAATTTCTCGCGTATGTTTTATATTTTTTTCTGCGATGTTTTTGTTCAGGTGGAGAAAAACAAAAATCGGTTAAGGTAAACGCCCACTTCCGATGTACGAAATTTTGCCAAAAGCTTTTCAGTTCTTCGGATTATCAAATAAAACTTATGTTCAAAGTTTCATATCAATTGCTCTATTAGTTTTTGACATGCATCGCACACAGACACACAAACACATTTTTTTTTCTGCAGAAATTGTTGAAATGGCATCAAGGGACCCCAAAACGGATATTTCCGTAAAAAAAAAATTTGAAAAAATATTCACGATCACAATACTTTCTCGTATTTTGTAACGGAGAAAGTAATAATGAACACAAAGAACTTTATTATCACGTTTGTGGTTTTGTTTATAGTATATATCAATAATAACTTAATGCAAACATTTTTAAATGATCAACTTTTATGATAAGAAAGAAAGTCCTTTAATTAATTTTTTTTAAATTCAATACCTTTGTTGTCAGGCCTTAATTACAATAATTTTATCACCAACAGTTTAAACAATGTATCTAGTAATAATAAAAACCAAAAAACTGAAGTGACTTTTTACTGTTTAAAAGAAAAACATAATAATCCATCAGTTAAACCATTAAACCATAAAATCAAAAACTCAGTTTACTCAAAATTCGAAAAATCTTATTCTCTCTAAGTTGTTAATTTTGGCATTCTCTACAATTATTTATTATTTACGATCACAATACTTTCTCGTACTTCGTAACGGAGAAAGTAAAAATGTATAACTTTTGTTTTCAGCCCTTAAATTCAATAATATAATTACCAATTATTTTAACAATGAATGCAAGCAAAAAAAAATGTAGAAATCAAGGCTTGACAACGAAAGATCTGAATTTTCCAATTTTTACATTCTCCATTACGAAGTAGGGAAAGTATTATGATCGTGAAATTTTTTACAATTTTTTTTTTAACGGAAATATCCGTTTTGAGGTCCGTAGATGCGATTTCAACGTTTTCTGAAAAAAAGGCATGCCTGTGTGTGTTTACCTTAACCGTTTGTTATTTTTTTAGGACTTTTTCACACCTCTTTCAGGACTTTTTGTAGAACAATTTTTTCAGAACTTTTTTAGGACTTTTTTCAGATATTTTTTAAGGGTATTTTTAATCTTGTTCAGGGCTTTTTTAGGACTTTTTTCAAGACTTTTTATCCGAACTTACATCAGGACTCTTTTTTTCACGTCTTTATTTTTAGAACTGTTTTTTTCAGGAATTTTTAGGACTTTTTCACAGGATTTTTTTCGAGAATTTTTAGGACTTTCTTCGGCACTTTTTAGGACTTTTTCACAGGATTTATTTCGAGAATTTTTTAGGACTTTCTTCTGGACTTTTTAGGACTTTTTCACAGGATTTTTTTTCGAGAATTTTTTAGGGCTTTCTTCAGGACTTTTTAGGGCTTTTTCGCAGGATTTTTTCCGAGAATTTTTAGGACTTTCTTCGGGACTTTTTCACAGGATTTTTCTCAAGAATTTTTTAGGACCTTCTTCTGGACTTTTTAGGACTTTTTCACAGGATTTTTTTTCGAGAATTTTTTAGGGCTTTCTTCAGGACTTTTTAGGGCTTTTTCGCAGGATTTTTTCCGAGAATTTTTAGGACTTTCTTCGGGACTTTTTCACAGGATTTTTCTCGAGAATTTTTTAGGACCTTCTTCTGGACTTTTTAGGACTTTTTCACAGGATTTTTTTCGAGAATTTTTTAGGACTTTCTTCGGGACTTTTTAGAGGATTTTTTTCGAGAATTTTTTAGGACTTTCTTCGGGACTTTTTAGGGCTTTTTCACAGGATTTTTTTCGAAAATTTTTTAGGAATTTCTTCGGGACTTTTCAGGACTTTTTCACTGGATTTTTTCCGAGAATTTTTTAGGACTTTCTTCTGGACTTTTTAGGACTTTTTCACAGGATCTTTTTCGAGAATTTTTTAGGACTTTCTTCGGGACTTTTTAGGACTTTTTCACAGGATTTTTTCCGAGAATTTTTTAGGACTTTCTTCGGGACTTTTAAGGACTTTTTTCGAGAATTTTTTAGGACTTTCTTCGGGACTTTTTAGGACTTTTTCACAGGATTTTTTTCGAGAATTTTTTAGGACTTTCTTCGGGACTTTTTAGGATTTTTATCACAAGTTCTTCCTTCGGGATTTTTATAAAGCACTATTTTTCCAGGATCTTTTTTGGGACTTTTTAACCCGCCAATGGTGACCCACTGGTCTGTGAGACCGGGTTTGTCGAATAACTTTATTCTCCGTTATTGTTTTTTGTTGCAATTTCGAGTAGCTTGCGCATTGCAGGGCTGAAATTGATTAAATATCTTTGTTTTATTGTCAAAGAGCATAAATTAAAAAAAAAACATGAACTATTAGGAACACGTTTAGAAAAATCTTCAGTTGAAAACCTCGGTGCGTGAGACCAGTGTCATCATTAAATTTGCGTCACCAATGGCGGGTTAACCTTTTCAGCCCTGGATTTTTAAATTCGAAAATAAAATGTTTTGTTAATTATTATTGACGGGGAGCTTCTTAAGACCATAAATACCAAATTTTAACACATTTAATTTATAAGTATAGGAATTAATTAGTGAGGCTTGTAGACATGTAAATGTTGCGGTGGCAATTGTTACCACCAGGGCCGAAAGGGTTAAAGGACTTTTTTCAAAACTATTTTCAAGATTGTTTATTTACACCTAAAATTGCAAATTTTACTTGTATCTTTAACGTATGTGAAACTTCTGGCGACACATTAATAAAGGAATTGAATTGAATTGAAAGACTTTTTGAGGAATTTTTTTCAAGCCCTTATTTTAAGAACTGTTTTCAAGACTTTTTTTAGGATTTTTTTCAAAAATATTTTTATATTTTATATTTTTATGGCTGACCTTATAATGGCTACTGGTGAAATATTTTTTTTCTTCTAGTCAGTAGATATTCTCTGAAAATGTTTTGCTTGTAAACTAGAAATATTGTTTAAACAGTTGGTAATAAAATAATTGAAATTAAGTCCTGACAACAAAATTTATGAAATTTTGAAAATATGTAATGTATTTAATCCTAAAAATGTTATTATACGACTTATACTTTGTCAATTACTCGTGTAATTATATTATTATTACGAAGATATGGAAAACAAAATTTACTTAATTTGAGTTTAAACCAAAATAAAAAAAATTACATATTATTATTATTATTAGCTCTTCTTAAATAGCATATAGCAGTGGGGGCTAACTAGAGGCCCGCTGTCAAAAGGTATACGGCCTACCAAGCGTTCCGACAAGACGAATTATAAATTGTCCAAAGAATTGCACTCATAGTCATTGCACCGATCTCTCATCTCTGTTACTTTGAATTATATTAACCTTGAGCTAACGAGCTAGTTGCTGATAGTCGCAAATACCGCTTTATATACAACAAAAATGATCTAATTAATATATTGAGCTTATGGTGGATGCGCCAGGAACCTAAAATTTGTCATTTTTTCTGTACGCATTCCTTGAAAATGATATAACATATTGAGACTAGTCAAAATAAACTTAAATTCGTGACACAACCAAGTGCTTTTTATTACTTTTATTACACAAAAAAATCTTGTTTCGTATCTTGTAATTTATGTTAAAATAGCCATAAAACTATTAATTTGGCTATTTTGTCTTAATTTATGTTTAATGAATACGTTTTTTCGAAATCTCTCAAGTTTAAAAAAAAATCGATAAATATGCAAAATATAGAAATTCCTCTTTTATCATCTAATCAAATAATATAAACGTTGTTAAATCGTTTTTGATTGAGAAAGTTGTCCATTATCCGGCCGCATCATTTTCTCCACAGGTGACGTCCAATCAAATGATAGCGTTTTCATTGCCCAACAGTTTAGTTGTTACTATGGTTACGATTCGTTTTTTGTCAGCGAACTGCCGCAATTTCCAAATAGACAATTATTCGTTATAATTTAATACAAACAGAAAAATCTTTGGGTAATTATTTAATATGATGCGAAAAAGTATAGTATTCAACTCGTGAACAAGTTGGACATTGCCACTCGGGTGAATTGCAAACTTCACCCTCGTGTCAATGGCCAATTTTTTCACTCGTTTAATAATATACTATTGTGCCATCAAATCGTAGAAAGTCACAAGATGGCCATTGAAATCAGAATATTTTTTGCAAGTATGGAAGATTTCAGGAAAATTCCTTTTATACCAACAAATCGGAGATATTATGGGTACACAAATCTACACGGCTGAAAGATCTTCGCGATCCATGACCAGTTAGGCAAATCCCTTGCCAATACCACCACCACTACTCAGAAATTATATGATGGCCACAGGGCCATTGCATCTGTGTTGGAATAGACATATTTATTATGAATACCTCCATTTCAAAATGATTCTAAAATTCCATAGAAATCAATGCATACAAAGTAGATAAGTGACTTGTATGAAAATATATTTCCTTTGACTTCACAACCCTCTCCATAAAATAGCACTCAACTGAAGTGATTATCAAACAATTAATCAATTATATAACCAAGTGCCTTCCATAACAAGGTCCAATCGAAGAGGGTGAAAATTAATGACTACCCCACTTGTCAGCCGATATGCCAATAACCGACGATAAATCATAAGTTTTAAGCGGCATTGTCTCGTAACCCACAAAATCACCCTCGTCACTACCGCCATCATCATCATCGCATTGTCCGCCGAGAGAACGAACTTTAAAAGGAATCGAGAGCCGGCTTTTACCTACCCCAATGTCTCAAATATTTACGGACTTTTATGCCGTGTTGTTTGGCGGAACTTTTCATTTTATACAACGAAAACATCTAAAACTCCTTATATTAAAGGAATAACGCGACAAACTTTCTTTGTGTAATTGAATTCGCGGTTTATCCGTAAAAATAAAACTTCGGAGGCTTCACTTTGAAATTGACTTAGGGGATGTAATCGAGGAAGGTGCGCTATTGAATTTCAACGCGGCAAATAAGAGCGCCATCCATCAATCCTCGACTAATTTTTATTTGGCTTTTTGGCGGGTAATGAACGCGTTTCCGCGGAGGGTGTGCGATTTTAAGATTTAAGAGAAACAAAATGAAATATCCGCCATTATGATTTCATGGCAAACCTTTGTTTTTAATTCAAAATATTTGTAAAGTTTGCAAATATCTCGGTAAATTAGTAAGGTACCAAATGATTCAGCTTAAAAAGCTTTAAAAATAATGTACAAAGACCGATACTGATAATTAGGGAAGCCAATATTATCACATTTCAAATTTTACATGTAAATCCCAATGGCCCGCTTTGCAATTCAATACCCTGTATACATTTTTAATACACACATACTATTGTTTCATTTTGAAGGTCAAATCTAGTCAATTCTGTTTAATTAAGATACAACAACAATTGCACTAACTGCACCTTGCTCGTTATAATCTAAACGATAAATATAAACAGGAGTTACAGGAATTGCCTGTTATCCCTCAGGAAACAGTTTCCAAATCCAATATTATGATAATATATTGCCTCTCTGTACCTTCATGAACAGATACACCATTTTGTTTCGTTTAGCTTCAATTAGGTCAACTCAGGGTGGTTTTGCTTTACCATTAGTTACGAATGTCAAATATTATTATAATTAATACATTACTATATAGTATATAGTATAAAGACGATTAATTGCAAATAATAAATCAAGCACGATATATTGTCGTTTATTTGCGATTATTTACCTCGAGGATGCCAATACTGTCCCGGGCCATAATTTGTTTCAACACCAAAGATATAGAGTTCTGAGGGTGCAGCAAAATTGAAATTTATTACCGCTCGATAATCCCAAGACTTAGTAAACTTCGCATTGCTTAATTGACAGGAAGGATTTTAATGCCCGATAATAATTTATTACTAAAGTAAGTTGGATAAAATTTATACAATTATTTATTATATATTTATGGTGTTCCTTAATTACATAAGCGTGCCGAAGTCCTAGGTTTATGCCCCCTGGGCCAATAAAGTGTTGCTAAGCAACATTCACCAAGGTGGTGAATATTTTTTGTGAGGTTTAACTTTGATTGAAGTTGTCAGTGTATTCCATATGATTACTCACAACCAGGGGCGGCTCGTTATTTAAAGCCAAGGAGCCATGGCACTACCTCTAATTTCAAACGAAACAATTTTTTTTTTATAATTCTAAAAACACTGATTTGTCATTTTAAATGTTAAAACGATGCCTGTGAAAATATTATTAGACGAGAAAAATGGCAATGCATTTATTTAAGAAAATATCTCTTGAACAAATTAGCAGATTTGAAAAATTCTTCCAGAATTGTGTTTTGTGTTGTTATCTTGAAAACCAGTGATGGGGTATTTTGAGTTTTTTGGGGGTTTATTAAGATTAATGTATTTTGAGTAAATCTGAAAAGTTTCAAGTGTGTTACAGTTGTTTTTGTATATTTTTTTTCACTCCGAAGAAGTGAAACTTAAAAAATCTTAAGGGCTGTGCTCGGTCGGTTATCTTGAAAACTTGTATGGGGTATTATGGGTTTTTTATTATGATTAATGTATTTTAAGTAAATTTAGAAAGTTTCAAGTATTTTACAGTTGTTTTTATATTTTTTTCGCGTCAACAAAATATGATTATAATTTTTCATAAATTTACACGAAAAATCGCAAAAGAAATCGACGGAATGTATTTGAATTTTGTACAAAATCACTCTTGAATTAATATTGAGTGATTTTGCAAAATTTCAAGTGGATGGCAATTGTTTTTATATTCTTTTCGCGTCGACGAATTTGTTGCATTTTTTTTTTAATTTCATCTCCGTTCATATTGAAATATTCTAAAATTTAGAAACAATGCATTTCTAATTTTTACGGAAATGTAGAATTACATGTGTTGTCAGTTGTTTTGAAAAGTTTCAAGTCGATGGCAATTGTTTTTATATTTTTTTCGCGTCGACAAATTTACTGCATTTTTTTTAAATTTCATCTCCGTTCACATTGAAATATTCTAAAATTTAGCAACAATGCATTTCTAATTTTTACGGAAATGTAGAATCACATATGTTGTCAGTTGTTTTGGAAAGTTTTAAGTCGATGGCAATTGTTTTTTATATTTTTTTCGCGTCGACGAATTTACTGCAATTTTTTTTTAAATTTCATCTCCGTTCACATTGAAATATTCTAAAATTTAGAAACAATGCATTTCTAATTTTTACGGAAATGTAGAATCACATATGTTGTCAGTTGTTTTGGAAAGTTTTAAGTCGATGGCAATTGTTTTTTATATTTTTTTCGCGTCGACGAATTTACTGCAATTTTTTTTTAAATTTCATCTCCGTTCACATTGAAATATTCTAAAATTTAGAAACAATGCATTTCTAATTTTTACGAAAATGTAGAATAAATAAATTTAATTCGGAACACCGAACTTCTATTTTGGAAAAAAAAATATTTCCAAATAATCTCCAATTCTCAGATCGCGGTCAGATAAATCTCAAAATGTATCAATTTGCGCCATCTCCCATAAAAAGTTAGCATTAAATATGGATTCAGCACACATTTAACTACCATTAAAATAAATTTAATTCGGAACACCGAACTTTTATAATGAAAAAAAAAATTTCCAAATCATCTCCAATTCTCAGATCGCGGACAGATAAATCTCAAAATGTATCAATTTGCGCCATCTCCCATAAAAAGTTAGCATTAAATATGGATTCAGCACACATTTAACTGCCATTAAAATAAATTCAATTCGAAACACCAAACTTTTATAATGGAAAAAAAAAAAATTCCAAATCATCTCCAATTCTCAGATCGCGGTCAGATAAAACTCAAAATGTATCAATTTGCGCCATCTCCCATAAAAAGTTAGCATTAAATATGGATTCAGCGCACATTTAACTACCATTAAAATAAATTTAATTCGGAACACCGAACTTTTATAATGGAAAAAAAAAAATATTTCCAAATCATCTCCAATTCTCAGATCGCGGTCAGATAAATCTCAAAATATATCAATTTGCGCCATCTCCCATAAAAAGTTATTATTAAATATGGATTCAGCACACATTTAACTACCACTAAAATAAATTTAATTCGAACCACCGAACTTTCATAATGGAAAAAAAAATATTTCTAAATCATCTCCGATTCTCAGATCGCGGTCAGATAAATCTCAAAATGTATCAATTTGCACCATCTCCCATAAAAAAGTTAGCATTAAATATGGATTCAGCGCACATTTAACTACCATTAAAATAAATTTAATTCGGAACACCGAACTTTTATAATGGAAAAAAAAAATATTTCCAAATCATATCCAATTCTCAGATCGCGGTCAGATAAATCTCAAAATGTATCAATTTGCGCCATCTCCCATAAAAAGTTAGCGTTAAATATGGATTTAGCACACATTTAAATACCATTAAAATTAATTTATTTCGGAACACCGAACTTTCATAATGGAAAAAAAAAATTTCCAAATCATCTCCAATTTTCAGATCGCGGTCAAATAAATCTCAAAATGTATCAATTTGCGCCATCTCCCATAAAAAGTTAGCATTAAATATGGATTCAGCACACATTTAACTACCATTAAAATAAATTTAATTCGGAACACCGAACTTTTATAATGGAAAAAAAATATTTCCAAATCATCTCCAATTTTCAGATCACGGTCAGATAAATACCAAAATATATCAATTTGCGCCATCTCCCCTAGAAAAGTTAGCAACAAATATCGATTCAACATACTTTAAACTACTATTTGAATAAATTTAATTTGGAACACCAAAATTATTAGAAATTAATTTGAGACGTATTAATTGTTTAGCTTATTTTATGCTAGAGAACACACCCCTAAAATATTGCCATGCAATTTTAAAACAGCCTGTATATATTCAAATTATCCTTCAATATTTAAGCAGCTACACAAATCTTCGTACCCTATAAAATATCGCACAGAAGCTTCTTTCGTAAACAAGACACGCCGGAAATGAACGAGCAGCGAATTTAGACCAATTTTCGCCTTTACAAGAACAAAAGCAAATTCATCAACACTCAATATTTAAATGGAATCAACTCCTCCTCGTTATTATTTATTATTCCAGACTTTAATTATACTCCGGAGCTTTTATTTTGATGTTTGTTTTACTTTCGCCTTTAGCTTTTATTATTTTAATATTCAAAATCTGTTCGTTGTTAATTTTATTTTCACCTTTTTTTTGGGTGTTAATTAAAATTTAAAAATCCGACTGTAATTAGTCCGTGTTTGTAAATAATTAACGCGCTGAAGACAGTTCGGGGGTTGGTAAATTTTAGAATAGTTCTGCAATGCGGATGAACACAATTTTCGAGTTGTCTAGGGGGGCGCACGTATCACAACTACTTAGGGCTATGTCGTACATACATCTCCCTCTCTGGAAACACATAATCGCTAAAGTGGTAGTTATGCGTGTATACTTGGGCGAACTTATTAATTAATCATGCTCTAAGGGCTATAAATAAGTCATTTAATTTTATCCGTATTTTCGAGCGTGCTCGTGTGGAGATTTATGGGTGTAAATCGTAAAATGGAATAAATTTAAAATACGATGGTATTAAATTTTGTTTAATCCTGCCTTTGAAACTTTTAGTTTTTTTAGATTCGCTGAAAGAAAGCTTTACTGTTATCCACTCAATCAGTTGCTAAGGAAACGAACGAGTGAAAGTACTATACACTCACTCTTGTCACTTTCACTCACCCTAATGTCAGTGGAAATATTACAAAAAGTGTTCTTATCGTGTTATTTGCAAATTTTATGGACAGAATTAATTAAAGCGGTGTTAGCCTCTTACAATACATCTTCTGAAAAATCGTTTCCCTTCTCACACATAATTATGAAATTATCACATTAAACGTTGACAAATTATTACATAATTGACAGTTATTTTTAATTTGAGGCATAACAACGACACGCCTGCCTTCTATAATGAATAATATCAGAAATAAATATTCTTGCCATTATATTTTCTACATTTTATGGGCAGCATTAAACAAAACGCTATACAGGACTTGTGATGAAATGTATTTCGCTCACTTGTGTACCATTTGCAGTGTACCGTACAGGTTATACAAACCAACAAATTTAAGCGAGTTTTTACTATTTAAAAGAAAAAAAATCCATCAGTTCACCTACAAAAGTCAAAAAATTGTAACCTTTGTTATCAGGCCTTAAATTCAATAATATTATTAAGTGTTTAAAAAAACGTATCTAGTAATAATACAAACAAAATAAAATTTAGGAATGAAGGCTTGACAATAAAAGGTATACATTTTCTAATTTTTACTTTCTCCGTATGGAAAAGTGTTCTTCTGAAATTTTTTTTTTGACGGAAATATCAGTTCAGGTCCCTAGAGGCGATTTCAACAATTTATAGAAAACAAAAATTGTATTTGTGTGTTATGGGTTCACCTGAACCATCTGTTGCTTGCTAGGATTTTTTCGTGGCTTTCTCAGAAGTTCTTTGAAGGTGTTTTTCAGCTTTTTTTGCGATTTCTTTTAGAGGACAATTTTTTCAGAACTTTTTTAGGGAATGTTCTTCAGGCCTTTTTCAGGTCTTTTGTGGACCTTATTCGAGGCCTTTTTTCAATAATTCTTTCATGTCATTTTTTTGCAAGATTTGTTTTCAAGACCATTTTGAGGATTTGTTTGCAAGACTTTTTTTCCTGAATTTTCTGTCAGAACTCTTGTTTCAAGACTTTATCTACGGAACTGTTTCGTCAGGAATGTTTAAAACTTTTTTTCCATGATTGTTTTTAGGATTTTTTTCTCAGAGATTTTTTTTCAGGATTTTTTTTCGGGACTTTTTTGAGGACTTTTTCTGAACTTTTTTTAAGACTTTATTCGGGACTTATTTAGGACTTTTATCAGGACTTCTTCCTTTAGGACATTTGAAGGACTATTTTTTTTAAAGACTTTTTCTCAGGAATTTTTTCAAAACTCTTTTCGGGACTTATTTTTAAATTGATGAAATTAATTATTTCTTGAGGACATTTTCGTGAGTTCTTTATTAAGGATTTTTTGAAGTACCCTTTTTTCAGGACCTTTTTTAGAGACTTTTCCTGCTTTTTTTTCAGGACTTGTTTCAAGATAATTTTCAAGACTTTTTCCAGGAATTTTTTAACAGGGACTTTTTTGAGAATTTTCTTTTAGGATTTATTTTAAGATATCTTTCAGGACTCTTTTTTTCAAGAATTCCTTCTTCAGGACTTATTTGGGAACATTATTTTCAAGACTTTTTTCAGGATTTTTTTTTCTTTCGGGACTCTCTCTCAAGATTTTTTATAGAACTTCGTTTTGGGACATTTTTAATAACTCTTTTTTAAGGCTTCTTTCTTCAGGGCTTTTCTAAGAACTTATTGTTTTCTGGATGTTTTTTGGGACTCTGCAAAATACATTTTTTCCGCATTTTTCTTAAGGGTATATTAGGAAGTTTTTTCAGAACTTCTCTTTGAGGACTTCTTTTCCGATTTTTTTTAGAATATTTTTCCAGAATCGTTTTCCTTGATTTTTTAGAACTTTTTTGAGAATTTTTTTTTAGGACTTATTTTAGGATATCTTTCAGGACTCTTTTTTTCAAGAATTCCTTCTTCAGGACTTATTTGGGAGCATTATTTTCAAGACTTTTTTCAGGATTTTTTTTTTCTTTCGGAACTTTCTCTCAAGATTTTTTAAAGAACTGCGTTTTGGGACATTTTTAATGACTCCTTTTTAGGGCTTCTTTCTTCCTGGCTTTTTTAAGAACTTATTGTTATCAGGATATTTTTTGGGACTCTTCAAAATACTTTTTTTCCGCATTTTTCTTAAGGGCATATTAGGAAGTTTTTTTAGAACTTCTTTTTGAAGACTTCTTTTAAGATTTTTTTTTAGAACATTTTTCCAGAATCGTTTTCCTTCATTTTTTTAGAACTTTTTTGAGAAATTGTTTTAAGGACTTATTTTAGGATATCTTTCAGGACTCTTTTTACGGGACTCTTTTTTTCAAGAATTCCTTCTTCAGGACTTATTTTGGAAAATTATTTTCAAGCCCTTTTTTTCAGGACTCGTTTCAAGAGTATTTTCAAGACTTTCTTCTTTAAAAAAAAATTGTTGAAATTAAGACCTGGCAATAAAAGTTATAAATTTTATATTTTTCATGGCTGAGCTTATATAATAATAATAATAATAATTTATTTTTACAGGTAACCCCTTTTACAAAAATAAACACAAAATACAGCAATACAAAACTAAAAATAAATATTTAAATTAAGAAAAAATAATAAAAATAATTGAATAAAATACAAATTTCGTCACTACCTTAGCTAAAATGTAACTAAATATAAATTTACAAAAATAAGAAAAATATTTAAAAAAATGAAATACAAGTTTGACATCTATCTAAACCAAAATGTAAATAAAAAAAATATGGTAACTGGTTTAATTTTTTTAACAGTTGAAGTTCATATACATTATTAGATACCTACTTTTTCAGAACTTTTTTCGTCAATTTTTTAAATCATTTTTTAAAAAAAAATTCCGGACTTTTCTGGGATTTTTTTCCGGACTCTTTTTTCGAAACTTTTTTAGGACTATTTCAGGAATTATTTCTTCCAGACTTTTTCGAGAGTTCTTTGTTCAGAACTTTTTGAAATACTTTTTTTCCGAATTTTTTTTTGTGGTCTTTTTCAAGCCCTTTTCAAGAGTTTTTTCAGGAATTTTTTTCAAGACTTTTTCTCAGAAATTTTTTTCAAGACTCTTTTCGGGACTTATTTTTAAATTGTTGAAATCAATTATTTCTTCAGGACATTTTCGAGAGTTGTTTGTTCGGGATTTTTTTAAGTACTGTTTTTCAGGATATTTTTTGGGGCTTTTTCAAGCCTTTTTTAGGACTATTTTCAAGAGTTTTCTCAGGAATTTTTTTCAAGACTTTTTCTCAGGAATTTTTTCAAGACTTTTTTCGGGACTTATTTTTAAATTCTTGAAATCAATTATTTCTTCAGGACATTTTCGAGAGTTCTTTGTTCAGGAATTTTTAAAGTACTGTTTTTCAGGAACTTTTTCAAGCCTTTTTTAGGACTATTTTCAAGTGTTTTTTCAGGAATATTTTTCAAGATGTTTTCTCAGGAATTTTTTCAAGACTTTTTTCGGGACTTATTTTTAATAAATTGATTAAATCAATTATTTCTTTAGGACATTTTCGGAAAAATTTTTGAAATTAAGGCTTAAAAATTATGAATTTAATATTTTTATTGCCAAGCTTATATGGTTGTTGATGGTTTTTTTTTTCTTAAAAACAGTTGAAATTTCCTAATGTTTTTGTTTGTTTGTAATATTACTAGATACTTTCTTTAAACCAGACTACAAAAGTTTTAAATTTTGTAATTTTTGTAGCTAAAAAAAGCCACTAGTAACGAAGGAGATTTTTTTTTGCTTCTAAACAATAGAAATTCCCTTAATTTTTGTTGCTTGCATTATTACTAAATGCATTATTTAAACAATTGATGATAAAATAGTTTAAATTAAGGCTCGACAATAAAAGGTTTTAATTTTCTAGCTTATATGGTTACTGGTGAATTTTTTCTTCTTTCAAACAGTAAAAATTTCCTGAATTTTTTTCTTGAGATATTACCAGAAACATTGTAAACGCTTGGTGATAAAATTATCAAAATTCAGCCCTGACAACAAAAGTTATTTTTTTTTTATTTCAACAGGTGATTTTTTTTCTTCTAAACTGTAGAAATTCCCTATAATTTTCTAGTTTGTAATATTACTAGAAACATTGTTTAAACAGTAAAATAATAATATTTAAAAATTAATTAATTATTTTTTTTCCTGAGGACTGTTTTGAAAAACTATTTTTTAAGATTTCTTTTAGGACTGTTTCAAGTCCTTTTTTCAAGACTTTCAAAAGCTTTTTCGGGAATTTTTTTCAAGACATTTCTTCAGGAATTTTTTCGGGACTTTTTTTACAAATCCGTGCTTGAAAATCGGGTCTTAAAAGGATTTTCTTAAAAGTACGTCATGCTAAAGTTAAAGTTATAAATTAATTAAAGGAGCGTTCTGCATCGGAATCCTTAACTCTTTTTAGCCAGATTTTTCTTGAGAATCATAACAATTAAAACTAAAATAAAAAAATCAAAATATTATTATTATTATTAGCTCTTCTTAAATTGTACATAACGGTGGTGGCCAACCCCGCTGTCAAAATGTATCCGGCCTGCCAAGCGTTCCGACAAGACGAACTGAAATAATTTATAAATTGGCCAAAGAAATGCAATCACAGTCATTGCACTGATTTCTTATCTCTATTACTTTTAATTAATGGTAATTATATTAACCATTAGCAAATGAGCAAGTTTATGATAGTCGCGAACATCACTTTAGAGACAACTAAAATGATCTAATTAATGAATTGCAGTTATGGTGGATGCGCCAGGAACTTAAAATGTATATCATGTATTCTGTACAAATTCCCGGAACATATGGAAACTAGTCGAAATAAGCTTAAATTTGTGATGCAAACCAAGTGCTTTTTATTACTATTATATACATAAAATTCTTGTTTCGTATGTTAAAATGGCAATAAAATTATTTAAAAATATTTCATATTTGTGATTTTATTAGATACATCAGCTAAATGAAATTGGTGATTTTTGTGTCTATTAATTAGTTAACTTCTCTAGAATAAAGGGTTCTTAAAATTGCAACAGTAGATTCTAAAATTAATAAAAGTAATTTAGTAAAGATTAATATAATACAACACTTTTACTTTGTTAGTATAACACAAATTTTTACTTTATTGTAGACTATAGTTATAAATAAAAATTTGTGTTAAACCAACAAAGTAAAAGTGTTTTATTATATTTACAACATGTATAATGAAGTAGAAGCCTCCACCATAAACAATATAGTAAAGATTAAGATATTAATTATAATTAAGGATGCTGAAGCAACTTTGGCCCCCGGATATGGTAACGTTGGACACCACTGGTATATACGTATTAAATATGATTTTATTCGTGTGTAGTCTATCCATTTATATATCTGATCGTAAAAGGTCAGATACGCGTCCTCGGGATTTTGCAGAATCCCCCTTATGCGATACATCCTGAAATTTCAAATAAAACATACGACAGTTCTTTCAGAGAGCGAGTCCTTATTCCTCCGGGGAACTTTTAGGGCCGAGGGATTTACGGCGTACATGTATAAAATATTCCTCTTTGTGTATATATATATATAAAAAAAATGATTGTCGGAGACGTACGTGCAGGCAATGAAGTAAAAGGTGAGTATAAGTCTAATATTGTATTCCATCACCATAAAAGGTATTATTGTATTATATGGGATTAGTAACTTATTTATTAGTTTATCGGTAAATAAATTACCAATAAATATTTTCACTCACAACACCAGTTTCTCGTTTACTTTTTACTTTTTTTCTAGAGCAGTGGTTCCCAAACTTCTTTGTCCTACCGCCCCCTTTCCAGAAAAATGTTTCTACCTTTTTCGCAAAATATAGTAAAAAATTGTGTAAAATAGAAACATTAAACTTTGAAATAATTATGAAACTAATTATTGAATCATTTGCAGTTACTTTCATCAGTTCTTCTTGTAACTGCGGAAATTCTTCTGTGTTTACACGTCATCAGCGCCTCCCTGAATTGCTGGAGCACCCACCAGAGGGCGGTGGCACCCACTTTGGGAATCACTGTTCTAGAGCAACGAATTGCATATTTTCTAAACTGAAAGAAACCGGCATTCACTAGTTGCACAAATCTGCAAATAAGTGGAATGTGCATTCTAAGATTAAATTCAGAATCTCCTCCGTTGAGGGTCGTACATCTCGCGACAGCTAACCGAAAGCAATGAAAACCAATTAAAAAACAATTGAGCCGCTAATATCCATTAACATCACGAATACTCTTCGAGAAGCAATTACGTGAAAATAAAAACACAACTCCGTGACATATTTCACCGGCGCCAGATTAAAATTTTCTCCGTCCTGCCCTTCCATCATCTCGAGCTAATAAAATTCGCTAACCGCCGGAGGCCAGATATAAAGTGCCACTCGAGTAAATTGGAAGCGGTCTAAATTCAAATACCTTTCGCGCAAATTGACGGAATATAATTTCACCGGTCGCAGGCAATTAAGTTGGACTTGTCATCATCTACTGCAACTTTACGACTTAACCATGCAAATGAAAGCGCGACATAATCATAACACTGGAACAATTTCAATCTGTTTCCAAATCTGTATGCATGTCCTGCGTGGAGATGAATTTTGCACTCTAACGCCAATGTATGCATTATGTAGCTAAATAACCATGTCGTACATTACCTATTGTACTACAGCATATAACTGTATGTATTATGTGCTTCATGAGTTTTCGGAGTAAATTTGGGACAATGTAATGGGCTTATGTGTAAACACGGATTTTCGGTGAGTTTTTAAATTAGGTGTTAAGTATGCATGGATAAACTGATGTTTACATTTTTACCAGGTTAGAAGGGTACCTATCACTATATTATGGGAGAAGGGCTGATTTATTCATTTAATAATTCATGTGAAAATTCAATCAGACAAGCATGTCCTCCCTTGCCAGGATTCCAACCCCAAAGATAAACAAGTATTATTTACGAAATATTTGGCTGAGCAGTACTCTAATGTTAATGGATTTTTTCCGAAGCAACGTTGTTGAAGGTAACCAAAGGAACGATGCTCGTAAAGAATTTGACAATCAGTAAGAAGAGTGATAGGTTTGGGTCGCGGTATTTAAATTTTTAGAAGCTCATGTTGCATTTTTTAGTTATTTTTGTAACCAAACTTATCAAAATCATCAACCGGACTATTTGCTGATGTGGGACAGAGTGCCAGAATGAGATCCTAGTAGATTATCAGCATACAGTTAAACCGTGAAAAACTGTAACAATTTAAAACATCATGTTACTCTAATAACTGGTTGGGCAAAAAAATGAAATCGTGAAATTTCGACCATTTTCAAACCGCCATAACTCGGCGTATTTTCAATCGATTTTGATGAATCTTTGAGGGCGAAAAAGTTTGAAGTATCTTCTTTAAAGTCATGTATGCGAACTTGAGCGTAACCCCTTCTGCCCCCTCTAGCACGCCTGTGAAAAAAAAGTTTTTTTGGGAAACCATGTCCAACTTTGACGATGTGTACAGAGTTGGAAAAAAATTTTCGACTCGATCCACCATAAAGGCATCATTCCGCCCTCCTCTAGCACCGCTGTGAAATTTTTTTTAGGAAACCAAGTCCAAGTTTGACGATGTGTACGGAGTACAGGACTCAAAGAACGAAGTTCCTACAACGATTTCGTACCAAGTTATGGGTGCATAGGGAATTGATCAAATTTCAATGCCTTTATGGTGGATCGAGTCGACAATTTTTTCCAACTCCGTCACATCGTCAAAGTTGGACGTGGTTTCCTAAAAAAACAATTTTTTTTTCACATGGGTGCTAGAGGGTTGCGGAAGGGGTTACGCTCAAGTTCGCATGCATGACTTTAAAGAAGACACTTTGAAGTTTTTCGCCCTCAAAAATTCATCACAATCGATTGAAAATACGCCGAGTAATGGCGGTTTGAAAACGGTCGAAATTTCACGTATTTCAAGTATTTAATTTTTATTTCTACTAATTTACGATACAAGTAACGTTATTAAGCTTTTTACATCACGAGAGAAAAGTTTGAGTGCTTTTAAATTCATAGAATGTTAACATATTTATTTATTTTTTTTATAATCAATTTTTATTTTTTTATTGGGATAATTATGCGTGGGATGTTAGCAATAAATCTAAAATTGATATCTGTGAAAAATGGAAAGCGAATCGAAAAAAAGTGAACTCTATAATTAGCTAAAGGTCTAAATTAATACCACAAAAATAATCAACGCTTAAATTTAAACCCTTTATATTTTTTACCCCCATCAAAAGTCTAATGTTTTTTTTTTAGTTTACAATCAGCCATAACTAAATAAAAATTCTTATTCTTAATAAAAGTACTTCAATTGAAACTTTAACTCAAAGAAACTTACTTTACCAAGCAGAAACTCGGAAATAATAGCCAAAAAAAAAGAATCCTCCCAATAAAATCAATAATTCAAGTTAAAAAATTTAGTACAAAAAATCTAAAATTTAGACAAAAAAACGGAAATTCGGGACTAAAAAGTTCGGCCAAAATGAAGAACATTTAGAACAGAACATCAAAAATTTGGACTAAAGAAAATCGAAAATACAGGTCAAAAATCTAAACTATATATTATTATATTTTTACCCTTATCAGCAATAACGAAATAAAAAAATGTATTCTTATCTCAATAAAATCAATAATTCAAGTAAAAAAAATTAGTACAAAAAATATAAAATTTAGACAAAAAATCGGAAATTCGGGACTAAAAAGTTCGGCTAAAATGAAGAACATTCAGAACAGAACATTTGGAATAAAAAAAATCGAAAATAAAGGTCAAAAATCTAAACTATATATTATTATATTTTTACCCCATCAGCCATAACGAAATAAAAAATGTATTCTTATCACTAATAAAAATACTTCAATTAAAACTTAAACTCAAAAAAACTTTACCAAGCAGAAATTTGGAGATAATATTAAAAAAACTAAAAGAATCGACGCAATAAAATCAATAATCCAAGTTAAAAAAATTACATTATAACTATATATTATTATATTTTTTATCCCCATCAAAAGTCTGATGTTTTTTTTTTAGTTTACAATCAGCCATAACTAAATAAAAATTCTTATTCTTATCACTAATAAAAGTACTTCAATTAAAATTTTAACTCAAAGAAACTTACTTTACCAAGCAGAAATTTGGCAATAATATTCAAAAAAACTAAAAGAACCCACGCAATATAATCAATACTCCAAGTTAAAAAATTTAGTACGAAAAATTAAAAATTTAGACCAAAAATCGGAAATTCGGGACTAAAAAGCTCGGCCAAAATGAAGAACATTTAGAACAGAACATCAAAAATTTGGACTAAAAAAAATCGTAAATACAGGTCAAAAATCTAAACAATATATTATTATATTTTTTATCCCCATCAAAAGTCTGATGTTTTTTTTTTAGTTTACAATCAACCATAACTAAATAAAAATTCTTATTCTTATCACTAATAAAAGTACTTCAATTAAAACTTTAACTCAATGAAACTTACTTTATCAAGCAGAAATTTGGAAAAATCCAAGTTAAAAAAATTAGTAGGAAAAATCAAAAATTTAGCCCAAAAATCGGAAATTCGGGACTAAAAAGTTCGGCCAAAATGAAGAACATTTAGAACAGAACATCAAAAATTTGGACTAAAAAAAATCGAAAATACAGGTCAAATATCTAAACAATATATTATTATATTTTTTACCCCCATCAAAAGTCTAATGTTTTTTTTTTTTAGTTTACAATCAGCCATAACTAAATACAAATTCTTATTCTTATCACTAATAAAAGTACTTCAGGAAATTCAGGACTAAAAAGTTCAGCCAAAATGAAGAACATTTTCTCGAATTACTATTTTTCAGACTTTCTTTTCAGGACAATTTTTCGGGTCTTTTTTCTAGACTTTATTTTAATAATCTTTCAGAGATTTTCATTTAGGACAATTTTTAGGACTTTTATTTGGGACTTTCTTTAGGTTCTGTCAAGACCTTTTTTAAAAACATTTTTTCAGGATTCTTTTCAAGAAAATTTTTCGAGCCTTTTTTCTAGACTCTATTTTTTAGGATTTTTTACAGGACTTCTTTTTCAGGATCCATTTTATGGGACAAGACATTTTTTCAGGAATTTACCCATGACTTTCTTTTATGCCCATTTTCACGACTTCGGACCTTTTTTCCGAATATTTTTTATCAAGACTTTTTATTAGGAGTCCGAGATTTTTTTTTTCAAGACACTTTTTTGGATCTTTTTTCTAGACTCTATTATTTAGAATTTTTACAGGACTTGTTTTCAGGATGCATTTTATGGGACAACACATTTTTTCAGGAATTTTTCCTATGACTTTCTTTTATACCCATTTTTACGACTTCGGACCCTTTTTCCGAAGATTTTTTATCAAGACTTCTTATTAGGAGTCTGAACTTTTTTTCAAGACAATTTTTAGAACTTTTTCAGGTCGTTTTATGACCTTTTTCAAGGATATTTTTTACAAGAAATTTTTTTACGGCTATTTATCAGCACTATTTTTCAGGGCTGTTTTAATTTTATAGAGAATATCATTCTGCACATTTAAAGAATTTTTAATATTTGAATTGTAAAGCACTTTTAATTTTTTTATGTAACATTAAACATTTTACCGTTAAAAATGGGAAAACCTTCCTTTTGCTCAAAATGCCTTTATTTTTAAATTATCATCACCTTTGTTACTCCCACTCATCAAATACTATACTATAACTATTGATAATAATATTTATATTATAATCAATATACAATAATGTAATTAAAAACAGCAATAATATAAGTGGAAAAAAAACTTACCTGTTGTCACACATTCCTCAGTTAAACACACCCTTCTTGTTGGACCTGTAACAAAATGTGCTTATTATAGTAGGTGTTGCTAATTTAATCAACTAATCAAATTACATATTTTTACATTTTGGTTAAAATTGAAAACCCTTACTTGTTAAATAAATTAATTACAGACATGTGATTATATAAATTCACATTGACCTTGATAATAATTATCAACCATTTATTGTAACGCGATATTTTCCAGCCGTCTTCGAAGTAATAAAATGCAACAAAACCAAAATTTAAAATAAAAACTTTTGATATTCGATGGGCATTTTTCTTAACTGGTTATTGATCCCGAAATTTGTGAATTTGTTGTAACGCGATATTTTCCAGCCATCTTCAAAGTAATAAAATGCAACAACACCAAAATTTAAAATAAAAAAACTTTTGATATTCGATAGGTATATTTCTTAATAGGTTATCGATCCCGAAATGTGTGAATTTGCGTGTATGTATATGAGTTTAAATCAAACTTCAAAATTTCAAAATCTATCCAAAACGAACCTATTTTCGACATCTTTTTAAAAAGAATCAATGTATCAAAGCTTTGAACAAAATGGCAACACCCGAAACTTGAACAGAAGGAAATAAAATTGCATTCGGCGATAAGAAAAATTGTAAAAAATTCATCTCGGCCGGAATTAGCTTCAAAAATTGAAAATCTATCCAAAACAAACCTATTTTTGACATCTTTTTTAAAAGAATCAATGTATCAAAGCTTTTAACAAAATGGCAACACCCGAAACTTGAACAGAAGGAAATAAAATTGCATTCGGCGATAAGAAAAATTGTAAAAAATTAATCTCGGCCGGAATTAACTTCAAAATTTCAAAATCCATCCAAAACGAACCTATTTTTGACATCCTTTTAAAACAATCGACGTATAACAGCTTGGAACAAAATGGCAACACTCAAAACTTGAAGTGAAGAAAATAAAATTGCATTAGGTGATAAGAAAAATTGTAAAAAATTAATCTCGACCGGAATTAGCTTCAAAATTTCAAAATCCATCCAAAACGAACCTATTTTCGACATCCTTTTAAAACAATCGACATATCACAGCTTGGAACAAAATGGCAACACTCGAAACTTGAAGTGAAGAAAATAAAATTGCATTCGGCGATAAGAAAAATTGTAAAAAAATCATCTCAGCCGGAATTAGCTTCAAAATTTCAAAATCCATCCAAAACGAACCTATTTTTGACATCCTTTTAAAACAATCGACGAATCACAGCTTGGAACAAAATGGCAACACTCAAAACTTGAACTGAAGGAAATAAAATTGCATTCGGTGATAACAAAAATTGTAAAAAATTCATCTCGGCCGGAATAAGCTTCAAAATTTCAAAATCCATCCAAAACGAACCTATTTTCGACATCTTTTTAAAACAATCGACGTATCACAGCTTGAAACAAAGTGGCAACACTCGAAACTTGAACTGAAGGAAATAAAATTGCATTCGGTGATAAGAAAAATTGTAAAAAAATCATTTTAGCCTGAATTAGCTTCAAAATTTCAAAATATATCCAAAACAATCGACAATCGACGAACCACAGATTGAGACAAAATGGCAACACTCAAAACGATATTCGATAGCCATTTTTTTAACTGGTTATCGATCCCAAAATTTGTGAATTTGTGTGTATGTATATGAGTTTATAACTTCAAAGGATCGTCGCCGTCACTTATAAGCGTAAATTATTATATCCCAATGGCGTATGGTAACGGTCACCTATCCAACCACTATGCTAAATGTTTTTTGTTTCTATGAATTCTTTAACGGCTTTATTAAAACTGGGCAACGTGTTCAATAATTACGAGTGTTTCAATATATTTGATCCGTCCATCTATTCTTTTGAATTAAATTTTTTTAAATAGACAAAAAAAATTAATTTTGTTTATTTTATTAATACACTTATTTATATTATTATGGCGTTTTCTAATCAAACTTATTATTATTTGTTTAAACTATTATATTGTTTCATCAATTTAGTTGTTTTACTTGATTCGTTTTGACTCGGTACACGTTGTCAAAGTTGGATGTTTTTTTACCCAAAAACGTGTTTTTTTTGTTCGGGGATTGAAGGGTTCGAAAAGAGATCGTTCCAGTCTGAGTTTACTCCCTTAAATTAGAGCCAAAATGTGATTATTTTCCTGAAAGGATCATTAAATTTGGTTGAAAAGTCACTGAGTTATGTGCGAAAAACCTCAAAATGCACTTTTTTTCAAGCCCCCAAAACTTTTGCCAAATCGCCGTAAAAATTTCGTTCTTTGAATCCTGCATAGGGAATTGATCTAATTTTAATGCCTTTATGGAGGATCGAGTCGACAAAATTTTTCCAACTCCGTAGACATCGTCAAAATTGGACATGGTTTCCAGAAAAAAAACTGTTTTTTTCACAGGGGCGCTAGAGGGGGGGCGGAATGGGCTACGCTTAAGTTACCATGAATGACTTTAAAGAAGACACTTCAAAGTTTTTTGCCCTTAAAGATTCATCAAAATCGATTGAAAATACGTCGAGTTATGGCGGTTTGAAAATGGTCGAATTTTCGCGAATTTCAAGTGTTTCATTTTTTTTCCTTCAGTATATTTTCTGCAATTTTTTGTATATTTGTGGTTTTGTATTATTTATATTTTTATTAATATGCCATACTATTAACTATTGTATATATAATGTAAAAAATGGGTTGCCGTAAATAAAAGAATTAATTATTAATTTTATTAATTTTATAAATTATGATGAGGCAGAACTAAACAGAGAAAAATTGTTGGAATGATAAGTAGCATGCAATTTTAAATAAAACGCTTTAAGGATAATAATATGAAATAGGTATTCATTTTACCAGATAAAAACTCAGTTCAGATTCTGAGTTTTTAAAATTCAGTTTTAGAATTTTAAAATTCTCTCAAAAACGCAATAATAAGACGAAACTAGTAAAGAAGAAACATTAAGAACCTAAACTGAGTTTTTATTTGGTAGAATTAATATTTTTCATATTACCATCGGTAATAATATCAACTACCAACATGTAAATTTTCAAGAACAAACAATTATATTAAACTTTAAAATGTTTAAAAATTAAACTGGATTGTCGAAACCAAAGTTAAAAATTATTTAAAATAATAGTAGTTTTTTGAGAAGGCAGAACTAAAAAGAAAAAAATTGTTGGAATGATAAGTAGCATGTAATTTTAAATAAAACGCTTTAAGGATAATAATATGAAATAAATTCATTTTACCAGATAAAAACTCAGTTTAGATTCTGAGTTTTTAAAATTCAGTTTTAGAATTTTAACTTCTCTCAAAAACGCAATAATAAGACGAAACTAGTGAAGAATTTTAAACATTAAGAAACTAAACTGAGTTTCTATTTGGTAGAATTAATCTCTTTCATATTACCATCGGTAATAATATCAACTACCAACATGTAAATTTTTAAAAACAAACAATTATATTAAACTTTAAAATGTTTAAAAATTAAACTGGCTTGTCGAAACCAAAGTTAAAAATTATTTAAAATAATAGTAGTTTTTTGTCCTAAAGAAACATACATTTATTCATACTGTATAAAATGTAGTCTATAAAAAATTATTTTGAATTTATTGCCCTCGATAAATCTAAAATGTATTTAAACATGCTGTATAAAATTTTGTCTTTAAAAAATGCTGTAATTCATTGCTCTCGATGAATCTAAAATATATTTAAACATACTATATAAAATTTCGTCTTTAAAAAATGCTGTAATTCATTGCTCTCGATGATTCTAAAATGTATTTGAACATTCTGTATAAAATTTCCTCTTTAAAAAATGCTGTAATTCATTGCTCTCGATGATTCTAAAATGTATTTGAACATACTGTATAAAATGTCGTCTTTAAAAAATGCTGTAACTCATTGCTCTCGATGAATCTAAATTGCATTTAAACATACTGTATAAAATTCAGTCTTTAAAACTGCTTTCGAACGATCGTAATTTATTTCCCTCGATAAATCTAAAATATGTTTAAACATATTGTATGAAATTTTGTCAACAAAAATGCGCACTCGTGTAATAATTTATTACCCCCAATGAATATTTGATTTATGTTACCTATCTGTAAACTGTCTACTGTACAGTATAGGTGTGTTGTGTGCCAGTTAGGGGGTGAATATTTAAATCGTTCCCCGGAGGGACGATGTGTATTTGCACAGAACAACACCTACACATGCAAAAAATAGCCGTAAAATAAATTAGGCTGTTTCGGAATAATTCTCACATAAAAATTATGCATACTTTTAATACAAAGTGAGAGTAAAATATTTACGCAATAATAATTATTTCCTAACAAATTACAGACCGGTTTCGTACTCGTAGTCCTCATCAGATGGGGAAACGGATTCACTGTGATTCACTATTAGTGTTTACATTTAGATGTTGAACGGTAATTTTTAAAAAATTGTAAGATGGTTAACCACAATTTGCCGACAATCCATTATTTTTTGTTCAAACAATTAACACATTGACTGCCAACAAGTTTTTTTTGTAAAATTTTAAAATTTTAAAAAAGTTTAATTTTATAAAATGAGTAGGAACATGCTTACTTAATTCATTTTGATGCATTTTTTTAGCTAAATAGTAAGTTTAAAGTAAAAGTAAATTGGAATACTTCAGTGCCACTCGCCGGTCAACGTGTTAAAATACGCTCATTTGTGAATCGATCTTATGGTGGATGCGCCCGGAACATAAATATTTTCATTGTCGCGAATACGGTGGAATTCTTCCCGCACTCGCTTTATCTTTCATTCCATCAGCCTCAGCAATCCTTTGCGTTCTGCCCTCATGACCTGACCCAGGCACTGCAGTTTAAGTTTTTTTTAACAATATTTATTACTTCTCCCTCTTTATTAAGCCTGAAGCACATCCGGATTTGTGACATGGTCCACCCATGGTATTCTACTGTAACACCATGGTTCGAATGCTGCCAGCCTATTACTTTAATTTGATAACTAAAATTCTGGCAAATGACTATATTCCCCAATCGGAATAGAATGTAATATTGCGTGTTCGCAAATCAAATTCGTATTCGTAAATTAGTTGATGCATTGATTATATACTTAGCTCCGTAATCAAATTAACCACATCAAATCAGTGAAAATGATTGAGTACTGTGTAATTAAGGGTTCCAGAACATGCAGAATCGGTGTGTCAAGACATGATGAAGCGATTTATCGCATTAGCGGCTCCTCTAACGTGGAAACGAGAAAATTTCTTACTGCTGTGCAATAATTGTTTCGCGCACGTTAGGATTTAATCGACTGGAGTTAAAGGGATTTGTTCAAATTCGAAAATTTTCACGAAAACTAAAACTTTTTCATTAAATATTATTTCCCCATCAGAACACCTACAGACCGGTTCGACCAATCAGGTCTCATCAGTTTAGTTAGTTGCTGATGGGGAAACGGAAATTACTATTGGTATATAAATATTCGAAACACCGTCAAAGTTAGAAACGCCAAAGTGGCGGAATCGACTAAAACTTTTCCATTAAAAGAAAAAATTTTGATGAACAAACATTCTCCAATGGTTTTTTCTAATATTTTTACAAGTTTATTTTCGATTTGTTTAAAATACTCATCCTCATTCTTATACTTTAATTTAGTTAATTTTGACTGAAAGAATTCGGCTAATTAAAGAACATTGCAGAACGGCACAAGGCCCAGAAATAAAATTGCATTCGGTGATAAGAAAAATTGTAAACGGCCGCACAGGGCCCAGAAAAACTTGTAACCGGCCCTGAATACCATCCCACCCTGGTTCGTGTGTACATATTTACACAACTTTTGTGTCTTACATAATTGAAATGTCCGCAACCGTGGCCTATTTACCTTTTTTTTATCTTTTCATTTCGAGTGAGTACACACTCTGGGCTAATGTATTCAGAGTAGTAGGTGGTCCCAAATAAATTTTGCACAAGGACGACCTGAATTTCGGAGGCGGACAGATTCGGACGTATTTGGTGAATTGCACATTTTTTCTCTCTCGGCACGGATCGATGTTTTTTTTATGGAGCGATTCATTAGCCGATTATCGCCGATCATTTCTTATAATACGCACAGCTGCTTGTTTTTTTTTTATGCGAAATTATTCTTCGTGCGGATGACATATTACGTGAACGTTTTAAATCGATATTCTCGGATGTAGGTCTTATTAATTAAGTTTAAGGAACATTTTCTTGATGGAGTTGTGCTTGAAAAATAATAATCTGACGACCTTTTAACCAGGAGCTTTATTAAAATTGGATATGTGATAATTGAAAAATTCATTGTATTTAAATCACAACTAATTATGGTTAGAATTGCAGGGCCGTTCCTAGGTTGATATCGCCGCCCTTGATAATTAAATATATACTATATAGTTGTTAATTGAAGCAGTTTGCACTAAGGTGGGGCCAAACTTCGAATTTGAGCACATTTGTGTGTGTTATAGCTTGTCTCACCTTTAGACAAACTTCTCTTCAAAGCGCTATCAATACAAACCTTTGTTAGATTTTAAACTAATCGCACGAACCAGGAGCCTATTATCATTTTGAAAATTCTCTTTTCTCAACTAGGCAGAAAAATGGCCACATACTTGTTCTGGTGCTTCCAACAAACATACTTTACAAAAGTTTCTATTCTGGCACCAGAACTAAATACCTTTATCCCATATACCTGAAGGGCATCCTTCGATCAGCGCCTGTTCGGTAGGACTATCAACTAAAAGTATAGTTCTTCATGAGTCCTAGAAATTGTGTCATTCAACCAAAAAGCGTGTGCAGAGATGAGCAAAACGGTTCACTTCAGGATTTATCACTTTAAATTTAGTTAAATTAATTGTTATAATTATTTTCAAATTCGCTCAGAATTCAGCAAGAGTACCAGAAAAGCTCTGGACTAAATTCTAAGATAATCACACGAGAGCTGAACGTATTGTCATAGTGAAAACCATAATTTTGCAATGGGGGTAAGAAATATAGTAATAATTAAAACTTTAAAAATTTATTCTAAAACAATAATTTCATAACTCAGTAAGAAAATTGCCTCAGTAAATTCTCATTTTGCGAGTTGATAAAAAAATAATAGCCACATTCTTGAAACTTTTTACCACATTCGCTGCCAAGAAGTTTTTTTGGTAAAATGTCAAAAAAAAATTTTCTTTGTTTTATAAAATGATATATGAATATGCTTATTTCATTTAACTCGTAACTGACAGCGCTAAATAGTAAGTTTAAAGTAGGTACTCACTGTAAGTCATCGGTGACTGACGTGGCTCCATTGGAATACTTCAGTGTCAGTCACCGGTGATAAGTAGCAAGTTTAAAGTAGGTATATCGGTGACTGACGTAGCTCTATTGGAATACTTCAGTGTCAGTCACCGGTGACTGACAAAGCGGTCAACGTGTGAAATTTACATAACAACAAGCAGGCTTTATAATTCAGTAAAAATCGTTTAACAACGCATTCATAACTTTTAAGATAATCATATAAAAAATTATTGTCATTCTGAAAAATCTATATTTATAAAAACAATTTTCACATACTTGAAACTTTCTAAATTCTTATTAAATATTCTTGACAATTTGGTGAACATTTCAAAAGTCTCCACACAAAATTCATATGAGTACAGAATATATCGTCATTCTGAAACTTCTAATTCTTCAAGCGAATAAAAAATATAAAAACAATTGCCACATACATGAAACTTTCTAAACTTACTTAATAATTATTATATTTTACGATTTAGTAAAAATATTAAAATATCTCTTCACAAAATTTGGTTATAATCACTTGAGAACAGAATATGTTGCCATTGTGAAAATTCTATTTTTTTAAGCGAATAAAAAATATAAAAACAATTGCCACATACTTGAAACTTTCTAAATTTACTTAATAATTATTATACTTTACAATTTATTAAAAATATCAAAATATCTCTTCACAAAATTTGGTGACAATCACGTGAGAACGGAATATATTGTCATTCTGAAAATTATTATTTTTCAAGCAAATAAAAAATATAAAAACTCTCATCATATACCCGAAACTTTCTAAATTTACTTAATCATAAAAATATCAAAATATCTTTTCAAAAAAATTGGTGATAATCACGTGAGAACAGAATATATTGTCATTCTGAAAATTCTAATTTTTCAAGCGATTAAAAAATATAAAAACAATTATCACATACCTGAAATTTTCCAAATTTACTTAATCATTATTATACTTTACAATTTAGTAAAAACATCAAAATACCTCTTCAAAAAAATTGGTGATAATCACGTGAGAACAGAATATATTGTCACTGTGAAAATTCAAATGTTTCAAGCGAATAAAAATATAAAAACAATTGCCACATACCTGAAACTTTCTAAATTTACTTAATAATTATTGTACTTTACAATTTAGTGAAAATATCAAATAATTCCTTCACAAAATTTGGTGATAATCACGTGAGGACAGAATATGTTGTCACTTTAAACATTCAAATTTTTCAAGCGAATAAAAAATATAAAAAAACAATTGCCACATTCTTGAAACTTTCTAAATTTACTTAATAATTATTATACTTTACGATTTAGTAAAAATACCAAAATATCTCGTCACAAAATTTGGAGATAATCAATGAAAACAGAATATATTGTCATTCTGAAAATTCTATTTTTTTAAGCGAATAAAAAATATAAAAACAATTGCCACATACTTGAACCTTTTTAAATTGACTTAATAATTATTGTACTTTACAATTTAGTAAAAATATCAAAATATTTCTTCACAAAATTTGGTGATAATAACGTGAGAACTTTAAAAATTCAAATTTTTCAAGCGAATAAAAAATATGAAAAACAATTGCCACATACATGAAACTTTCTAAATTTACTTAATAATTATTATACTTTACAATTAAGTAAAAATATCAAAATATCTCATCACAAAATTTGGTGATAATAACGTGAGAACTTGAAAAATTTAAATGTGTCAAGCGAATAAAAAATATGAAAAACAATTGCCACATACATGAAACTTTCTAAATTTACTTAATATTTATTATACTTTACAATTTAGTAAAAATATCAAAATATCTCTTTACAAAATTTGGTGATAATAGCTTGAGAACTTTAATTCAAATTTTTCAAGCGAATAAAAAATATAAAAACAATTGCCACATACCTGAAACTATCTAAATTTACTTAATCATTATTAAACTTTACAATTTAGTAAAAATATCAAAATATCTCATCACAAAATTTGGTGATAACCACGCGAGAACAGAATATATTGTCATTCTGAAAATTCGAATTTTTCAAGCGAATAAAAAATATAAAAACAATTGCCACATACCTGAAACTTTCTAAATTTACTTAATAATTATTATACTTTACAATTTAGTAAAAATATCAAAATATCTCTTCACAAAATTTGGTGATAATCACGCGAGAACAGAATATATTGTCATTCTGAAAATTCGAATTTTCCAAACGAATAAAAAATATAAAAACAATTGCCACATTCTTGAAACTTTCTAAATTTTCTTAACAATACTTAATAATTTAGTAAAAATATCAAAACATTTCTTTATAAAATGAGAACAGAACTTATTCTCATTGTGAAAATTTTAATTGGTCAAGTGAATAAAAACATTTCACATTCTAAAAATTGTGATTTTGAAATGAATAAAAAAATATTAAAACCATTGTTGCATACTTGAAACTTCTTAAATTCAGTTTGTATTAAATATATTTGATAATTAAGTGAAAATACCAAAAATCTCGTTACAAAATTTTATAATCACACACAAACAGAACTTATTGTCATTCCGAAAATTCTGAATTTTTGAATGAATAAAAAAAATATAAAAACAATTATTACATACACAGACAAGACAACGGCAATTTCAGTCGTAGAATTAGCCAAACCACATAACGTAGGAGCTTTTGAAGAAACCAAAAACTTTGTCAGAGCTTCGCTTAGCTGATTTCTTTCTTTTGTTTTTAACTCCTTTATTTTTGGTAAATAGGCACCATATTGGTTTTTTTTTGTTTTTCTTTTTGACATCTAAGAGTTAATTAAGATTATTTTCCCACTGCAACATTTTTGAATAGATTGTAAATTATCATAGTTTTACAACAGTCACATTTTATTAAAATAGATATCATTGATTCTCTTTATTTGCAATCAATAAAACGCAAATTATGCTGCGGAACGTGTTGGCGAATATTTATTCCATATTATTGGCAAATGCACACATTGACACAAACACACAAAGTGTACAGAATAAATATGAAATATAGTATGTGTAATTTATGAACACAAAGCGCAGGATGCCGACGACGTATTGCATAAATTCCAAAAACAAATATTGGATTTCACACTGTATTTTATGAAATTTGACTAATGCCTTTGTTTATGAAGGGTAATTATAATTAATTGGCGATGGTGAGTATTGTATTACTCGGATGGTGGGAATTACCAATACATTAGTGTCCGATTACACGTTGCGTTTTTAACGCATGCGATTGGGATGGGAGGGGGGGGGGGATTTTATGTGGTCGTTCGTTGACCGCAAGCGTTCAAAACGCAACGTGTAGTCGAGCACTTGAAAATGCTGATGAATTTTTGTGTTAAACTGTGTAGAATTAAATTAAATAGTGATATTAAATTTATGTCTAGGTAAATACACTCGGCGTCAAAAAAAGGCGCCACTCGAAAAATCGCGAAAAAACTCGATTTTTCAAACCGTCGTAACTTGGTTCGATTTGGTCGAAAATCGATGAATCTTTCAGTTTGGGAAAGATTCAAGTTTTATCTTTACGAATGTGTAGTTGATTTTGACCCCAAGTCCAACCCACCCCCCGTAACAACGCGATGGAAAAAAAAATGTTTTTTATGTAAAAAATTGTCCAACTTTGACAAGCTGTACCGTGCGCAAAAAAATCGGCGGGAAATTTCACCACAATTGCAGAAAAATTTAATCAATTTCCTTCAAATGTCTTAAAAATTCGAGTCGTTTCGATGATTTGGAGCAAAGTTATGAATTTTTGAAAAAAAAATGACATTTTTCACTTTTTTGGAGATAACTTGAGTAATTTTGCACCAAAATCGATGAACTTTTGCAGTCTGAACAGTTTCAAATTTTCTCTTCAACGTCATGTGAATTGTTTTGTTGCTAAAACGATTCCACCCCCTAAAGGAAAAAAAAATGTTTTTGTTTAAATGTGCAAATTTGGTTTCTTGTACCGTGTGCAAAAAAAAAATGGTGGAGCATAGCAATAAAGTTCAATCATTTTTCTCCAATTTCCTCCAAAATTCAAGTCGATGCGATGATTTGGCGCGAAGTTATGCAGTTTTGAAAAAAAATTCTATTTTGCGCCTTTTTGGCCATAACTAGGCGAATTTCGCACGAGAAAAAATTTTTGCGATCTAAGAAGTTTTCGACTTTCGTGACCCCCTGAAAACCCTACAAAAAGTGTTTTGGATTGATAAAAAATGTTAAATTTTTACAACTTGTTTTCATTTTCAATTTTTTTTTCAAAAATTCATAACTTTGCTCCAAATCATCGAAACCACTCGAATTTTTAAGGTATTTGAAGGAGATTTATTAAATTTTTCTGCCATTGTAGATCATCGATTTTGGTGAAAAATAACTCAAGTTATCTCCAAAAAAGTGAAAAATGTAATTTTTTTTTTCAAAAATTCATAACTTTGCTTCAAATCATGGAAACCACTCGAATTTTTAAGGCATTTGAAGGAAATTGATTAAATTTGTCTGCCATTGTGGTGAAATTTCCCGCTGATTTTTTTTGCGCACGTTATAGCTTGTCAAAGCTGGGCAATTTTTTCCATAAAAAAACATTTTTTTTCCATCGCGTTGTTACGGGGTGGTGGGTTGGACTTGGGGTCAAAATCAACTACACATTGTTAAAGATAAAACTTGAATCTTTCCCAAACTGAAAGATTCATCGATTTTCGACCAAATTGAACCAAGTTTCGACGGTTTGAAAAATCGCAATTTTTGGAGTTGCGCTTTTTTTTGACGCCGAGTGTATACGAGGAGATTCAGTTCCAGTAAATTTTATTATACACAAGAGTTAGTCATATACAGGGTATATTTGAAATACCGAACAGGCTCGTAACCACAAAGAGATTATATTATTTTTAAACAATAGCAATTATTTTGTTTATAACTGTAACAAAAAGCCCGTAATTAATTAATAAAGTTAATGAGTGAAAATACGCAACATGTTTGGGGGCAGTGGTAATGTGACCTAATTTTTAAGCGGCATCGGCTTTAGATATCGAATTACAACAAGCGCGTAGGAAATATCTGAGTGCTCTTTAAGCGTCAATGAACTTGAGGACTGTTTATCTTTTACAAAAAAAAAAAACGTTGCGATAACACTTTCGGCAAGAAATCGTATCTCGCGTTTTAAATAAACAAACACACATTCCATGCAGACCTAATTAAATGAGAGAAGCATCGGTTCTCAAAATGTTTAAAAAACCTCGAAAAATTATGGAAAATGAAAAAAAAAATTTCGAATAAATTTTGACGGAAATGGGTTCACAAATATTTTGTGTATGTGCCCTTAAATGCCTGTTCGTTATTTCAAATACACCTTGTATGTGAAATATTTCTCAACGTAGTCTAGGTACATTTAATTGAATAAATACAAGAAAACGAAATGTAGCCTACATTTCGTTTTCTTGTATTTATCTAATGCTTTCTGCAACAAGTAAAGTTGTTTCTAATTTGTTCATTTAATTGAATTTTGGGATGTAAGTTAATTACATGTCTGACCAAGTAGTCGATAGAATGTTGATCTAAGCTCAATAGTTATTTATTTGTCTTTTATTTACACATTTTGTTCGTAATGTTTTCCAATGAAGTGCCACTGCGTGGGACCTTTATTGCGAAAATTTTCGCTGGATTTGTAGAGTTGCTTATTTTTATTGGCCGCGCCTAAAGCTTTATCTCCCACTTTCGTCCCTTTCCCGCCATACATGTAGTTTATGCGGAATATGCCGACTACGAGATAAGAAATGACAATGTCTGAAATTCGATTTGCCGAGCAAATAAAGATTTATCGGATGTGAAGGTCTCCCATTATACCTCTCTTTGGTTCCTTTAATGAAAATGTACGAACAGTCCATGAAAATGGGATTTTTTTAAGGAGAGAAGAAAATGCGATTGAATGATTTAGCGAAATTGGCTTAAGCTCCATTCAGCTACAACAGATGTTTTCCTATTATTGTATTCATTATTTATCATGAATAGGACAACCGCAAGATCCTTAGTTTTCGTAAATCGGAGTGGGGCTCGAACCCATAACGTCCACACCGAAAACAGGTGTTTAATATTTTTTACGATAGTTATGGTTTACAATTAGTGAATTTTACAATTCAGTTTAATTTTTTAATTTTATTAATTAATTTAATATTTTTTTTTAAATCGAAAACAGTCAATAAAAAAGTGAAGATTAAATTACAGAAAAATGGATTTCGATTCACAAAAAGCCGATAATTTCAAATAACTTAAGAGTTTGAAAATCCGACGATTTTTGGTTACTTTATTACAAAAAGTTTGAATCCGAGAGAAGAGATTTCGTGAAATTTTTTATTTTTACTTTCTCCGTTACGAAGTACGAGAAAGTATTGTGATCGTGATTTTTTTTTCAAAAATTTTTTTTACGGAAATATCCGTTTTGGAGTCCCTAGATGCCATTTCAACAATTTCTGGAAAAAAAATGTTTGTGTCTGTGTGCGTGTGTGTGTCTATCTGTGTGTGTGTGTGTGTGTCTGCCTGTGTGTGTGTGTGTGTCTGTCTGTGTGCGCTGTATCTCAAAAACTAATAGAGCAATTGATATCAAACTTTGAACATACGTCTTATTTGATAATCTGAAGAACTGAAAAGCTTTTGGTAAAATTTCGTACACCGGAAGTGGGTGTTTACCTTAACTGTTTTTTGTTTTTTGCCAATATTTTCTTAAATATGAAAAATATCACAAAAACATTTAAACAAACATTGAAGGAAACAAAGAAATGAACATCTTTTGCTTGAAAATATTTGTCATAAAATCATTGTTATTCAAGAAAAAAATGTATTAATTTTTTTTAAATTTTTGGTTTATAATTATGAAACGATAATAGTTACAGAAAATTTATGAAAGTAATAATTGTAGAGAATGCCAAAATGAATAACTTCTAAAGAATAAGTTTTTTTGGAAATCTCGTTAGTTCTTGAGTAAACCGAGTTTTTTATATTTGAAGTATAATTTTTTCATCTTTCATAATTTTGACGTTTTAAACGTCAGTTTCATCCGAGTTTACACAACGCTCGATGTAAATTTAAAATATGATTTCAATTGAAAATAAATCATGAAAACGTAAATATAAATGGCTATACCATCAAATCGGAGAAAGTAACATGATGGCCACATCACCATTTTATGATTGAATTTGCTACGTTTCAATATGTCAACCATTAAAATATAAAAAAAAGTGTTCAAAAGAAATGAAAATTTGTATTTATTTATTTTTAATTAAGAAAAGAAATTTTGGCAATTTGTGTTATTGAATTGACATGATAATTTCTAATACTCTTGTGAAAATAACTAAATTCGCTACATGTTGACATTTAAATTGTTAAAATCAAACGTCACGTCCGATCGCTGGACAATTTTTTTCAAATAATAAACCCGGTTTTGTTCACTTTTGACCTAGAAAACGCATTTCTGGCAATATGCATTGATTTAACATACGCATAATTAAAATCCAAAATAACGACCGAGAGTTAGGCAATTTATAAAAATCAAAATTCAATTTGATTGACTTTAGGTTTGTTTGACAAAAAAAAAACATAATGCTTTTGAAAAAGTCGTAAATTCGGAATATTTTAAGATTTCAATTATCAAAATGTTTAGGTTAGTTTTACCAAAAAAAAATCATAATATTTTTGAAAAAGTCATTAAATTCGGAATATTTTAAGATTCTCATTATCAAAATTCATTAATACATGCGACAAATGTGCAATTTAAAAAAATTCTGAAATGTGCTTTGGTTGACTTTTAATTTCGAAATAGAGCATTTGCATTCAAAATAAACACTTCTAATACTGTCGTAAAATGAACTGAATGTAATGTATAACATATTAATCATTACAATAAAAAATGTTTTAAACAGTTCAGTAACTCGTTATTTTCTCCGATTAATGATATTTTTCATATCTATTGATTTGATATCAGTAAAATTTCGAAAAACCTTATTCCTAGCATTCTTTACAGTTATTGTTAATGTAAATGTATCGTTTACGATTTCATAATTACAGACAGAAAACTACAAACTTTTTACTTTTTAATTTTTTCACAAATAAGAAAGTGGAAAGAAACATTTATTTAGAAAAGATGTTTAATTTTTTGTTGCCTTAATATTTGTAAAAATATTTTTGTAATATTTTTCATATTTAAAAAATAGCAAAAAAAAAAACGGTTAAAGCAAATTTTACAAAAAGTTTTTAAAAGTTGTAATAATAATAATAATAATATATTTATTGGTGCTAACAACTGATACAGTCTTACACAGGTCCGAGAAAAAGAGAAAACAATAATTATATATATATTTATATATACAATATGCTAGTTTTTAAAGTATAGAGCCCTCAGATACACATACACATCCAGACACATTTTTACATTCTCCGTTAGCAAGTACGAGAAAGCATTGTGATCGTGATTTTTTTTTCAAAATTTTTTTTGCGGAAATATCCGTTTTGGAGTCCCTAGATACCATTTCAACAATTTCTGAAGAAAAAAAAAATTGTGTCTGTGTGTGTGTGTGTGTGTGTGTGTCTGTGTGTGTGTCTGTCTGTCTGTGTGCGCTGTATCTCAAAAACCAATAGAGCAATTGATATGAAACTTTGAACATAAGTCTTATTTGATAATCCGAAGAACTGAAAAGCTTTTGGTAAAATTTCGTACACCAGAAGTGGGTGTTTACCTTAACTGTTTTTTTGTTTTTTGCCAATATTTTCTTAAATATGAAAAATATCACAAAAACATTCAAACAAACATTAAAGACAACAAATAAATGAACATCTTTTGCTTGAAAATATTTTTCATAAAATCATTGCTATACGAGAAAAATGTTATTATAAATTTTTTAATTTTTGGTTTATAATTATGAAATGATAATAGTTACAGCAAATTTTTGTGAATAATAATTATAGAGAATGACAAAATGAACAACTTCTAACGAATAATTTTTTTCCGAAATCACGTTAGTTTTTGAGTAAACCGAGTTTTTGAATTTGAAGTATAATTTTTCCATGTTTCATAATTTTGACGTTTTAAACGTCAGTTTCATCCGAGTTTACGCAACGCTCGATGTACTTTTAAAACATGATTTAAATTGAAAATAAACCATGAAAGCGTAAATATAAATGATACCATCAAGTCGGAGAAAGTAACATGATGGATACATCACCATTTTTTTTTACTTTCTCCGTTACGAAGTACGAGAAAGAATTGTGATCGTGACTTTTTTTCAAAATTTTTTTTTACGGAAATATCCGTTTTGGGGTCCCTAGATGCCATTTCAACAATTTCTGGAAAAAAAAAATTGTGTCTGTGTGTGTGTGTGTCTGTGTGTGTGTCTGTCTGTCTGTGTGCGCTATATCTCAAAAACCAACAGAGCAATTGATATGAAACTTTGAACATAAGTCTTATTTGATAATCCGAAGAACTGAAAAGCTTTTGGTAAAATTTTGTACACCGGAAGTGGGTGTTTACCTTAACTGTTTTTTGTTTTTTAACAATATATTCTTAAATATAAAAAATATCACAAAAACATTTAAACAAACATCGAAGAAAACAAAGAAATGAATAGCTTTTGCTTGAAAATATTTTTCATAAAATCATTGCTATTCGAGAAAAAAATTTATTAATTTTTTTAAATTTTTGGTTTATAATTATGAAACGATAATAGTTACAGCAATTTTATGTGAACAATAATTGTAGAGAATGCCAAAATGAACAACTTCTAAAGAATAAGTTTTTTACGAAATCTTGTTAGTTTTCGAGTAAACCTAGTTTTTGAATTTGAAGTATAATTTTTCCATCATTCATGATTTTGACGTTTTAAACGTCAGTTTCATCCGAGTTTACGCAACGCTCGATGTACATTTAAAATATGATTTCAATTGAAAATAAACCCATGAAAACGTAAATATAACGTCGGAGAAAGTAACATGATGGCCACATCACCATTTTTTTTTCAATTTTTGGTTTATAATTATGATACGATAGTAGTTACAGCAAACTTGTGTGAATAATAATTGTAGAGAATATCAAAATGAACAACTTGTAAAGAATAAGTTTGTTTCGAAATCTCGTTAGTTTTCGAGTAAACCGAGTTTTTGAATTTGAAGTATAATTTTTCCGTTTCATAATTTTGACGTTTTAAACGTCAGTTTCATCCGAGTTTACGCAACGCTCGATTTATTAACATTTAAAATATGATTTCAATAAACCATGAAAACGTAAATATAAATGGCTATGATACCATCAAGTCGGAGAAAGTAACATGATGGCCACATCACCATTTTTTTTTATTGGCATAGGAAACTGGTCCATTTCGCCAGAGGTACCATTAAACTGTATACAGGGTGTTTCAGAGCTCTGGGAACGGTCAATCACGTGCTTATTTTTCAAAATTTCGCAAAAAGGTTTTATACAAAAGTTGTGTATAATAGTGAGCTGCACGCCCTAGAGATATTTAAATTTATACAGGGTGTCTCATAACAAAGTTACAGACCAAACTTATGGAACACCCTGTATTCTTTGTCATTTTTGAATTAAATGGAGCAAATAAAGGTGAGTTCCTTCAATACTCCCTATACCTATTGTTAGCCGTTTTCGAAATATTTGAAGATTTGTTGAAATGCATGGTCTGGGTGAAATTTTATTTTTTGCCCCAGTGATTGACGCTGAACGATTAAAATCATTTAAATTATTTGCTTGAAGGTTCGAACTATAGAGCCAACCATGATTTCATACAAAAAAATATACAGGGTTCTAGAAAAAAATGCGGTTCCTCGGCAGAAAAAAACCCGCGAACCGTCACTTGATACCAACAAAGTTGGAGTTGTGCAAAATGTGTCACGAGATGAAAGCCTCGACAATTACTTATTTAAAACATTTTTAAACAAAAGATATTCAATTCTGCAATAACTTTCAGAGTTTAACACACACCCACACACACACACACACACACACATACAGCCATAATCTAATTTTACTAATATCGGCGGAGGCGATTCCTCCTCCTCCTCCCTCTCCTCACCACCTCCAAAATTGGGCCACCGCCGTGTAGAAATAGAAATATGAGGGGCTGTTTGCGATTTGCTATCGGTGTTTCTAATAGTTGTAGCCACAATGTTGCCACCCTGATGAATAATCGATCCCCCATTTCTCGCTGGTGCTGGGGTGGAGTCCCACAGGAAGCAATACTACACACTGCGATGTTTACGTGTACCAGACAATTCCGCAATACTACAGAACACGCGAATCCCGACCGAAGACCATGACGAGCCGATTTGATTGACGTTTCCATATTACCGCGCGGAGAGTGCAGGAAGGGGCTTTCACGTGGCCGTGCCGCATTTCCTCAATGATTAAATCAGTTCAGAAATGTATTAGCTGCCGAGTTTCGCTAATTCTATATTCGATTCGATTTCGATTAATATTTCTGATGAGTACAGATTTTAGTTTACTTTTTTCCTAGGGCAGCTTCCAGGTTTTTCGTTAAATTTTTACCCCCTCTCCTCGTATGTTACCATGCCAGACCACCCTCTTCCTATACGTCACGTGACACAATCGAAATGGTTTTGATTTAAAAAGGCAAAAATGGTGATGTGGCCATCATGTTACTTTCACCGACTTTATATTTACGTTTTCATGGGTTTATTTTCAATTGAAATCATATTTTAAATGTACATCGAGCGTTGCGTAAACTTGGATGAAACTGACGTTTAAAACGTCAAAATCATGAAAGATGGAAAAAATATACATCAAATTCAAAAACTCGGTTTACTCAAAAACTAACGAGATTTCGAAAAAAACTTATTCTTTAAAAGTTGTTCATTTTGGCATTCTCTACAATTATTATTCATATAAATTTGCTGTAACTATTATCGTTCCATAATTATAAACCAAAAATTAAAAAAAAATAATAAATTTTTTTCTGGAATAGCAATGATTTTATGAAAAATATTTTCAAGCAGAAGATGTTCATTTCTTTGTTGTCTTCGATGTTTGTTTAAATGTTTTTCTGATATTTTTTATATTTAAGAAAATATTGGCAAAAAACAAAAAACAGTTAAGGTAAACACCCACTTCCGGTGTACGAAATTTTACCAAAAGCTTTTCAGTTCTTCATATTATCAAATAAGACGTATGTTCAAAGTTTCATATTAATTGCTCTATTAGTTTTTGAGATACAGCGCACACAGCCAGACACACACACACACACACATACACAGACACAAATTTTTTTTTTCCAGAAATTGTTGAAATGGCATCTAGAGACTCCAAAACGGATATTTCCGTAAAAAAAAATTTTGAAAAAAAATCACGATCACAATACTTTCTCGTACTTCGTAACGGAGAAAGTAACAAATAAGATATTGTAAAACAAAAGAAAAACACTTTAATTAAAAATGGTTGTTCAGAGAGTAATTTGTTTTTTGTTTTTTTTTTTTGTGAAAATGAATGGTATTAGGCAATACCCATGTGAAGATAGCCACGGATTACCTTGATTCAGATTGACGAAAGAGTACACGATGTATTTATTAAATTTGATATTACATTTATAGTTGATTTTTGAATATCAAAATTATTAATCAGTAAATGTTGATTTTCAGCAATATTTCCGTTTCCCCGTTGCTCATTTTTTTGGTTATTTGTGGTAATGCGCACTACCCATGTGAAGATAACCACGGATTTCCCGGCGCATCCACCTCGGAATAAATAGGAATATCAATTTCTGCATTCATTTATGGTTTATTATCAACTAAACGCTGAGATTGTAAGTAACATTAGCTTAAAAAATTACAGTTAATTCACAATTTCAATTATCGTGCTTAAATTATTATGTATTTGTGAGTTATGTGAAGTTGCGTAATTAAATAATTAAACACAATTAAATTCCTTACTTCACTCGTTTATTTATGACACTAAATGTACATTTCGAACACGATGTGTTCATTTTCAATAGTTAACTGTTGAAAATCGTGTTCGAAATGTACATTTAGTGTCATAAATAAACGAGTGCTTAAATTGACTTTGGATTTTGTCAAACACAAATAAAGGATTCGTTGACGCATTTTAAATTTATTTTTTTAACACCAGCGTGTAGATAAGTCTACTTAGGCGATTTAAACAATAACATTTTTCAATGGCGGCTCGTGGAACATGTTGGTGGTAGAGCGACTTATACAATGTACCCCCCCCCCTTCCTTTTTTTGAAGAAAAAAAGAACGATTTATCTTCCTAGACCAAAGTAACTGGCAAAAAAGTGTTTAAGATTTAATTAAAAATTCTTGCTGAGCTTGAAACTACAGGTAGTGCCTTGGCGCTGCATAGCGAGCCGCCCCTGATTTCGATGTTCTATAAAGCAATAGAAACATTGATTGATCAATTTTTGAGAATTTTTAGCATTTTTTGCAACGAGAACAAAATATGAAGTTGAAGTCCAGGTTTGCCTGTTACAAAAATTATTCAAAATTAATTGTATTTGTATGTTCTTTAAAAAAATGAAAACATTCATTAATAAATTTTCAAGAAATTTTAGCGTAAAGTTAATAAAACGGATTTATTTACAACAACAAAAAAAGATTACGAATTTTGCCAAAACTATGGCAAGTGCAGACTTGCCCATTACAAAAATGATTCAAAACTTATCGTATTTTGATGTTCTATAAAAAACGGAAACATCGATTAATCAATTTTTGAGAAACTTTGTTCGCGAAGATGAGAAATAACATTTTTTACAGCGAGAACAAAATATTATGAATTTTGTCAAAACTATGGCAATTCCAGGTTTGCCCGTTACAAAAATTATTCAAAATTGATTGGATTTTTATGTTCTTTGAAAAAATGAAAACATTCTTTAATAAATTTTCAAGAAATTTTAACGTAAAGTTAATAAAACGGATTTATTTACAACAACAAAAAAAGATTACGAATTTTGCCAAAACTATGGCAACTGCAGACTTTCCTATTACAAAAATGATTCAAAACTTATCGTATTTTGATGTTCTATGAAAAACAGAAACATCGATTGATCAATTTTTGAGAAACTTTGTTCGCGAAGATGAGAAATAACATTTTTTACAGCGAGAACAAAATATTATGAATTTTGTCAAAACTATGGCAATTCCAGGTTTGCCCGTTACAAAAATTATTCAAAATTGATTGGATTTTTATGTTCTTTGAAAAAATGAAAACATTCTTTAATAAATTTTCAAGAAATTTTAACGTAAAGTTAATAAAACGGATTTATTTACAACAACAAAAAAAGATTACGAATTTTGCCAAAACTATGGCAACTGCAGACTTTCCTATTACAAAAATGATTCAAAACTTATCGTATTTTGATGTTCTATGAAAAACAGAAACATCGATTGATCAATTTTTGAGAAACTTTGTTCGCGAAGATGAGAAATAACATTTTTTACAGCGAGAACAAAATATTATGAATTTTGTCAAAACTATGGCAATTCCAGGTTTGCCCGTTACAAAAATTATTCAAAATTGATTGGATTTTTATGTTCTTTGAAAAAATGAAAACATTCTTTAATAAATTTTCAAGAAATTTTAACGTAAAGTTAATAAAACGGATTTATTTACAACAACAAAAAAAGATTACGAATTTTGCCAAAACTATGGCAACTGCAGACTTTCCTATTACAAAAATGATTCAAAACTTATCGTATTTTGATGTTCTATGAAAAACAGAAACATCGATTGATCAATTTTTGAGAAACTTTGTTCGCGAAGATGAGAAATAACATTTTTTACAGCGAGAACAAAATATTATGAATTTTGTCAAAACTATGGCAATTCCAGGTTTGCCCGTTACAAAAATTATTCAAAATTGATTGGATTTTTATGTTCTTTGAAAAAATGAAAACATTCTTTAATAAATTTTCAAGAAATTTTAACGTAAAGTTAATAAAACGGATTTATTTACAACAACAAAAAAAGATTACGAATTTTGCCAAAACTATGGCAACTGCAGACTTTCCTATTACAAAAATGATTCAAAACTTATCGTATTTTGATGTTCTATGAAAAACAGAAACATCGATTGATCAATTTTTGAGAAACTTTGTTCGCGAAGATGAGAAATAACATTTTTTACAGCGAGAACAAAATATTATGAATTTTGCCAAAATTATGGCAAGTCCAGGTTTGCCCGTTACAAAAATTATTCAAAATTGATTGGATTTTTATGTTCTTTGAAAAAATGAAAACATTCTTTAATAAATTTTCAAGAAATTTTAGCGTAAAGTTAATAAAACGGATTTATTTACAACAACAAAAAAAGATTACGAATTTTGCCAAAACTATAGCAAGTGCAGACTCGACCATTAGACAGATTATTTAAAACTTATCGTATTTTGATGTTCTATGAAAAACAGAAACATCGATTGATCCATTTTTGAGTAATTTTGGGCGCCAAGATGAGAAATAACATTTTTTGCAGCGAGAACAAAAGATTATGAATTTTTCCAAAACTATGGCAAATACAGGTTTGCCTGTTACAAAAATTATTCAAAATGAATTGTATTTGTATGTTCTTTAAAAAAATGAAAACATTCGTTAATACATTTTTAAGAAATTTTAGCGTAAAGTTAATAAAACGGATTTATTTACAAAAAAAAAAAGATTACGAATTTTGCCAAAACTATGGCAACTGCAGATTTGCCCATTACAAAAATGATTCAAAACTTATCGTATTTTGATGTTCTATAAAAAAACAGAAACATCGATTGATCAATTTTTGAGAAACTTTGTTCGCGAACATGAGAAATAACATTTTTTACAGCGAGAACAAAATATTATGAATTTTGCCAAAACTATGGCAAGTCCAGGTTTGCCCGTTACAAAAATTATTCAAAATTGATTGGATTTTTATGTTCTTTGAAAAAATGAAAACATTCTTTAATAAATTTTCAAGAAATTTTAGCGTAAAGTTAATAAAACGCATTTATTAGCATCAAAAAAATTATTTAAAATTGATTGCATTTGTATGTTAACATTCGTTAATAAATTTTCAAGAAATTTTAGCGTAAAGTTAACAAAACGCATTTATTTGCATTAAAAAAAATTATTTAAAATTCATTGCATTTGTATGTTCTTTGAAAAAATGAAAACATTCTTTAATAAATTTTCAAGAAATTTTAGCGTAAAGTTAATAAAACGCATTTATTTGCATTAAAAAAAAAATATTTAAAATTGATTGCATTTGTATGTTCTTTGAAAAAATGAAAACATTCTTTAATACATTTTCGAGAAATTTTAGCGTAAAGTTAATAAAACGGATTTATTTACAACAAAAAAAAAGATTACGAATTTTGCCAAAACTATGGCAACTGCAGACTTGCCTATTACAAAAATGATTCAAAACTTATCGTATTTTGATGTTCTATGAAAAACAGAAATATCGATTGATCAATTTTTGAGAAACTTCGCGAAGATGAGAAATAACATTTTTTACAGCGAGAACAAAATATTATGAATTTTGCCAAAACTATGGCAAATACAAGTTTGTCCGTTACAAAAATTATTTAAAATTGATTGCATTTTTATGTTATTTGAAAAAATGAAAACATTCTTTAATAAATTTTATGAAAAATTTAAGCCCATTATTTACAGCGAAAATAACAGATTACGAATTTTGTCAAAACCATGGCAAATGATGACTTGCCCATTGCAAAAATTATTTAAAATTTGTTGTATTTTGATGTTTTATGAAAAAATAGAAATATCGATTAATCAATTTTTGAGAAATTTAAATGACATTTTCTTTGCAGTGAGAACAAAAAATTATGAATTTTTTATTTATTTATTTATTGACGGCATGAACCTTTTTACAAGAAAAATTTAAAATAAAGAATACGATAAAGAAATAAAAATAAAATATTGCACCATATAACTAATACATTACAATAACGATATATTACAAAAGTAGAATTACTATTATATAAACTATATAGATTTAATAATTAAGAAAAAACATTATAAACTAACAACATATAGTGATACATCAATATATTTTCGATGGCGTTTAAATTTATTGCAAGATGTATCGTATAGAAAAAAATTAGGGGAAACAAACCAGATCGCATAATCTAAACATTCTGCACAATGCATTATTTCTGGCAAAATTTGATCTATGAAAAGATTCTTTAAAAACAGTAATGTTTCTTGTTTTGAAGGGGATGTTGAAATTCAAATATGCGAAAATTTTGCTAAAACTATGGCAAGAGCAGACATGCCTGTTCAAAAAATTATTTAAAACTTGCGGTATTTTGATCAGGGGCGGCTCGTGAAACATGTCGATGGACTTAAACGCGCGCTTTTTGAAGAAAGAACGATTTATCTTCCAAGACCTTTCTTTTTTAAAATTAATTCAAAATTCTTGCAGAGCTTGAAACTACAAGTAGTGCCTCCTTGGCTCTATATAACGAGCCGCCCCTGACATTTTTAGTAAAATCATTTATAACTTTTTCAGTCTACGCAAACTCCCATTATGAAATGACAATATTTCAAAGCCCAATAAAGCAGCGTTAGACACATGTTTTATTTAATTTTTGAACACCAACTTGGAGACTAGGGTCTATTTAAACGATGTAAATAATAAAATTTTGGGTAAAATTATTTATAACTTTTTCATGGTAGTCCACCCGCACTACCGTTATAAAATGACAAGATTTGGAAGTCCAATAAAGTGATTTTTAATTTAATTTTTAATTACCAATGAGTAGATACGAGTTTGAGATTTTGAGTAAAATTGTTTATACTATTTTAGGATTTTTTTTCTCGAGTCCACGCGAACTCCCATTATGAAATGATAAGGTTTCAACGTCCAATAAAGCAGCGTTTGACACACTTTTTTTTACTCCATTTTGTAGACTAGAGCCTGTTTAAGCGATTCAGATAATACAATTTTGGGTAAAATTGTTTATAACATTTTTATGATTGTTTTTCTCGAGTCCACCCGAATCACAGTTAAATGATAAAATGACAAGATTTCAAAATCCAATAAAGCATTGTTTGAGTCATTTTTAATTTAATTTTTAAACACCAATGAGTAGATAAGAGTTTAGTTATGCGATATAAACCATACAATTTTACGTAAAACTTTTTATAACTTTTTCATGATTTTTCCACGCAATTTTCCTTTTTCTTTAATTTTTTTTAATTTTTTTAAATTTATTTTTTAACACCAACGAATAGACAAGAGTCTATTTAAGTGAATTAAATAATTAAATTTTGGGTAAAATTGTTTGCAACTTTTTTTATGATTTTTTTTCTCTCGTCCACCCAAACTATCGTTTTCGGAGTCCAATAAAGCATTCTTTGATATATTTTTAATGTTTTTTACACCAACGTATAGATTAAGCGATTTAAACAATAACATAATTTTGGGTAATATTGTTTATAACTTTATTATAATTTTCTTCACCCGAACTACAAGAATAAAGCAATATTTGACGCATTTTATTTTTATTTTACACCCTACGTAGAAATTAGAGTCTACTCAAGCAAATTAAGCAATAAAATTACAACCAAAAGAAAAGAAGAAATTAAAATTCCCATAAAACTGATTAAATTTAATCATGATTAGTTCAATCAAAAAAGTTAATCAGAGCTGGTGCAGGTGTGCAAAAGAGTGCTGGACAAATAATTTGATTTGGTGTAATTTGATTATTCAACATTTACACTAAAGTGATTGTAATACACAAACGCCATTGCAATTGTTTCCATAATCCATTTACAGGATCCTCATCATGAGGTGGAAAGGAAAATTCATTTAGCTGAATTCGTGTTGTTGGAAATGAACTAATGCGAATGTGTAAATGTTACCGAGTTTATGTAAATATTGCGCGGATCGATTTGTTTTGGCAAATATGTAAATATCTCGAAAGTTTCCAGTTTTCCCCCCACAGAGTTACGCCCGTGGAAAGTTGGATGGAAGATTTGCGATAAGTATAGTCAGGGAATAAGTTAAATAAATATGCGGCTTTAATAATTAATAATGCAAGACATAAATGGGTCTTAAGTAGTTTATCTTTTAGAAGTGTTGAATATATTTAAAACAGGATTTTAAAAGAATAATATTTTGTGGATTAAATTTAGATTTAAATTTCACCACCGGGGGCCGAGGAAGAAGAGGTGGTAATACAGATAGGTACGTTCACGCAGCCAGCCGTCTCTGCAACTGACCCTACCTATCTGTATTACCACCTCTTGTTCCTTGCCCGTACCAGAAAAAAAACCCGCGAACTGTCACTGTTGGTATCACTTTATTAACTCTTAGTGATTATAGTTTCGACAATTTTAGCTTGTCATTATCAAACCATGAATGTTTGAATTCATAGTTTGATAATGACAAGCAAGAGTTAATAAAGTTAATAGAGTGATACCAACAAACAAAGTTAATTGTTTTGATTTGAATTATTGAAAATGTTTTTTCCTTGATTAAAAAAAAATATATAAAAATGTTTAACCATTTTGCAATTTCTGGCCTATTATTAATGATAAATAGTTCTTTCTTTATGTTATCAATAATTATAGATAATAATATTAACAACTTATAACATTTTTTTCAAATCATCCTGATAACTTCTGTAAAAAGAAAAGAATAAAAATCTCTTTTGATCCATCAAATCGGAGAAAGTTACATGATAGCAACATTTCTTAACGACACCAAAAAAAAGGAACAAAAACAATTTCATAAAAATCTATTTCTGTAGCGGCGTAAACTGGTGTTTAATTTGTTGTGTAATAATTAAATCCAGACATGCGTTCTGTTATCGATTCACGGTTTTCATTTGATAGTAACGCCAGCGTTCGATGTTTAACTGTTATGAATTCGGTTCGAGGCGAGGAGGGCGCTGATGGAAAATATGCAAAGCGATAATTTCCGGTGTGTCGTATCGTGGTGCAAGTCTTTATTTTCCCGCATGGTATGCATATATTAATAGAAATGTGAAAACAAGCCCCGGCACAGTTTTTGATGTCGGAAAATTACTCGGCCGTAGTGTAAGCGCGCAGAGTTCTAGATTGGAGCGCTTCAAAACCGACAGAATTCCCTAAAGTATTCTAAGCCTCGAGGCCGACGATGGAACGCACAACTAAAAATGGACGAATGTTAGTTAACTAGCTCTACGAAGTTTCGTGCATGAAAATATAAATTACGTTCGTTAAACTGGATGCTAGTTACGTCGGATGCAAGTCACCATGAATAAGTTAGAAATTTTTCAAAAAAACGAGAGAAATTGATTGCCGTTAAAAAATTTCAGCTAACTTCAATGGCAAAAAAATTAGTCAGTCACCATGAGGATTTTGGAAAATTTAAGAAAATAATTGAATTTTCAGACTTTGATCGGCCGTAGCGGCCAAACGAAAACTCCAAATTGAACGCGGTTTGCAAATCTGAGCTCCTCGTACGTCAATTAGTCGGACTAGAGATTTTGAATTTTTGATAAAATCGTGAAAAAAGACATGACTAACCCCCTTGGAAATTTTGTTAAAAAATGCAACTTTCTTAAAAATCATCCTAGACTATTGAATTTAACTTTATTTTCATCAGAAAGACGAGAGAAATTGATTGCCGTTAAAAAATTTCAGCTAACTTCAATAGCAAAAAAATTAGTCAGTCACAGTGAACATTTTAGAAAATTTACGAAAATAATTGATTTTTCAGACTTTGATCGGCCGTAGCGGCCAAACGAAAACTCCAAATTGAACGCGGTTTGCAAATCTGAGCTCCTCGTACGTCAATTAGTCGGATTAGAGATTTTGAATTTTTAATAAAATCGTGAAAAAAGACATGACTAAACCCCTTGGAAATTTTGTTAAAAAATGCAACTTTGTTAATAATCATCGTAGACTATTGAATTTAACTTTATTTTCATCAGAAAGACGAGAGAAATTGATTGCCGTTAAAAAATTTCAGCCAACTTCAATAGCAAAAAAATTAGTCAGTCACCATGAGGATTTCGGAAAATTTAGGAAAATAATTGATTTTTCAGACTTTGATCGGCCGTAGCGGCCAAACGAAAACTCCAAATTGAACGCGGTTTGCAAATCTGAGTTCCTCGTACGTCAATTAGTCAAATTAGAGATTTTGAATTTTTGATGAAATCTTGAAAAAAGACATGACTAACCCCCTTGGAAATTTTGTTAAAAAATGCAACTTTCTTAAAAATCATCGTAGACTATTGAATTTAACTTTATTTTCATCAGAAAGACGAGAGAAATTGATTGCCGTTAAAAAAATTCAGCTAACTTCAATAGCAAAAAAATTAGTCAGTCACCATGAGGATTTTGGAAAATTTAAGAAAATAATTGATTTTTCAGACTTTGATCGGCCCTAGCGGCCAAACGAAAACTCCAAATTGAACGCGGTTTGCAAATCTGAGCTCCTCGTACGTCACTTTGTCGGATTAGAGATTTTTAATTTTTGATGAAATCGTGAAAAAAAACATGACTAAACCCCTTGGAAATTTTGTTAAAAAATGCAACTTTCTTAAAAATCATCGTAGACTATTGAATTTAACTTTATTTTCATCAGAAAGACGAGAGAAATTGATTGCCGTTAAAAAATTTCAGCTAACTTCAATAGCAAAAAAAATAGTCAGTCACAGTGAACATTTTAGAAAATTTACGAAAATAATTGATTTTTCAGACTTTGATCGGCCGTAGCGGCCAAACGAAAACTCCAAATTGAACGCGGTTTGCAAATCTGAGCTCCTCGTACGTCACTTAGTCGGATTAGAGATTTTTAATTTTTGATGAAATCGTGAAAAAAAACATGACTAAACCCCTTGGAAATTTTGTTAAAAAATGCAACTTTCTTAAAAATCATCGTAGACTATTGAATTTAACTTTATTTTCATCAGAAAGACGAGAGAAATTGATTGCCGTTAAAAAAATTCAGCTAACTTCAATAGCAAAAAAATTAGTCAGTCACAGTGAACATTTTAGAAAATTTACGAAAATAATTGATTTTTCAGACTTTGATCGGCCGTAGCGGCCAAACGAAAACTCCAAATTGAACGCGGTTTGCAAATCTGAGCTTCTCGTACGTCAATTAGTCGGATCAGAGATTTTTAATTTATGATGAAATCGTGAAAAAAAACATGACTAAACCCCTTGGAAATTTTGTTAAAAAATGCAACTTTCTTAAAAATCATCGTAGACTATTGAATTTAACTTCATTTTCATCAGAAAGACGAGAGAAATTGATTGCCGTTAAAAAATTTCAGCTAACTTTAATAGCAAAAAAATTAGTCAGTCACCATGAGGATTTTGGAAAATTTAAGAAAATAATTGATTTTTCAGACTTTGATCGGCCGTAGCGGCCAAACGAAAACTCCAAATTGAACGCGGTTTGCAAATCTGAGCTCCTCGTACGTCACTTAGTCGGATTAGAGATTTTTAATTTTTGATGAAATCGTGAAAAAAAACATGACTAAACCCCTTGGAAATTTTGTTAAAAAATGCAACTTTCTTAAAAATCATCGTAGACTATTGAATTTAACTTTATTTTCATCAGAAAGACGAGAGAAATTGATTGCCGTTAAAAAAATTCAGCTAACTTCAATAGCAAAAAAAATAGTCAGTCACAGTGAACATTTTAGAAAATTTACGAAAATAATTGATTTTTCAGACTTTGATCGGCCGTAGCGGCCAAACGAAAACTCCAAATTGAACGCGGTTTGCAAATCTGAGCTTCTCGTACGTCAATTAGTCGGATTAGTGATTTTTAATTTTTGATGAAATCGTGAAAAAAAACATGACTAAACCCCTTGGAAATTTTGTTAAAAAATGCAACTTTCTTAAAAATCATCGTAGACTATTGAATTTAACTTCATTTTCATCAGAAAGACGAGAGAAATTGATTGCCGTTAAAAAATTTCAGCTAACTTCAATAGCAAAAAAAATAGTCAGTCACAGTGAACATTTTAGAAAATTTACGAAAATAATTGATTTTTCAGACTTTGATCGGCCGTAGCGGCCAAACGAAAACTCCAAATTGAACGCGGTTTGCAAATCTGAGCTCCTCGTACGTCACTTAGTCGGATTAGAGATTTTTAATTTTTGATGAAATCGTGAAAAAAAACATGACTAAACTCCTTGAAAAGTTGTTAAAAAATGCAACTTTGTTAATAATCATCGTAGACTATTGAATTTAACTTTATTTTCATCAGAAAGACGAGAGAAATCGATTGCCGTTAAAAAATTTCAGCTAACTTCAATAGCAAAAAAATTAGTCAGTCACCATGAGGATTTTGGAAAATTTTAGAAAATAATTGATTTTTCAGACTTTGATCGGCCGTAGCGGCCAAACGAAAACTCCAAATTGAACGCGGTTTGCAAATCTGAGCTCCTCGTATGTTAATTAGTCGGATAAGAGATTTTTAATTTTTGATAAAAACGCGAAAAAAAGACATGACTAACCCCCTTGGAAAGTTTGTTAAAAAATGCAACTTTCTTAAAAATCATCGTAGACTATTGAATGTAACTATATTTTCATCAGAAAGACGAGAGAAATTGATTGCCGTTAAAAAATTTCAGCTAACTTCAATAGCAAAAAAATTAGTCAGTCACCATGAGGATTTTGGAAAATTTAAGAAAATAATTGATTTTTCAGACTTTGATCGGCCGTGGCGGCCAAACGAAAACTCCAAATTGAACGCGGTTTGCAAATCTGAGCTTCTCGTACGTCAATTAGTCAGATCAGACATTTTGAATTTTTGATAAAATCGTGAAAAAACACATGACTTACCCCCTTGGAAATTTTGTTAAAAAATGCAACTTTCTTAAAAATTAACGTAGACCATTGAATTTAACTTTATTTTCATCAGAAAGACGAGAGAAATTGATTGCCGTTAAAAAATTTCAGCTAATTTCAATAGCAAAAAAATTAGTCAGTCACCATGAGGATTTTGGAAAATTTAAGAAAATAATTGATTTTTCAGACTTTGATCGGCCGTGGCGGCCAAACGAAAACTCCAAATTGAACGCGGTTTGCAAATCTGAGCTTCTCGTACGTCAATTAGTCGGATCAGAGATTTTAAATTTTTGATGAAATCGTGAAAAAATACATGACTAACTCCCTTGGAAATTTTGTTAAAAAATGCAACTTTCTTAAAAATCATCGTAGACCATTGAATTTAACTTTATTTTCATCAGAAAGACGAGAGAAATTGATTGCCGTTAAAAAATTTCAGCTAACTTCAATGGCAAAAAAAATAGTCAGTCACAGTGAACATTTTAGAAAATTTACGAAAATAATTGATTTTTCAGATTTTAATCGGCCGTAGCGGCCAAACGAAAACTCCAAATTGAACGCGGTTTGTAAATCTGAGCTTCTCGTACGTCAATTAGTCGGATCAGAGATTTTGAATTTTTGATGAAATCGTGAAAAAAGACATGACTAACCCCCTTGGAAATTTTGTTAAAAAATGCAACTTTCTTAAAAATCATCGTAGACCATTGAATTTAACTTTATTTTCATCAGAAAGACGAGAGAAATTGATTGCCGTTAAAAAATTTCAGCTAACTTCAATAGCAAAAAAATTAGTCAGTCACAGTGAACATTTTAAAAAATTTACGAAAATAATTGATTCTTCAGACTTTGATCGGCCGTAGCGGCCAAACGCAAACTCTAAATTGAACGCGGTTTGCAAATCTGAGCTCCTCGTACGTCAATTAGTCGGATTAGAGATTTTGAATTTTTGATGAAATCGTGAAAAAAGACATGACTAACCCCCTTGGAAATTTTGTTAAAAAATGCAACTTTCTTAAAAATCATCGTAGACCATTGAATTTAACTTTATTTTCATCAGAAAGACGAGAGAAATTGATTGCCGTTAAAAAATTTCAGCCAACTTCAATAGCAAAAAAATTAGTCAGTCACAGTGAACATTTTAGAAAATTTACGAAAATAATTGATTTTTCAGACTTTGATCGGCCGTAGCGGCCAAACGAAAACTCCCAATTGAACGCGGTTTGCAAATCTGAGCTTCTCGCACGTCAATTAGCCGGATCAGAGATTTTGAATTTTTGATAAAATCGTGAAAAAAGACATGACTAACCCCCTTGGAAATTTTGTTAAAAAATGCAACTTTCTTAAAAATCATCGTAGACTATTGAATTTAACTTTATTTTCATCAGAAAGACGAGAGAAATTGATTGCCGTTAAAAAATTTCAGCTAACTTCAATAGCAAAAAAATTAGTCAGTCACCATGAGGATTTTGGAAAATTTAAGAAAATAATTGATTTTTCAGACTTTGATCGGCCGTAGCGGCCAAACGAAAACTCCAAATTGAACGCGGTTTGCAAATCTGAGCACCTCGTACGTTAATTAGTCGGATAGGAGATTTTTAATTTTTGATGAAAACGCGAAAAAAAGACATGACTAAACCCCTTGGAAATTTTGTTAAAAAATGCAACTTTCTTAAAAATCATCGTAGACTATTGAATTTAACTTCATTTTCATCAGAAAGACGAGAGAAATTGATTGCCGTTAAAAAATTTCAGCTAACTTCAATAGCAAAAAAATTAGTCATTCACCATGAGGATTTTGGAAAATTTAAGAAAATAATTGATTTTTCAGACTTTGATCGGCCCTAGCGGCCAAACGAAAACTCCAAATTGAACGCGGTTTGCAAATCTGAGCTCCTCGCACGTCACTTAGTCGGATTCGAGATTTTTAATTTTTGATGAAATCGTGAAAAAAAACATGACTAAACCCCTTGAAAATTTGTTAAAAAATGCAACTTTGTTAATAATCATCGTAGACTATTGAATTTAACTTTATTTTCATCAGAAAGACGAGAGAAATCGATTGCCGTTAAAAAATTTCAGCTAACTTCAATAGCAAAAAAATTAGTCAGTCACCATGAGGATTTTGGAAAATTTTAGAAAATAATTGATTTTTCAGACTTTGATCGGCCGTAGCGGCCAAACGAAAACTCCAAATTGAACGCGGTTTGCAAATCTGAGCTCCTCGTATGTTAATTAGTCGGATAAGAGATTTTTAATTTTTGATAAAAACGCGAAAAAAAGACATGACTAACCCCCTTGGAAAGTTTGTTAAAAAATGCAACTTTCTTAAAAATCATCGTAGACCATTGAATTTAACTTTATTTTCATCAGAAAGACGAGAGAAATTGATTGCCGTTAAAAAATTTCAGCTAATTTCAATAGCAAAAAAATTAGTCAGTCACCATGAGGATTTTGGAAAATTTAAGAAAATAATTGATTTTTCAGACTTTGATCGGCCGGGGCGGCCAAACGAAAACTCCAAATTGAACGCGGTTTGCAAATCTGAGCTTCTCGTACGTCAATTAGTCGGATCAGAGATTTTGAATTTTTGATGAAATCGTGAAAAAATACATGACTAACTCCCTTGGAAATTTTGTTAAAAAATGCAACTTTCTTAAAAATCATCGTAGACCATTGAATTTAACTTTATTTTCATCAGAAAGACGAGAGAAATTGATTGCCGTTAAAAAATTTCAGCTAACTTCAATAGCAAAAAAATTAGTCAGTCACAGTGAACATTTTAGAAAATTTACGAAAATAATTGATTTTTCAGACTTTGATCGGCCGTAGCGGCCAAACAAAAACTCCAAATTGAACGCGGTTTGCAAATCTGAGCTCCTCGTACGTCAATTAGTCGGATTAGAGATTTTGAATTTTTGATAAAATCGTGAAAAAAGACATGACTAACCCCCTTGGAAATTTTGTTAAAAAATGCAACTTTGTTAATAATCATCGTAGACTATTGAATTTAACTTTATTTTCATCAGAAAGACGAGAGAAATTGATTGCCGTTAAAAAATTTCAGCCAACTTCAATAGCAAAAAAATTAGTCAGTCACCATGAGGATTTTGGAAAATTTAAGAAAATAATTGATTTTTCAGACTTTGATCGGCCGTAGCGGCCAAACGAAAACTCAAAATTGAACGCGGTTTGCAAATCTGAGTTCCTCGTACGTCAATTAGTGAAATTAGAGATTTTGCATTTTTGATGAAATCTTGAAAAAAGACATGACTAACCAACCCCCTTGGAAATTTTGTTAAAAAATGCAACTTTCTTAAAAATCATCGTAGACTATTGAATTTAACTTTATTTTCATCAGAAAGACGAGAGAAATTGATTGCCGTTAAAAAAATTCAGCCAACTTCAATAGCAAAAAAATTAGTCAGTCACCATGAGGATTTTGGAAAATTTAAGAAAATAATTGATTTTTCAGACTTTGATCGGCCCTAGCGGCCAAACGAAAACTCCAAATTGAACGCGGTTTGCAAATCTGAGCTCCTCGTACGTCACTTAGTCGGATTAGAGATTTTTAATTTTTGATGAAATCGTGAAAAAAAACATGACTAAACCCCTTGGAAATTTTGTTAAAAAATGCAACTTTCTTAAAAATCATCGTAGACTATTGAATTTAACTTTATTTTCATCAGAAAGACGAGAGAAATTGATTGCCGTTAAAAAATTTCAGCTAACTTCAATAGTGAAAAAATTAGTCAGTCACCATGAGGATTTTGGAAAATTTAAGAAAATAATTGATTTTTCAGACTTTGATCGGCCCTAGCGGCCAAACGAAAACTCCAAATTGAACGCGGTTTGCAAATCTGAGCTCCTCGTACGTCACTTAGTCGGATTAGAGATTTTTAATTTTTGATGAAATCGTGAAAAAAAACATGACTAAACCCCTTGGAAATTTTGTTAAAAAATGCAACTTTCTTAAAAATCATCGTAGACTATTGAATTTAACTTTATTTTCATCAGAAAGACGAGAGAAATTGACTGCCGTTAAAAAATTTCAGCTAACTTCAATAGCAAAAAAAATAGTCAGTCACAGTGAACATTTTAGAAAATTTACGAAAATAATTGATTTTTCAGACTTTGATCGGCCGTAGCGGCCAAACGAAAACTCCAAATTGAACGCGGTTTGCAAATCTGAGCTCCTCGTACGTCACTTAGTCGGATTAGAGATTTTTAATTTTTGATGAAATCGTGAAAAAAAACATGACTAAACCCCTTGGAAATTTTGTTAAAAAATGCAACTTTCTTAAAAATCATCGTAGACTATTGAATTTAACTTTATTTTCATCAGAAAGACGAGAGAAATTGATTGCTGTTAAAAAAATTCAGCTAACTTCAATAGCAAAAAAATTAGTCAGTCACAGTGAACATTTTAGAAAATTTACGAAAATAATTGATTTTTCAGACTTTGATCGGCCGTAGCGGCCAAACGAAAACTCCAAATTGAACGCGGTTTGCAAATCTGAGCTTCTCGTACGTCAATTAGTCGGATCGGAGATTTTTAATTTATGATGAAATCGTAAAAAAAAACATGACTAAACCCCTTGGAAATTTTGTTAAAAAATGCAACTTTCTTAAAAATCATCGTAGACTATTGAATTTAACTTCATTTTCATCAGAAAGACGAGAGAAATTGATTGCCGTTAAAAAATTTCAGCTAACTTTAATAGCAAAAAAATTAGTCAGTCACCATGAGGATTTTGGAAAATTTAAGAAAATAATTGATTTTTCAGACTTTGATCGGCCCTAGCGGCCAAACGAAAACTCCAAATTGAACGCGGTTTGCAAATCTGAGCTCCTCGTACGTCACTTAGTCGGATTAGAGATTTTTAATTTTTGATGAAATCGTGAAAAAAAACATGACTAAACCCCTTGGAAATTTTGTTAAAAAATGCAACTTTCTTAAAAATCATCGTAGACCATTGAATTTAACTTTATTTTCATCAGAAAGACGAGAGAAATTGATTGCCGTTAAAAAATTTCAGCTAACTTCAATAGCAAAAAAAATAGTCAGTCACAGTGAACATTTTAGAAAATTTACGAAAATAATTGATTTTTCAGACTTTGATCGGCCGTAGCGGCCAAACGAAAACTCCAAATTGAACGCGGTTTGCAAATCTGAGCTCCTCGTACGTCACTTAGTCGGATTAGAGATTTTTAATTTTTGATGAAATCGTGAAAAAAAACATGACTAAACCCCTTGGAAATTTTGTTAAAAAATGCAACTTTCTTAAAAATCATCGTAGACTATTGAATTTAACTTTATTTTCATCAGAAAGACGAGAGAAATTGATTGCTGTTAAAAAAATTCAGCTAACTTCAATAGCAAAAAAATTAGTCAGTCACAGTGAACATTTTAGAAAATTTACGAAAATAATTGATTTTTCAGACTTTGATCGGCCGTAGCGGCCAAACGAAAACTCCAAATTGAACGCGGTTTGCAAATCTGAGCTTCTCGTACGTCAATTAGTCGGATCAGAGATTTTTAATTTATGATGAAATCGTAAAAAAAAACATGACTAAACCCCTTGGAAATTTTGTTAAAAAATGCAACTTTCTTAAAAATCATCGTAGACTATTGAATTTAACTTAATTTTCATCAGAAAGGCGAGAGAAATTGATTGCCGTTAAAAAAATTCAGCTAACTTCAATAGCAAAAAAATTAGTCAGTCACAGTGAACATTTTAGAAAATTTACAAAAATAATTGATTTTTCAGACTTTGATCGGCCGTAGCGGCTAAACGAAAACTCCAAATTGAACGCGGTTTGCAAATCTGAGCTTCTCGTACGTCAATTAGTCGGATTAGAGATTTTTAATTTTTGATGAAATCGTGAAAAAAAACATGACTAATTTGGAAATTTTGTTAAAAAATGCAACTTTCTTAAAAATCATCGTAGACTATTGAATTTAACTTCATTTTCATCAGAAAGACGAGAGAAATTGATTGCCGTTAAAAAATTTCAGCTAACTTCAATAGCAAAAAAAATTAGTCAGTCACCATGAGGATTTTGGAAAATTTAAGAAAATAATTGATTTTTCAGACTTTGATCGGCCGTAGCGGCCAAACGAAAACTCCAAATTGAACGCGGTTTGCAAATCTGAGCTCCTCGTACGTCAATTAGTCGGATTAGAGATTTTGAATTTTTGATAAAATCGTGAAAAAAGACATGACTAACCCCCTTGGAAATTTTGTTAAAAAATGCAACTTTGTTAATAATCATCGTAGACTATTGAATTTAACTTTATTTTCATCAGAAAGACGAGAGAAATTGATTGCCGTTAAAAAATTTCAGCCAACTTCAATAGCAAAAAAATTAGTCAGTCACCATGAGGATTTTGGAAAATTTAAGAAAATAATTGATTTTTCAGACTTTGATCAGCCGTAGCGGCCAAACGAAAACTCCAAATTGAACGCGGTTTGCAAATCTGAGTTCCTCGTACGTCAATTAGTCAAATTAGAGATTTTGAATTTTTGATGAAATCTTGAAAAAAGACATGACTAACCCCCTTGGAAATTTTGTTAAAAAATGCAACTTTCTTAAAAATCATCGTAGACTATTGAATTTAACTTCATTTTCATCAGAAAGACGAGAGAAATTGATTGCCGTTAAAAAATTTCAGCTAACTTCAATAGCAAAAAAAATTAGTCAGTCACCATGAGGATTTTGGAAAATTTAAGAAAATAATTGATTTTTCAGACTTTGATCGGCCCTAGCGGCCAAACGAAAACTCCAAATTGAACGCGGTTTGCAAATCTGAGCTCCTCGTACGTCACTTAGTCGGATTAGAGATTTTGAATTTTTGATAAAATCGTGAAAAAAGACATGACTAACCCCCTTGGAAATTTTGTTAAAAAATGCAACTTTGTTAATAATCATCGTAGACTATTGAATTTAACTTTATTTTCATCAGAAAGACGAGAGAAATTGATTGCCGTTAAAAAGTTTCAGCCAACTTCAATAGCAAAAAAATTAGTCAGTCACCATGAGGATTTTGGAAAATTTAAGAAAATAATTGATTTTCAGACTTTGATCGGCCGTAGCGGCCAAACGAAAACTCCAAATTGAACGCGGTTTGCAAATCTGAGTTCCTCGTACGTCAATTAGTCAAATTAGAGATTTTGAATTTTTGATGAAATCTTGAAAAAAGACATGACTAACCCCCTTGGAAATTTTGTTAAAAAATGCAACTTTCTTAAAAATCATCGTAGACTATTGAATTTAACTTTATTTTCATCAGAAAGACGAGAGAAATTGATTGCCGTTAAAAAAATTCAGCTAACTTCAATAGCAAAAAAATTAGTCAGTCACAGTGAACATTTTAGAAAATTTACGAAAATAATTGATTTTTCAGACTTTGATCGGCCGTAGCGGCCAAACGAAAACTCCAAATTGAACGCGGTTTGCAAATCTGAGCTTCTCGTACGTCAATTAGTCGGATTAGAGATTTTGAATTTTTGATAAAATCGTGAAAAAAGACATGACTAACCCCCTTGGAAATTTTGTTAAAAAATGCAACTTTCTTAAAAATCATCGTAGACTATTGAATTTAACTTCATTTTCATCAGAAAGACGAGAGAAATTGATTGCCGTTAAAAAATTTCAGCTAACTTCAATAGCAAAAAAATTAGTCAGTCACAGTGAACATTTTAGAAAATTTACGAAAATAATTGATTTTTCAGACTTTGATCGGCCGTAGCGGCCAAACGAAAACTCCAAATTGAACGCGGTTTGCAAATCTGAGCTCCTCGTACGTCACTTAGTCGGATTAGAGATTTTTAATTTTTGATGAAATCGTGAAAAAAAACATGACTAAACCCCTTGGAAATTTTGTTAAAAAATGCAACTTTCTTAAAAATCATCGTAGACCATTGAATTTAACTTTATTTTCATCAGAAAGACGAGAGAAATTGATTGCCGTTAAAAAATTTCAGCTAACTTCAATAGCAAAAAAAATAGTCAGTCACAGTGAACATTTTAGAAAATTTACGAAAATAATTGATTTTTCAGACTTTGATCGGCCGTAGCGGCCAAACGAAAACTCCAAATTGAACGCGGTTTGCAAATCTGAGCTCCTCGTACGTCACTTAGTCGGATTAGAGATTTTTAATTTTTGATGAAATCGTGAAAAAAAACATGACTAAACCCCTTGGAAATTTTGTTAAAAAATGCAACTTTCTTAAAAATCATCGTAGACTATTGAATTTAACTTTATTTTCATCAGAAAGACGAGAGAAATTGATTGCCGTTAAAAAATTTCAGCTAACTTCAATAGCAAAAAAATTAGTCAGTCACCATGAGGATTTTGGAAAATTTAAGAAAATAATTGATTTTTCAGACTTTGATCGGCCGTAGCGGCCAAACGAAAACTCCAAATTGAACACGGTTTGCAAATCTGAGTTCCTCGTGCGTCAATTAGTCGGATTAGAGATTTTGAATTTTTGATGAAATCTTGAAAAAAGACATGACTAACCACCCCCTTGGAAATTTTGTTAAAAAATGCAACTTTCTTAAAAATCATCGTAGACTATTGAATTTAACTTTATTTTCATCAGAAAGACGAGAGAAATTGATTGCCGTTAAAAAAATTCAGCTAACTTCAATAGCAAAAAAATTAGTCAGTCACAGTGAACATTTTAGAAAATTTACAAAAAGAATTGATTTTTCAGACTTTGATCGGCCGTAGCGGCTAAACGAAAACTCCAAATTGAACGCGGTTTGCAAATCTGAGCTTCTCGTACGTCAATTAGTCGGATTAGAGATTTTTAATTTTTGATGAAATCGTGAAAAAAAACATGACTAATTTGGAAATTTTGTTAAAAAATGCAACTTTCTTAAAAATCATCGTAGACTATTGAATTTAACTTCATTTTCATCAGAAAGACGAGAGAAATTGATTGCCGTTAAAAAATTTCAGCTAACTTCAATAGCAAAAAAAATTAGTCAGTCACCATGAGGATTTTGGAAAATTTAAGAAAATAATTGATTTTTCAGACTTTGATCGGCCGTAGCGGCCAAACGAAAACTCCAAATTGAACGCGGTTTGCAAATCTGAGCTCCTCGTACGTCAATTAGTCGGATTAGAGATTTTGAATTTTTGATAAAATCGTGAAAAAAGACATGACTAACCCCCTTGGAAATTTTGTTAAAAAATGCAACTTTGTTAATAATCATCGTAGACTATTGAATTTAACTTTATTTTCATCAGAAAGACGAGAGAAATTGATTGCCGTTAAAAAATTTCAGCCAACTTCAATAGCAAAAAAATTAGTCAGTCACCATGAGGATTTTGGAAAATTTAAGAAAATAATTGATTTTTCAGACTTTGATCGGCCGTAGCGGCCAAACGAAAACTCCAAATTGAACGCGGTTTGCAAATCTGAGTTCCTCGTACGTCAATTAGTCAAATTAGAGATTTTGAATTTTTGATGAAATCTTGAAAAAAGACATGACTAACCCCCTTGGAAATTTTGTTAAAAAATGCAACTTTCTTAAAAATCATCGTAGACTATTGAATTTAACTTCATTTTCATCAGAAAGACGAGAGAAATTGATTGCCGTTAAAAAATTTCAGCTAACTTCAATAGCAAAAAAAATTAGTCAGTCACCATGAGGATTTTGGAAAATTTAAGAAAATAATTGATTTTTCAGACTTTGATCGGCCCTAGCGGCCAAACGAAAACTCCAAATTGAACGCGGTTTGCAAATCTGAGCTCCTCGTACGTCACTTAGTCGGATTAGAGATTTTGAATTTTTGATAAAATCGTGAAAAAAGACATGACTAACCCCCTTGGAAATTTTGTTAAAAAATGCAACTTTGTTAATAATCATCGTAGACTATTGAATTTAACTTTATTTTCATCAGAAAGACGAGAGAAATTGATTGCCGTTAAAAAATTTCAGCCAACTTCAATAGCAAAAAAATTAGTCAGTCACCATGAGGATTTTGGAAAATTTAAGAAAATAATTGATTTTCAGACTTTGATCGGCCGTAGCGGCCAAACGAAAACTCCAAATTGAACGCGGTTTGCAAATCTGAGTTCCTCGTACGTCAATTAGTCGAATTAGAGATTTTGAATTTTTGATGAAATCTTGAAAAAAGACATGACTAACCCCCTTGGAAATTTTGTTAAAAAATGCAACTTTCTTAAAAATCATCGTAGACTATTGAATTTAACTTTATTTTCATCAGAAAGACGAGAGAAATTGATTGCCGTTAAAAAAATTCAGCTAACTTCAATAGCAAAAAAATTAGTCAGTCACAGTGAACATTTTAGAAAATTTACGAAAATAATTGATTTTTCAGACTTTGATCGGCCGTAGCGGCCAAACGAAAACTCCAAATTGAACGCGGTTTGCAAATCTGAGCTTCTCGTACGTCAATTAGTCGGATTAGAGATTTTGAATTTTTGATAAAATCGTGAAAAAAGACATGACTAACCCCCTTGGAAATTTTGTTAAAAAATGCAACTTTCTTAAAAATCATCGTAGACTATTGAATTTAACTTCATTTTCATCAGAAAGACGAGAGAAATTGATTGCCGTTAAAAAATTTCAGCTAACTTCAATAGCAAAAAAATTAGTCAGTCACAGTGAACATTTTAGAAAATTTACGAAAATAATTGATTTTTCAGACTTTGATCGGCCGTAGCGGCCAAACGAAAACTCCAAATTGAACGCGGTTTGCAAATCTGAGCTCCTCGTACGTCACTTAGTCGGATTAGATATTTTTAATTTTTGATGAAATCGTGAAAAAAAACATGACTTGGAAATTTTGTTAAAAAATACAACTTTCTTAAAAATCATCGTAGACTATTGAATTTAACTTTATTTTCATCAGAAAGACGAGAGAAATTGATTGCCGTTAAAAAAATTCAGCTAACTTCAATAGCAAAAAAATTAGTCAGTCACAGTGAACATTTTAGAAAATTTACGAAAATAATTGATTTTTCAGACTTTGATCGGCCGTAGCGGCCAAAGGAAAACTCCAAATTGAACGCGGTTTGCAAATCTGAGCTTCTCGTACGTCAATTAGTCGGATTAGAGATTTTTAATTTATGATGAAATCGTGAAAAAAAACATGACTAAACCCCTTGGAAATTTTGTTAAAAAATGCAACTTTCTTAAAAATCATCGTAGACTATTGAATTTAACTTCATTTTCATCAGAAAGACGAGAGAAATTGATTGCCGTTAAAAAATTTCAGCTAACTTCAATAGCAAAAAAAATTGGTCAATCACAGTGAACATTTTAGAAAATTTACGAAAATAATTGATTTTTCAGACTTTGATCGGCCGTAGCGGGCAAACGAAAACTCCAAATTGAACGCGGTTTGCAAATCTGAGTTCCTCGTACGTCAATTAGTCGGATTAGAGATTTTGAATTTTTGATGAAATCTTGAAAAAAGACATGACTAACCCCCTTGGAAATTTTGTTAAAAAATGCAACTTTCTTAAAAATCATCGTAGACTATTGAATTTAACTTTATTTTCATCAGAAAGACGAGAGAAATTGATTGCCGTTAAAAAAATTCAGCTAACTTCAATAGCAAAAAAATTAGTCAGTCACAGTGAACATTTTAGAAAATTTACGAAAATAATTGATTTTTCAGACTTTGATCGGCCGTAGCGGCCAAACGAAAACTCCAAATTGAACGCGGTTTGCAAATCTGAGCTTCTCGTACGTCAATTAGTCGGATTAGTGATTTTTAATTTTTGATGAAATCGTGAAAAAAAACATGACTAAACCCCTTGGAAATTTTGTTAAAAAATGCAACTTTCTTAAAAATCATCGTAGACTATTGAATTTAACTTCATTTTCATCAAAAAGACGAGAGAAATTGATTGCCGTTAAAAAGTTTCAGCCAACTTCAATAGCAAAAAAATTAGTCAGTCACCATGAGGATTTTGGAAAATTTAAGAAAATAATTGATTTTCAGACTTTGATCGGCCGTAGCGGCCAAACGAAAACTCCAAATTGAACGCGGTTTGCAAATCTGAGTTCCTCGTACGTCAATTAGTCAAATTAGAGATTTTGAATTTTTGATGAAATCTTGAAAAAAGACATGACTAACCCCCTTGGAAATTTTGTTAAAAAATGCAACTTTCTTAAAAATCATCGTAGACTATTGAATTTAACTTTATTTTCATCAGAAAGACGAGAGAAATTGATTGCCGTTAAAAAAATTCAGCTAACTTCAATAGCAAAAAAATTAGTCAGTCACAGTGAACATTTTAGAAAATTTACGAAAATAATTGATTTTTCAGACTTTGATCGGCCGTAGCGGCCAAACGAAAACTCCAAATTGAACGCGGTTTGCAAATCTGAGCTTCTCGTACGTCAATTAGTCGGATTAGAGATTTTGAATTTTTGATAAAATCGTGAAAAAAGACATGACTAACCCCCTTGGAAATTTTGTTAAAAAATGCAACTTTCTTAAAAATCATCGTAGACTATTGAATTTAACTTCATTTTCATCAGAAAGACGAGAGAAATTGATTGCCGTTAAAAAATTTCAGCTAACTTCAATAGCAAAAAAATTAGTCAGTCACAGTGAACATTTTAGAAAATTTACGAAAATAATTGATTTTTCAGACTTTGATCGGCCGTAGCGGCCAAACGAAAACTCCAAATTGAACGCGGTTTGCAAATCTGAGCTCCTCGTACGTCACTTAGTCGGATTAGAGATTTTTAATTTTTGATGAAATCGTGAAAAAAAACATGACTAAACCCCTTGGAAATTTTGTTAAAAAATGCAACTTTCTTAAAAATCATCGTAGACCATTGAATTTAACTTTATTTTCATCAGAAAGACGAGAGAAATTGATTGCCGTTAAAAAATTTCAGCTAACTTCAATAGCAAAAAAAATAGTCAGTCACAGTGAACATTTCAGAAAATTTACGAAAATAATTGATTTTTCAGACTTTGATCAGCCGTAGCGGCCAAACGAAAACTCCAAATTGAACGCGGTTTGCAAATCTGAGCTCCTCGTACGTCACTTAGTCGGATTAGAGATTTTTAATTTTTGATGAAATCGTGAAAAAAAACATGACTAAACCCCTTGGAAATTTTGTTAAAAAATGCAACTTTCTTAAAAATCATCGTAGACTATTGAATTTAACTTTATTTTCATCAGAAAGACGAGAGAAATTGATTGCCGTTAAAAAAATTCAGCTAACTTCAATAGCAAAAAAAATAGTCAGTCACCATGAGGATTTTGGAAAATTTAAGAAAATAATTGATTTTTCAGACTTTGATCGGCCGTAGCGGCCAAACGAAAACTCCAAATTGAACACGGTTTGCAAATCTGAGTTCCTCGTGCGTCAATTAGTCGGATTAGAGATTTTGAATTTTTGATGAAATCTTGAAAAAAGACATGACTAACCACCCCCTTGGAAATTTTGTTAAAAAATGCAACTTTCTTAAAAATCATCGTAGACTATTGAATTTAACTTTATTTTCATCAGAAAGACGAGAGAAATTGATTGCCGTTAAAAAAATTCAGCTAACTTCAATAGCAAAAAAATTAGTCAGTCACAGTGAACATTTTAGAAAATTTACAAAAATAATTGATTTTTCAGACTTTGATCGGCCGTAGCGGCTAAACGAAAACTCCAAATTGAACGCGGTTTGCAAATCTGAGCTTCTCGTACGTCAATTAGTCGGATTAGAGATTTTTAATTTTTGATGAAATCGTGAAAAAAAACATGACTAATTTGGAAATTTTGTTAAAAAATGCAACTTTCTTAAAAATCATCGTAGACTATTGAATTTAACTTCATTTTCATCAGAAAGACGAGAGAAATTGATTGCCGTTAAAAAATTTCAGCTAACTTCAATAGCAAAAAAAATTAGTCAGTCACCATGAGGATTTTGGAAAATTTAAGAAAATAATTGATTTTTCAGACTTTGATCGGCCGTAGCGGCCAAACGAAAACTCCAAATTGAACGCGGTTTGCAAATCTGAGCTCCTCGTACGTCAATTAGTCGGATTAGAGATTTTGAATTTTTGATAAAATCGTGAAAAAAGACATGACTAACCCCCTTGGAAATTTTGTTAAAAAATGCAACTTTGTTAATAATCATCGTAGACTATTGAATTTAACTTTATTTTCATCAGAAAGACGAGAGAAATTGATTGCCGTTAAAAAATTTCAGCCAACTTCAATAGCAAAAAAATTAGTCAGTCACCATGAGGATTTTGGAAAATTTAAGAAAATAATTGATTTTTCAGACTTTGATCGGCCGTAGCGGCCAAACGAAAACTCCAAATTGAACGCGGTTTGCAAATCTGAGTTCCTCGTACGTCAATTAGTCAAATTAGAGATTTTGAATTTTTGATGAAATCTTGAAAAAAGACATGACTAACCCCCTTGGAAATTTTGTTAAAAAATGCAACTTTCTTAAAAATCATCGTAGACTATTGAATTTAACTTCATTTTCATCAGAAAGACGAGAGAAATTGATTGCCTTTAAAAAATTTCAGCTAACTTCAATAGCAAAAAAAATTAGTCAGTCACCATGAGGATTTTGGAAAATTTAAGAAAATAATTGATTTTTCAGACTTTGATCGGCCCTAGCGGCCAAACGAAAACTCCAAATTGAACGCGGTTTGCAAATCTGAGCTCCTCGCGGATTAGAGATTTTGAATTTTTGATGAAATCTTGAAAAAAGACATGACTAACCAACCCCCTTGGAAATTTTGTTAAAAAATGCAACTTTCTTAAAAATCATCGTAGACTATTGAATTTAACTTCATTTTCATCAGAAAGACGAGAGAAATTGATTGCCGTTAAAAAAATTCAGCTAACTTCAATAGCAAAAAAATTAGTCAGTCACAGTGAACATTTTAGAAAATTTACGAAAATAATTGATTTTTCAGACTTTGATCGGCCGTAGCGGCCAAACGAAAACTCCAAATTGAACGCGGTTTGCAAATCTGAGTTCCTCGTACGTCAATTAGTCGGATTAGAGATTTTGAATTTTTGATGAAATCTTGAAAAAAGACATGACTAACCCCCTTGGAAATTTTGTTAAAAAATGCAACTTTCTTAAAAATCATCGTAGACTATTGAATTTAACTTTATTTTCATCAGAAAGACGAGAGAAATTGATTGCCGTTAAAAAAATTCAGCTAACTTCAATAGCAAAAAAATTAGTCAGTCACAGTGAACATTTTAGAAAATTTACGAAAATAATTGATTTTTCAGACTTTGATCGGCCGTAGCGGCCAAACGAAAACTCCAAATTGAACGCGGTTTGCAAATCTGAGTTCCTCGTACGTCAATTAGTCGGATTAGAGATTTTGAATTTTTGATGAAATCTTGAAAAAAGACATGACTAACCCCCTTGGAAATTTTGTTAAAAAATGCAACTTTCTTAAAAATCATCGTAGACTATTGAATTTAACTTTATTTTCATCAGAAAGACGAGAGAAATTGATTGCCGTTAAAAAAATTCAGCTAACTTCAATAGCAAAAAAAATAGTCAGTCACAGTGAACATTTTAGAAAATTTACGAAAATAATTGATTTTTCAGACTTTGATCGGCCGTAGCGGCCAAACGAAAACTCCAAATTGAACGCGGTTTGCAAATCTGAGCTCCTCGTACGTCACTTAGTCGGATTAGAGATTTTTAATTTTTGATGAAATCGTGAAAAAAAACATGACTAAACCCCTTGGAAATTTTGTTAAAAAATACAACTTTCTTAAAAATCATCGTAGACTATTGAATTTAACTTTATTTTCATCAGAAAGACGAGAGAAATTGATTGCCGTTAAAAAAATTCAGCTAACTTCAATAGCAAAAAAATTAGTCAGTCACAGTGAACATTTTAGAAAATTTACGAAAATAATTGATTTTTCAGACTTTGAGGCCGTAGCGGCCAAACGAAAACTCCAAATTGAACGCGGGTTTGCAAATCTGAGCTTCTCGTACGTCAATTAGTCGGATTAGAGATTTTTAATTTATGATGAAATCGTGAAAAAAAAACATGACTAAACCCCTTGGAAATTTTGTTAAAAAATGCAACTTTCTTAAAAATCATCGTAGACTATTGAATTTAACTTCATTTTCATCAGAAAGACGAGAGAAATTGATTGCCGTTAAAAAATTTCAGCTAACTTCAATAGCAAAAAAATTGGTCAATCACAGTGAACATTTTAGAAAATTTACGAAAATAATTGATTTTTCAGACTTTGATCGGCCGTAGCGGCCAAACGAAAACTCCAAATTGAACGCGGTTTGCAAATCTGAGCTTCTCGTACGTCAATTAGTCGGATTAGTGATTTTTAATTTTTGATGAAATCGTGAAAAAAACATGACTAAACCCCTTGGAAATTTTGTTAAAAAATGCAACTTTCTTAAAAATCATCGTAGACTATTGAATTTAACTTTATTTTCATCAGAAAGACGAGAGAAATTGATTGCCGTTAAAAAATTTCAGCTAACTTCAATAGCAAAAAAATTAGTCAGTCACCATGAGGATTTTGGAAAATTTAAGAAAATATTGATTTTTCAGACTTTGATCGGCCCTAGCGGCCAAACGAAAACTCCAAATTGAACGCGGTTTGCAAATCTGAGCTCCTCGTACGTCACTTAGTCGGATTAGAGATTTTTAATTTTTGATGAAATCGTGAAAAAAAACATGACTAAACCCCTTGGAAATTTTGTTAAAAAATGCAACTTTCTTAAAAATCATCGTAGACTATTGAATTTAAACTTTATTTTCATCAGAAAAGACGAGAGAAATTGATTGCCGTTAAAAAATTTCAGCTAACTTCAATAGCAAAAAAATTAGTCAGTCACCATGAGGATTTTGGAAAATTTAAGAAAATAATTGATTTTTCAGACTTTGATCGGCCCTAGCGGCCAAACGAAAACTCCAAATTGAACGCGGTTTTGCAAATCTGAGCTCCTCGTACGTCACTTAGTCGGATTAGAGATTTTTAATTTTTGATGAAATCGTGAAAAAAAACATGACTAAACCCCTTGGAAATTTTGTTAAAAAATGCAACTTTCTTAAAAATCATCGTAGACCATTGAATTTAACTTTATTTTCATCAGAAAGACGAGAGAAATTGATTGCCGTTAAAAAATTTCAGCTAACTTCAATAGCAAAAAAAATAGTCAGTCACAGTGAACATTTTAGAAAATTTACGAAAATAATTGATTTTTCAGACTTTGATCGGCCGTAGCGGCCAAACGAAAACTCCAAATTGAACGCGGTTTGCAAATCTGAGCTCCTCGTACGTCACTTGGTCGGATTAGAGATTTTTAATTTTTGATGAAATCGTGAAAAAAAACATGACTAAACCCCTTGGAAATTTTGTTAAAAAATGCAACTTTCTTAAAAATCATCGTAGACTATTGAATTTAACTTTATTTTCATCAGAAAGACGAGAGAAATTGATTGCCGTTAAAAAAAATCAGCTAACTTCAATAGCAAAAAAATTAGTCAGTCACAGTGAACATTTTAGAAAATTTACGAAAATAATTGATTTTTCAGACTTTGATCGGCCGTAGCGGCCAAACGAAAACTCCAAATTGAACGCGGTTTGCAAATCTGAGCTTCTCGTACGTCAATTAGTCGGATTAGTGATTTTTAATTTTTGATTAAATCGTGAAAAAAAACATCACTAAACCCCTTGGAAATTTTGTTAAAAAATGCAACTTTCTTAAAAATCATCGTAGACTATTGAATTTAACTTTATTTTCATCAGAAAGACGAGAGAAATTGATTGCCGTTAAAAAATTTCAGCTAACTTCAATAGCAAAAAAATTAGTCAGTCACCATGAGGATTTTGGAAAATTTAAGAAAATAATTGATTTTTCAGACTTTGATCGGCCCTAGCGGCCAAACGAAAACTCCAAATTGAACGCGGTTTGCAAATCTGAGCTCCTCGTACGTCACTTAGTCGGATTAGAGATTTTTAATTTTTGATGAAATCGTGAAAAAAAACATGACTAAACCCCTTGGAAATTTTGTTAAAAAATGCAACTTTCTTAAAAATCATCGTAGACTATTGAATTTAACTTTATTTTCATCAGAAAGACGAGAGAAATTGATTGCCGTTAAAAAATTTCAGCTAACTTCAATAGCAAAAAAATTAGTCAGTCACCATGAGGATTTTGGAAAATTTAAGAAAATAATTGATTTTTCAGACTTTGATCGGCCCTAGCGGCCAAACGAAAACTCCAAATTGAACGCGGTTTGCAAATCTGAGCTCCTCGTACGTCACTTAGTCGGATTAGAGATTTTTAATTTTTGATGAAATCGTGAAAAAAAGACATGACTAAATCCCTTGGAAATTTTGTTAAAAAATGCAACTTTTTTAAAAATCATCGTAGACTATTGAATTTAACTTTATTTTCATCAGAAAGACGAGAGAAATTGATTGCCGTTAAAAAATGTTAGCTAACTTCAATAGCAAAAAAAAATTAGTCAGTCACAGTGAACATTTTAGAAAATTTTCGAAAATAATTGATTTTTCAGACTTTGATCGGCCGTAGCGGCCAAACGAAAACTCCAAATTGAACGCGGTTTGCAAATCTGAGCTCCTCGCACGTCAATTAGTCGGATCAGAGATTTTGAATTTTTGATGAAATCGTGAAAAAATACATGACTAACCCCCTTGGAAATTTTGTTAAAAAATGCAACTTTCTTAAAAATCATCGTAGACTATTGAATTTAACTTTATTTTCATCAGAAAGGCGAGAGAAATTGATTGCCGTTAAAAAATTTCAGCTAACTTCAATAGCAAAAAAATTAGTCAGTCACAGTGAACATTTTAGAAAATTTACGAAAATAATTGATTTTTCAGATTTTGATCGGCCGTAGCGGCCAAACGAAAACTCCAAATTGAACGCGGTTTGCAAATCTGAGCTTCTCGTACGTCAATTAGTCGGATCGGAGATTTTGAATTTTTCATGAAATCGTGAAAAAATACATGACCAACCCCCTTGGAAATTTTGTTAAAAAATGCAACTTTCTTAAAAATCATCGTAGACTATTGAATTTAACTTTATTTTCATCCGAAAGACGAGAGAAATTGATTGCCGTTAAAAAATTTCAGCCAACTTCAATAGCAAAAAAATTAGTCAGTCACCATGAGGATTTTGGAAAATTTAAGAAAATAATTGATTTTTCAGACTTTGATCGGCCGTAGCGGCCAAACTAAAACTCCAAATTGAACGCGGTTTGCAAATCTAAGCTCCTCGTACGTCACTTAGTCGGATTAGAGATTTTTAATTTTTGATGAAATCGTGAAAAAAAACATGACTAAACCCCTTGGAAATTTTGTTAAAAAATGCAACTTTCTTAAAAATCATCGTAGACTATTGAATTTAACTTTATTTTCATCAGAAATACGAGAGAAATTGATTGCCGTTAAAAAATTTCAGCTAACTTCAATAGCAAAAAAATTAGTCAGTCACCATGAGGATTTTGGAAAATTTAAGAAAATAATTGATTTTTCAGACTTTGATCGGCCCTAGCGGCCAAACGAAAACTCCAAATTGAACGCGGTTTGCAAATCTGAGCTCCTCGTACGTCACTTAGTCGGATTAGAGATTTTTAATTTTTGATGAAATCGTGAAAAAAAACATGACTAAACCCCTTGGAAATTTTGTTAAAAAATGCAACTTTCTTAAAAATCATCGTAGACCATTGAATTTAACTTTATTTTCATCAGAAAGACGAGAGAAATTGATTGCCGTTAAAAAATTTCAGCTAACTTCAATAGCAAAAAAAATAGTCAGTCACAGTGAACATTTTAGAAAATTTACGAAAATAATTGATTTTTCAGACTTTGATCGGCCGTAGCGGCCAAACGAAAACTCCACATTGAACGCGGTTTGCAAATCTGAGCTCCTCGTACGTCACTTGGTCGGATTAGAGATTTTTAATTTTTGATGAAATCGTGAAAAAAACATGACTAAACCCCTTGGAAATTTTGTTAAAAAATGCAACTTTCTTAAAAATCATCGTAGACTATTGAATTTAACTTTATTTTCATCAGAAAGACGAGAGAAATTGATTGCCGTTAAAAAAAATCAGCTAACTTCAATAGCAAAAAAATTAGTCAGTCACAGTGAACATTTTAGAAAATTTACGAAAATAATTGATTTTTCAGACTTTGATCGGCCGTAGCGGCCAAACGAAAACTCCAAATTGAACGCGGTTTGCAAATCTGAGCTTCTCGTACGTCAATTAGTCGGATTAGTGATTTTTAATTTTTGATTAAATCGTGAAAAAAAACATCACTAAACCCCTTGGAAATTTTGTTAAAAAATGCAACTTTCTTAAAAATCATCGTAGACTATTGAATTTAACTTTATTTTCATCAGAAAGACGAGAGAAATTGATTGCCGTTAAAAAATTTCAGCTAACTTCAATAGCAAAAAAAATTAGTCAGTCACCATGAGGATTTTGGAAAATTTAAGAAAATAATTGATTTTTCAGACTTTGATCGGCCCTAGCGGCCAAACGAAAACTCCAAATTGAACGCGGTTTGCAAATCTGAGCTCCTCGTACGTCACTTAGTCGGATTAGAGATTTTTAATTTTTGATGAAATCGTGAAAAAAAACATGACTAAACCCCTTGGAAATTTTGTTAAAGAAATGCAACTTTCTTAAAAATCATCGTAGACTATTGAATTTAACTTTATTTTCATCAGAAAGACGAGAGAAATTGATTGCCGTTAAAAAATTTCAGCTAACTTCAATAGCAAAAAAATTAGTCAGTCACCATGAGGATTTTGGAAAATTTAAGAAAATAATTGATTTTTCAGACTTTGATCGGCCCTAGCGGCCAAACGAAAACTCCAAATTGAACGCGGTTTGCAAATCTGAGCTCCTCGTACGTCACTTAGTCGGATTAGAGATTTTTAATTTTTGATGAAATCGTGAAAAAAAGACATGACTAAATCCCTTGGAAATTTTGTTAAAAAATGCAACTTTTTTAAAAATCATCGTAGACTATTGAATTTAACTTTATTTTCATCAGAAAGACGAGAGAAATTGATTGCCGTTAAAAAATGTTAGCTAACTTCAATAGCAAAAAAATTAGTCAGTCACAGTGAACATTTTAGAAAATTTTCGAAAATAATTGATTTTTCAGACTTTGATCGGCCGTAGCGGCCAAACGAAAACTCCAAATTGAACGCGGTTTGCAAATCTGAGCTCCTCGCACGTCAATTAGTCGGATCAGAGATTTTGAATTTTTGATGAAATCGTGAAAAAATACATGACTAACCCCCTTGGAAATTTTGTTAAAAAATGCAACTTTCTTAAAAATCATCGTAGACTATTGAATTTAACTTTATTTTCATCAGAAAGGCGAGAGAAATTGATTGCCGTTAAAAAATTTCAGCTAACTTCAATAGCAAAAAAATTAGTCAGTCACAGTGAACATTTTAGAAAATTTACGAAAATAATTGATTTTTCAGATTTTGATCGGCCGTAGCGGCCAAACGAAAACTCCAAATTGAACGCGGTTTGCAAATCTGAGCTTCTCGTACGTCAATTAGTCGGATCGGAGATTTTGAATTTTTCATGAAATCGTGAAAAAATACATGACCAACCCCCTTGGAAATTTTGTTAAAAAATGCAACTTTCTTAAAAATCATCGTAGACTATTGAATTTAACTTTATTTTCATCCGAAAGACGAGAGAAATTGATTGCCGTTAAAAAATTTCAGCCAACTTCAATAGCAAAAAAATTAGTCAGTCACCATGAGGATTTTGGAAAATTTAAGAAAATAATTGATTTTTCAGACTTTGATCGGCCGTAGCGGCCAAACTAAAACTCCAAATTGAACGCGGTTTGCAAATCTAAGCTCCTCGTACGTCAATTAGTCGGATTAGAGATTTTGAATTTTTGATAAAATCGTGAAAAAAGACATGACTAACCCCCTTGGAAATTTTGTTAAAAAATGCAACTTTGTTAATAATCATCGTAGACTATTGAATTTAACTTTATTTTCATGAGAAACACGAGAGAAATTGATTGCCGTTAAAAAATTTCAGCTAACTTCAATAGCAAAAAAATCAGTCAGTCACAGTGAACATTTTAAAAAATTTACGAAAATAATTGATTTTTCAGACTTTGATCGGCCGTAGCGGCCAAACGAAAACTCCAAATTGAACGCGGTTTGCAAATCTGAGCTTCTCGTACGTCAATTAGTCGGATCGGAGATTTTGAATTTTTGATAAAATCGTGAAAAAATACATGACCAACCCCCTTGGAAATTTTGTTAAAAAATGCAACTTTCTTAAAAATCATCGTAGACTATTGAATTTAACTTTATTTTCATCAAAAAGACGAGAGAAATTGATTGCCGTTAAAAAATTTCAGCCAACTTCAATAGCAAAAAAATTAGTCAGTCACCATGAGGATTTTGGAAAATTTAAGAAAATAATTGATTTTTCAGACTTTGATCGGCCGTAGCGGCCAAACTAAAACTCCAAATTGAACGCGGTTTGCAAATCTAAGCTCCTCGTACGTCAATAAGACGGATTAGAGATTTTGAATTTTTGATAAAATCGTGAAAAAAGACATGACTAACCCCCTTGGAAATTTTGTTAAAAAATGCAACTTTGTTAATAATCATCGTAGACTTTTGAATTTAACTTTATTTTCATCAGAAAGACGAAAGAAATTGATTGCCGTTAAAAAATTTCAGCTAACTTCAATAGCAAAAAAATTAGTCAGTCACCATGAGGATTTTGGAAAATTTAAGAAAATTATTGATTTTTCAGACTTTGATCGGCCGTAGCGGCCAAACGAAAACTCCAAATTGAACGCGGTTTGCAAATCTGAGCTCCTCGTACGTCAATTAGTCGGATTAGAGATTTTTAATTTTTGATGAAATCGTGAAAAAATACATGACTAACCCCCTTGGAAATTTTATTAAAAAATGCAACTTTCTTAAAAATCATCGTAGACCATTGAATTTAACTTTATTTTCATCAGAAAGACGAGAGAAATTGATTGCCGTTAAAAAAATTCAGCTAACTTCAATAGCAAAAAAATTAGTCAGTCACAGTGAACATTTTAGAAAATTTACGAAAATAATTGATTTTTTAGACTTTGATCGGCCGTAGCGGCCAAACGAAAATTCCAAATTGAACGCGGTTTGCAAATCTGAGCTTCTCGTGCGTCAATTAGTCGGATTAGAGATTTTGAATTTTTGATGAAATCGTGAAAAAAGACATGACTAACCCCCTTGGAAATTTTGTTAAAAAATGCAACGTTCTTAAAAAATAACGTAGACCATTGAATTTAACTTTATTTTCATCGGAAAGACGAGAAAAATTGATTGCCGTTAAAAAAATTTCAGCTAACTTTAATAGCAAAAAAATTAGTCAGTCCCCATGAGGATTTTGGAAAATTTAAGAAAATTATTGATTTTTCAGACTTTGATCGGCCGTTGCGGCCAAACGAAAACTCCAAATTGAACGCGGTTTGCAAATCTGAGCTCCTCGTACGTTAATTAGTCGGATAAGAGATTTTTAATTTTTGATGAAAACGCGAAAAAAAGACATGACTAACCCCCTTGAAAACTTGTTAAAAAATGCAACTTTGTTAATAATCATCGTAGACTATTGAATTTAACTTTATTTTCATCAGAAAGACGAGAGAAATTGATTGCCGTTAAAAAAATTCAGCTAACTTCAATAGCAAAAAAATTAGTCAGTCACAGTGAACATTTTAGAAAATTTACGAAAATAATAGATTTTTCAGACTTTGATCGGCCGTAGCGGCCAAACGAAAACTCCAAATTGAACGCGGTTTGCAAATCTGAGCTCCTCGTACGTCAATTAGTCGGATTAGAGATTTTTAATTTTTGATGAAATCGTGAAAAAATACATGACTAACCCCCTTGGAAATTTTATTAAAAAATGCAACTTTCTTAAAAATCATCGTAGACCATTGAATTTAACTTTATTTTCATCAGAAAGACGAGAGAAATTGATTGCCGTTAAAAAAATTCAGCTAACTTCAATAGCAAAAAAATTAGTCAGTCACAGTGAACATTTTAGAAAATTTACGAAAATAATTGATTTTTTAGACTTTGATCGGCCGTAGCGGCCAAACGAAAATTCCAAATTGAACGCGGTTTGCAAATCTGAGCTTCTCGTGCGTCAATTAGTCGGATTAGAGATTTTGAATTTTTGATGAAATCGTGAAAAAAGACATGACTAACCCCCTTGGAAATTTTGTTAAAAAATGCAACGTTCTTAAAAAATAACGTAGACCATTGAATTTAACTTTATTTTCATCGGAAAGACGAGAAAAATTGATTGCCGTTAAAAAATTTCAGCTAACTTTAATAGCAAAAAAATTAGTCAGTCCCCATGAGGATTTTGGAAAATTTAAGAAAATTATTGATTTTTCAGACTTTGATCGGCCGTAGCGGCCAAACGAAAACTCCAAATTGAACGCGGTTTGCAAATCTGAGCTCCTCGTACGTTAATTAGTCGGATAAGAGATTTTTAATTTTTGATGAAAACGCGAAAAAAAGACATGACTAACCCCCTTGAAAACTTGTTAAAAAATGCAACTTTGTTAATAATCATCGTAGACTATTGAATTTAACTTTATTTTCATCAGAAAGACGAGAGAAATTGATTGCCGTTAAAAAAATTCAGCTAACTTCAATAGCAAAAAAATTAGTCAGTCACAGTGAACATTTTAGAAAATTTACGAAAATAATAGATTTTTCAGACTTTGATCGGCCGTAGCGGCCAAACGAAAACTCCAAATTGAACGCGGTTTGCAAATCTGAGCTCCTCGTACGTCAATTAGTCGGATTAGAGATTTTTAATTTTTGATGAAATCGTGAAAAAATACATGACTAACCCCCTTGGAAATTTTATTAAAAAATGCAACTTTCTTAAAAATCATCGTAGACCATTGAATTTAACTTTATTTTCATCAGAAAGACGAGAGAAATTGATTGCCGTTAAAAAAATTCAGCTAACTTCAATAGCAAAAAAATTAGTCAGTCACAGTGAACATTTTAGAAAATTTACGAAAATAATTGATTTTTTAGACTTTGATCGGCCGTAGCGGCCAAACGAAAATTCCAAATTGAACGCGGTTTGCAAATCTGAGCTTCTCGTGCGTCAATTAGTCGGATTAGAGATTTTGAATTTTTGATGAAATCGTGAAAAAAGACATGACTAACCCCCTTGGAAATTTTGTTAAAAAATGCAACGTTCTTAAAAAATAACGTAGACCATTGAATTTAACTTTATTTTCATCGGAAAGACGAGAAAAATTGATTGCCGTTAAAAAATTTCAGCTAACTTTAATAGCAAAAAAATTAGTCAGTCCCCATGAGGATTTTGGAAAATTTAAGAAAATTATTGATTTTTCAGACTTTGATCGGCCGTAGCGGCCAAACGAAAACTCCAAATTGAACGCGGTTTGCAAATCTGAGCTCCTCGTACGTCACTTAGTAGGATTAGAGATTTTTAATTTTTGATGAAATCGTGAAAAAAAACATGACTAAACCCCTTGGAAATTTTGTTAAAAAATGCAACTTTCTTAAAAATCATCGTAGACCATTGAATTTAACTTTATTTTCATCAGAAAGACGAGAGAAATTGATTGCCGTTAAAAAATTTCAGCTAACTTCAATAGCAAAAAAAATAGTCAGTCACAGTGAACATTTTAGAAAATTTACGAAAATAATAGATTTTTCAGACTTTGATCGGCCGTAGCGGCCAAACGAAAACTCCAAATTGAACGCGGTTTGCAAATCTGAGTTCCTCGTACGTCAATTAGTCGGATTAGAGATTTTGAATTTTTGATGAAATCGTGAAAAAAAACATGACTAAACCCCTTGGAAATTTTGTTAAAAAATGCAACATTCTTAAAAATCATCGTAGACTATTGAATTTAACTTTATTTTCATCAGAAAGACGAGAGAAATTGATTGCCGTTAAAAAATTTCAGCTAACTTCAATAGCAAAAAAATTAGTCAGTCACAGTGAACATTTTAGAAAATTTACGAAAATAATTGATTTTTCAGACTTTGATCGGCCGTAGCGGCCAAACGAAAACTCCAAATTGAACGCGGTTTGCAAATCTGAGCTTCTCGTACGTCAATTAGTCGGATCAGAGATTTTGAATTTTTGATAAAATCGTGAAAAAAGACATGACTAACCCCCTTGGAAATTTTGTTAAAAAATGCAACTTTCTTGAAAATCATCGTAGACTATTGAATTTAACTTTATTTTCATCAGAAAGACGAGAGAAATTGATTGCCGTTAAAAAATTTTAGCTAACTTCAATAGCAAAAAAATTGGTCAGTCACAGTGAACATTTTAGAAAATTTACGAAAATAATTGATTTTTCAGACTTTGATCGGCCGTAGCGGCCAAACGAAAACTCCAAATTGAACGCGGTTTGCAAATCTGAGCTCCTCGTACGTCACTTAGTCGGATTAGAGATTTTTAATTTTTGATGAAATCGTGAAAAAAAACATGACTAAACCCCTTGGAAATTTTGTTAAAAAAATGCAACTTTCTTAAAAATCATCGTAGACTATTGAATTTAACTTCATTTTCATCAGAAAGACGAGAGAAATTGATTGCCGTTAAAAAATTTCAGCTAACTTCAATAGCAAAAAAATTAGTCAGTCACAGTGAACATTTTAGAAAATTTACGAAAATAATTGATTTTTCAGACTTTGATCGGCCGTAGCGGCCAAACGAAAACTCCAAATTGAACGCGGTTTGCAAATCTGAGCTTCTCGTACGTCAATTAGTCGGATCAGAGATCTTGAATTTTTGATAAAATCGTGAAAAAAGACATGACTAACCCCCTTGGAAATTTTGTTAAAAAATGCAACTTTCTTAAAAATCATCGTAGACTATTGAGTTTAACTTTATTTTCATCAGAAAGACGAGAGAAATTGATTGCCGTTAAAAAATTTCAGCTAACTCCAATAGCAAAAAAAATGGTCAGTCACAGTGAACATTTTAGAAAATTTACAAAAATAATTGATTTTTCAGACTTTGATCGGCCGTAGCGGCCAAACGAAAACTCCAAATTGAACGCGGTTTGCAAATCTGAGCTCCTCGTACGTCAATTAGTCGGATTAGAGATTTTGAATTTTTGATAAAATCGTGAAAAAAGACATGACTAACCCCCTTGGAAATTTTGTTAAAAAATGCAACTTTGTTAATAATCATCGTAGACTATTGAATTTAACTTTATTTTCATCAGAAAGACGAGAGAAATTGATTGCCGTTAAAAATTTTCAGCCAACTTCAATAGCAAAAAAATTAGTCAGTCACCATGAGGATTTTGGAAAATTTAAGAAAATAATTGATTTTTCAGACTTTGATCGGCCGTAGCGGCCAAACGAAAACTCCAAATTGAACGCGGTTTGCAAATCTGAGTTCCTCGTACGTCAATTAGTCGGATTAGAGATTTTGAATTTTTGATGAAATCTTGAAAAAAGACATGACTAACCCCCTTGGAAATTTTGTTAAAAAATGCAACTTTGTTAATAATCATCGTAGACTATTGAATTTAACTTTATTTTCATCAGAAAGACGAGAGAAATTGATTGCCGTTAAAAATTTTCAGCCAACTTCAATAGCAAAAAAATTAGTCAGTCACCATAAGGATTTTGGAAAATTTACGAAAATAATTGATTTTTCAGACTTTGATCGGCCGTAGCGGCCAAACGAAAACTCCAAATTGAACGCGGTTTGCAAATCTGAGCTCCTCGTACGTCAATTAGTCGGATCAGAGATTTTGAATTTTTGATAAAATCGTGAAAAAAGACATGACTAACCCCCTTGGAAATTTTGTTAAAAAATGCAACTTTCTTAAAAATCATCGTAGACTATTGAGTTTAACATTATTTTCATCAGAAAGACGAGAGAAATTGATTGCCGTTAAAAAATTTCAGCTAACTCCAATAGCAAAAAAATTGGTCAGTCACAGTGAACATTTTAGAAAATTTACAAAAATAATTGATTTTTCAGACTTTGATCGGCCGTAGCGGCCAAACGAAAACTCCAAATTGAACGCGGTTTGCAAATCTGAGTTCCTCGTACGTCAATTAGTCGGATTAGAGATTTTGAATTTTTGATGAAATCTTGAAAAAAGACATGACTAACCCCCTTGGAAATTTTGTTAAAAAATGCAACTTTCTTAAAAATCATCGTAGACTATTGAATTTAACTTTATTTTCATCAGAAAGACGAGAGAAATTGATTGCCGTTAAAAAAATTCAGCTAACTTCAATAGCAAAAAAATTAGTCAGTCACAGTGAACATTTTAGAAAATTTACGAAAATAATTGATTTTTCAGACTTTGATCGGCCGTAGCGGCCAAACGAAAACTCCAAATTGAACGCGGTTTGCAAATCTGAGCTCCTCGTACGTCACTTAGTCGGATTAGAGATTTTTAATTTTTGATGAAATCGTGAAAAAAAACATGACTAAACCCCTTGGAAATTTTGTTAAAAAATGCAACTTTCTTAAAAATCATCGTAGACTATTGAATTTAACTTTATTTTCATCAGAAAGACGAGAGAAATTGATTGCCGTTAAAAAAATTCAGCTAACTTCAATAGCAAAAAAATTAGTCAGTCACAGTGAACATTTTAGAAAATTTACGAAAATAATTGATTTTTCAGACTTTGATCGGCCGTAGCGGCCAAACGAAAACTCCAAATTGAACGCGGTTTGCAAATCTGAGCTTCTCGTACGTCAATTAGTCGGATTAGAGATTTTTAATTTATGATGAAATCGTGAAAAAAAACATGACTAAACCCCTTGGAAATTTTGTTAAAAAATGCAACTTTCTTAAAAATCATCGTAGACTATTGAATTTAACTTCATTTTCATCAGAAAGACGAGAGAAATTGATTGCCGTTAAAAAATTTCAGCTAACTTCAATAGCAAAAAAATTGGTCAGTCACAGTGAACATTTTAGAAAATTTACGAAAATAATTGATTTTTCAGACTTTGATCGGCCGTAGCGGCCAAACGAAAACTCCAAATTGAACGCGGTTTGCAAATCTGAGTTCCTCGTACGTCAATTAGTCGGATTAGAGATTTTGAATTTTTGATGAAATCGTGAAAAAAAACATGACTAAACCCCTTGGAAATTTTGTTAAAAAATGCAACTTTCTTAAAAATCATCGTAGACTATTGAATTTAACTTTATTTTCATCAGAAAGACGAGAGAAATTGATTGATGTTAAAAAATTTCAGCTAACTTCAATAGCAAAAAAATTAGTCAGTCACAGTGAACATTTTAGAAAATTTACGAAAATAATTGATTTTTCAGACTTTGATCGGCCGTAGCGGCCAAACGAAAACTCCAAATTGAACGCGGTTTGCAAATCTAAGCTCCTCGTACGTCAATTAGTCGGATTAGAGATTTTTAATTTTTGATGAAATCGTGAAAAAAAACATGACTAAACCCCTTGGAAATTTTGTTAAAAAATGCAACTTTCTTAAAAATCATCGTAGACTATTGAATTTAACTTCATTTTCATCAGAAAGACGAGAGAAATTGATTGCCGTTAAAAAATTTCAGCTAACTTCAATAGCAAAAAAATTAGTCAGTCACCATGAGGATTTTGGAAAATTTAAGAAAATAATTGATTTTTCAGACTTTGATCGGCCCTAGCGGCCAAACGAAAACTCCAAATTGAACGCGGTTTGCAAATCTGAGCTCCTCGTACGTCACTAAGTCGGATTAGAGATTTTTAATTTTTGATGAAATCGTGAAAAAAAACATGACTAAACCCCTTGGAAATTTCGTCCTTCAGAAAAGTATTCGTCCTTCAGAAAAGGTTGCTGAGGATAATTTATAATAAAAAAAGAACGGAATCATGCCGGGATATTTTCAAAAGCAGAAATATACTTACCCTTACGGGTTTGTACATTTACAAGTGTGCTATATATGTGTATCAAAATGAAAATAAATTTAGTAGAAACGGGGACGTACATAATTACCCTACAAGAAATTCTAACCAATTAATTATAGCCACACATAGAACTAATCTGTATGAAAAATCAGCAATGTATTCTTGTGTTCAAATTTATAATAAATTGTCAAACAGTATTAAAAATCAAACAAGCCTAAATAGTTTTAAAGTAAATTTAAAAACATTTCTTATAGATAAAAATTTTTACCTGCTATCAGAATTTATCTAGGACAAAAAAACAATAAAGATGTAAATACGTGGCAAGAATTTTAATATGTATAATATATGTATATATATATATATATATATATATACATATATTTTTTAATTATTTTAATTTTTAATTATAGAACGTGTATTAAAGTGTACCGTATACGTCCAATTATTTTATGAGCGAACAATTATTGTAAATCCTACATTGTATATTAAATTTTAAACATGTTGACGTTCACATCCACTATATGTAAAATATTTTGTAAAACTGTATGTACAGCATTTTATGTACCAAAGTGGCATTCAGTGAATAAAATTGAATTGAATTGAATTGAATTGAATTGAAATTTTGTTAAAAAATGCAACTTTCTTAAAAATCATCGTAGACTATTGAATTTAACTTTATTTTCATCAGAAAGACGAGAGAAATTGATTGCCGTTAAAAAATTTCAGCTAACTTCAATAGCAAAAAAATTAGTCAGTCACAGTGAACATTTTAGAAAATTTACGAAAATAATTGATTTTTCAGACTTTGATCGGCCGTAGCGGCCAAACGAAAACTCCAAATTGAACGCGGTTTGCAAATCTGAGCTCCTCGTACGTCACTTAGTCGGATTAGAGATTTTTAATTTTTGATGAAATCGTGAAAAAAAACATGACTAAACCCCTTGGAAATTTTGTTAAAAAATGCAACTTTCTTAAAAATCATCGTAGACTATTGAATTTAACTTCATTTTCATCAGAAAGACGAGAGAAATTGATTGCCGTTAAAAAATTTCAGCTAACTTCAATAGCAAAAAAATTAGTCAGTCACAGTGAACATTTTAGAAAATTTACGAAAATAATTGATTTTTCAGACTTTGATCGGCCGTAGCGGCCAAACGAAAACTCCAAATTGAACGCGGTTTGCAAATCTGAGTTCCTCGTACGTCAATTAGTCGGATTAGAGATTTTGAATTTTTGATGAAATCGTGAAAAAAAACATGACTAAACCCCTTGGAAATTTTGTTAAAAAATGCAACTTTCTTAAAAATCATCGTAGACTATTGAATTTAACTTTATTTTCATCAGAAAGACGAGAGAAATTGATTGACGTTAAAAAATTTCAGCTAACTTCAATAGCAAAAAAATTAGTCAGTCACAGTGAACATTTTAGAAAATTTACGAAAATAATTGATTTTTCAGACTTTGATCGGCCGTAGCGGCCAAACGAAAACTCCAAATTGAACGCGGTTTGCAAATCTAAGCTCCTCGTACGTCAATTAGTCGGATTAGAGATTTTTAATTTTTGATGAAATCGTGAAAAAAAACATGACTAAACCCCTTGGAAATTTTGTTAAAAAATGCAACTTTCTTAAAAATCATCGTAGACTATTGAATTTAACTTCATTTTCATCAGAAAGACGAGAGAAATTGATTGCCGTTAAAAAATTTCAGCTAACTTCAATAGCAAAAAAATTAGTCAGTCACCATGAGGATTTTGGAAAATTTAAGAAAATAATTGATTTTTCAGACTTTGATCGGCCCTAGCGGCCAAACGAAAACTCCAAATTGAACGCGGTTTGCAAATCTGAGCTCCTCGTACGTCACTAAGTCGGATTAGAGATTTTTAATTTTTGATGAAATCGTGAAAAAAAACATGACTAAACCCCTTGGAAATTTCGTCCTTCAGAAAAGTATTCGTCCTTCAGAAAAGGTTGCTGAGGATAATTTATAATAAAAAAAGAACGGAATCATGCCGGGATATTTTCAAAAGCAGAAATATACTTACCCTTACGGGTTTGTACATTTACAAGTGTGCTATATATGTGTATCAAAATGAAAATAAATTTAGTAGAAACGGGGACGTACATAATTACCCTACAAGAAATTCTAACCAATTAATTATAGCCACACATAGAACTAATCTGTATGAAAAATCAGCAATGTATTCTTGTGTTCAAATTTATAATAAATTGTCAAACAGTATTAAAAATCAAACAAGCCTAAATAGTTTTAAAGTAAATTTAAAAACATTTCTTATAGATAAAAATTTTTACCTGCTATCAGAATTTATCTAGGACAAAAAAACAATAAAGATGTAAATACGTGGCAAGAATTTTAATATGTATAATATATGTATATATATATATATATATATATATATATACATATATTTTTTAATTATTTTAATTTTTAATTATAGAACGTGTATTAAAGTGTACCGTATACGTCCAATTATTTTATGAGCGAACAATTATTGTAAATCCTACATTGTATATTAAATTTTAAACATGTTGACGTTCACATCCACTATATGTAAAATATTTTGTAAAACTGTATGTACAGCATTTTATGTACCAAAGTGGCATTCAGTGAATAAAATTGAATTGAATTGAATTGAATTGAATTGAAATTTTGTTAAAAAATGCAACTTTCTTAAAAATCATCGTAGACTATTGAATTTAACTTTATTTTCATCAGAAAGACGAGAGAAATTGATTGCCGTTAAAAAATTTCAGCTAACTTCAATAGCAAAAAAATTAGTCAGTCACAGTGAACATTTTAGAAAATTTACGAAAATAATTGATTTTTCAGACTTTGATCGGCCGTAGCGGCCAAACGAAAACTCCAAATTGAACGCGGTTTGCAAATCTGAGCTCCTCGTACGTCACTTAGTCGGATTAGAGATTTGTAATTTTTGATGAAATCGTGAAAAAAAACATGACTAAACCCCTTGGAAATTTTGTTAAAAAATGCAACTTTCTTAAAAATCATCGTAGACTATTGAATTTAACTTCATTTTCATCAGAAAGACGAGAGAAATTGATTGCCGTTAAAAAATTTCAGCTAACTTCAATAGCAAAAAAATTAGTCAGTCACAGTGAACATTTTAGAAAATTTACGAAAATAATTGATTTTTCAGACTTTGATCGGCCGTAGCGGCCAAACGAAAACTCCAAATTGAACGCGGTTTGCAAATCTAAGCTCCTCGTACGTCAATTAGTCGGATTAGAGATTTTGAATTTTTGATAAAATCGTGAAAAAAGACATGACTAACCCCCTTGGAAATTTTGTTAAAAAATGCAACTTTCTTAAAAATAATCGTAGACTATTGAGTTTAACTTTATTTTCATCAGAAAGACGAGAGAAATTGATTGCCGTTAAAAAATTTCAGCTAACTCCAATAGCAAAAAAATTGGTCAGTCACAGTGAACATTTTAGAAAATTTACGAAAATAATTGATTTTTCAGACTTTGATCGGCCGTAGCGGCCAAACGAAAACTCCAAATTGAACGCGGTTTGCAAATCTAAGCTCCTCGTACGTCAATTAGTCGGATTAGAGATTTTGAATTTTTGATAAAATCGTGAAAAAAGACATGACTAACCCCCTTGGAAATTTTTTTAAAAAATGCAACTTTGTTAATAATCATCGTAGACTATTGAATTTAACTTTATTTTCATCAGAAAGACGAGAGAAATTGATTGCCGTTAAAAATTTTCAGCCAACTTCAATAGCAAAAAAAATAGTCAGTCACCATGAGGATTTTGGAAAATTTAAGAAAATAATTGATTTTTCAGACTTTGATCGGCCGTAGCGGCTAAACGAAAACTCCAAATTGAACGCGGTTTGCAAATCTGAGTTCCTCGTACGTCAATTAGTCGGATTAGAGATTTTGAATTTTTCATGAAATCTTGAAAAAAGACATGACTAACCCCCTTGGAAATTTTGTTAAAAAATGCAACTTTCTTAAAAATCATCGTAGACTATTGAATTTAACTTTATTTTCATCAGAAAGACGAGAGAAATTGATTGCCGTTAAAAAAATTCAGCTAACTTCAATAGCAAAAAAATTAGTCAGTCACAGTGAACATTTTAGAAAATTTACGAAAATAATTGATTTTTCAGACTTTGATCGGCCGTAGCGGCCAAACGAAAACTCCAAATTGAACGCGGTTTGCAAATCTGAGCTCCTCGTACGTCACTTAGTCGGATTAGAGATTTTTAATTTTTGATGAAATCGTGAAAAAAAACATGACTAAACCCCTTGGAAATTTTGTTAAAAAATGCAACTTTCTTAAAAATCATCGTAGACTATTGAATTTAACTTTATTTTCATCAGAAAGACGAGAGAAATTGATTGCCGTTAAAAAAATTCAGCTAACTTCAATAGCAAAAAAATTAGTCAGTCACAGTGAACATTTTAGAAAATTTACGAAAATAATTGATTTTTCAGACTTTGATCGGCCGTAGCGGCCAAACGAAAACTCCAAATTGAACGCGGTTTGCAAATCTGAGCTTCTCGTACGTCAATTAGTCGGATTAGAGATTTTTAATTTATGATGAAATCGTGAAAAAAAACATGACTAAACCCCTTGGAAATTTTGTTAAAAAATGCAACTTTCTTAAAAATCATCGTAGACTATTGAATTTAACTTCATTTTCATCAGAAAGACGAGAGAAATTGATTGCCGTTAAAAAATTTCAGCTAACTTCAATAGCAAAAAAAATTGGTCAGTCACAGTGAACATTTTAGAAAATTTACGAAAATAATTGATTTTTCAGACTTTGATCGGCCG